>CM053613.1:80582312-80668663 GCA_028646535.1 Procyon lotor | reverse complement strand
CTGAGCACCTATGATGGGCCAGGCGCTGTACTAGGCATCGGGTGCGTGGAAGAAAGGCAGTCCCATCCATGGTCCAGAACAGCTCGCAGCCTGGCCACCACACCAGTGGACAATTTTATGTCCTATAATACACGATGGGACAGAGGTGGGCTTTGGGGCTCCAGGATTGGCTTCCTGACTTCAGACGACCTAACAGGTGGGCTTATCCAGATGAGGGAGAGCTGGTGTTTGGGGGAGAGGCTGCAGAGCAGGGTCCTCCGGTCCCCACAGAGGTAGACCCTGCGGGTCCTTCCCCGCAGGGAGTCCCGCTCACGAAGCGGCCCGGCTCGGCGAACGAACGGCTGCCAACACGAGCAATGATTTAAAGGAGAAGGTTGAGACGTCGGGGAGATGAATATCACTGACTCTGCTACCATCCTGGAAGCAATCCATCAGGGCGGCTTGGCAAAGAGGGGCATAAATCCCCCACCAGCGAGGCCAAGCAGGGCTCTGGGAGGAGGAACGGGACGTGATGGCAACTTCCAGAGCTCACGCTGGGCATGAGCCAGCCTTCTGAAAAGTATCAGTTTGATAGCCTCCCCAGAGGGGAATTTGGGGGAGGGTCCTTCCTCTCCTGAGACGTGCACTCCCCAGGGGAACACCCTTCTGGTCATTTGCCATATTTGCTCTGTGCTCTATGGCCCTGCAGGAGGCTTTCCTTAAAGGAGGGTCTGCCTGTCCTTCTCGCCTCCAGCCAGAATCTTGCCGCTCCTGGAGTTGGGCGCACATGATGCCTTTTTCAACCCAAAGCGGGAAGACTGGGGTTTGAAACGCGTCCACACTCCCATCTTCTGAACCCCCCATCGACCACCCTCCAGCAGCAGCCTGAGGCCCAGAGGGATGGGGCCCCGGGACGGGAGCGGGAACAGAACACCGAGTGGGAACAGCAAAGCATGCGAGTGAATGGGGGAGTTTTATGAGTGAAACTTGCTCACGAGCTTCTTTAATAATGTTATTCATCTTTCTGTCAAAGCCGTCACATTAATGTAGCGGGGAGAGATTTAGAGGAGATGAATTAAGACTTAAATACACAAAATGACTTGGGGAATATTTAAATACAATGCATTTTATTTTGGTGCAGCACCCTTCCTTGGCGTCACTCGTGACACTTGCCAGCCACGCACGGCCCCTCTGTCCCACTGCCTCCTTCACACCAGCGTTGCCTGGGCACCTAGTGTGGTGAGTTCATGGCGTCTAAACAGCGCGCATCTACCACAGCCTGGGAGTCAGGAGACCCGGGTCCTGGCTCTGGCTTAGACGAGCCACTTTCCCTTCGGGGGTCTGTTTCTTCGTGGGGAGCATGAGCGGCGTCTCACTCTGAATTTCAGAGGATGCAGACAGTCCTCAGGGACCATTGCAGAGGAATGGGTGGGAGGCGGGAGCAGGATGCACCGTTCTGGACCCCCACCCAACTCTCCTTAATAGTTCGTTGCTCTGTTCTTACCTATTGGCAGCCAGAAACCATCTCATTTGAAATAAGAACACTTTGCCTTTAAAAAAAGAAGAGTTCATGGATTTGTTCATTCATTTCTTTGTGCATTCACTCATTCAGCGACTGCTGATTGAGCCCCTTCTCCGGGCCAAGCACTGGGTTAAATGCTCTGGATACATCAATAAGGGATATGGACGTGGCTCCCGTTCTCCTGGGGCTCACAGTCGGCCAGCCCTACTCTTACAGTCCCTGCTGGTACCACTCAAAACGTGTGTGTGCAGCTGGGATGAAGCAGAGAAGTCTTCTTGAAGGAGGTGGGCTTTGAAGGCCCTCTGCTTCTCTGTATGCATGCACACTGGGCTTCTGGGCACACGGAGCTAGCTTCTTCCGCATGGGATAGGGATACTCAGCCTTGGCTTTGGCTGAAGAGAGAGTGAAGTGAGGACATCAGACAAGAAGCCAAAATCAGAGGTAAGAGGGACAGCCCAGAGACTCCCCCAGCTGCCTGGGCCGGGGCCAGGACCTGGAGGCCGGGGGACATTGGGATCCTATCCCCTTCTCCCACCCACCACCGCACCCCAAGCTCCACCACTACCACCACCCTCGTCTCGCCCTCCCGCCTGTCCCTTCCTCTGCTCAGGGTGTTTGGGGAACAGGAAAGGGATGGCTTCCTGGATCAGAGACTTCCCCAGCCTGCCCGGCTCTTCTCGCCACTCTCGGAACCGCTCTTCCAGACCATACACAAAACGTCCTCACCTACAGTCCTCCAACCCCACCCCCCTCAGTGTTGCTCCCCAAGGCAGCACCAGAGACACACCTCAGCCTGACTCGGGTGACCCTGTCATATGGGGCGTGAAGAGGAAACCATTGGTTGGGGGCCAAGGAACCTCTGGTCAATATTTTGCTCATCTTTTAAAGCAAGTTTTCTTGAGTATACACTCTGTGTGGGGTTACCCTCTTTTAGGTTCTAGAAAAAGAAACATGCTCAGACTACTGAGATTATTGCAAGAACACAGGAATTCAGCCTTATGAAAAGACAGGCCTGGGGGTCCCGCGGGAGCCAAGCAAGCTTCTATACCTCAGCTACACCTACGGAAGCAGACAGCACAACAACCGAGGGTCCCCCAAGATGGACACCAAGCTACTCTTGGTGTTTCTCCCTTTGGCTCCTTCCATGTTCAATTCACGCAACAGCCCATTCTCTGTACCTCTTACATTCAAACTTCTGAGGGGCATTCTGACTGGTTTGGTTCGTCACCATCCAGGACTGGCCCATTTGGAAGGTTTAGAAGCCTGACGACCCTACGGGCCGCTGGCAGGCTAGAGTTGGCTACCCTTGGATTCATGGCTCCTTCTGATCCATTAGCGGTGGTGAGAGGGCTGAGGCGGGGAGCCCGAGGCACAGAGACCATGCATAAGAAACCCTCCAGGCAGGGCTCTGGCCATAGGCAGGCAGGGCCGAGGCTCCCCAGAGAGGGCCACTCTGCCATTCAGCCGCCTGCCTTTCGCCCCAGGACAGGAGGGAAACAAGAAGGTGGACCAGGGGAAGGAACTCAGGATGGACTGGGGCATTTGGAATTTGAGGCATTCAGAAATCAAGTCTACGTGTGATTCCCTGCTTGGCCCCAAAGCAGCTTATACCGAGAAGGAACCAGCACCTCTCGAAGAGAAAGCCTTTTTCCTGTCAAACATTACCCCCAGTGGTGATGACCCAGAACATGGCCCCCAGTGGTGATGACCCAGAATGCAGGTGTCAGAGTGATGAACTTGGGAGGTGAGCACACTCAGAATGTCCCTCTTTCCCAGGCCAGCTGGGGAAAGGCAAAGCTCCCAGTGCAGAAGAGTTGAGGATTAACGGCTTCATGCCCAGCCCGCAGACCCATGATTTCTTGAGTCCCTTAGAACCACGCTGGGGAATTATTTGAGGCAGCACACTGGGATTCAGAAAGCTCCCTGGGAAAGCCAGACTGCACACCCGTCTCCCTCTCCTTTGCACCGAGTGGGTAGATCTGGCCATTGCCAAGTCCATGCCCAAACCCTTCTCTCCACAGGATCCCAAGGCCAGACTATAGGAGAACATGCCGACACTGGCAGGGAGATTTGCTTCTGACCCACAGCTGTGTGTCGGCTCATTTTCCTTTAGTGTAGAAATGGGTACGTGCTGAGCCATCCATACTCTCTTGTTGGGACTACTTTAATAAAAGCATTTGTAATTCAGGTGGCTAGGGAGAAAATAGTGGGTCCCACAAGGGCTGCCTCCTGGGGGTGAAATTGCATGAACGTTAAATAGCAAACCAGAAACTTCTATCTTTTCCTCCTATCTCCCCAAAACAAACCAAGGGCATTTGACAGGTCTATAGTCCAGCCAACTGAGGGTACAAGGGATAGGAAGGGGTCTCTTCAGGGGCTGCCTGGCTTCTCAGGCCTTTTGGAACCAGAAAAGGCATGAGGTGACTCATGAAATCTGCCAGGCCCTGAGCCACAGGACTCCCCCCCCCCCAACCAACCCCAAGAAATTGGTTTCCATCTGAGAAGGGTTGGAAGTGGTCTTGGACCAGAATAGGGTGTCTCCAACTTTGTGCCGTGGAAGCAGGATGACTTCACCAGGAGGCTGAGAGATGCCTCTGATTCCCAGGTCTTATGATATTGGTACCAATAGATTTTTCTTATCCAACCCTCCGCTTCCAGGCTCATAGAAGGAATCTCTCAACCTTTGAAAATAAGAACGTAAAAGCAAAAGCAGGCATATCGACCCTTGAAACGGCTCCCCTCGTTTTGGCCTGCCTCCTTGCCGCTGGCCCTCTGCACCACAGCAGTGTGAGAGAATCCAACATCACGATTCTTGGAATTATTGAGGCCTGGACACCTGGCAGCCAGCAGTGACGACAGGGTGCATTCGACTGACTCTTGGGGGCCTCCTTAGGCCACAGACAGACAATTCATAGGAAAGGGTTTTATAAAATACTTATAGACACCGAAGCTATTATTTAATTATTAATATTATCATTAATATTATTATAATAATATATAATAATTTATTATTATATTATATATAATATTATAATATTAATATTATTATTGTCGTGATTGTTAGCAAGGTGGCACTGTTGCTACTCCCAGAGCACTGGCAGTAGGAACGTGCTTCAAAGAGTGCGGCCCCCTCGGAGACCAGCTCTCCTGCAGAGGGACCTCCTCTTAATTCCACTAACGCTTCTCTTCTAAGAGCACACAGAGGTCTCTCCCCAAAATGCAGCTGCCCTCCCTAGAGTTCAGAGGCTCCCAGCTGCTTGGACTTTTCATTCTAAGGATATAATACAAGCGAATTCATGTCTGGGGATAAAATGTAAATTGTATACACGTGTCTCTAAAGGGTCTTATCTTCTGGCCCACCTGCCACGACTCGCCCATGAACGCACATCCCTGGTCTTCTGGAAAATTAGATCCTAAAGGGTGGCCTGACCTTCCATTGAAGGAGCCTGGGGACATGAAAAGAGCCCTGAGCCAAGAATGAGACCGGCCGGGTTCACTCTTGATGTGCTCCTTACCAGCTCTATGCCCTTGGCAAACCCTTCATGCTTTCATACGTCCGATTTCCTCAGAAGGTACAGAATGATTGAGTTAGTCCATTTGGGCTCCTGTAACAGAAGACCACGGACCAGGTCACTGAGGAGCAACAAGAATTTATTTTTCACAGTTTTGGAAGCTGAGAAGTCCAAGGTCAGGATGTCAGCAGGTTGGGTGTCCGAGGAGAGCCCACTTTCTGGTTCCAGAGATGGCCATCCCCTCACCATGTTCTCCTGTGGTTTAAGGGGTGAGGGGATTCTCTGGAATCTCTTCAGCAAGGGAACCAATCCCATTCAGGAAGTCTCCGCCCTTCTGACCCAATCGCCTCCCAAAGGCCCAACTTCCTAACAGCATCACATTGGGGATCAGGTTTCAACCTCTGAATGTGGGGGACACACTGAGTGTACAGCAAAGATATTACCTATTGTTAAAGAACTGTCAAGAGGACCAAAGAAGTAATGAAATGGACATATACACTCCCAGGGCCCTGAGCCTACAGAGGGCTTAATTGAATATTAATTGAATTGATATTCAATTCAATTCATTAATTGAATCAGACTTGACGGGAGCTGTCCACCCACAGTAGGTCGGCTTCTGGAGGGGGGGAGGTTGGTGGCAGTGCCCTCTCAACAGGTTCAGGGCAAAGAATGGACAACTACGCGCTGTGTTTAGACCCCAGTCAACCACAAATAAAGGGAGAGCCAGCTAGAAGCTCAGCCATAGTGCTTGTCAGATCCTAATATGTGAATTCTGAACAAATCAACAACATTCTTCCGTGGATTCATTAAAACAAACAACCCCTCTTATTTATCAATGCTATTCACCCCAAGTGAAGATGACAACAATCAATTAAATAAACAAATCAAGTTTAAAAAAGCTTAACTCAAGGCAGACGTGATTAATTTCCTCATCATTGATTGACATTAACTATATTAGCCAGCTTTGCTATGGTAACAAACAACCCCTAAAATCTTAATGGCTTATAACCACAAGCATTTATTTCTTGCTCACAGAACATGTCGGCAGCTTCGGATACATTCCGCGTGTCTTCTCATTCCGGGACCCAGGCTGAAATGGCAGCCCCTAATTTGGGACTGGCTTCTCTGACAACAGAAGGAACCAGCCACGCCCTATTTCCTCTAACCTCCGAACTAACCTTCCACGGGTCCAAGTAAATCCTACGGTCAGGCCTGACAATGGAGATGGCGCACAGGGCTGAGGGGTGGCTGAAATACATTTTATTTTCTAAAGGCCACAGCAAGCCACAGGTGCACGGGCAGGGGAGCAGAATGGCCTCCAGGAAAGGGAATGGACATGCAGAACAACAGTAGGACCCCCTGTAGGGGGCGCTGACCCTCTCCTTCCCCTCACACCCACTTGGGGTCATAGAGCATTGCATTTAGAAACTCTCTTGTACTTGGTTGATTTCACACACCTGGTGCCTTCCTTGGGGGGAGGCTTAGAGTGTGGGCTGGAACTCTGGGGGACTTCTGTGCAGCTGGGGGTCCCTCCACGCACACCTTTCATCCTTCCTTCGTGTCTGCCCCACACGTCCCGACTTCCCTCCCCCTCAGACTGGGCCCCGAGGGGACCCCTCTTGGGACCGGGCAGCCAACAGGACCTTGTCGGATCCCGTGCCAAAGCGAGGGCCTCCCCCCCCCAAAGCCCCCCAGCCGCACACCGGCCCACCCTTCCAGACTGGCACCTGCGAGACAGAATTTCTGCTTCAGGTGACACAACTGCTCCTCTCTGAATAATGCATGCCGTGCACCACACCGGACCAAGGACAAGTGGCTGAGAAATTGGGGAGCTTTCATTTGATTTCATTATTTTGCTTTTAGACCCGAGCATTTGCTGCTGTCAGGCATTTCGAAGAGGACAAGACAACAAGGTGTTCTGAGACGAGCCGGGAAGGTCAATCATCCGTGGGGGCCGAAGGGACTGCAGTGGGGACAGCAGGGCAGCACAGCCCTCCCCACAGGCGCGGGGCCCGGAAGGGGACAGTGTGGCCGAGAGGGCCCGTGGGCTCTCGGGAGACCTGAAAGCCTGAGTCAGCTGACTTTCCCGGAGAAGCTTCTGGGCGGTCGGGGACTAACGCCTCCCCACGAGTCAGCCCGTGGCAGAGGAGAGGATACATGGGGAGCTCTGCCGTGGAGATGAGGGATTAGAGAAAGAGTCCAGAGCAAACGATGGCCATCAGTCGAGCAAATGGTCCCTGATGTGGGGAATCTGGCTTCAACAAACAAACACATTTCGAGGCAATGAATTAGCCCGACTGGAGTCAGACAGCAAAGCCAGGCTATTCACCCTCGGAAACCCCCAGCCTGCTCGTTCCTGGTCGGGGCTTCCCATCGGACCTGTTTCCGGAAGACCGCCCTAACCAGCCCCCCCCCCCGCCCCACCCCGCATTGCTCAGTGCTCTGCTCTACCCTCCGTCCTGCCTGGCGAGCACAGATTCTTTCCCACCTCCCACTCACCTGCACTTGGCCAACCTCCACCTGCTCCCCTCTGCCTAGCCCGACACTCGCCATCCTTAGAGGATCGGTGCGTGGCCTCCTGCTATTGAACACTTAAGTCCACGCTGATCTCTCAATTCCTACAATTACCTCCATTAATGGCCAGTTTGTATGATTAATAAAAATAATAACACCCAATTTTAGAGCACTTTGTCACTGATCTTCCAATCGCACTTCCTAGAGCAGGAGTGTAGTCACGGGTGCAGAGGTCGGTCTGGGAGCAGAGAGAAAGCGGAGTAGGTGGGTGAGCCCCACGCCCCCCGTGTCTCCGAAAACAGCAGCTCGGCTATCATCTGCGTTTTATCTTAGAGTTGCACATGCAACTTTTCTTTTTAAAGAGGATTATGCTATTGATTTGGAAAGCAGGGCATTCTTTCTTTCATCCGCACAAGAAGCTTGTGGGGCATGTAGGACTAAGTGGTATCACCCACATATTACAGTAGAGGAACCTGAGGCTCAGAGAGGCCAACGGGAGAGGGAGAATCCCGGCTTCTGTCTCCTGCCTCTAAATCCAGCGTATTTACAACCCACCCTTGGGAGTGGCTTATCTCTGACTCACTCGTGAACCCTCTTTCCCAAGCAGAAAACGCCTTTCAGCGTTTAGCCCGTGGATCCTGCTTACCTCCTGTCGGAGCCTGGTTGTGGGCACACAGTGGGCATTTGCTACCTCCCTCGCTGTGACTGAGGGTCTGCCCTTGGCTTTGCCGGAGATGCAAGGCCTGCCGTCAGAGACCCCTGTCCTCGGTCGCCCGAGCCGTGAGCCCGGTGATTTACAAAGCCGTACCTGATACCTGGGCGTTGTATGTAATCAAAGGCATATTTTCTCGCTCCCTTTCTCTTGCTGTTGACATGGTTACAAAATCTTATTATTAGCCCAGAGGAGGGGGTAATAGGACACGACATTCATATTGTCACTGTTTTCAAGAGCTACGGTTCCCTCCTGGAGAACAATGTGTGTGTTCTGGTTGTCAGACGCTGCCTCTGGTCTCGGCCGGCCATGCTCCCTCCGGTCGGGGAGTGGGCTGTCCCCACCTGGAGGGAAGATGGGGTGTGTCCTCCCTTCTCAAACCCCCCCCCCCGGCCACCCTCTGGGGACACGGCACCATTCCCGCCACCCCCGTGACCCCAAGAGGAATCACGGAGAGGAGACTTCTGCCTTCACAGAAGAGGAGGAGCAGAAGCAGTGGGCCGACACTCAAAGGGGAAAAAAAACATAAATCGAGGTAAAATTGTTTCCAAATTGAATGTTTTTCACTATTTTCAGTTAGGTGTCTGCAGCACTCCGAGACGCTTTCCTCTCGGGGGCTTCAGAAAAGCTGTAAATAGAATGAATTGCTTTTAGGGACACACTCTGATAGTTTGCGTCTCAAGAAAATATATGCTAATGCATGTAGACTATCATTATTGGGGAGACCTATGTACCGACTCTTTTATGCCTATGAAGAGCGGATTTCTGATTGCTAGCATTTTGCCAAAGTCTTTGTCATTCGTGGGCTGAATATCTAGCAGGAAGGGGCAGATTGGCCACACTGCCCCCTGTGTCTCTCCTAGGCCAGGGTTGGAGGGGGGTCTTGGCTTGCCCGAGAAGTTTCTTATAGAACCAGATGCAGAGAAAGCACATCTTTGTCTAAGGACCTAAATAAAAGCCAAGCCAGCCCCAGCCACACTGCAATTTTGGGACTTCAGGGCGGTTTGGAGGCAGGGAGGCCGCTCCCCCAGAGGAGAGGGGGTGCCAACTTGGTTCAGCAGGGTGTAATGCTACACCCAGCCAGAGGGTGGCAGCACCTCCCACATGCCCTCGGAGCTGTCTACTGGGACCATTTGGGGATGATGCTCCCTTTTGCCCAGACGCCCTCTTCCACCTCTTCTTCTGCAGCGAGAAAGTGGGTTTAGACAGCACTGGACTTCGTGAGGGACACTGCCCACGCCTGAGACAGCAAACACAGCTTCCCGGGTAAGAGGTCAGACTCCGGAGGGCACCCACCCCGGCCCTGCACTCTGTTGGAGCTGCTGGGCCGGGCAGCCAGCTTCATTTAGGACTCATGGATCCCTGTGCATCCGCCCACGCAGACGGCCACCAGAGGAATTTCATTCTGTGTCAACTGCATTCAAATGGAACAAAATACAAAACGGCGGACATGGAACAGGAAGAAGGAAGAGCAGGAGGAGGAGAAGGGAGAGGTTCTGAGAGCAAGTCTGATGGTCGCAGTGGTGTGGGCTTGGGGGCTGATATGGCTTCCGTCTCTGTTCCTACAACCTCTCCCTGGCTCCGGTTCACCTGCAACCAACTGGGCGAATGCTAGTTGGCTCAGGGTGACTTGGCCAATGACACTTTATCGATGCCTAATTGGGTGCGTGTCAAGGTGGGCATCAACCTTAGATATAGGGTGACCCTAAAGTCCTTCGAGGTTTCTAGGGAGCTGGGACATTCTCAGCCCCAATTTGGCTCTTACATAATAAACCCAATTGCCTCTGGGAGCCAGGCTGGCCTGGGTGATGCTGGGGCATGATGGCCCAGCCTAAAGGGGGTGGCCCGTACTCAGTTTCAGCTGGTCATTGTCAAGTGGGAATTGTCAAGTTTCCAAATTTGTCAAAAGAAACCAGAAACCCATATCTTTTATATATATATATATGAAATCTGATTTTCAAGGGATGACAGATAATTTTAAAAATTAAATACTGTACTGGCCATAACGATAGTTCCAACAGGTTGTACCCTACATCATATCTACCCTAAATGCCCTAGTCTATCAAATACTTTCCTCCTCTGATTGCTTGAAATCTTATGACCCATGCCCCGTATATTTTCAGGTTTGATTTTCCTGACTTATCCTTTAGCTCTGCATTGTTTGCTCAGTAAGACCGTATGCATTTCAAGGGCAGAGGCATGTCTTTTTTCCTGAGTGTTCCCAGCTGCTAGGAGATGCTCAGCAACTTTTAGTGAGTTGTAACCTACCCTATTTCATGAAGGATTTGCAGAATCCTATATAAATACATTCTCCGGAAATATAAAATAAATGATCAAGAGCATTGCGGTGAATACTTGGACTTGACCGGTTGCCCGGGTGCCTTTATGGTACATGTGTGAGTTTCCTCAGGTTTTCCTTCCACTATGTGGGGAACCCAGAGGGATAACTGGGTGCCTGGCACAGGGGGAAAGCTCGTAAACCGTGGAGTGAACGAAGGACCAATGAAGTAGAATGGCCTTGGAGAAGGGGTTCTGTCTGAGAGGATGAGAGATTAGAATGCAGGATCCAGACTCAACTTGGGGCCAGGGGGCCAAGGTAATGACTGGGAGCCCCTCTACTGAGCCTCCTTCGGTTCATAAGTGACAGAAGTGCAGTTAATACTGGTTTTAGGCAAAAGGAGGAATTGTGCTAGAAGGATACGGACATAACATCATTCTAAGCCATGAAGAGAAAATTCATTTGGACCCACAGGAAAATCTGACCAGACATATCGTCCCCAGTGTCTGTGCATTCCGTCCCCTCTTGGAGCTCGGGCTTCATTTTCTCCCTCAGGAGTGGAAAGAGCCACCAGCCGTCTCTGCGTTTCACGTCTAATAGATTACACTCCCAGGGGGAATTGCTTCATACGCTTTTTTGTGGCAGATTAAAACCCTGGGGGAAGGCTCTGAATATCCCCTGCAGAGCCACCCCGTCCACCGTGGCAGCCACAGGAGAGGGCCGCCATGACGGGCTTGGATTCCGTCAGATACGTGACGACATGGCAGCTTCTATTCATACCACAGGGTTTGTTTTGAGGGAGGAACATTTCCCAGAAGATGGGGTCTCTTCCTAGAAGAAGGGAAGGGTGCTGCCAGGTCAAACGTCCTCTGGAATTCACACAGCACTTGGCTACACGTGGCTCCTTCCATGTATCATCTCATTTTATGTGTCCCTCACAAAACTCTGTGGAGAGTGTTTATAATGGTGTTTATAACTGTTTCCATTTTACTGGCGGAAAAAATGAGGTTCAGGGAGATGAAGCAACTCAAACAAAGTCACAGAGCTTCTAAATGACCTGTCCAGGACTCGAATCTTTATTGATTGATCAACTGGTTTTCGTTTCACCAGTGCTCATTCCCCTATACAAGAGTAGAGTGAGAAGGTTGTGAGCTTTCCAGAAAAAGAATCTCTTACTGTGAGATTGTGTTTTCCTGGGTGATACAAAGCCTTGGCTTGTCGACCCCTTGGTGGCTGTCCCTCAGGATGACCTGAGATGTAACAGCCGACCTCAATGGCCGTGTCGGCTTAGCTTACGGCTTTTGTTGTCTCCCCAAGAGCCATATGCAAAGACTCCGGCCCCATCCCTGTCCCATCCTTTGTTGCCTAATTTGAGGTATTTAGAGATTCTTCTACCTTGTGAAATGCCTCGAGTCCTCTGGTCCAGAAGCAGTATTCCTTATAGGGAAAGAGAAGCTGAAAAAAGGGATAAGATCCATCTAGAAGGTATAGTGCAAACTGAGACAAAGAAGAGCATCCCCACTGCTGCAGTTGGGAGCGGCGCCAGTCACCTCCGACAGGCGGCACAAACCTACAGTGAGCAGTAAGACTACGGCAGCTGGATACTTGGCATCTTCCATCCAAAGATGACAAGGGAGAGAGACATCCTCAGCCAGATCACCACTAGATTCACCAAGTCTCATGGCCTCTCCTGCTTTTGAGGCAAACCAGGAATATGCGTCTTTCTTCCATCCTGCACGTCAATAGAAGTACTAGGTCAAATCGATTTGAGTTGGATCAGCCAGGCCCTATGTCCAAGCTGCCTTGCTGAGAGGAGTAAGTACCACATACTAGAAAGAAGGAATTACTCTTGACACTGGGATTATAATGCTGCCAGAGGCATCAATAATCTATTAAAGATGTGGGATAATATAACACTAATTATCAATTGAGGGCATCCATCACAAGGAGAAGCCAAGTGAGGTTTCGATTTCCCTTTCTGGATGAACCCTAGCCCTCCATCCCACAACGATTTGCTGTTCCCCCGGTTTGGCCTCATGCATAATTCAGTGATCCGTGTGGCAGCAAAACATTTAGAAAACTTCTTTTGCCTTCCCCAGGAGGCTGGGGCAAAGGTGGTTTACAGCTATTCATCCATGCAAGAAAAGCTATCTCTGCGGCAGCCCACTGGAAGAGACGGGGGCCACGGCCCCTCTCATTCCCGTTTGGTGACTTGCCTAAGGGTGACATAATGAATTACTGTGACCCAGTCAGAAGAAAAATGCAGGTGGGATGAGATAAATTGATGCCACCCCAGTCTTTCCTGCAGTCCTGGTGGGTGAGGAGCTCTTCCTGCCTTGGACATTCTGCTTTATGTTGCTGATAAAAGGAAAGGCATGGAGTTCCCTGAGATATTACAGAGAGACATCAATGAATTGGATCATTCCTAATTTTACACCTTTATTCATCCTAAAAAGTTTAACGAGCATCTACTATGTTCTAGGCACCGTGCTCAATCCCAGGAAGGCAAAGAAAAGCACCCAGAGGGTATTGGGAAGCACAGACAAGTATACAGATGACTGCACTTTGTATTTCTGATGCCCGAGATCAGAAATACAGCTGTTCAGATCAGCTGTTGGGAGCATTTATTCTTTGTACACATTCATCAGAAAAATCTTTCTTGAGCACCAGTTATATGCCTGGGCCTGCACGAGATGCTGGGCATTCAGCAGTGAACAAGACAAAATCTCTAGTGAGGACGGTGAACAATAGACCGGTGCATGGACCACACGCACCATGTAGCTACAGATCAAAGTAAGTGCTCTGAAGGAAAGAACAGGCAATAGAATAGAAAGTGACTGGGGTGGGGGATAACTCCAGATAAAATGGTCTCTCTGAAGAGGTGATATTGAGCTAAAATGTATAGATTAGAAGAAGCTGGTCATGCCAAGAGATAAGCAAGAAGAGCTTTGGCAGCAGGGGTGTGCTGGTAAATGTCTTATAGCTGGCTCTCTGGGGAAAAAGAAAGCCCCAATTGGTAATGTTTGCCAGTTTCCATGGTGTAAATACTCCCGTATTGTCAATTTCAAGCTGCCAGCATGATATCGCTGCAAGCAGAATTGGGAAGAGCTGTGTGCAACCCACCTCCACCAGCCCGAGCAGCTGCCTTCGGCATGCCACCGGTCCGCAGTTCCCCGGCTTTACCAAAGGACGAGTAGAGAATGGGTCCTGGCCGATGTTAAGAGATCGGACAACCAAACGGATGGGACTAGAGAGAGTTCTCTGGGGCTGTAGGCTGAGGATTGGGGATTGCTCTATTCAGATTCAACTACCAAAAATGTGGATGGCACACCCCCAATTAAATGCAAGAGACACCACACCTGAACCTTCTTAAAATGATCCTATTTTATTTATTTATTTATTTAGAAATTTTTGTTTATCTATTTGTTTGAGAAACAGAGAGTACGCACAAGCAGGGGGAAGGGGCAGACGGAGAGGCAGAAGCAGACTTCCCATTCAGCAGGCAGCCCAATCTGGGGCTTGATCCCAGAAGCCCCCGAGATCATGACCTGAGCCAAAGGCAGACACTTAACCGACTGAGCCACCCAGGTGCCCTAAATGGTCCCCTTTTAAAATGAAATACTCCCATGCCACCCGCCCAGACATATCTACTGAATTTAATAAGTGCAATTTAATATGTGGATGGATGGATGGATGGATGAATAAGGCCTGGTGTTGGGAGTACAAAAATGGGAAATGCAGAGTCTCTGCCCTCATGTCACCTAGAGACTGATAAAGAAAAGGGAAACAGGGAGGGAAAACTAAGAATTCTACCATTAATAAACATTAGAGAGGCCAGGAGAGAGAAAACATGAAAAGATTATTTATATGTATTTTCTGTGATTTAAATAATAAATTTTTATAGTTTGTATGGCTCAGAATTTTTTAGAAGGACAGACTAGCTAGGGCAGTTGGACTGGAGGAGTGATTTTCTTTGGTCCAGGCCAGGAAAATGTCATCTGATAAGAATTGATCTCACTGCTCTTTTAGTGAACACGTTGTTTATCCATCAAGGAGGCTTTGAGAGGCACTCTGGAGGTCAACGTATAGATTTTGACCATAGACACTTGTAAGAATCAAGAATCTAGAACCCAGGGAGATAGGTAAAGTCAGGAAATTGTCAATCCCTAAAACACCACAGCAATACCTAGAGACCTATGGGAGTAGACATTACCACCTTCTACCTGAATGCAGACGCTATAATTTATAACATGAAATCTATCTGAAAAGGATTGTTTTCTCTGATTGGCGTTTTGGGGGTGGTCCCTGATGGTAAGTACTGTTCTTTGTAGGGCTGACCGGTAATCATTCAGTGTCTGGCCTTTTCAAAATGCTTTGTCAGGGGCTCTGCAAAGATGTATTGATTTACCTTGTGTCAACAATGAAGAGTTTGAGATTCTGGCAGGAAAACCAGATGGAGAAATCCAGCAGAGTTGCAAACCTGGGACCAAAGCTCGGGAAAGAAGTCTGAGCTGGTTAGGTACCCAGAGAAGATAATTGGACCCCCTTGAAGAGATTGTTTCTTGAATTCTAGGTGAAGGAATAGTAGAGAGAAAGGGAAAAGCGTGTGTAGGAATATTGCTGTTAGGGGAAGGAGGAGGATTCGAAGAGGCAGCTGGATAAGATATGTTGATTTCCAAAAAACAAATGCAGATATAACCATGAAAATACAGAGTTTCACAAAGAAGGACATGGTCAGCAGTTACAAGATTGAAAGCCAAGGAAAGACCATTGAAATAAGTCATCAGGATGTTATGAATCACCTTTGTGACGGCGGTTTCACGGATATCAGCATAGTGCTTTTTGGTGTGTGTGTGGGGGTGGAGGACAGGAGTGTCTTCCTTAACTATTAGCTCATTTGACATTCATAACAAATGAGATGAAGACAATGCTAGTTAATGGCTGATCCTGAAACTGAGCCCAGGTTTTCTGACTCCAAATCTCATCCTCTTTCTTCTATATTGGGTAGCCTCCCCCAAGAGAACACCTTGGGGCCAAAGCAGTACGACAAAGAAGCAGTGAGGTGCAAGGATGTGGTCATGGTCAAGACCAGCGAGAGTAAAGCATGCTCTTTAAAAGTTTGGGTGGTAAAGAGAAGCTGAGTAGCAATTGGAGGGACTTTGTTGTTGTTGTTGTTCCAGATTAAAAATCATTTTAAATGTGTTGGGCCAGAGAAGGAAGGACTGGGTATGAAAAAGGATGGAGCAAGGTCCCAGAAGGGGTAGAAGGGACATGGGGTTAAGAACACTTGTGGAGGAGCGCGTCATGGCACATCACTTTGACAGTGAAGAAGCAGAGGAAATTCTGAGCTGGAGAAAGGAGAGCATGAGGAAGACCCCACTGTTGGATAAGGACATGGTGGGATCATCCATAAGGCTAAGAGGGGACATCTATAGAACTGAGTGATGGAGAAGATGAGAAAAGGGGGAGCAAAGCTTCCATGGGTGTCCCCTCGATGACCTCCTATTGCCGGATGGTCTCCTATTCATGTCTCCTGGGGTTGGGGAAGACCCAGAGACTTCCTAGCCCACAGTAGCCACTTTTTGGCCCTGGCCATCCATTTCCGGGATGACCATGATAGAACGTGAACAGCCCAACAGCAAGTCACACTGCTTTTTTTCAAACTCACTGGGACTAAAACCATCATAAAATAACAGAATTTCAAGTGTTGGAAGGATTACCTGGTCTAATCTTTGAATTCCCTTTATAACAACTGCACCAAATGTTCTGCTTGATCATTTCCTGTAATAAGGAACTCGCTACTTCTTTAGGCAAACTGTTCCACTTTTAAGCATGTCTAATTGATATAAAATTCTTTCTTATATTTGTCTTAGATCTTCCTTCTGGGCAATGCAGAACACAGAAATAAATTGGCCAATTCCTGTTCCCCCAGGAGTGGTCGTCAAAGATTTGAAGAGCGCCATCATGTCACCCTAGATTCTCTAGGCTTTGGGGCAAGCAAATGAAATTCTTCCTCTTATTTCTGGGCTAGCAACAGTCAGATTCCTCTTCTCCTAGACACACCCTGGATGCTGATGACTGTTGGTGTGCCTCGGCTGAGCCCACCTGCTGTCTCCTTACCTTTTTACCCGAGACTCTGATCCCCTTGGACTTGACCTGGACAGAAGTTTACCTTCTGTCAGGCTCAATCTGAGTGCCACATCAGACTAACCACCCTAAAACATAATTTTTTACAGGTCACTTCCCTTATCAGAGAACCTTCCATGGTTCTCCATTGAGATGAGTGAGATGAGGTCCCAAATTGGCATGAACCTCCCTCCCGAATGAAGGCATTTCAGCATTTCTCCAAGCTCGCCTCTGTTCCGAATATTCCCTTCCAACCGGGTTCCCTCATTCACTTTTCCATGCATTCATCTATTTATTCACTGAAGAAACAATTAGTGAATGTCAGTGATGTGCCAGGCACCATGACAGGTTATGAGAAGACAAATAAGAGAGAGACGTGGCCCTTGAGAAGAAGGAGTTTGCAGTCTGGTGAGGAAGATGTATGTGCATAAGCAATTCATGTAATCAAATATGGAAAAAAAATCGCTAAATAGCACAGCAAAAATGTGCACTAGTAACGGGGGGGATGTGATCCACCCTGCTTGGGGTGGGTTAGAAAAGACGTGAACAGAAGACAATGCCCAAGGACAGGTAGAAGTGTGGATGGCTAATAAGGAAAGCCAAAATATTGTGGATAGAAGAAACGGCATCTGAAAGACCGTATTCTAGAAACTTCAAGCTGTTCTGAAAAGGTTGGAGAAAACAATGGTGAGCCAGTACATTTTTAACAACCAGTTCTTTGGGGTGGAAGGGAATCCCTTTTTTTTTTTTTTTTTTTTTTTTGGTAGCATTTGCCTGTTTCCATGTTGCAAATATTCCCATCATGGCTGATTTCAAAGTACCAAATGTGACATCACTGAACTCAGAGCTGGGGGAAAAATTGCCTGCACTTGGCTCTCACGTGCCAGTAGGAGATAGACAAGGACATAAACAGGAAAGGCTTTTACATGTTAAGGAATCGGGATTTTTGTCCTATAGATGACGAGGAGGCACTGAAGGGCTTTAGGCTTTCATTTCTTTTCCTTGCTTTCTTGTACTGATGAGGATCTCTGATACGATGTTTAATAGGAATTGTGAAAGCAGGCATCCTGGTCTTTCTCCTGATCTCTTGCTATGGGTTTTTCACAGCTAGCTGCCTTTTATCAGTTTAAAGAACTTCCCATTTGTTCCTAGCTTGCTGAGAGTTTTATCGTGAATACATTGTTGAGTTTTGTCAAATAATTTTTCTATATAGATAAATATGATGAAATGTTTTTCTTCTTTAATCTATTGAGTAGTAAATTACATCGATTAATTTGTGAGTTTTCAGCCAGTCTTATATTCTGGGATAACCTCCACTTGGTCAGATGTATTATCCTTCTTATATATTTGGGATCAATTTGCTATTATTTTATGAGGAAGTTCTATATAAATGTTCAGGGCAGGAACGTTGGTCTGTAGTTTTCATGTCTTGTAATGTTTTTATCTGGTTTTGGTATCAGGGACATGCTGACCTTATAAAACTTCTTGGGGGATGTCCTCTCCTTTCATTTTCTAGAAGAGTTTGTATAAAATTGTTTTGTTTTTTTTAAATGTTTAGTAGAATTCACCATGAAGCCATCTGGACCAGGAGTTTTCTTTATTGGGACTTTTATAAATTAAATTGTAATTTCTTTTTTAAATATTTATTTATTTATTATTTTTATTTAAATTCAATTAATTAACATATAGTGCATTATTAGTTTCAGAGGTAGAGTTCAGTGATTCATCAGTCTTATATAATACTCAGTGATCATTACATCACACGTCCTTACCCGGTTACCCTATCCCCTCATCCCCTTCCCTCTAGCAACCCTCAGTTTGTTTCCTAGGGTTAAGAATCTTTTGTGGTTTTTCTCCCTCTGTGATTTCATCTTGTTTTGCTTTTCCCTCCCTTTCCCTGTAATCCTGTTTTGTTTCTTAAATTCCACATATGAGTGAAATTATAAGATAATTGTCTTTCTCTGATTGATTTATTTTGCTTAGCATAATACCCTCTAATTCCATCCAAGTAAACTGCAAGATTTCATTTTGTTGATGGCTAAGTAATATTCCATTGTGCATATACACCACATCTTCCTTATCCATTCATCTGTTAGTGGACATCGGGGCTCTTTCCATAGTTTGGCCAATGTGGACATTGCTACTGTAAATATTGGGGTGCAGATGCCCCTTCGAATCACTACATTTGTATCTTTGGGATAAATACATAGTAGTAAGATGTCTAGGAATAAACCTAACCAAAGAGGCAAAGGATCTGTACTCTGAAAACTATAGAACACTCATGAAAGAAATTGAGGAAGACAAAGAAATGGAAAAATGTTCCATGTTCATGGATTGAAGAGCAAATATTGTTCAAATGTCTATGCTACTAGATCAATCTATACATTCAATGTAATCTCTATCAAAATACCATCAACTTTTTTTTTCCACAGAAAAGGAATAAATAATCCTAAAATTTATATGGAACCAAAAAAAACACCTGAATAGCCAGAGAAATGTTGAAAAAGAAAACCAAAGCTGGTGGCATAACAATGCCAGGCCTCAAGCTCTATTACAAAGCTGTAATCATCAAGACAGTACAGTATTGGCACAAAAACAAAAGCACAGATCAATGGAACAGAACAGAGAACCCAGAAATGGACCCTCAGCTCTAGAGCCAACTAATTTTTGATAAAGCAGGAAAGAATATCCAATGGAAAAACACAGTCTCTTCAACAAATGGTGCTGGGAAAATTGGACAGCCACATGTAGAAGAATGAAACTAGACCATTTTCTTAACACCACACACAAAAATAGACTCAAAATGGATGAAAGACTTAAATGTGAGACAGGAATCCATCAAAATCATAGAGGAGAACACAGGCAGCAACCTCTGTGGCCTCGGCACCAGCAGCTTCTTGCTAGACAACTCTCCAAAGGCAAAAGAAACAAAGAAAAAAGTGAACTCTTGGAACTTCAAGATAAAAAGCTTTTGCAGCAGGTAGGAAACAGTTGACAATACCAACAGACAACAGACAGAATAGAAGAAGATATTTGCAAATGACATATCAGATAAAGGGTTAGTATCTAAAATCTATAAAGAACTTCTCAAAATCACTACCCAAAGAACAAATAATCCAATCAAGAAATGGGCAGAAGTAATGAACAGACATTTCTCCAAAGAAGATGAACAAATGGCCAACAGACACATGAAAAAATGCTCAACATCACTCATCATCAGGGAAATACAAATCAAAACCACAATGAGACACCACCCCTACGCCAGTCAGAATGGCTAAAATTAACAAGTCAGGAAATGACAGATGTTGGCCAAGATGTGGAGAAAGGGGAACCAACCCTCTTATACTGTTGGTGGGAATGCAAGCTGGTACAGCCTCTCTGGGAAACATTAGGGAGGTTCCTCAGAAAGTTGAAAATAGAGCTACCCTGTGACCCAGCAATTGCTCTACTAGGTATTTACCCTAAAATTGTAATTTCTTAATTAAATATAGAGCTATTTAGATTATCTATTCTTTGTTGACTTTATTAAGTTTATGTTTTTTTGTGCAATGTATTGATTTCTTCTATGTTTTCAAATGTATTGGCATAATGTAGTCCACATATCCCTTTAGTATCTTTTTAATGCCTACAGGATCTGCATGACATTTCTTCTTTCCTTTGTGATACTGTCCATTTGTATCTTTTGTTCTTGATCAGGTCTAGCTAGAAGTTCATTAATTTTATTGATCTTTTCTTTTTTTTTTTTTTTTGCTGGAAGAAATATTTTTTTTCCAGTGTTACAAGATTTATTGTTCATGCACCACACCCAGTGCTCCATGCAATACGTGCCCTCCTCAATACCCACCACCAGATGGTGGGTATTTTATTGATATCCTCTTTTCAAAGGACCATGTTTTGATTTTATTTTTCCTTCTATTGTTTTTTCTGCTTTAAATTTTATTTATTCCTGTGCATGTCATTATTATTTCCTTTCTTCTGTTTGTTTTCTTCAATTTTATCTACTATTTTTGGTTTCTTAAAGTGAAAACTTACAGTTTACTTGAGATTTTTTTGTATTATCTAATAGAAATGTTTAATGCTATAAATTCCCCTTAATCACTTGCATTATCCGCATTCCACAGGTTACACTGTAATTTTTATTAAGCAAAAAAACAGTTAAACAAATTTTCCTCATGACTTCCTCTTTGGTCCATCAGGTATTTAGAAATGTGTTGTTTAATTTTCTAATATTTGGGGATTTCCCAGATACCTTTCTGTCCCTGAGTTCCATTTTAATTCCATTGTGGTCACAGAACACACAATTTTAATTCTCTTACATTATGTGTTTTTATTATTTTTATGATTTTTGGGGGGACCATTTCATTTTTACTTGTAAAACATGTATTATGTTGCTGGGAAAAGTGTTATATAAATGTCAATTAGGTTATGCTGGTTAATGATGTTGTTTAGGACATCTCTCCTCACTGATTTTCTGTCTATTTGCTCTGTTATAATTAATGAGAGAATTGTTAGTCTTTGACTATAATTATGGATTTCTCTCTTTCCCCTTTTAGCTGTCAGTTTTTGTTTCATGTAGTTTGAAATATATTATGGGATGCATAACCACTTGGAATTATTATGCCTTCTTGAAATTTAAATTTAAATTTGACCCCTTCATCATTACGAAACCCCTTTCTTCAATCCCTGTAGCATCCCCTGTTCCAAGATCTACTTTGTCTGATAGTAGGCAGACTCTCTAGCTTTCTTAACAATAATTATTTTCATCATACATATTTTTCCATTCTTGAATTTTAAAGTACCTGTATCTTTATACTTCAGTCGAGTTTCTTGTAAACAGCATATAATTTGATCATGCTTGAGTATCCAGTCTTAAAATCTCTGTTAATTGAAAAAATCTTTTTAGAATTTCTGTAGTTTTTCTTTTTTTTAAGTGTAATTAACATGCAGTGTTATGTTAGTTTCATGTGTACAATATAGTCATTCAACAATGACTCTGCATTCATTATAGTAAGCAGACACTTAATCCTCATCACCTATTTGACCCCTCCTCCACCCACCTCCCCTTTGGTAACCATTAGTTTGTTCTTTGCAGTTAAGAGTTCGTTTTTTGTTTTGTCTCTTTTTTCTCTGTTCCTTTGTTTTGTTTCTTAAGTTCCACATATGAATGAAATCATATGTTTAAACCATTTACTTTTAATGTGTTTAGTTGTATGGTTTAGCTTCACCATATTGCCTTTTGTTCTCAATTTGTTCCATCTGTTTTTTGTTATGTCTTCCACTACTTGAACCTTCTTTAAAGTTTGAATTTTTGCTTGAGTGCTTCTAATGGTTCCATTTTATCTCCCGTAATGGAGTATTAGCTGCATTTGTTTGTTTTATTTTTAATGTTTGCATCATGGTTTACAGCACACATCTTTGACTCACCACAATTTACCTATGGTGCTATTCTATTACGTCACATATAAGTAAGGATCTGGAGTCTTGAACACTTATAAGAATCTTGTTTCTCTCCTCTCATTCTTTGCACTTTTGTCCTTATATATTTTAATTTCACATGTTATAAATCTCAAACTAAACTCTTATTTTCTGTAAATAATCAATAATCTTTTAGATAAATTAAATGAGTAAAAAATATTTTATACTTACCTCCATATTTGCTATTTTGAGCACTCTACATTTCTTTAGCTAAATCTCTTTCCCTTTACCATCATTTTTCTTTCGGGTCTATTTCTCTTGACTCATTTTTCTCCTTCCATTTGTAGACTACATGCTCACGCTTCACATGTCCACCAATTTTTAGCTGGATATTGGAAATGGCGTATTTTACATTTCTGGGTGCTAGATTTTGTTATATTCCTTTAAAAACATTGGTCTTTATTTTGGCAGGCAATGAAGTTACTTGTGAGTCAGTTTGATCTTTTCAAGGTTTGTTTTTTGAGACTTCAGATTTTGAGGAAACTCCTCTAGACTTAGTTTATCCTCCTAGGAAAATATGACCCTTTCTGTGTCTCTACTAAATATTCTGTGAACACAAGGTCTCTCCGTTCTGCCTACAGGGAACTCAGATGGTGCTTGGCCTTGTGTAAGCTCTGTAAATAGTTCTCCGCTGATAATTCCCATGACTGTTCTTTCCCCAGGAGCTAGCTGTCCTTTTTCCAGTCTTAACGGAGTTTCACCCCAGACATGTAAGGAGTGGTTTTCAGCTAACAACTCAAGGGAATTCCTAGGCTGATCTCTGGAGCTCTTTACCTGCATAGCATTCTCTGTCTGGGACTCATCCCAGTCTCGCTGGACTCTGAACCTCACTTCTCAACTCAGCGAGACTATCAGGCTGTTTTGATTCTTCTCCCCACTGCCCAGAGATTGCTTCAGTGCAGAGAACCAGGGTAATTATAGAGTCCACTTGTTTTGTTCTCCTTCCCTCAGGAACCTCTTGTTCAAGGTCAGGGAAATGCTTCACATATCTTGTCCAGTCCTGGGTGCTGATCCTGGGAAGCCAAGTCTGGACTCTCTTACTCCTTCATAGCCAGAGCGGAAGTCACCAGATTGCGGGTTCACATTTCACTTTGCTAAGTGTACTGCCCACTTAATTTCAATCTATACTCCCCTAGGAATGTTGAAAAGTTCCTTCATCCCTCACTGCTTATTTTTGTAAATTGAATGATGTCAAATAACATCTAACTTTTTAAGTTTGTATTTCCTTATTGCTAGTGAGGATAAGCACCTTTGCTTTCATGTGTTTTTCGAATATAAATTTCCCCTGTTTATATGCTCTGACAGTGGTAACTATATATCCTTGCTTACTTGTGATAGTCTCAGGCTTTATTACAGGGTACATAAACAGCATTACAGGTAGAATATTTATTGTGCTTCCTGATATTTAGATTTAACTGTACTTTTCATTGTTTTGTTCTTCCCTGGGCTTTCCAGCTTTCTCTTGCTTTCTATTTGATTGATTGCATTTCTTGTTAATTTCCTTCTTTTATGCATTATATTTCTTTTTTTTTAATGTGTGGTTAGCTTTAAATTTTTAACATGTCTGCTGACTTGAAAAATCTGAAGTTAATCAATATTTCTACCCTTTTCCTGAACGAAACAGGAAAGCTTAAACATTTGGCTCCCAACTATGACGCTCAAACTGTTTTCCTCGATATTATAGCCCACTATTTTACTTTCCGCCTTGTTTGTGCAAATGCCAAATCAGGTATGTTCATTATTATTATTTTATATAATCAGTTTCTGCATCCTTACCCACACGATCACCCCTTCCTTTATTCATCCTTACTTTTTGTATCTTATTCTTTCTTTCTGGTTTCAATTCACCCCTATAATTTTTTTCTTAGGAGGATTCTGTGGCTTACAAAATCTTTTCATCTCTATCTTTCTGAATATGTCTTTAGTTTTCCTTCATTTTTGAATGATACTTCGGGTCAGGATTGAATCCGGGGTTGGCAATGATTTTTCTTCAGGAGTCCAAAGACACATCCCATCACCTCCTGGCTGAAATATTGCTATTGGGAAGTCTGCTGCCCAGGTACTTACCGCTTCTCCATAGTAAACTCTCTTCTCTTTGACTTTTATATTCGGCAATTTCACCGTGCTATAGTTAAGGATGGATTTGTTTTTAATTATTCTACTCGACCATGACACTTTTTAAATATGATTAATCATTTGTCATCAGTTCTGGACAAGTTTCATTTTTGCATTCTCTCAGTACTTTCCTTCTGGAACTGCTACTAGGCATTTATTTACTGTGGGCTTGTCATTCCATTCCCTTTCATATTTTCATTTTTCTCCATGTCATAGTCTCCTCTGAGTAAAATCTCCTGGCCCATGTTTCCAATTCATTTATTGTCTTCTCTCCTGTTTCTAGGAGGTCTCCATTGAACTTTTAATTGCAAAGTCTACATTTCTCACTTCTACATGGGTCATTTAAAAACCTGCTTGTTTTACTTTCATAGCGTTTTATGCATATATATTAGAATCTATATTACTTTTTAAAGGTTGTTATTCATTTTAAACAAACTAATTCTACATTGTCTCCCAGATTGCTATTTATTATGTCAAGTTTCTGATGTCCAAGTAATTCTGTTGGTGGTGTTTGTTGATTCCCACTCATATCCACATGCCTGTGTCTGCCTCTGATTTCCCTAGTTCTTAATCCTCGTTCCTTTTTTTCTTGAGAGTTTAGTTGTGCATTTATAAGACTTGCTTTTAAATATGAAGCGTTTATAGCTGTTTCTAGGGGGAAGATTTCCAGGTTATAATGATTTACCATCTTGCCAAGACCACCAGTCTCAACTCTTGTTTCTTAATGATCGTGCTTCCCAACATATAGGTAAGACAAGAGCGAAGAATGCTATGTTGTCCTAACTGGGTCATTTCTATCTTTGCAAACCTCAACACTTGGTGACAACTACCTCCATTGATCTTTGATTTTATTTTTAGCAAAGTTTTTTTTGTTGCGGGCATCAAAATCAAACAAAATCTGCAACAATGTTGCTTAACCTTGGTGGTGGTGTTGGGGTTATTTCAAAGACATAGGACATCTTAAGGACATTAAGGAGAAGGAACAGCTGAGCCACAGGGTGGACTGGAAAGCGGTCAAGTGCCCAAGCAGGACTCACTCTGGATATCTGGCCTCACCTCTCTCTACACGTCTGTATGACTCTTCTCCACCTTCTTTTAGACTGGCTTTCCCTGCTTCACAGGCACATGGCAAACATGGCTACCCAAGATCAACCAGCTCACCAGTTTACTATTCCTCTATTCAGACTGAAACCAGACTCTTGGTCTCCTTTCTCAACTCCTGTGGGAGATGATCAGATTGGCCCTGTTTGCTCATGAGTGTATGTTGGTCCTCTTACCTATGGACAAGGGGTCAGGACCATATAACATAAAGACTGTTTCTGAAGTAGTCAAAGAGCAGCCAAGGATTGGGAAGACTACCCCAGAAGATAGTTTAGTTACTGTATTTCTAAGCAGAAATGTTATTCTTTGCATCATTTCTCACAAAGTGACCTGGAGACTCACAGATAACAATTAGGAGAGCAGGAAAGATGTTTCAGCAGATTTCGGGAGCCTCAAATTATCCTGGGGCATTTCCCATGATAGGAAGAATAATTACCTAGAAACAGAAATGGGGAAATAGCAGAAAGTTGACCCTCATGTCCCTCCCTTGTCTAGATGCTACAGGTGGAGTGGAGAATAAGTCTTCTGCTGAAAGAACTGCAAAGAAGTCCATGCTTTCTGAGGGACTGTGTTTATATTAGGGCCACAAGATAGAGCGTTGGTGTATGGCGAACCTGTATGGTGAACATACAGGATTTTTTGTTTTTTGTTTTAATAATGCAGTAGATCTGGAAGGGTTACAGGCCAAAAGATTAGGGAAAAGTTCAATAGTAGGATGGTGGTAGGCAGGTGAGTGTGGGCAGTGCAGGGCTGTGTGGGGAGAATCCACAGGTGCACATGAGCTGAGACTGGGCAGGGAGCAGGGCCGAGCCCTTGGTGAGGGCTGTCTCCCTGTCAACATGCTCTGGTGTGATTGGGCTTCAGCACCTTTGACTATTTCTTATAGATTCCACACCTTCTCTTCTTCTTATTCTGTTCTTCCTGATTTTATTGGTCCATCCTTTGAGATCCAGTCCATTCCCATTTCTTTGTCCAGTCTTCTGGGAGCTCCAGTATCTGCATCAGCCTTCCTGCCTCCCATGGCCCCTCTGGTCTATCTCATTCATTCGGGCCTCCTCTATTGACTATTGCTATTGTCTCAAGATGGTGTTTATCTCCTCTATCATCGTCTAACTGCTCATGGTTTACAGTTCATTTCACCAGCGAGACCGGAAGCTCCAGGAAGGAGGAGTGCTTTCCGCTCTCCTCGGTATGTGCTGCAGCGCGGTGGTTGGTGCTCATCACATGGTAGGTGTTGAATACGCATCTATACCGGCTACTGGGATTCTCGTTCATGCGTGCCCTTCCGCACATCCCTCTGGGACGTTCAGTTTACCAAAGGGTAAACTACGGATAATCACATTCACTCTCCATTTGCCTATCTTGTCTCTCAGAAGATAGTTCTTGAACACCTACTCTGTGTAAGGATGAATTTGTGGAGTGAAAGCTTATTAACAGGATCAATAAAAGCATCAAATAAGATAATGGACCTAAAAAATGCCGTGAAAAGCAGGAAGCTCTTAAGAATAGCGTTATTTAACCATCCACATTTAGACATTGGAACATTAATCAAATGATTTCACAAGCTCCCTCCTGAGTTCACAAGCTCCCTCCCTCCCTCCCTCCTGGCACTCGACTATGCAGTACCTATATTATAACACTTATCACATTGTATGGTAGTTATTTGTGTATATTTCCATCTCTGCCCCAGTCTGAGTCTCAACATGGAGTCCCCAGCACTTAGCACAGTGCCTGCCACAGAACGGATACTGGTAAATATTTTAAGTAAATTAATGAATGAAAGAGAATCCGCATCCATGCATTCTCAGCCTATAAAAATGTGCTCAGACAATAAGCATACAGACAAGAGTTCTGTCCTAAGATTCTTGTGGAGAGGGTTACAAATGGAAAAAAAAAAAAGTATAGATTTTGCCCGGAAGGAGCTTATAAATGGAATGGAGAAGCAGAGCCCGTGCATATGAAAGTGCCCGAAGATGATTTATCAAATTACCTAAAAGCAGTTGTATTTTTAAAGTATGACACAGGCACTGATGGATTTCAGAAGAACAGTAAGAAGCAGGAGGGGTTAATCAAGGGAGCCTTTTGGAGAAGCAGGGAATTATTTAGGGAGGCGTTGGCAATATAAACAAAATTCACAGAGTCTATCACTTTATAGAAGAAGCGGGTGAGTGGACACCCTCTGCGGGGTCTCTGAGACCTCTGGAGCCACAGTGCTTGCAGACCATGTGCTGTCCCTCTGTCGGACACACACATGCATGCGCACACGCATGCTCGCACTCGTTCGCACGTGCACAGACACACGCATGCGCGCACGCATCCCGGTGGCTGCAGGGGTGGAGTAATGGACTTGAAGTGCTTCCCCTCCCTCGAGGAGAATCCTTTCTCCTCAAGCGCTCCTTTCTTTGCTTTCAGGTCAACGCTTTGAAGGTAGCAGCTTTGCAGCAATCACAAGCTCTCTCCCAGGACTGGGCCCACACCGCAAGGGCCCCCTTTCCAGGATGTAACACAGAACCCACTCAATTATGATTCTTTGTTCCAGTGTCTTTGATCATCGTAGGAACAGGAAATTTGAGTAGCTTCTCAGAGGGCAGAGCCGGGGTGACAACTGTTTACCCTTCTCGAGGTAAGAGGTGGAAAGCACGGCCCTCCGCTATTGGGGGGTGATTGTGTGGTGTGGGGTGAGCAGACGGCTTATTGCTCAGTGTACCGCCCGCCCCCCACCCCCAAGAGCGTCCGGAAATACAGCATCAGAGCTCACAACAGGTAGCTTATGCTCACCGATTCAACAAATGTTTATTGTACTACTATGATGCTGGCCATTATTCTAGGTGCTGGGAATGGAGCTGCCAACAAGAGAAACAAAGGTTACTTACTGGCTTCTTGGAGATTATATTTGAGGGAGAGAAAAAGAAAATCAGCACGTTAACTTTATACAGGATAATGTATAGATGTTATTAAGGGGTAAACAGGGATGTCCTCGAGAGGGCTCAGGGAAGAGCTCCCTGAAGTTGTAGTATTTGAGCGAAGGGCTGAAGAATAACGAGGAGCCAGCCATGGAAAGAACTAGGAGAGCAATTTCCAGGCAGAGAGAAAGGCACGTGCTGAGGCAGGAACAAACTGGAGGCTCCAAGACATGTTCCCATGTCTGCATACACACACTCACGCATAAACACACTCACACACACACACTCACACATGCACGTGCACTGGTCTATGCACAGGGATGAAGGAAGTCAGAGGACTCAAGGTAGAAGCCAGCAAAGGCGAGATCTCCAGGCTGGTGGGATTTTATTCTGAGCTTAATAGCAAGCCATTGAACCACTGGTGGCCCCCTAAGGAACGGCTTCATATCTAGCCTGTGTTGTGGGAAGTGGCAGCCACTGTGCGATGTCTTAGGAATGGCAAGATTCCCCGTATGACCCCTAACCTCTCACATCCCCTGAAACAGGGAACTTGCCGCGTGGAGAGATGGTCCGCCATCTTCAAAATCTGCTTGAATATACGTCAAGCTGACATATAGTTCATTCAAAGTTTGACATAGACTTGTCAAACTTCATGTTGAAGTTGAAGCTACTTCTTGTGGGCTCCTAAAAACCCAGACCAGTGAGTGGATAGAAGACCCATCAAAAGTCTGTATATCACCAGAGGCCACAAAAAATCACCGAGGCCATCTTGGAATTCCTCAGACATGCCAGTGCCTCCTCTGCAGGGAAGTACTTCCTAATAAGCATCTAGCCTTGTTGGTACATTCTGTTGTGTTCTATCTCTGGAACTTTCCATTAGCCCAAACTCTTCACCCTGTGCCTGAACCCACTTTCCCCCCATAAACATAGAAGTTTGACCAAGAATGCATCGTAGAGAATATTGGATCCAATCTGCTTAGTTTACAAATGAGCGAAACGGAAGTTCGAAAAGGGCAAGTGACTTGATAAAAATCACATAATTCCCATCTTTGGGGTCTTCCTCTTATCTCCTTCTAGTACTTTGCTGGCATGAAGAGGAACAAATTTAGGTAAATCTAGATAGGCATCCTGATTCAGAAAAAAGGCCTCCACATGAAAGAGTCAGTCCAAAGTCTGCCAACTTGTGAAGACAGGATGGTTGTGATTCACTGGATGTTCCTTCAAACTCCGGAATCTATAATTCAGAACCTCCAAAATAAGGGGGAGAGTGATCAAGGGGGCTGAAAATCTCATCAGCGTTTTCCTTATCTGCAGGAAGTCTCAGGTGAAATGTCCTGGGGCAGGAAGGGGATTAAGTGCTTGCTCTCAATCACGGGAGCCGGGTGGCTCACCTTGGGGCCAGGAAAGACAGGTGCAGGGCAGGGGTGGGCCGGCCCTGTGTGAGGGGTGAAGGGGACGGGCCCTGGTAATCCAATATCCTCTTGGCACCACTCAGTGCTCCAATCCAAATCCATCACTGCAAATGAACCAGGTGACAGGATTAACTATCCCCTAATTGCAGTCCCCTGGGAGGGGCTGTGCCAGCTGTCTCTTCCACATGCCTAGCCCAGCAGATGGGAGCTCAGATACCAAAGGGTCACTTCTGAGAGCCCAGAAGGCAGCCTGGGTCCTGGCCACCTGGGCCGAGTGGAAGGAGGAACAGAGGGCACATTGGGGTGCTCTAATGGTTCTAAGAAGCAGAATATTTAGTACCATCTGGGCCCTTGGCTTTTTCATAGTAAGGTCTGCACTACTCCGCGTTGCTATTTATTTGTCCTCCTCATTCACCAGGACAGGATTTGGGCTGTTGTACCTTCTCTTGCCCTCTGAAACTCACTGCTAGTAACTGGTTTCTGTTACTGAAAACCAGATATACCTAAGGGCATGCGGAAGTCTGTCTACTCTAGGTCCTCCTTCTGGGCCAGCCTGCTCCTCACTGAACCCTCGGAGGCAAGGTTACCTTGTCTTTAATTCCAGCACCCTTAGGAAAGAGACTCTAAAGGTTTGCTTGGTTGTGTGTTCTAGTAACCTGGGCTCCAATGAAGAGGAGGTTCTCCAAGTCCACTGAGGTCCAAGCGAGAAGAAATGGAACTTACATTTGGGCTCAGGAAGTGGACCTGAGTGCTAAGTCAAAGCTCCTGGCCTGGGAAGCCTGTCTGGGGATTCTCAGCTGGCGGGACCGAGACAGCCCGTAGCACATGGGAGGGCAAGGTGGCTTCTGGCAAGCCCCCAGCCTGTCTCTTCTAAGACCTTTTCACTTGAGAAGCTCTGCCCCAGTCTTGCGGTGAGACTACCATCACCAAAATCAGCTCTCATCAAAGGGAGCTGGGTAGTTAGTCTGTGGGAATAAAGGGCATTTTCATTGAGCCGAAGTCGTGATATGGCCAAATCAATAGGGGCATGTGCAAGCCGAGAAGAGATCTCTATCCAGGGAAGGCGAGACCACGAAGCAAAATGAAGGTTTGCGTGGCATACCTCACTGATAATTGGGCAAAAGGCAGGGACAGCCATTGAGAGGGCCATTCGGGGTTCATAGTGAGAGGACTGCGTAAGGCTCTGGTGACCTCTGAAACAATAGGATCGTTGAAAATTACAAGACTTCCACAGAGGGGCCAGGATTCCAGTCCATGCTCTCTGGCAAAGCTAGTGAACTCCTGGCTCATCAGCCCCAGCACTTAGAAGAGGGTCTGATGCCTGGTCCAGCCCTAACCGATCCTCTCTTTTTCATGCATCTGTTCATCCATTCACTTAACGGATATACTTTTTCTAAAAACAGAATCTACTGTGCTTTTAGAAATATGCCAAGGGTGAAGATGATTAAGACCAATGTTGTCCTTGCCCTTAGGCATCATGTATCTGTTGACTTAGGGAAGTCACTGCCTTGCTCTGAACTTGAGCATCACTGCTCGTCAAATGGAAGTTGTGACACCTACCCTGGGTCCTTTGCAGGGCTGCCCAGAGGTGCCTGTGAGATGACTGAAGGAAAACTGTTCTGGCAAAGCTCTTTTGCAAGAACCATAAATGTGAGCAGTATTGGGCCATTGCTTTGGCTCAGAGAACAATGCATCTAAGTCACCCGGGGGGTTATTGAGACCTCTTGCCCTTTCTTCCTTGGCCTTCCCTTTCCCCTTACTCAAGCTCTAAACAAAGACTTCGCTTAAAGAGAACCATCCCATGCTTGATGATAAAAGGGACAATGGGACTTCTGGGTGGTCCTCTGGGCCCAAAAACAGGAGGCCCACAGTCCAGGATGCCAAACAAACCAGGTTATTTTGGAGCGAGTCAGAAGTAGAACTGTGGTCTAAGAACCAAGGACTTGGCCCATCTTCTCTGCTTCTCTGCAGTGGTCACGCACCCACTGAACTCATCGGTTCCTAGTTGCATCCCAATTTTTGGAAAACCAGGAATCCAGAATCTCAATGTTAACCGCCCCCTGTCCCTGAAAACTACAGGTGGTTGGAGGAACGTGGTTCCCGGTAGTGGCGACTTATGGCTGATAGTGTGTTACCATAGTGGCCCGGGGGCCCAACAGTTGGAATTACCTGGGAAATTTGTCAAAATACGGACACCTGACTTCTACCATGACAACTTTCAATTTTGAAGGCTTGGGGTAGGACCCCAGAAATGATTCTGATAATCAGAAAGCCTGACAACCTCATATTTAGATAGTCCCCATGGGCCCACATCTTATCTGTTTTTATATATATTCAGGACAGAGCACAGAAGAGATACTTAATAAATGTTTGGTGACTGAGTAAATGAATTCATTAAAATATATTTAAATACATTCAAGGAAAAAGCAATGCATTGCAAAGGTCAGGCGTTTTTAAGAGTCAGAAGCCTTCTAGGAATAGTTCCATTTGATTGTCTTCCTGACTCTCTATTCTCAAGGTACAAAACTGAGAAACCTAGAGTTGGCCCTTTTGAGCTTTTTGTTATATTTGTTTTGAATAAACAGAGCTTTGCTCCCATTGCCATAAAATAGAACTTGATGAAAGAATGGCTTATCTTGTTTCTTCTCTCACTGTATTTTATTATTATTATTGCATTATCAGTAATAACAATAATAATAAATGCTTTTGCTTGCATTTTCTCATTTCCTCATTAGGGGTCTTAAGAAACAGATTGGGAATTGTTATTTCCATTGTAGAAATAAAAAAAAAAAAACCAAAAAACGAATGCATGAAGAGGTCATAGATCTTACCTTCCCTGCATTCACCCAATTGGAAAATGGCAAGATCAGACCGCTGACTTGGAATCTGATGTTCTTTGTACCACGCCAGGCTTCCAGAAAATCAATGCAGATCTGAATCCAGGGACCTCCCACATATGTCATTCCAAATATGAAAACAGAATGCCTGGAATCACTCGCAAAGCATGGGGGTGCGCCCCGAGCAAAGAATCCCGTTTTACAAAAGCTCTTCAACTTATGTAGGATCATGAGGAGGTTGAGGAAGACGGGTAACGTAAAGAATCACTCCCTGCTAATTGAAATGCAGGCAAATCATCTCCGAGATATAATGCAAGCTACTAGGAGAGAGGAATCTGTTCTAAATGAATCTGGTGTCTATGTGACTTTTCAGGACTACACCTGCCACAAGTCAGGAAAACGTGTACACCTATATACCAGACTTCTGAACTCAATATAAATTGACAAATAAGCAGCTTCTCCTTTCTTTTCTCCCAGAGCTGGGTCCTTGTGTTGTCAGAACATTCCAGCATCCCAACGACGGTACTCATTCAGACCATGGGCTCATGTATTTTCAATGAGGTCGCTTGAGCTAAAAGAAGCTTTCAGTGGAGTCCAACAAAATCAGCACAGCCTTAGGCGGATCCAGATGAAACCCAAAGAATGAAAAATGATAGCAATTTTCTGAATATTCTAAACTTCTAGATTCTGAGAGTGTCATTCACTTCATATACGAGCATACTGACTGAATATTTAGCCCAACCTATTACCCTAAATATTTTAAGCAATGCCTAAATTCATGACTTTCCTAAACTCCTGGCATTGGCCATGTTGAGAAGAACTGACCATTGAATTCATCCTAAAGTCAGTCTTATTAAATAGCCTATCAATTCAGTTTAACATCTGGCTGTTCCAAAGGAGGGGCTAGGCTAACAAAAAAATAGACCAATAATCTTGAAGGTGGGTCTTGGAGTCAGTAAAAAGATAGGGTAGGAAGTAGGAAGTCACCAGCTTCCCAGTCTGGGGCCACTTGCTACAAAGCAAGAGCTGATGCAGACATGAGCAGAATAAAGATGCCCATTATTCGCTATGTGCATTTCTGGGGCCCAGGGGGATGGCCAGTGCTTGTCCCTGGAGAACCTGGTTGCCTTATGGAGCAGCCTGGCTCCCCACCAGCACCCCCACAACTACCCCAGCCCACAGGAATCCAGGTCCCTGTCAGCTCTAACAGGGGGTGGGGACTCGTCCAGCCATTCATTGGTTCTGAAGTTTCTTCTACTTAAACCGATTTGTTAGGTGCTTCGTGATTTACAGCCACAGTGGAAAATGGGGCTGGGTATTGATTCTTGGCCTTTTCTATTGCAAATGGGTGTAATGTTTTATAGTATGTCAGAATAATAGCAGTGGGCACTCTATCAATGTCAAATGTTAAAAATGATCAGCTATTGTGATGTAGGAGATTAAATATGAAAGCTTGATGGGTATATAAAAGCGAAATGGCAATAATAAAGGGATTTTTATGTTCGGCTCATTGCTCTCTGGAATCCACCTGGGGAGCTATTAGAGTCAATTGTGCAGACCAGTGACATATCACCACGGGTTAAAGGACGGGACAGGTGCACCCCTCTCTGGGTGCTGTTCGGCCTGGCAAAGTGAAATGGGAGAATGCAGGTGAAGAGACCAGAGTTCATTTGGCCCTACCGTTTGGACCCTGAGTGCAAGTTCTAGGTTGACTAGGAAAGGAACGTACAAGGTGACAGGAGCCAATCAGAAATGCCAGAGGTCATTAGAGCCCCAGAACAGCTCAAACACTAAAGCCAGCCTAGAGAATTCATCCTCTGCTTTAAGGTCTCTGGAGAGATAGAAATCCCATTGTATGCAACCAAAGAAACTTCCAACTGAAATAGATCTTGTAGGTCACCTTGTCTAGTTAAGCTTCCTTTTTAAAACTCAGCAAACTGAGGCCCAGAGAAGTAAAGAGATGTGTCCAAAGTCACACAGCCATCGAAGGCCAGAGCTGGGCCAAATCCAGGTCCAATGTCCTCACTGTAGATCAGAGCCGCCCAATAGAAATATTGATGAACACCCTATATGAGCGGCCACATTTAAGAAGGAGTAAGAGATAGGTGAAATTAAGCTTGCTATTTTTTATTTAACCTAACATCGTCAAAATAGTATCCCTTTAACCTGTAATCAACGTAAGAAGTATTGAGGTAGTTTACATTCTCGGTGTCATGCCGAGTCTCTGGGTGCATTTTGCAATTATAGCACATCTCAGTTTGGACCAGACACACGCGTTCGGGGCCGCCTGGCTGGATTTGCAGCTGGCCCCTGAGACACCGGGGGCCAGGGCAATGCACACGGAACCCCTAGGGAGGGATGGAGGGCTTAGGGGAGGGCATGCATGTTTTGAAAAAGCAAATCAACACTAAAATACGCTTGGGAAACTTCTGAAAACCTGATTTAGAAACAAACCACAGATAGCAAACCCTGATAAAATCTCAGTGAGGACACGCCAAAGACAGCCTGTCAGTTACCTGTGAGGCTTTTAGGGAGAGGTACAGAAGATAAATTAGAACTTCTGGGGGTCTCCAGGGGCCTGGGAAATTCTCCGTGTTTGCCAAAAATGAGCATGAATTTATAGACTAAGGAACGAACTGGGCCTTTGGGGCAGAGTGGCTTCCCAGGTAATGTGGTTGTAATAGAAGCTACCAAAAATACTTTCTGGAAGAACCAAACTCAGCACCTACAGAGTCTCACGCGAAGGTTGAAGGCTGAGACTTCACGCGGTACACCAGCTCACCCTGAGCCGTCCCTGTCCCTCTATCACACACGCAGGGGAATGGCAGCCTTGCTGAGCGCCATCCCATGTAGATGGGACCTTCTAGGCCCGGCCCCACTGGCTAGGGATGCCCAGGGGTCGTGGGGAGACAAGTCATGGCTCCCAGCTCCAAGCTGGAGGTGCGGCCGGTCGGGGCCCCAAGGTCACGTCCTAGCCGGCGGGCAGGGAGGCCGGAGCTGGGGGAGGGCAGAGAGTAGGAGGCCATGCAGCTGTCTCCGTGTTCCATTTCCAGGAGCAAGCCAACCAGATAATGCACATCAAGCCAGCCTAAGAACTAACACCGGGTCCCTTTCAGCCCGAGACGGGCTGTCACTCTGACAGCCATCAAGCCAATCAGAAGGGTAAATTAAGGTGTCCTTATATATATATATTTTTTCTTTCTCTGTTTTTTTCCCCCTTCTTCCTTTTTTTAAAATTTTTTTATTTTTTTTATTTTTCTTCTTCTCTTTTTTTCTTTTTGAGGGGCAAGCGGTAGTTAACATGCTGATCTCCGAGTGACAGGTTTCTGAGCAGAGGGTGAACTGTCACTGCTGCCGTTCTCACTCCGGAGCCTCTCAGGAGCAGCATGTCAGGGAAACCAGCAGGCTCCTTATAGACCCGCTCGCTCCCTAAGGGCATCCTGGCACAAGTCACGCTATCTGATCTGCCCCCTGGGACCGGGAGGGCAAGAGCGCCAGTCTGCACTAGTCCCTGCTGCCGGGGGAGCCAGGGATCAACTTTCCCCCTCCAGGGGAGAAAGCCCTCCTTGCAACATTAATAATGAAGGGGTGCTTTCATACCACCGATGTCTAGTTACGGGGAGAGACAGAGCCGTACGCCCTTGCACATATACACGTATTCTGGAAGCCAGACATCCTATCATTACAAAAAAATATTGTGAGCAAAAATTTTAAATAAAAACAAAGGATGTGTGTGTGCTTAATTACAAGAGGACATTATTAGCCGGCACTAATTAGAGCATGTTACAGAGTCTGACAAACGTCTGAAATTACTCATTTTTGTAAATAGTTTTGATGCAAGTAATTTGTTTCACGCTAGAACATGGTGGAAAAGTTCAAGCAATTTTATTTTTGCCTGGGCAGCACGTTATGGGATAATTAACGATCTGCGGTTTCCTGACAAGAGGCACATTCATTACCCTGTTTCCAACGGCCCCCGGGACCTTCACGTTGAGCCCTCAAGCTCACCCCACCCCAGCTGAGCCCATTTCACAGACGGGCATCACTGAGGCCAAATGCCTGCTCTCTGCTCTGCCTGAGTTCTCAGATGGATCGAAGATGGACACTCCCCGTGCCTCACGGATGAGGGGCACGTTCCCCTCAGCATGGTCTTCACGAACCCCGTCTTGTGTTGGTGTCCCAAGGCAGTGGGCAGGTCTGATGGCCAGCTTCACATTTGGCTCACTCCCAAGACAGCTGAGGCTGATCCTGTGTTCCTCATCGGCTCTGGTTCCTTCTCCTCACCCCATCAAGGCAGGAGCAGAGCGGAAGAATCTCTCCGCGCATCGTCCGGGCCATTAGAAAAAGGGAGCCCCAGATGATCCCAGCCGGCTCTGGACTATAGCCTCCCAGCACCATCCTGTACCTTGGTTTTTATGTCTTATCTGCTCAGAAAGGTTCAGCGCCCTGCTCTGGGCAGCAGGCTTTTGGGGGACCAGGGGAGGGAAATGGACTAATTGACCTCATGAGACTCCCTCCAGTCTGTCAGTCTGAGACAAGAAAAGGTCACTTCTTAGTCAGCACGGAGGCTTGCCTCCCACTGTTCTTAACCCAGGCACACTTCCGGGAGGCAAGAAGGGAGGCTCGGGAGAAGGTCTCAATATCGAGAACATTCTCTACTTCGTCACATAGACCCACACAGGATTCCCCCTCCTGCTCTCTGTGTTTTTTTTTCTTTTTCTTAAACCAAAGTTTGAAGCTAAATCCACTGTGGGCTGAAGGAGGCACTTTAAACTTCACTTGCTTCCAAGTTTAAATGGGAAGACTTGACAGGTATGCTAATGCTCCTCTATTAAGTCTGCAGAAAATGACATTAAAGGTATTGGTTAAAGACACCGCTCAGTGTTTGAGCAATTTAATGAAGTGTTACACACAAGCTGACCTTGTAGAGGGAGAAGCTCGCGGCTCTCTCCGCGTTTCGGGAGGCCCTGGCCACTCTGTTTGACATCTGAGCTTAACACCAACCCCGGACTCATTACTGTCTGCGAGGTTCTGGGAACCGCCGAGGGGGAGACCAGCCTCAGCTTGTAAAGTCCGGTGACAGGAAGGGGAGGCGAAGAGAGTGTCTCCTGATCCTCAGCGGTGCGAGGCCAGAGGGCCCGGTTTGAATGACATGTTCAGTTCTCATAAACACGGGCAGCGGGTCCCCTGGGGGAGCCAGACGGGAGAGAAGGGGGTGTTCTCAGCGTGGGCAGGGTGGACGGGATCAGCCGAGTGTAAAGGCCAGAGCTCGAGCCCGCTGAGCTGGCAGGAGCTCTGGGGTGGGGGTGGGGGTCCCTGCCAGTACAGCGGGCAGCCCCGCAGAAAGTCCAGGATGAGCTTACCCGAGCACTCAGTGGCCCACAGAGATGGGAACTCCTAGAAAGTGTAGCTCCCCAAGACCCCCACAGCAATCCCATCCACTCACCGGCTCAGTTCCCTATTCCTCAAATGTTACCAAGCACCTGCTATGTATTTCTCTCTCCAGCTGCACCCCATTCGCTATGTTTCAGCCATAATGGTCTGCGAAGCCTTAGAACATTCGAAGCCCCTCCCTACCACAGGGCCTTTGCACATACTCTCCCCTCTGTCTGCAATGCTCTTCTGAGATTTTCATAAAGAGAGCCACTTCAAGCCTGCCAGTATCAGCTTATATATACTCTTATCAGAGGAGCACAGTGCATGGAGAAATGTAAGGCCCACAGGTCTTGCTCGGTACATAATAATTAATAATTGTCATATTTATTATAGTTATAATCTTTTACTTTTGCTTTTGAGTAGCTCATTATACCTTTCAAACTTCTCTCATATGCTATCCCATTTGAGGTTTCTAGAAACCTCCTAAGGCACAAGGGAGATTTGCAGGCTATACTTAGGTAAAGATATGTAACCTGAGGCCAACAGAAGCTGAGAGCGTCCAAGAAGACAATGCCAGAGGCAGCCCAGCACTCAGGTCAGATGGAAAAGACGCCTTCCCCATCACAGCGGATGGTCCACACTTGCCTCTCCAGTGATGAGGTGGGTGGACCTTGAAGGGCCAGGCCTGGGATGTTGATCTCAGAGCGCCTCGGCTGGGGGACACGTGGCAGGTGGATGAGTGACAACATCAACCAGAGTGCCTGCATCACACACACACACATATGCACATGCACATGCACGCACACACGCGTGCTCGCTTGCACTGCTGACCGGGGGAGATGCACAGAAGGGCAGCCCTGCCTGCAGGAAGCATTTACACCCAGGCTGAGCCAAGGGCTCCACATGTGGAGCCTTGGACAGTCCTTCCCGATCGAAGCTGTCTGTCCTCCCTCCTCCTTGCCCCCCTCAGTCTCTTCCAATGGCTGCCGCCTTCCACCCACTCTGCTTTAGTGACGTTGGCTCGCGCAAGCAGATTTCTTTGGAGGAGGAACCACAAAACTGGCTTTGTAGGGGAGCAACGCACCGACCAGTGAACACCTGCGGAGTACCTCCTCTGGATCCCCCCCACTGCTCACACAGCTTCTGCGGTTGGCCACGTTCTTGCGCTGTGTCCCTTCCCCGTCGCCACAATCGTACGAGAGCTGAGAGGTGTGGGTGTGTTCCCACCTTTCAGGCAAGCACACCAGGGATTAAAGACGAAAATCATCTGAGACTATACAGGGATAGGTAGTTCAACTTGACTTCGACCTCAGGCTCAGAGAGAGGCAGGGTTCAGAGAGTTCTGTGCACATTGTCGTGGGTGGGAAGGAAGGCCTTTGGAGGCATGTGGTGAACGCACAAGGCAGGCAGCCGCACACATGTGGTACCTTTCCTGGGGCCCATCAGAAAAGAGGGTTGGAGTCATCACAGAGGGCTTCCCGGAGAAAGCAGAATCCGAGATGCCAGATCTCAGATGGATGTTAATCACCCTGTACTTCACGAGAGTCCAGCGATACAGTTGTCTTGGCCATTGTTAGGAATAACTTCGTGTCAGGCCCTGTTATAGGGACGGTGCATTATTATCTCATTTAATCCCTCCAACAACTACCAGAATAGATGAGCGAAAGACCGAATGCCTGCTCTTTCCTGAGCTGTTCTGATGCCACGTGCAATGCGATCGAGGAAGGGCTTTGGGTCTGGCAGACCCACAGGTGAATCTTGTAGAACCGCTCTGCCGTGCAACCCTAGGCAGGGTGGCCTGGAGACAGCAGTGAGCAGTCGGCACAATATAAACATGGCGGGCGCAAGACAAGAGATCAAGCTAATGAATGGTCTTGGGGTTGGACTGTTGGACTATTGAACCTGATACAGATGGCGACTTCATTATTCCAACTGGTACCAGGTGAGACTTTCAAGGACTTAGTGTAGTGGCTGAATGAGCAGGCATTAGCCCCAGACTCCGGGTTCAAATCCCAGCTCTGCTACCCATGAGCTGAATGACCTTGGGCAAGTTCAACCACCATCCTTCAGTTGTGTCATCTTTAAAATGAGGACAACTAGAGCCTCTCCTTCCAGGATTGTTTTGAAAATTAAAACTAACACATGCAAAGTGCTTGGATCAATGCCTGCCCGCTCCCCCGCCAGAGTGCATAACGTGCTGGTGACGATTAGCAATTCTGAGACTTTTTATTGAACACCCATTCTGCACAAAACACTGTGGGAAACACGAACACGAACCAGGCCTAATCTTGGCCTTGGCCATGCACTCACGTAATTAACACAGCCCAGAATGGGATCAGGTGCTCTTTCTGAAGTGCAAGAAAGGCATTTATAGGAATGAGATTTATAGGTCCTGATTGGACGGCGTCCATGAGGGAGACAGTGTTTGAGCTGGTGCTTGAAGAAGGGGCAGGATTTTGGAGACGGGGTCCCGGGCTGGGACGCAAGTCCCAGGGACAGTTTGTTCTCACCACCTCAGCTGGCACCAGCTAGTGGAGGTCTAGTGCACTCTGGGTGACACCGGCCAAAAAGAAAAGAGAAGTCAGTCAAACTAACATTATCATTTAACCCAGGGTAAGTCCCTATGCTCTTCCCAGTAAAGATCTTTCCGGCATGTTCATGGACACAAGCCCGTTCCTCGCTTTCATTTTGGAACCCTTGGGCTGACCCGTCCTACCCACTCCACCACGTCTTCCTGCAAAGGGGAGTGTTAAACCGACATGAATGGCACCCACACTCTTGGCTTTGAGTCCACAGTTCAGGCACGACGAGAAGTAGGATGGAGGGAAGAGGCTTCTGAAAGGCAGCAGGAGCTTTCAGAAGCCTGGGGACCAGCTCTTGCCCCCAGACGGTGGCCACAGACCGGGGACACCTGCACCCTTCCCTTTGCACCCCTTCGCTGTCCTCTCCCACCCTGTATCCTTCCTCCTTTCTTCCCCTTTCTGGTTTTGCTCTCCTTCCCTCCCTCAATCGCCCCACCCTCTTCCCTCGCTTCTTTCTGACTGGGCACCACCTCTGGGATTTAATTAAGGACCCCTTGTGTACCCCCGGCAATATTCACCCCCAGCCCACTTTAGGAGCCCGGAAGGCAGCTTCCCTTTTTCCTGGAAGGTGGACAGATAATTTGTCTGAGGCCAGAGCAGAGAGAGGAAGAGGATCAAGAATATTCCTCGGGCCAGGAGACAGTGCTCCTCTCCTAGGAGGAAAAATCAAGCCAGGAAAGAATCCCCTCACAGACCTTTCGAAGGGACCTGGAGGAAAAGTGGAGAGATTTTTTTTTCCCCCTTCTCCTTCAAGAAAAAAAAGCTTTTAAAATAAATAGCTGACAGCATCTCTTATTTGAGTAATTCTTCGGTGGTTATAAATGTGCCACTCTAGAGTGCTTTATTTAGAAGTCAAAAAAAAAATGTATTCTCCAGGAGAGAGCTCAGCATCACCCAGGAGAGCAAGGCTCACTCTCCCCCCGGCTCTCTTGATGCCCATCCTCAAACATTCATATATTCTCCAATAATCTGATCTAGGTTATAAAAATTAAAAAAAAAAAAAAAGAGGAGAGACAGCTGGTTCTCCCACACATCTGACATTTTCCTTTATGCCTGGTTTAACTTTTTTATGACAGCATGAGTTCACTCCATTGGAGAATTCCTCTCTTCAAATGAGCTTCCGTGTTTTATGTTTGAAAATTTTCCTTTAGACAAACCTGGTAATTTTTCAAGTTAAAATGTGTACACTTGAAGCACTTAGGAAGTTTAAGGTTCTGTGTGATCGGCACGTAAGTCTGACGTTATCCATGCTAAAGTCCCGTATCTAACAGAGCTCTTAAAAACAATAATCAAAAGCAAGTGACATATTTTAACTTGTTTTTTAAGCAAAAGCCCCCAGACTGTCAGTTTGCTAAGTACGTGATTAGAATCTCTGCACACTCCCCACTTTCTCCTTGGCGACATGCCATTGTGACACTGTACCTGGAATTTCGCAGGTAACTCATCTGGCATTGGGAGAGGAAGACAGGGTCCGTGCGGGGGCCCTTCTCTTCTCAGTGGGGAGATAGGCTCTCCCCCTGGCTGCTGGGGTCTGCTCAGTCTCAGGCCAGGGGCTCCTTGCTGGGCCCATGTCTGTCTTCCTGGCTTCTGAGCTCACACGGTGAGAAAAGAATGTATACTTTTCAGCCCAGGACCCGAGTCTGACTTGCCCTTCATTGACCAAATCACCTTAGGATGCCTGCTTGCCTTCTCTGTGCCTCTCTGGCTTTTCCATCTATAAAGAGGTGTCCATGAAAATGTCTACACTGTGCATTGTACTAAGAGCTTGGTAAACGGTACATCCTGCGTGATTTTATTTGTTGGTTCCACATGGCGGGAAGCCAGATTGCTTCAGAGCCCGCACGGTCTAGTCCCTGCCGTAGGCCAGCCAGGGGCAGGATGTAAAGTTCAACCCCTCATTTCGACCTCCTTGTACGCAGAATTCCAGAAAGAATTGTGGTGATGGTAAGTCTGCAGGGCTAGGAGGCACCCCTCTGCACGCTTCTTCCTCCCTTAACCACCTGCTCTGAATGTCAGGGCCAGCTGCGGACCACAGAGCTGCGGTCCTTGCTTTTGAGCTGGGCGCACTGATACCACCTACATCATTCCACTCATCGGTGGAGAACGGGTCCTTGTACTGCTGGGTGTGCTCACAGTGTGGTCCCTGGTCCACTAGCACCGGCAAGGCCTGGGAGCTTCTTAGGGATGCAGGCTCCCAGGCTCCCATCCCACACCGGCAGAATCACAATCTGCATTTTAACAAGACCCCAGGGAATTCACAGGCATGTCAGAGTTTGAGGAGCCCGGTCCCCAGCCACAGCCATATTGCGGGACCCCAGACCACGGCAGAAGAAGGACCTCCCGCCCACAGTCTCCCACTGCTTGGGACCTGAGCCCCTGCCCCATAACGTGCTGTGGGGCAAACGGGAGCTCCTCTAGGGGAAGCTGGGTCATGTGGAGACTCCTCGGCTTCTTTTCCTTTGTTCTCTCTACTACCTGCTATGACAGGGCACAGGGTGGGTAGAAACAGCTTTGCAGGGCCCGAGGCTAACGAGCGCAAGTTTTCCTAAGGAATCACCCAATTCCTTACGTTGCTACTGGCTTAAAGCTCTGTGTGTACCCCATCATTTGATCCTCAGAGCACCTGGATGCTGAGGGGGCAGAGAACTGAAAGAATTTGCCCCAAGCCCCCCCCAGGAGCAGATGGTGGGCGAGGGGGCGGCGGGGCAGGGGTCTGGCTGGTCTGCACTGCGATTTACAAATTTGTGCGGCTCAGAGGAAACCCGTCTGCACTGCGATTTACAAATTTGTGCGGCTCAGAGGAAACCCGGATGGAATGTGAAGGCCTCCTGCAACTGGAGGATCTGTGGATTCTGGGGGTATTGAACAGAGGTCTGCAGCCCAATCGATACTAAATCAATTAATTTAGCCTTTCAGATAGCTCTGTGTACTCACCCAGGGCTAGAGACTCCGGTCCCGGCGTGGAGTCCAAACGGTGCCGCCGTCCGTCACCAATCAGCGCGAAGCATTGATTGAGCGACCACTGTGGGCAGAGACCCACGCCAGGCCCCGCAGGGCAGGGGGCAGGGGGCACAGCAAATAAATGTGCTTTTGGAACTCTGAAGGAGGATGGCATCCAGAACGCTGTTCAATGTCCTGTAGGGAGAGAGATATGTCCAGTCAATGTCTGCTTCAGTTTCATGCCAGTGAAATAAATGGTCTCAACAGATGAGTTTGTATGCTTTCTTTTGTTAGAATAAAAAACAACAACAACTATATAACTCAACGAATATCCCTCTTTTGCCTCAGCTGCCAGAAAATCCAGAGTAAATCTGCCCAAATGGTGTAATCTACTCATTTCAGAAGCCCGAGAGCACCGACTACATCCCTTCAAGGCCCTGTTCCTTTTTGTTTTGGGTTTTGGTGTGAAAATCGCTTTGAACCCGTTTCTGGTAATAGATAGGCCATAAAACATCCTTGTCCAACTTTGAGGGATTTTCCACTTTTTCCGGTGTGGTAGGAGAAAGGCGAGTGGTAATTTCCTGCGGTGTCTGCGATGGGGTGTTCGAACTGGGAGGCTCAGGTGGCCCCCTGACTGGACGGACCCTGCTGCGTGACTCCTTTCTCCTTTCTGGGCCCCGGCTTCCTCATTCACAAAATAGAGAGGTAAGACTCGCTCCAAAATTCTGCCAAGCCGAAAGGAAAAATAGCAAGAGAACAGGCACAAGTTATCAGAAACGCGGAGAGAATGAAAGGCACGAGCATACGTTGGTGTTGCGTTCAAGACGGGAGCCCTCCTGAAGGGTCAAAGCCAATGTGTAAGTCAAATGTTGGTGTAAACCTGTCCTTGTGGGGGGCGGGGGCACAGAGGGAAGAGGCTATTCACGCTGTAGCGGATGAAAGAAAAAATGGCCACCAATTCTCCCTCTCTGGCCTCTGATGCTGAGGCAGACTCCAGGAACTCCAGGACTTATTTTTCTACTCCTTGAGCTGAGTTATAGACACATGACTTTGGCCAACGTGAACAGGAGCTTGGAAAGCTCACATGCTTCTGGTGTTGCCTTCTTGCTGCCTTTGGAACTCAGCTCCCCAGGCCGGCCTGCTCCGTTAGGGGGGACACATAGCCCAGTTGTCATCACCTCGGCCAACCCCTAGGGGTGTGATGGGACGCCGTGGGCCAGTCTCGGCCAACCCACCCGCATCGGTGAGCCTGGCTGAGATCAGCCAAGCCTAACCCAGCCCGGCATTGTTCTGAAGAATTGTGATCAAAGGAAATGGTGGTGGTTTTAAGCCACTAAGCTTTGAGGTGGTTTATGACACAGCAAGAGCTAACTGCTAACACCAGTTGAGAGGACACGTCTATCTGAAGACATGAAAACCAGAACCAGCAAGTCCCAGTTGGGGAGCCCGTTGGGGAGAGAAGGTAGCTGGGGCCTTTTTCTCTCCATCGGCAAAGCTGCGTGACTTCACACCCTCCCAACTCTTATCCCTGTCCTCGTTCTCTTGTTTTTCTCCCCTCTTTTTATCCATCAGGCTTCCAGCAGGGGACGGAAGCAGACGTGTGCATTCTTGGCGCTGTGCACCTGCTAAAGGGAGAGAGAGGATTAGCTGTGGTGGAGCAGGACGCCCGATAGATAATTAACCCATCCTCCTACATGCCTTGGCTTCCGACAAAAGGAGCTGTACAAATCGACCCAACAAAATTATCACTGCTAATCTCCCAGCCCCTCGGCACGCTGTCCCTCTCCGGGCTGGCACCCAGCAGGGCTGTTAAGCCATCTATCCCCCCCCCCCTAACCCCCAGCCCCGTCCCCTCTCTCCTTTTCTCTCTTTCTCAAGTTGTTACCGCACAGGCATCACAGAAGGAATCAAACAGGGACAGGTCCTATTGTTCAGCAAAGAGGCAAGAAAAAAAATAATCAGAAAAAGCAGGGGACTTAAAAAAGACCAGAATTATTTCTCAAATAGAATGGGAAAATCTAACATGCCTTATCACTACGGAGAACAAGCACTGTGCAAACGCCCAAGCCCCTGACTGGCATGCCGGGTGTTTTGAATAGACGCATGACATTGTCAGAGAACCTGCCATTGTGTTGCTGAAAGGCACTTGCAACATTGCATAAAAATCAGGCGTTCGTGTCACCCTCAGACTAGTCAAAGCTGCTGTTTTTTCTTTCTTTCTTTCTTTTTGAAAGAAGAAAGAAGGAAAATAAGAAATGTCGCCAGAATGAGACCTTCAAAGCCAGATAAATGTTATTTTTGAAAGGCATCGGAAACTGGGCACCCAAGCAAAGCCACGAACGGAAGAGGTATATTCCATTTGGAAAGGGTGCCGGGAGGGCAATGGGAAAGTAAGAGGCTGGTGTGGGGTTGGAGCCACAGCTTCCCTGGGGGTTCGAGTTCTTTAGGCTAGACTTGCTGTCCGGTGGTACCTTCTGGATTTGGCCAGCTCTCTTGCTGTCATATCTCTTCCCAGTTACCTCCATCGTGAGCTGTTACATGATTTACGCGTTGTTTTCCAAGGGCCCTACAGTGTCCTCATCTGTTACTTCTCAGGGAGGAAATGGAGTGTCAGACCCTTGGACTTCAGAAGGGATCTCAGCTCATCCCCAGGAACCACGCTTGTCTCCAGCCACGCCGAGGAACCCGGAGGGAGCTGGGGAAGGCTCTTCCTCGGAAGCCACTCTACTTTGCAAATGGCCTGCAGCTTTCCTGGTGGGCCCTAGCCCCCCGACAATGACTGTAGTTAAAGGGTTTGATTGTTCTCCCCCCAAAAGGGAGAAATTCTCCTCCATAGACCAGAGATGCTAGAACTTAGAAAAGTCATCAGAGAGGGCATGGCTTGTTCTATCTGGTCATTGCATCAAGAGATATCTTCCCTGGTCTCCTAAAGCCTTACTGCAAGAGAAGACGAGGTTCTGGAGCCTCCGGAGAAGTTGAGAGATTCGCACACACACCTAAAGCCCATACTGTGCTCTAATCGATTGCTGTCCCTTATAGTTTCACAGAGGCCACATTTAAGAAGAGGAAAGACTTTAATATTGATTCGGCTTGCTGTTCTTCCTATGAGGCAGGGGGCAGACCGGGAGAGCTCTGGGTGGGCAGTGTGGCTGATGGATTCTCCCTAATTGCAAGCTTGGGTTAGTTCAGCTGCTTTCTAGATTTCTGGCTGTTAACAGATGGCCCTTAGTCTGTGCCTGCTGTCCTCAGAGAGAAGATGAGAAGCTTCTTTGCACCTACGAGCTGCCCCTACAGGCCGCTGGCTTCCTCTCACAAAGGAGTAAGTGTGGAGGAGAGAACTTTAAATGCCCAACTTATTGCACGCTCTTGGGTTGGCCATTTAACGGCCCTGCATTGGCTTCCTCACGGGTAAAATTTACTTTACTTTATTTATTTATTAATTATTAATTTATTAATGCCCCACATGTTCCAGAACGGATTTAAGGTGGCTTATCTGTAAAATGAAGGGATTAGATGAGGTGATCCCCTCTCAGGTAGCCTCCTGGCTCTGGGATGCTCTGGCGATCGTGCTTGCCACTTCACTTTGCAGAGTCTACCGTTCAATTCCAAGTTATGGAGAAGCCAGCTGCCCCTCAACCATGAGTGATTCAGAGTCACGGAGGGACTGTAGGATTGATTGGGGAGACGTGTGCTTTGTGCTATGATAACACTTCGTACTTAAGGTTTCACATCGGCGAGCCAAAGTCTGGGTATTAGCAAATTTTAGATTCACTTTTAATGGCCGAGAATTGATAGGCCGGAGCAATTTCGAAGTAATTCCCTGCAAGTACTAATTGGTTTTAAATACTCAGCAAAATAATAGAGCCCCTTACCCATTCTCGGCCCTGTGGAGTCTGGCTATCTCCATCCTATCACTCACAGGCCACAAGAGCTTCGAGTCTGAAGAGTCAATTTGGGGCACTCCATTCGAAGAGGGACACTGACAAATGGGAGTTTGTTCTGAGGAGTGTGATCAGGGAAAGAAACGTGTGGAAAGAATGCCTTATGGGGAACAATAAGTGAAGCTGGAGATGTTTTGGTCAGTAAAGAGAAGACTTCCCATTTGCAGAGTTGTCGTGGTGAAGAGGGACCCATGGGGACGGGGGGACACGGAACTGTTGGGAGTGCCCATCAGGGGGGTGGGGTGTCTCGGGAGACGGTGATCCAGAACCACCTCTAGTATCAAGCCGAGGCCAGGAGGGCACCTGTGTGGGGCCCATGGTGGGAATGAATGTCTCCGCTGGCCCGTTTTAGGGAACAGTTTTTGAGCATCTACTGGGAAGCAGGCTCTGCCAGGAGGTGGGTACAGTGGGAAATACAAAAGGGAGCAGCTCTTCACCCTTAATTAGAATTCTGGTTACAAGCACTAGAAACCAACCAGAGACATTGGTAAAAATGACGGGCACTTACAAAGGTGCAGGGATGACTTTTATATAAAGGTTCAGAGATGTTGCTGAAGCAAGCCAGAGTCGGGTCCTCAAACACCAGCAGAATTCATGTCTTTGCTCCCTTCTGCACGTCTTTTCATTCTCCTTCTCCCTCTTGCTCTTCAGGACTAGCTTTGTCTGCTTCTCCTGTCTCCGAAGTTGAGAACATGGCAGTGGACATACTGTAGGTCTAACTTTCTCTCTCTCCCAGGTCCTCATTTTCCAGAAAGGGACACTAATTGGTCCAACTTGGGCCAGCTGCCCAGGTACTTGTTACTGACAAGCATCGTTCCCGGAGGGCGCTGCTGTCACCTATGGATTGCACTTAAGTTGAATAGTTGACAGAAAGAGAGAAGGATGAGAAAAGAAAGCAAAGAATGTCCACTACAAAGGCAAAGTTCCTGCACTCAAGGAGATTATAGTCCAGAAAGGAAAGCAGACACCGAAACCATGAACTCTAGTATAAGACCGATGGTGGCACATTCTAGAACAGAGATGTCTGGTCTAGATGGTGCATGGGAGGGAGGAATTCTGATAGAACCAGAAGGCTTCACACACAAGATATGGCATCTTCCAGCAGAGCTACTTGTCTTCCTTTGTTGCCTTTGGTGGTGGTGGTGGTGGTAATGACTTTTTCACATCACAAATGATGAATAAGTACGTTCTTCTCATTTAAAAAATTGACCATCTTCTCATAGTGAATTATGACATGTATCCCTTTAGACTATGTCCATAAATTTACATTGATGCAGATGTCTTATTGCATAAAATATGATTATTCAGCGTATGTTTTATGCAAATAAAATACTATACATATTTTTTTTTTACGACTTCCATTTTTCACTGAATAATACCTCCTGGAGGGCTACCTATAGTAGTATATATTAGAATTTATCCTATTCTTTTCAACTAATGCATATTATTCTGTCTTATGATTATGATGTAATTTAACTATTGTATAATCTATCTATGCCTCAGTTGGTAGGAATCCAGATGTATTCCATTTCTCCCTTAAAAACAGTGCTGTACTGGGCATACTTGTACATACCTCTCGGAGCAGTAGTGCAAGTGTTTCTCTAGATACAGAGAAGTGAAATTGCCGGGTCATGACATATGCGTACTTAAAATTAAATGGGAGTTGAAAAATTGGACTCCGAAGCAGCTGACCCAATTTATTCTCCATCATCAGTGTGTGAGAGGATGTTACTCTGGCAAATATTGACCATTCTTGTGGGTTAGAAGGGGTATCTCATTGTTGCTATGACAGTCGTTTCATTGATTACTGATGTGCTGAATATTCTCAGCTGGGCCTCCCCCATTTCTCTACCCAGGAAGCCAGCCTGAAGGACTATCACAACCGGCTCCTTGTCCTTCATCTTCTAGCTGGATCCAGCCAGTAGAAGATCCAGGGGACAGGAGGAGAATGAAGATGAGGAACGTATTCCCTCTTCCTTGCCTGCCGGGTCCCAGCGGGTTAGTGCACCCCTGGACCCAAATCTACAGCTCATCGGCTCTCTCCACACAGCTCTCCCGGCTCTCTGCTCTCTCTTGCACCTTCAAACCTTGAGGTAGTGACGATTTCCGTTTATAAAATCATATATATCTCTGGCATTGTTTTGCTCCTTGCTCCATCAATTATCGAGAGGCAGTTGTTAAAATAAAAAACTGTATTTGTGGATGTCTTTACTTCTCCATTTAGATTTATCAATTTTCACTTTCTCTATTTGAAACTCTGTTATTAGGTGCATAGATACTTAAAATTATTCATTTTTGTTGATGGATTGACGCATCACTTAATGTCTTTTTTAATTTCCAGTAATATTTTAGTCTCAAAAATCTGTGTTTTCTTTTCCTAATAGATATGGCCATGCTTGCTTTTTTCTGTTTATTCTTTGCAGTTTACGTCTTTTATTTTCAACCAACTCTGGCTTTATTTAAATGTTTTTAGACACCATAGAGTTGGGTTTTTTAATGCCCTTTTGGAGGAGGAGGACATACTTACTATTTTATTATAGTAAACACATATGACATAAAATACACATAATATAAAATTACTGGTCCAGGGTACCATCCCATCCCATGCTTACTTACTTAAATCTAGCCCACACTTTTATATAGCCCCTTCATTAAACTTTCCTTCAATTGCCTAATTTTACCCTCTATTTCCTGCTGGGATCTTGAGTGATAAAACCCAGTGAGGTTGAGTATCTCTTTGGGTTTCTAGTGACCACTTTAACGTCTTCTGTGATTTGCCTGTTCATATCTTCTGCCCACTCTTCTCTGGGGTCATTGTCTTTTTCTTGTTAGAGCAGCACCTTAATTTGTAAGCAGTATTCAGATAACCTCCATACTGATACTTTCTTATCTGTTATATATGTTGAAACTGTTTTCTCCAAGTCTATGTTTTGCCCTTCCAACTTCGTTCACGGCGTCTTTGTGACAGCTGAGTTTCCATTTTTGATGTACTTATATTTATTAATCTTTTCGCTCTGTGTCAGGGGTCAGTACAGTTTCTGCAAACAGCCAGAGAGTAAATATTTTCCGTTTACAAGTTCTGCCACAACCACTCAAGTCCACTGTCATAGCACAAAAGCAGCCAGAAACAATACATAGACAACAGATGTGGCTGTGTCCCAATATTTTTTTATATAAAAATAAGTGGTGGGCCAAACCCTGCTCTATATATTTTGCATATTTTCATTTATTTAGAAGGCCCTCCCTACTCTAAGGTTATAAACAAACTATTCTATAGTTTCTTCTAAATATTATGAATTTCTTTATGCTTTGGTTTTTAAGCTATTTGGAATTGATTTTTTGTGCCTGGTAGAATCTAGCCCTATTTTTTTTTCACCTAATGAATAGTCAATCGTCTCACCCCAATTGATGTGAAATGCCACCTTTATTTATTTACCCAACAGATATTTATTCAGTGTGTACTGTGTGCTGGGCAAATATATGTATTTATTTCTAGGGTTGGTATTCCAGCCTATCAGCCTATTTGTCTATTTTTGAGTCAATACTGCAGAATTGTACTCTAAATTTATAGTATGCTTGGCATCTGAGAGGGCAATTCTCCTTCCCTTTTTCTTTCTTTTAATTATCTTGATTTTCTTGATATTTATTTTTTCAATATAGATTTCGAAATTAGTTTGTCAGGGTCTATGAAAAACTTTATTGGGATCTCGATTGGAAGTGCATTGAGTATTTATAGATCTATTTGGGGAGAATTGACATCTTTGCGATACGGAACCTTCTCTATCAGGAGTGTGGTAAATGTCTTCATTTCTCCAAGTTTCCTTTTACGAGAATAATGCCTGGCATATTCTTAGGAGAAAAAAGATCGCTTTCTCTGACTTGTCTGCTAGCTGTGTGTCAGAGTAGCGTCCAACTGATGGGTGAACTTTGCAGTCTCTCAAACTTCCTTTCCATTGTCCAGGACCCTCTAAGGGAATCAGCACGGAGTCAGTTGATTCATAAGTAGAGACTTTCTTACTCTAGGATTTTTTGATATCTCTGAGAGACAGAGTTTCCATTGGTACATACAACTCCAGGCCATTTGAGAAAATCCTTCCTTTTATATTTAGAGTGTCAGGAAATCATAGAAAATCTTTTGGGGTTGGGAATTTAGGGGGATATGATCATGCATGTGGTGTCATCAGCTAAATGTAGTGATTCCAAGACTTTCGACAGGTAGGTAAGGAGTGGTTACCGTGAGCCAGGGACTCAGTTAGCTGCGGGGCACACAGAGAGAACAATCCAGTCCCTGGATATTGAACTTGCCATCCAGGATTGGAGGGTGGGGCTACAGGTCACTGACATATGGCCAGTAACTGTCCTCTTAGAGCAATGTGCAGGGGGCTATGGAATCATCATCTAGGGAGTTAGCCCACCTGAGACTTGGCAAAGGCTTTCTGGAGACGTGGTGGCTAGAGGAAGCCTTGATGAAGAAGTAAGAGCAAGCCCAGCTAAGACAAATGGGGTGGGAGCTCCAAGGAGGAGGAGAAGCCTCCAGGAAAACACTGAGGTGTGAAACCAGCTAGTGTTCGCCATAAAGGAGTCACGAGCAGTCTAGCATAGCTAGGGACGACAGTGCAGGGGAAAGGCAGAAGGTAGGGTTCTGGAAATACACAGAAATCACAGAGCACCTCGTCCAGTGCTCCTTAGAGCATGAACTTTTTTTTTTTTTCTTTTTCTGTAAGTCGTGGAGCTTTGGAGTTTTTCTTGGTGCCTAGAAATGGCCTTGTTAAAGATGTTTAAATCATCCACTGGCTGGGCACACATGGTGGATTTAGTGGACATAAGACCAAAGTCAAGGAGACCATTGTGGAGGGAGTCTATTGCAGTTCAAGGGGAGGTTGCTCTGAACCAGGGAGGAAGGAAGGGGCACTGTGGCTAAAAGGCACACAGCAGGTGGTGAGCTGCTAGTAGGATCTAGTCTCTACTTCCCAGAGATTTGGGCAAGGCGTTCTGGCTATTTGAAGCCCCGTTGCTCATCTCCAAAACAGAACCTACCATCCTGATCTCACGCACTCGGTGAGGACTGAGTAAGAGAAATGCCGGGCACAGAGTGCACACTCCTCGATGCGGACGGGCAGCCTGGGCCACTGTCATGGTCACGGCAGGTGGCTCTCAGGAAGTAGTCTGTTTGGCTTAACTTGAAAGGAAGGGCAGGAAAAAGGAACTGAAAGTCACTGCCGTGTTGGCCCTACAGGGGAAAGGTGTGACAGACCAAGGGAGAGAGCAGCTCCTCAAGGACCTGCTGCCATGATCTTTGTTGGCGGTGATTTGGCAGGTCTGGAAACAGCGGCTTTGGTGGATGGTGCTCAGATCCACAGCTTTGGGGATAGCACCTAGGCCTAGACTTGCTGGAGGGAGGATAAGTCATCCTCCTTCCCAGGAATCACAAGGGACCAGGAGAAAGCTCGGGTGAGCAGCCAAGGTGGGTCAGGCTGGACGGGGGTGCTGGGGGGGGGAGCTATGAGATTCATCTCAGAAAATTTAGATTTGGATCTTGGCTCAGAAACAGTTATCAGCTCCATTGCCTTGAGCGCATCTGAAAAATGCGCCGTGCCTCGGTTTCCCCACTTGCAAGAAGGGAATGATAGATAACACTGGTGCGCGATAGCTTACTTCACCTACTTGTGACGTGCCAAGGAGATGGTGGAGGTAGAAGCACCATTAACTGTAAAATGGTGTTTAAATGTTAGTTATTATTCTGCTAAGTGAAGGTGGGGCCCTGGGGCAAGGCTGGGGATCTGGGAGCCGCTCCACACCACAGCCCAGCAAGCTTCAAGTCAGGGAAAGAATTCAATTATTGCAGCGTGTAATTCTCTGTTTGCAAAGCTCATATTGTGTATGTAATTGAATCAGAATAAAGAGATCCAAAGGCTGCGGGCTTGGGATAAGGCTTTGGAGCTGGACTCCAACGAAGCCAGGCTAGGGGCACTGGCTGAGAGCGAGAGGGAGGGGGAGGGCCCGGGGAGCAGAGAGGCAGGCGGGCCCTGGAGCAGGAGCCCTGCTCCTCATTTTGTTTGGTTCCCCCAAGCCTTGTTGCCCCAGAGACGCAGAAGCTCTTTGGCTTGGAAGGCACCTCCAGGTGTCAGTGGTCCTCAGCTGGACATCTCTTTTCTCTTCTGCTGGTGTAGGCGGCCGAGCTGCTCCAGTCTGAAGTCCCTTTCCTCCCCATCTCTGCCCACCCTCTTGTCCCCTCCTCATGGCCCATTGCCTGCTCCAACAGAGTGTGTTTAAAGCCTGGACAGTACCTTTTGAGAAAGGATGCCGGAAGCCAGTTCAAAGGTCATGGGGTGTTTCCGGTCAAGTGACGAAGGGTCCCAGTTTGCCCAGCACTGTCCCAGTTTCAGCTCCGGGGAAAACTCCTCACTTCCAGGAACGTCAGGTGGTTGACCTCCCTAATCTGGGGAGACAGCGGGTTTTAGAAAAAAGAACAGTGAGACTCAGGAAACCTGGCAGGGAACTCTGAAAACCAAATGGCCTCCTCTTGGGGGTGCTCGGCCAACACTCTCCCCAGGACCAGGTGACAGCACCCCTCCCTGGGTGGGCTGCGGAGGACAGCAGAAAGGCTGTGGCTTCTCTGAATTCGGTGCTGCTAGAAGGCGGGGAGGGAGGAAGAATCTACTGTTCTTCCTGAGCTCCCCTCTCCCCCTGCCCCAGACCACCCTGTCCCCAGTTCTCGCCTCGCTCCCTCTCCTGTTTCTCTGACAGCCCGCCACACTCCTTCTCTGCCTCCCGGACCCTGAGGGAAGCGAGTGAGATTTGGCAGTTGGTCCAAGCCTGGGAGACGAAGAGATTGGATTCTAGCAAAGAGCCAAGAGCAGGTCGGAGACCAGCTGCCTAATGACATTTCCCGAACACTAACGAATCTGACTCCAAGACAAACAGCCTGGCCGCGCCTAGGAGAGAAGGAGATGGAGGGCGGAGGGCGCAGGGCTTGCGGAGGAGGGGGAGGCAGCGGAGAGAGGAGGGACTGGGGACCGGGAGACTGAGAGAGTGAGAAAAAAATGCCCAGCCCCCCCAGCCCAGTGGCCCAGAATCTCGCCCACATCTGCAGAATCAGAAACGCTTATTAATAGCCAGCAAAAGGCAAAGAGGAAGTGTCTCATAGTCTGCGGCTGTCACTGCTCACTCTGACGAGCACTTAAAATGTCAAGACCCCTTTCAGCAGCTATGCACAAGCAATCAGGCCCTCTCATCGGTCACCATGATTTTGCAGCCGCTGCCTCGTGGTCCCCGTGACTCCTTTCCGCGCTGCGCGTTTGGAGACAAGGCATGCGGGCGGACACCAACAAACACCGTCTTTGGGAAGGACGGCCTGGGTGCCGGGGGCCAGGGAAGCAGGAGGGTACTAGGGGGGTGGGTGGGGAGGAGGCCTGCTCCGGGAGGAGGGAGAAAAGGTCATCACAGGGACATTTGGAGGATTGGGTCTGGATGGGGGGGCGGGGGAGCTGAGCGCCGCAGGTTTACCTCGTTCCGGCGGGCGGGAACAGTCAGCAGTCACGGGAAAGAGATTCCCTTCGTAACCGTTAGGGAACAGAAGACTGTTTTCTGGAGGTAGGGGTGCTGGATGACCAGTGTCTCTTTTGAGGGCAAAATAAGAGGAAAAGGGCCGCCGTTGGAGCAAGTGGGATTTAGGTAGGATAGAAGGAAGGACTTCCTGGTCCATAGAAGTAGCTAGATCCACATGCAGCCAGACTGGGCTCTAAAAACCACTGTCTCTGAGGAGTTGACCTGCTGTTACAGTCCCTCTACCTGAATCACTTGCGTGGAGGCCTGGGGGCAGGGGAGGAAAGGGGAAGGAAGGCTTTCTCCAGCAGGTGGTATCATTGTATTAGTCGGCTCGGGCTACAGTAACAAGTACCACAGACTGGGGGACGAGTGTCACGGCTCTGGAGGCTAGAAGCCCAAGATTGAGGTGTCAGCCCTCCGAGGGCTAGGAGGGCAGGATCCGTCCTAGGTTTCTTGCCCAGCCTCTGGTGGTCGTGGCGATTGTCGGCATCCCTTGGCTCATAGAAGCATCACACTGAGTCTTCGTCTTTGCGTGACATCCTCCGTGAGGATGTCTGTCCGTATTTTCCCTTTTGGTGAGGACACCCATCATATTGGACTAGGGGCCCACCCTACCCTAGGATGACCTCACCTAGATCTGCAACAACCGTATTTCCACAGAAGGTCACAGTCTGAGGCGCTGGGAGTGAGGACGGCAACATATGAGTTCGGGGAGAGGGAGGACAGGATTCAATCCCCTAGCACTTATCCATCAGGAGAAAAGACTTTCCAGAGGGCGGGTGACCCAGGAAGTCACGAGTCACTTTTCTGCAGCCCCCACTTTTCTTCCCCAAGGGCAGACAGGCCTGGGTGTGACAGCTGAAGGGAGCTCGGGGTCTCCTCCACTTGAAGGACCAGCTAGTGCCCAAAGCATCCGAACCACCAGAAAACTCAAAACACACTTTCAGATTCCCCCACTGAAGATTCCAAGCATGACTTGGTGAATCCGCTCACTTGTGAAAGGAGGGAAGGTAGAATTATTTCAGAGTCGGCTTTCTGCTGACCCGACGATGACACAGCCCGGGGATCTGGTTAATGTTCAAAGAAAAATGAGCCTGTTGTTCAACATTCCCTATAATGTCTATCCAATTCAATTAGTTAATAGAATCATGAGATGTCCGTGCTGGAAGTGTAGAGACAATGCAATCTAAACGCCTCATTTTTTAGATGAAGGAAGCAATGTTGAGGAAAGGTGAAGAGGTGCCCCACATACAGTCTGCGTCCCTCGTGGCAACACTCTGATTTGTCTGGTGGGCGGAGCCAGGGACAGGCCACTGCCAGTCACCTCCGGCGGGGCGTACTTAGCCTGTGCTCCACCCCCCCACCCCCGCCCCGCCCGTCTGTACAACCCGTGATGCCCATAAGGCCTGGCAAGAGCGAGGCATTTGCGAGGGTCTGCAGACCTGCCCGGCGCAGCCTGGGAGCAGGCCTTTGGTCTACAGTCCCCCTGGGGACCCCGACCCCCACCTGGTCGGCTAGGCCAGCTCTTGTCTATCTGCAGCCTTGACTTCCGGCATCATCCTTAGCCCCACCTGGTGCCCAGACCTTGCCAGTGAGCCATGGGATGGGCCAGGAGATCGGACCCAAAGACACGCAGGGGTCATCTATCTTCACAGAGCTCCTTGGTTTTCCAGGAGGGTCCTAAGTCATTCCCTGATGCTCCCACGTTTCGGGGAGGGAAGGGAAGTTGGAATAGTAGGGAGGCTGACATCCCCCTACCTTTCCCCTGGAGGCTGGGAGGAAATCAGACTCTCAGCTCCCGTTCTGAAAGGGATGGGAGCACTGAGGGGACGGGGTGTGAGTTTCAGAAAGAGGTGTCCCAAGGATGGGGACTTAAACACAGACAGGCACCAGGAGTGTCCTTCTAGCGAGAGCCATGGTAACAGAAACCCCGGAATCCTAGCCAGCCCGGGGCCTGCTCCTGAGGCTCCAGAAATGTATGCAGCCTCGCAACGCTCTCCAACCGTCTTCGTCGGCCCGGCTGCTGCGATCCGAGATTCTCCGGGGCTGTGAACACAGCGCACCCAAATGCACCCTGACATTCTCTCAGGTGCGCCCAGGCTCCTCTCCTCCCACGTCCCCTGCAAGCACGAGCTCACCAAGCCCTGAGTATGCTCATCAGTGCACACCCACAGTGACGCAAGTCATAGCCCGTGGTGCAAGTCACAGCCCTTGGTGCCCAGACGCTCACACGAGCAGAAACCCAAGTGTGTTTGTATGTACCTTTGCAGACTCCTGAACCTGCTTAAAAATACGGACTACCAAGTCACCAGAGGTTGGGCACTTGAACGCGGGTCTCCTGATGCTGCATCCGGGCTCCGTGAATGTTTTTTAAAAAGAATTTATTTATTTATTTGAGAGAGAGAGAGCACAAGGAGGGGAGGGACAGGCAGAGGGAGAGGGAGACGCAGACTCTCCGCCCAGTAGGAAGCCCGACTCGGGGCTCGATCCCAGGACCCTGAGATCATGAGATCATGGCTGACCCTTAACCGACGGAGCCACCCAGGCGCCCCTCCAGGAGCATGTTCGTGCGCACAGGTGCTCCCAGCTTCCCCTGCCGGACCTCCTGTAAGTTTGCCGTCCTGCGCCCGGGCAAGCATGTCGTTATCCGGGCTTCCTAAATGTCTTCACACAGATGTGGCAACACGCTCGTGTGTCCGAGTACATATGACTGGCACGTCTCCTTCCTTGATGCGCTTGAGTATCCACATGATGGTGTTCACGTCTGCTCCCTCAAATGCATGCTCTCGGCCAAGAGCGAATGCACGCTCGCGCCCCTTCTCCCGAGTCACGTACAGATTTCTCCTCTGAGGGCATGCCTCTAGGCTCAAGCGCGGGGACTCCGATGCAGCCCGGCAGAGATGCTTTCCAGGGCCCTCCCCCCATACCTGGCTTCTCTCCCGCTCCCATTCTCTCCCCCCCCATGCAGCAAAGCCCAGAGTCCATGCCTTCTGTGGGCCCCACGCGAGGTGGGGGGAAGGAGCTCAGTCACAGACCCATGGGCTCCTCAGCAGGCGAAATCGGGCAGCAATGTAGTGCCAGAGTCAGTGTGTTTTTTAAAAATTGCACAAATCTCCCAAGGAGGCAGAAAAAAATCAAAGCCTCGTCATTTAAAATCCCCACACAACAGAAGGAGAAATAAACACGGAGCTCTCAGAAAAGGCTGAGCCTCCCCCACCCCTCCCTCCCTCCCTCCCCAGAAGAAAAGACAAACAGAAAACAAATCAAAAAACAAATCTGGACTGAAAGGAGCAATTGTCGGAAGAACAGTTCCAGGCTTGCTTCTCGGCCCGGGAAACATGCTCCCTGATCGCAGGGCAGGAATGAGAAGGGACCGGGTGAGCAACTGGTCCAAGGCGCAGCCCAGGCTACACCAACCCAAGGATGGGGTCCTTGCTCCGGGGCAGTGGGGTGGGGAGACCACAGGCTTGGGAGGGAAACAGACCTAGAGCTGAGGTCAAGGTCTCTCATCCAGTGGGTGTGTGACCTGGAACAGGGCACTTGGCCCCTGAGCCTCAGTTTTCCCATCTGTAAAAAGGGGATGAGGACAAGTCCCTATGTCCAAGCTTAGCTGTGAGGATCAGCCATAAAATCATTTCGTCACTCTAATATGTATTTAGCAAGTGACCAAAGAAAGACCTCAGGGTTCTAGAACATAAGAGGCCTCCAAATTCCCACCTTCAATGGCAATAATTGAATGAGCATCCCCAGAATATGACCTGTGCCTCCATTCTCAGGGGAGGAAAGATATCTAAGGAGAAAGAGAGAGTGAGCACCGTTGGCTCCTTTGTCCACACATTTGAGGGCCTTGTCCTAAGACCCTGGTTCCTTCCTCCAGCTACTGGAGTTGTCCCCTCTCCTAGTTGCCCCTTAGAAATGATGAGGTCATTACCATTCACCATGCTGGGCCCTGTACCTGCCGGTGGGTCTATGATTGGGTCTGGGCTCCGAAGGGCTGCAGGTCAGCTGAGGAGAGTGGACTCAGCTGGGAAATGTTCAAGTATCCCTCCGTGAGGCAGCTTGGGCTGCTGTAACAAGCGCCACGGGCGACGTGACTTAGACAATAGGAGTTTATTTTCTTACATTCCCAGAGACTAGAAGTCCAAGGTCAAGGTGCTGGCACCTCTTATTCCCGGTTAGGGCTCTTCCTGGCTTGCAGACGACCACTTTCTTTCAGTGTCCTCATGTGGCTTCTCCTCCGTGGGCTTGCAGTGGGGGAGACGTCTCTCTGGGATCTCTCCTTCTTTTTAAGGACATCAGTCCTATAGGATGATAGGACCTCTGATACAGGTCCACACCTGTGACCTCACTTAACCTTCACTGGCCTTTCTACAGGCCCTATCTCCAAACGCAGGCACACGTGCCTTCTTGGGGGACACAGTTCAGTCCATAACTCTCCCTGTCCCTCATGCCATCTGCCACTGAAGGTGGCTACCATAGTAAACGGGCAAGGCCAGGAGAGGGCCGCCTATGACAGGTGCTTTGGTCTGAAAAAGCACAGTGCATAGACAACGCCGCCCTAGGGCAAGGAGAATGGCATTCAAGGTAAGCGCGCCCGCTTGCAAGTATGACCAAAGACAGGGTCAGTACCGGGAATCCTTCCTGTTCCAAAAAGACTAGAACCCAGTAAGCAGATGACAGAAAAGGCAACTGGGGGCTGGCACAAGGAAGGGTGTCGGAAACCAAATCGGAACCTGATCTTTCCCTTAGAGAGAGTGACGGTGCCACTACACGCAGATTTCGGTGCCTGGCCAAGAGCGAGCCGCAGGAGGGTGGAGGGCCCACCTCGTCTGTCGGGAGAAGCCCTCCAGGTCCCTCACTGCCCCGCTCAAGTACCGTCTCCTCTATAAACCATCCTCTGCCTCCACACACGCGTCCACACGCACACACACACGTGCACACACATGTGACCATCATTGCTTTTCATTCTGTGCCCTCTTGGTGGGTGCCAACTTTTGTGGCAGCATGCTCCAAGTGTTACTGTTTTGGTCAGCCCCTGTTTTCTAGGATGTAATTTCCTCGAGCTCAGGACCTTGACCGTCTACTTGATAATGTTAACTGTAGCGTATGGACAATGGAGCCCGGCACGAGGGTGGGTAGCCAAACTGACTTGCTGGGGACTGAATGATCTCCAGGGTCACGGACGTGTGAGTTGTAAGACCAGGATGCCACCAGGCAAATGGGGATGATTGGTCTGGTCCCCTGGCCTGGTGCCTGGTAAGCATTTGATCAACAGCCGATATGCAAATACAATAATGGATCCGGAAGTGATCCAGGAAAGAATTACAGACTTCTCGAAGGGATCTAGTATTTCCTTAGGATAAATTTCTACAATTGGAAGTACGAGGTCAAGGGATGGAGTAATGGCTCATACACGCTTTCGCTGAGTATTTACCGAACACCTACTATGTGCCAGAGACCGTACTGGGCACTGAGGACACGAAGATGGAAGAGCCAGCTTCTGCCGTCGTGGGCACAAGCACATCAAGGATACAGTTTGATAAAAGCTGTAAATGCGAGACCAACCGAGTTGTGGGGCCCCAGGAGATTCCTTCTCACTGAGCGGAGGGCTGCGGGCATGGTAAGCGAGCTGCCCCAGGATAGAATGTACTCGCGAATTACTTGGAAACTGTAGGGAATGCCAACCTGGTGCGCGAGGTAAGGAAGGACATTGTTGACATGGAAAACAGCAAGATCCACGTCATGGCAGCTCCAGGAAACGCAATGATCCCAGGGCTTGTTGGCGGCGGGACGAGGGTGGGGTGTAGATGTGGGTGCGGAGGGTTCGCAGAGGCTCATGGGGGGAGATGAGACTGGGCAGGTAGGACCCCGCACTGTGTCCTGTCACTGGGACGCATACAAGATATTCAGAGCCCCTGGGGAATCCAGGAGCTACTCATTCTTTCTCTTGCCTCCATCTTCTTCTTCTCTGCCTCCTGTTATTCTTTCCCTCAGCCTCCAGTGACACAAGTGGCGTCCACCCCAGGCGCCCACCTGCTCACCTTTCTTCCTGCCCCTGGGGGCTGGGCGTGGAGGGGACTGGGCTGCCAGCAACGCGTTCCCCAGCCCGGCTCTAATTCCTGTCCCTTATGAAAGTCGGGGCTGATTTGGGCTGTGGGGAGCTTTCTTGGACCACCTGCTGTCTGACCAATTCCTTTCCTTTTTCTTCCCCTGGTGACTAATAGCTGCTCTTTCCTTCAGTCTCAAGGTCCCTTTGTCCCCCACCCCCCCCAGTGCCCCCCCCAAATCGGCTCCGCTCTGAGGCAGGTGAGTCATGAAGTCTTCTCTACTGCTTGACTAATAATACACTATATGTTAAGTGACTGAATTTAAATAAATTTTTTTTTAAAAAGAGCCCCCTTCCATTTCTCACACTCTCCATCTGCTCTGTGTTTCTCCCTAGCACTCACAGCCCAGTTATCGTGAGGTACCCCTTTTCTTGCTGTGCGGGGTGCGTGTGCGTGTGTGTGTATTGTTAGAAGGAAAGCAGGGGAGGGCAGGGGGTCTGTGCTGTGGTTCCCACTGTGCTGGCTATTCTCGGTGCGCTCTTGCCCCTCTCTGGCCCCTCTCCGCCCTGCTCTGGCCTCAGGATGCTGACCTCTGGGTGTTGCACCCCTGGGCTCTCTTGCTGACCGGCCCCTTGATGGGTGAGGCAGGTGCAGCCCCAGAGAGCAATCAGAAGGTAGGGGAGAGAGAGGTGGGGGTTTCTTCCACACCCCCTCCCTGCTCTGACACCAGGAACCTGGCAGAGCACCAGTCGTCTCTATGGCTCTGGCCAGACAGCCTCTTGCCCCTGGTCCAGGGCCCCACGGAGCTCCTGGGCTGCCTCTGCCCTGTCGGTACTCCTGGTTTCTGGTCCCTCGCCGTGCCTCCTGGTTCCTGTGGCCTGCCCACATCTCTATAAGTTGTTCCTTTATGAAAGCCTTTGCATCTTGTCTGGTGACAGCGAAACCTGCAGGGCCCCTCATCCAGCTGGTGTCCGCAGGGCAACCACTTTGCAATGACCCCATGAATGGCGGATGCCCCCCGCTAACTGTCCTCCACCCCCACTGAGCCTCCAAGCACCCCAGAGGTGCCCTAGAAGGATAGAGTGGGAGTCAAAAGGAAGTTCAAGGCAGACGTGAGGTCTCTAAGGAGGATAACCCCAAAATAGTCCTCAGACCGAGATCAGCGCTCACATTTTTAAAGGTTATAAGTAAGAAAATTCCAGCATCCCCCTCAGTGGCCTGTTTTTATGACTTACAACTCTCCCTGGCAGAAATATCTTCCTAATGTCGAGCCCAAATCCTTTTTATTACAGTTGGAAACTCTTTCTTCTTGATCTAAAGATAAAAGTTGCCTCTCTGTTATTATTTCAGGAAAATCTTTGTACTACACAGCATGTAGCATTCTAGAACATTAATATATTATATGGGGAGTGCAAAGAACACAGGATTTGAGTCCAGAAAACCTGGAGTATTGGTTCTAACATATTATGCAGAGTGGCTTTAGGCACCTCATTTAGCCTCCTCTGTATTTTTTCATCATCTGTAAAATGGGAATAACGGTGAGCCCTGCCCAGCCTACCTCTTGCCCTGCATTTGGGAGCACCAAATGAAAAGTCTGTGATAAGGGGAATGCGTTCTATATCCAGAGGTTAGCTGGGACGCTCATTCTCTTCTGATTATTTAATCTCAGGATCTGAGATGATCCTTAGGCTCTCTTTTTCAAATCCTCTGGAAACCAAGCCAAATTTTTAAAAGGGTTCTTCCTGGTACTGCGTAAAGCTGGGGCATGGGATGGGGAGGGAGACCTCAGTTTCTCGTCCATGACCTTATATTTGTGGCCTACTTGAGGGTGGTGGGGAAATGGTAGCCAGATCGGATAAGGGCCTTGGCAAGACCACTGGATTGCATGGGAAGATGTCGATCCTGCCGCCCTCTTGGTTGATTTATGAAGGATGTGAGCTATCCTGTGTTGACAACTTTCCACACCCTCCCTGTGAAGCATAAACTCCACTTGTCTACTGCTGGCTGTCATGAAAAAGCCCAGAGCAAGAAATACTATTCATGGAGGATTATCTGAAGGACATGTGGCCCATCTCCTTCTCCAGATATTCTAGATTTTATCCCCGGATCAAGCCAGACCATCAGACAGCTGCACATCTGGACCAAATGGTTTTGGCTCCTTGCGGAAGCAGATTTACTGACTTGTGTTTAGGCATACTGTTTTGAGTCTGCACCAAAGGAATGCTTGACAGGAAAGCTCAGGGTCTAGCTATTACATTTAAAGGAAGGCTGGTGTTTTTTTTTTAACTTGCCTGTTAGTGTCTATGTTCCTTTTTGAAGTCCCACATGAGAAGTTTCCCTTAGCTTCAGCTTCTCTGGGGAAACCGGTATAATTTTGACTAATGGACAATGCAAAAATCTGTCACGAATGGCTTCCCTTTTGTCTTTGGTTGCTGGGAAGCTCAGGCTTTATGGCCTGAATTCCCGTGTTCTAGCTTTTTCTCCGTCTCACATTTCTATGCCTCCTCAATTTTACTTTATCCTAATTTATATTTTTTATGTTATTTCAGTGTGTCGCGATTGCAAGCTACCTCCATGTCTCTTTGTAACTCTGCAGGAAAGGGGAAAAGGCAGGTGGCTCAGAATATTCGGGAGGATTGGCAAGGTCTGAGCAGTAGAGACCAAGCACCATACACCTGCGTGTTTTTTGAGGGGTGGACATCAAAAAAGCACATCTTCACTAATTTGTCACACATCCATCGTGATTTACTGAATGTTTGGTACAATATTCGACTCCAGGGATATAAAATCAAGTTGGTATTCATTAATTTGACACATATTTATTAGGACTCTCAAGGGGATAGAAATACAGAGTTTTTACAGCCACAGCCCTCGCCTCATGAAGCTTATAGACGGTGGGGGCACAGGCGATGTCACCAAAAAGCTACCCAAATTGTGGGAAGAGGGTTCATGGAGGAAGTCTTAGGTGTATAATCTGATCCCGTGTAGAGTCTGAGAGGCATCCCTGGCAGAGGGACGTTTACAGTGATGTCTGAAGTAGGGTAAGGAGTCAGACTAGCCAAGAGGAAGAGAAGGAGAGGAAGGTCCCCATAAGAAGAAACAGGAGGCATGAAGGTCAGGAACCAATGGGGGCCATGTCGTCTGGGGAACGGATGCACAACCGGTCTCGGTCCACAAAATGAAATACTAGCCAGCCACAAGGAGGAAAACAAACTCTTGATACCCACAACCACCGGGATCGGCCTCAAAGACACGGTGCTGAGCGGAGAAGCCCATCTTACAAGGTTACGCTCCGCGCGCTCGCGTGGACCGTGCTTCTTTCGAAGAAAACTAGAGCAGTAGAGAACAGACCAGCCCTTTTTAGGCGTTTGGGGGCAGGGCGGGGAGGACGGTCTGACCACAAACAGCAGCGCAGGCAAGAATTTTCCAGAGTGAGGAGACTGGTTTGTATTCCGAGGGTGACGGCGGTGCACGCGTCCACTCATGTCACAACTCAGGGAACCGTGCACCGAAAATAGACATCAACTTCACCGTTGGCTGATTTCACCACTAAAATCTCAAGTCACCAAAGAAAAGCCCATAGCTGAAGACCTCAAAAAAAGAGAAATGGGGGTGGAGAATGGTATGCGGTGGATCTTGGCGCAACTGCAGTGTTTTGTTTCCTAACAGAGCTGGCAGGAAGAAAATCAGCCATGCTAGGGCTGCGTTTGCACATTATCCTGGTGGCAGTGGGGAGCCCCCGCCAAGGGTTTTAAACAAGGCAACGGGCATAGCCGGATTTGCATGTTAAAACAATTCGTAGGGCGGCAGTGTGCACAGTGGACTAAAGGCAACCTCCGTGGGGAGGCCGGGGAGGGGCAGCCAGGGGGTGGGGAGGGCGAAGGGTCCAGGAGACAAAAGCGGCAAAGAGTAGGAGGAGGAAGAGAGACGGGTTCGCACACAGTGGTGGCCTCTGCCCGGGTCCACAGGGCCAGTGAGGGCAGGAGGTCGCAGCCCCCGTGGTCTGAGGGAACACGCCGGGTGGCTGTGGGCCACTGTGAGTTGAGCCCAGTGGTAGGGGCCAACCGTCGAGATGGCACGTGCAGTCCCCTCCTTCAGCTGGTCACCTAAATCAGAACCGTCTGGCTCCCCGGGTTAGTTGGTCTCATCTCCAGCTTTGACGGCGGCAGCCTGTCTGGGCTGACAGAAAGGCAGGAGCGGGTCACTGCCCGGCCCCGGGGAAGGTGGCCGTCCACCTCGGAGTCTTTCCCCTTTTCCTCATCCCTTCTCATCTCCTTCCTCTCTGGGCCCAGTTCAAATTTGGGAGAGGCAGGGCTGCGGGTCCGAGGGAGTAGGAAAGGCGAGTTACAATACTGCTTCCCACCAAGTCCTGCCGAGAAATGGCTTCCGAGCGCTTTATCTGCCCTGGAGATCTGCGGCCAGGATCTTATCAGACTGTACTTACCCAGGCTGGGTCTGTGCTAATTGGTTCTCTGGAGTTAAGTGCCCTGCAGTCTGTGTGTTACAGGTACACAGAAGGTAGTGATATGAGCCAAGGAGGTGGTTGGTGACGACGTGTCAGGGAAAGATTGTGGCAGCTGGACCAATGCGTGGGGGGACCCGTCTAGCGGGGAAGGAGCTGTTCCACAGGTCCCAGTTTGAACCTGAAATGACCATCCAGTCTCCCTGTCATCTCTTGCCCATGGTCCCCTTAGAGAACAGCCAGTGTGAGGAACTTTTCCTTCATTTTAAAAAAGAGCAGGGGCGGAGGAAGGGAGGAAAGGAGGGAAGGAAGGAAAGAAAGAAGGAAGGAAGAAAAGAAAAAGAAAAAATGCTCTTTGACCCTGCTGACTTCCCTGGTTATGAGATTTCTTCCTTTCTTTCTTTCTTTTTTTAAGATTTTATTTATTTATTTGACAGAGAGAGAGAGGTCACAAGTAGGCAGAGAGGCAGGCAGAGAGAGGGAAGCAGGCTCCCCGCTGAGCAGAGAGCCAGATGCAGGGGCTCGATCCCAGGACCCTGAGATCATGACCTGAGCCGAAGGCAGAGGCTTTAACCCACTGAGCCACCCAGGTGCCCCTGGTTATGAGATTTCTTAAAAAATTATCTCAACTGCAAGATCTCCAGCCCAACCTCGTTACCTTACTCCCTGCTTCTGTAATCTGCCTTCTGTGAAATCTTATTTGCAAAGACCTCCAAAAACCCAGGATGAAGGAATCTGAGGATTGACAAGGGTCTTAAAGATCACGCAGTCTTAAGTGTATCCTCTGCAAGGCTGTGCTACAAAGGGCGGTTCCTACACACCCTGGGATGCTCGTGCCGCGCTCAGCTTCGCTCTAGTAGATTGGTTGTTGCTTTTGAACCTTGACCCTGAACACTTCTCCTTAAGATTCCACCTGCCCCCCTTGGATGGCACTGAGCAAGTGTGATACTTCTAGCCTCGTAGAGCCTGCCAGCTCTTTTCCCCTAAAGTATCAGAGCCCGACACCGTCATGCATCCTGTGCCCCACGACAAGGTCCCGGGTGTCACACACGATCCCCCCTTTCCTTACATCCTTTGTGGATGGCACACCCTGTCAGCTCTCTGCCTTTGAAATAAGTCTGGAACCCATCTCTGGTCTTCTCTCCATCTCTGCTGGCACCGCTCTGGCCCGAGACGCCATCATATTTATACCACGTGACAGTGCCCCCGTGTTGGTCTTCTGCTTCTTTCCCCCACCCCCACGAAACCGCACAGTCTACTCCCCATGCAGCAGCCCAAGGAAACTGTTTGCAACTTTTCATTATAAGATAAAATGTAGGGTTATAAAATCTACGGTTTAACTATTTTAAAGTATATGGTTCAGTGGCACTAAGCCCATTCCCCATGTTTGCATCACCAACATCCTCACTCCAGAGGATGGTTAATTGCCAACTGGTTAATTGGCTCAAACAAAAATTCTGCAGCCACAAAACAGTAACTCCCCATTCCTCTCCTCGCAGCCCCTGATAATCTCTGGTTTAGTACCTCTCTACGAAGTTGCCTCCTGGAGATACAACACAAAAGGAAGCAGATACTACTTGCCCTTCTGTGTCTGGCTTACATCCCTTAGCACCGTGTTTTCAAAAGTCATTCGTGTTAGAGCATCTACCAAAATTGCATTCCTTTTTAAGGCTAAATAATATTCCATTCCACACATACCATGTCGTATTTACCCATGCATCTGTTGGTCTGCGTGGTCTTAGGATGGTTTCTTGGCCTCTCAGAACCTTAAATTCCCTAACTGTAAAATGAAATGAATAATACTGTCTTTTTAAAATGGATGTAAGGGCTAAATGAGATCATATATCAAAAGCACATCAGATGCAGTAGGCGCTTAATAGATGGAAGTGTCATCATTATTATTATTATATTACTGAGTGTTCCATTGTCATCTTCCATGTCTTTCTTAAGCCCGTGCATACCTCGGGACCTACTTAATGCCGCCCTTGGCATGTGTTGGCAGTCAATAAATATTTCCTAAATGAATGAATACGTGAAATGCACCTGGCCCCTCCATGAACATGTCATTTTCCTTCCCTGCCACATTTTCTTATTCTTCGGTCGCTACCATTTCTCTTCTTCTACTCGCTGGGCGTACAAGCCATCATTTTGGACCCCATCATTATCTTTATCCTTTAAAGCCAAAAAATATGCAAAGAAATAATAATCATGATACCTTCCCCCTTCCCACCCTGTTGCTTATTCTAAGGCCCTGCCTGCAGGGCCTGGGCTCTGATTTTCATCATGTGACCCAGATTCTGGCCCAACCCCGGACTGCAGCTGGTGGACTGGGGGTGGGCATATGAGCTAAGAGCAGCCTAGCCACAGGTTGGCTGATGAGCCACGACACTACAATGTAACGGTTACTGGATGCTGAGTCAATCAGGAGCTCCCTCTCGGAAGCGTGAAGAGGCAAATAGTGAGCCTCTAAGTCACCGAGCAGTGGGAGGGCTGGAGGTCATGGCCGACCCGGAAAAGCTGAAGTTATTGAGGGACAAGAAAGAGTAAACGATCAGAGAAAGCCAGTGGGTAGAGAGAAGGATGTGGAGAAGTTATATAGGAAGAAGAGGAAGAATTGGTTCTAGGATCCAGAGGAAGAGAGAGAGAGAGACGGCAAGGGGAGCCAACTCCATGGGTCTTCTTGGGTTTCTCAACGACTTCTATGCTCAGATCTCATTCCCATAATCCGCATTCTTTCGAGAGCTACCCACCCGTCACCTTTAACTTGGATCTGTGACTCACTGTTAAATGGTTCCACCAGTCCCCAAGTCATGCTTCCTCCTTGGGGCCTTGACTCCTGTCCCTTATGGTCATCCTCAGTCCCAGTGGAGGCTCTGACCCCAACAGTCTATAATACTCTCCAGTTCATGCCCTCCAGTATCTGTCATCAGGCTACTTCCCTGTGCAAAAGATTTGGTGGCTTCTCAGTGCTTCTTTGATAAAGTCCAAACTCAGATCCATGGCCCTACATCTCTTGGTTCTCAGATGAACCTGCAATTTATCCCCCACGTGAAAAGCCCACGGGGGCAAGATTCCTCCCCGGCATGCACTTCTCTACCCTAATCTACATCCTCTCCTCGAGTCTTGCAAAATTACCTTTCCCTCCACTCTTTATTTTTCTTCCTCTAGGTCTCCTCCTATTCTTTTGTTTCCCTCTTTTCTCTTCTTACTCAAATTCTACTTCATCTTTCAAGGTTTAGGTCAAACCTTCCCCAACCAACCCCAGACCGCTTACTTACATTTCAACTATATTGACCTGACCTCCCCACCAAACTGAAAACAAGGACTCCATTCCACCATGTCTGAATCTTCCACGCCACCTAACCATGTTCCATGTTCTTAGATTTTTTTTTTTATTGAAAACGTTCTTGTCCAAGTAATTTCAATTATAAAATTAATGAATGTGGGTATAAATAGATATTTTATTTAAAGAAGTGAAAGTTGGAATGTCAAGCAAATTACTGTGTGCGTGTGAGTGTGGGCGAGGGTGTGCCTTTTGGCATCCCACAAAGCTTACCGGAAATTTGGTTGTCTCCTATTCCAATGGTTCTGGTTAATGTTATTCTAGATATTCTTCAATAGGATGTAACTTCTGAGCTCATTTTTTAAAGAACTCTTTAGATTAAGGAAGTACATCAGCTCCTAGTCATACAAATTCAATTAAAATTCAAAAAGCACTTATTAAGCATACTGCAGGAAATAAAAAATTATTAGTAATATCTAATCTCTTCTTTCAAGATGCTCACAGTCTGGTTGGGGGATAAGCCAAACGTATCCGTGACTATAATCCAGGTAGGGAAAGACCTGTGCCAAAAGAGAGATTTTTATTGCTAGGGTGCTATGTTGGGTCAAAAAAAGAGGCCACTGAAGGTAGCAAAAGGTCTGCAGAGAAGCTGCAGGAAGGGAGGTATTTGATACAGGCAAATGAATGGCAGTGCAGGCAACAGGAGGCCTGGTGGGGAAGCCTGAAGGGTCCCGTCGGTACTCAGTGCCTGATTATCAGATCTCTGCCATTTGTAAAAGAGGCAAGTCCTCATGGCCAGGAGGTGTCATCAATACACATCTGCCGAGCATTTGTTGAGCATGTGGACTTGGACATGACAGACGGGGAGAAGTCACCTTGTTGATCTATTTCTTGTCAAACCCTCTTGACAGGGAATAAATCGTCCACCTTCCCCTTCACAAAGGCACAAAAGCAGAGAAGACTGTTTCCCGGGCAATGAAACTTTGACGATGATTATTAACATTTTATTAATAAATGTTATCACAGAGTCATTAAATACTGATAGAAAGAATGAACAAAATTCTGTATTTTATTTTTACAACATGTTGAATACACAGTTTCTTTTAGTCTTACCCCACCTCTGAGATGGGCAGAAGCTAGATGTTTTCCTTCCCGCCTGCCATCAAATGCTAGTTTTCAGAACTAGGGATACAGAGGCCCCTAGACAGGCAGGGAGAGGGCGTGTGCTCTGTGTCACCATCCCATTGCCATCTGATTTGATGATGGGCGAGATCTCAGCCATCGGTACGCTGAAACCATCTCATGCTAGCTCCCGAGAGCTGACAGAGGGCACCTCTTCCCAGTTCCATATTCAACGACATCAGCTTGGCAGCTTGCAATCAGCTGTGGTGGGAGTATTTACACCATGGAAACTGGTAAAAGCTACAAATAAGGGCTTTTCCTCTCGAGAGAGCTGGTTAAATATTTACCAGTGGATCTGACGGTACGGAAGAGGAAACGGGAAGCAGCGAAGTGAAGGAACTTATCCAAGGTCACTCAACCAGTTGGTCACGGAGCTAGCACTCGCGGGGTCACCTGGTGACTCTGTGTTATTACTCTTTTCTCTGGGAAGCGGCAGTGCTGATCAGGATTTAGAGCAGGCTTCTGCACACATGAGAATGTAGACAAGAGCCCAGATTATTACGCAAAAGAAACAGATTGCCATGGTCTTCAAGTTAATAGCTTGCCAGGGCCAAGAGAGGATCATCCTAACTTCTCTTCCCAGATGGCTCTTTAGTAACTGCCCCCACTTCATACTCCGACGCTCCCCAGGGGAGGGGTTCCTGGGAGTAAAGTAGCAGGAGAGGAAATTTCAGTGTCTTCCTGCTTTGCATTGGAGGGTGTGATGTGACGGAAGGCATTTCTCGGCCAAGTGCCTTGATGCTTTGGACTCCACATTGCTCTGTAATTAGTGTCTATTTGTCTCCTTAACTTAAACCGGGTTTTAGCAATTTAGAGCCAGGGAGCCCATGTTATTTCCGCGAAGTGATAAAAAAATGGATATGTAATTGAAATCCCATTCTACTCCTCTGGGAACCTAGTACGTTGCTTCACTCTGCTGAATGATAAAGACTCGGGGCCCTGATCACAGGCAGATAAGTAGGCTGGTTGATTAGGATGAATCCCAGAGGCAATCCCTAATCTACTAGTCTGTTTGTTAACTATCTGTCTTTTTAGGATATTTGGTTTGCATAATATGATAATATAATAATGCACAGGCTCTTTAAAGGTGGAAATGAACCCAAATTGAGGACAAAACAGCCACAGCTGATACCCACCCTCCCTGCTGCAGCAGATCAATTATCAATTAGCCACAGGTTTGTATCGAGTACTTATTGTTTGCACAGCACCAGGTTGGGGAAGAAAAGGTGTCGACTGTCCAGTTCCTGGCCTTGAGGAGGGAGCGAAGGTAATAAGGCATACCCACAGGAAATTAACAAATGCTGCGAGAAAGTGAGAGCTTTGGTAGGAAATGTGTGAATCTGACCAAAGGAGCTGCTGTAACGGGGAATCTGGATCTTGGCTGGATGGAGCCAAGAACCTCTGCAGAACCTCACAAGCCTCCCGAATACTCTCTCGTAAAAAACACTGGAGTTTCTGGCCCAACGTCAGTCTCTTGCCGTTAACCGGCATCTTTGCACCGAGGCTTAGTGTCACACCCAGAGCCCAGCCGGCTCCTCCCTGCCCTCTGACTTTCCTGCCTTGAGGTTTCTACCCCATAAACATACCGAGAATGGCCATGATCCCTGAGCTCCCAAGGCACGCCAGACCCTGTGCCAAGTGCTAGCCACGCGGCGTCCCAATGTCACTGCCCCCCCCACGCAGGAGTGTTCAATAAAGAAGCCAAGTGAGGTAAGACAAACACCACATGGCATCACTTATGCGTGCAATCTAAAGCAAAAGCCAAATTCCTAGAAACAGAGCGCGGAAAAGTGGCTGCCAGAGGCTGGAGGGTGGGGGAAAGAGGGGGAGGTTGGTAAGAGGATGCCAACGTTCAGCTCTAAGACGAACCAGGTCCGAGGATATCGTGTATTATGTGGTGACTATGGTTGATAACACTGTGTTGTGTGATTGAAATATGCAGAGAGCAGGACTTATCTGTTCGCACCAAAAGAAGAAGAGACAAAGACAAAAAGTGATGGATGGGGGGGAGGGTCTTGTCACCGTGTATGTATATCAGAGCATCCCAGCGCACACTTTCATTATCTTACAACGTCGTTTGTCGATTACACCTCCGTAAAGCTGGGGAGAGATGGAGGGCCTTGTCCAGGCTCACCCGGCCAACACATGCTTCTCCCATTGATTGTACTCAGGTAATGCAGAATCCCCCGATCTAATCACGCACCAGAATAGGCGGGGGTCCGGCCCCTACCCCATAGATCCTGACCCTCGATATCAGAAGTCAGGCATCTGAATTTTTAACCAACTTTCCAGGTGCTGCTGCCCACCAGTGCCTGAGAGCAGGCACTGGTAGCTGTTGATATGCCGTCTAGTTTCCTTTCCCTCCCCAACTCCAAGAGCACGTCAAGGTCAGAGACTGGGTCGGAGTTATCTCTGTGTGTCCAGCCGTCGACGTGGGGCCTGGCATCATTCAAGCACCCAATGCCCTTTTTTTGTGAAAATGCTGAGTAACGTTGCACAGTTTGCCTTTCTTCGCTGGTATTCCGCAGGTAGGAGGCTGTCACACCTGCTGCCGGTTCCCGAGACTCCGCTCACGTCGTGCCTCGGGGGGCCAGTTCGCAATATGTGCGACATGCCCACACCTGCAGCGCACTCCCAGCTGCCTCGCTGGGGCTCCCTGCCTGCTGGCTCCCTGCTCCCGCCTCTCCCTCGGGCGGCCCGTGCAGGCTCGGAGAAAGCCAGCCGAGTGCCGCCTAACCAGAGAAAGCATCACTGGGAAGGAGGTGGCAGGCAGCCTCAGTAGGACTTTCCAAAATGGCACAACGCTGACCACTGGCCAATTGTCGCTGTGGGGCTTGGATGTCACCCTCTCGCCCCCTGCCCCGGGCTGTGTGGAATGACCGTGTGAGCATCCCAGAGGCCAAAATGCGTGACTGGGAGGGGCCCGAGGGCTTTGTCGCAGGCTCCCCAAGGCATATTCCTAAGAGCGTCAACATCTATGGGACATTAATAGGGGCTCAGCAACACTTGGGCCAAACCAGGTTAAACAAAAACAGTTGTCCCCGTTACGGGCCTTTTCAGAGACCTATTTATGCTAATCTGCACTCTGATTTTCTTTCTATATTACACCACATCCCTCAAACTTTTTCTTGAAATCTTCTTTTTCAGGAACTGTCTTCTTTCTTGAAACGTTTCCCCCTTGAATATCCTTGGAGCACCCACGATCTGGTACAACTCCCTTCGCTCCAGCTGCCAGTGCCCATTTTGCAGGCTAAGAAACCGAGAGTCCCGAAAGGAAAAAGGGGTTGCCAAGACCTCACTGCTGGTGAGTGCCAGACGCCGGCCTGGGCCTCAGGGACGCTGGGTCACTTCTGCTCCCAGGAGCTCCCCGGAGGTCACTCCATGGCTGCATGACAGTCCCCGCAGCCAAGATCCACGCCGGCAGCCTCAGAGGTCAAGTTTCTGGGGAACACCCTCCCTGCCGTGTCCGTGCCCAAAGGTGGGAGACCGGATGAGCACCCAGGGAACCCTTGGTCCTTCACATTCTGCAGGCTCGCCGAGCTATTCACATACTCCACTTTCCAGAGCCTTTCCACAGCCAGGGGGTAGGAACACACGAAATTTGGGGGTTTCAGGGAAGCGGAGGCTGTAAGAGGCTAGAGAATATATCTGAATCATTCTGCTGAGAAAATGACAGACCTGGGACTTGAACTCAGGGTTTCCAATCTATTCTCCAACCACCCTCTGACGACGCTGGTGCCAGGACGCTAGCAGCCCAGTGTGTGGTCCGCCAACGCTCTACAGGGCAGGGCTCGCTACCTCCACCCTCCAGGGGCGGGGAAGCCGAGCAGACGATAAATTCCCCCCGGTGTGGCTTACGTGTCTGATCCCTTCTCAAGCCCTCGGCCTTAATTATGTTCCACGACCAGCAAGTGACACAAATTAATTATCTGCTGGGAAAAGAAGGGCTTTCTTTTATCTGTTCGAAAGTAGTCACCTTCTCATTTCAAGGATTGGCCTTATAAATTCCAGGGAGGGACAAAGAAAATGGTTGCCGTGGGAAGGAGGGAGGGAGGGTGGGAGGGAGGGGGAGAGAGAGAAGAAAGAGGAAGAGCCGGGTAGGAGGAGTGGGAGAGGGAGGGGGTAGATGGGAGAGTTGGGGCAGAGTGTAAGAGTCGGCACAATGTCAAGGACAGTAGGAGAGAGCTGTCCACACTGGGCACGTACGCAGGACGGGTCCACATCTGTGAAGGGAGGACGGATGTCAGGACAATGTTTAAGTGAATGCCAAATCACTCATGAAGTGTAAGCCCCACGAGGAAAGGAAGCATCTTTGGCTCGACATGGTGTCACCAGCGCCTAGCATGGTGACTGGCACACAGGAGATCCTCTGTAGAGGGACACCTGGGTGGCTCAGTCGGTCGGCCTTCAGCTCAGGTTGTGATCCCAGGGTCCTGGGATCGAGGCCCGTGTCGGGCTCCCTGCTCAGCTTGGAGTCTACTCCTCCCTCTCCCTCTGCCCCTCCCCCTGCTTGGGCTCTCTCTTGAGTAAATAAAATCTTTAAAAAACAAAACCAAAAACAACATCCATCTGTTGAATGGATGAGTTAATCAGGAGACATTGGTCAAGCAAATGGAGCAGGAAAAGCCATTTGGGGAAGAGACAGCCATGTGAGTGAAGGTAGTTGGAATGGCCAGCAGTGCCCACAACTGGAGCCGTGTGTGTGTGTGTGTGTGTGTGTGTGTGTGTGTGTGTGTGTGTAAGGAGGGACAGGCAGTGTGGACAGGCGAGGTGGGACAGGAGGGAACTGAAGATCTAGCTGGGCTGTGCTTGGGGTCCTTGATCATAATGAAATAACAGGAAATTCCTTTTACATATAAAATTCCATTTCATCCTCAAGGTCACTCTGTGAAGGATGGAAGGAGGTCCCGAAAGCTTACAAGATCACAGAGCAAGAACCGGTACCTGATTGTGAACCCCAACCCTGTGATCTCTCTGTGACAGGTGCTCACCCCTCAGGTATCTGCTGGGGGCGTGGGGGGTGACTCCCACACCTTCGCGTTTTCCTCCAGCCTTGCGTTGTCCTCGGGGCTGGGTTCAGAGCATGGACATGTGTTTTCGTGGCAAATGAAGATGCAAATATGCTAAAAAGAAAATCCACAGGATTCATTCCAGAGGCAAGCAGGTGGCTGTTTATACCATTATCCATTCTTCCCAACTGCCCGTGCCCCTGGACCTACCCTCATTTGCTCAGGGATGAGTAATCCAAAGGTAGCTCTAGACAAGGGGATGGGAGCTCTGTCATCCCCTTGTCGCCCCAGGATAAAGGGAAAGAGAAACCCCCTCCATTTGCCCATAGACAGGCCTAGGTCCCAAGCAGTGGGCACTCCCCTGCACACACCCACCAACAATGTGCTCAGGATAAGACACAAACGGCACGAGGACACAATCTCTGGCCTCAAGAGACCTGCATCCACACGGGGAGGGATGCCAAGCGGTACCAGGAGAATGGATTACGTGGGAAGGAACCATACTTCACGCCTGCTTCCTGCCTGGCCACGGGATGCAGTGATGCCTGGGGTTTCTGAAGCCAGCCGGACCTAGGTTTCCCCCCGGATCTGCCCCTAGCTGGCTAAATGAGCTCAGCTGTCCCAGTGATACCAAATGCATGCAGAGGGCTGTCCACTTCCAAGCAGAATCTCATCGGAACCACGCAGGGCTAGGAGACAGTGCGGTAGCAAGCACTTGTTGCAAACCCATCGTCGGGTTGCAGAAACTGAGAATCACAGAGTGATTTGGCTAAAGCCGCCCGGAAATCGGTAGATCTGAGACTTCCACACGGCCTCCTGCTGTGCTACAACGAGCAGGAAAAACCCAGTTCCCGGAGCTACACCCACCAGCAATCTCAGCAAGAACCAGATGGGAACCAGGGTGTGGATTTTAGATCCCCAAGGCCTTGTGCCAAGGGGCCCGGGGAAGGGGACGACGGAGCCTCATTAACATAGAGGTGGGGACCCCAGGACTCCTGGGCTGCCTTCCCAGCTTCCTCGGGTCCTTTGCCCACTGCCCTTCTCCCTCAGGTTGCTGCCTAATTATAGAGCTGTTGATGCAAATTATTCTAATAACTGGTGCTAATTTATACACATTTACATATAATTTGCAATTCATTTCCTGTCCACATTTTGTCAAACCTCACTAATTCAGACCAAAGTGGGGGAACCTACTTTGAAATAAAGAGTCTAAAATATAAAATAACTCACTAGTTTAGTTTATCACCAGAGAGTCTCCTCTAGCAAGGTAAAAATAGGTATTGTCAAAAATTCTCCTTAAAAATCCTTAAAATCAAAACATAGGCTCTTAGAAGCTCAAAAGCCAAAAATTAATAAATTAATGGATAAATAAAAGACTCTCTCTCTCTCTCTTTTTCTCTCTCACTCTCTCTCTCTCTCTCCCCCATTCCTCCCTCCCTCCCTCTCTGACTTTCTATGATGGGATTCAAAAAGCTGAAGTTCAGTTACGCGATGTGATTCCACCTACTAACTCTGTTGAACTCGTGAAATTCTCCCGGTGCAAAATCCTCAATCCCTCGCAATATGTAGAGAGGAATCATTTAACTGAGACGAGAGCAATCCCAAGGTCAACCAAGCTTAGACAGATGTGGGCTGCGATGTCCCCGAACACGATACGGGGGCACACATGTGACCACGGGGTTTTCGAGGTATACGCTGGATGACAACATTTCAGAAAGAGGTACCGTGTTAGGAAATACTAAACACACGTACATAATAACACAGTAATGCACGTTCCGTCTTAGGCGGAATATTCTAGAAGCAGCTCCCGGGGAGGGATTCTCGCTCTTGTGATTTGTTGGAGGGAGCACTCTTAGGAGAGAACAGGAGGGGTGGGGAAGCCATGTAAAAGTGTAGTCTCGGTTGGGCAGCAGCTCCACTGAGCCCACGGGGAAGCTCTAATCCAGAGCACTAAATGCACCAGACTCAGCCCCACCTTGAGCACCTTGGTTCCCTGTGTCGGTCAGGCGGTGGCTGAGATCCGCACCTAGGGAGAGAGGGTGATGGGGGGGAGGGGCTTGTCTCTCCCCAGTCAGGTGGCCTCCACTCTCAGCAGGCGAAGGCCATCTGGGTCAGGCACCAACAGTACCTACTATGCTCAACCTTTGCCCTGCACAGATCCACTTAAATGTCCCATTTGGTTTACTCCCTCTAGATACAGCCACTCCGGGATTCTGGTAGGTCACGGTTTCCTGGAAAGCACCCAGAAGGAGGGTTAATAGAATGAGCCACAGCCCAGCTGCCTGTTCCCAAGGTCGTGACCACTGCTCTATCTTCCACCTCCACCACTCATTCTAGATACCCTCACATTTAGCTAGTGCTTCCACTGTTTGAGGAACTTGCCTGGCAAATACTGTCTAACCTAGGGGCCTCCCAATGTCACCAGATGAATGCCAACTGTGGAATATCCTGCCTCCGAAACCTTTTTCTTCTTTCTCAGGGACCAGAGGTGAAGAGAGATTTCCTTAGGCCATTAGTCCCCTAGAAACGTCAATGATATGGCAGAATCCTAAGTCTCTAGGGTTTATTAGCAGCCCTCTGGAAAACATGAGTCTTTCAATGGCATCCAGAGTATCTGGCACTTCTTCTCATTGGGTCCAATTAACATGATGGCATCAACAGAAGGGACCATTCTGATGTTTTATAGAATGTCCAGATAGTCTAAGATACTTTGGACTGTATTATGGATAAAAAATTAACAATCCTCCAGAGATAAGGTGGTGAATATAAACTATTGTCTTTTCCACAGATAAATGCTAACTGCATTTGATCCTTCTTGCTTATGGGTATGAAAAAAAGAACGCATTCACCAGATCGATAGCTACACAACCATTAACAAGGCCATGTTCATGACCATTAACAAGGCCACGTTCATCTGCTCCAATAAATACGAGTGACACAGTGGCTACAGCTGGAACTACCACTTGGTCAGACTTGCCAAACTCTGCTGTTATGTGTCAGATCTACTGAGTCTTGCAGGGGCCAGACCAGTGAACTATATGGGACTATGACAAGGAGCCGTCACCTCAGCACCCTTTAAGCCAGTTAGGGTGGCACTAATCTTGGCTGTCCTCCCTAGAATGTGATAATGTTTTTGATTTATTATCCTGTTCAAGGGAGGGAAACTTCAAAGGGTTCTACTGGCCTTCCCTATTCAATAGTTCTTGATCTACAGGTCAAAGGACCAAGCAAAGGTTCTATCTTCTGCTAACTACATCCACTCCAATCATATTACGGCAACCAGAGAAAGGACCAGCAGGTGGGTACTTTGAGCAATGCCCGGGCCAGACCTCCGTTTGTTACCTGGCCCCCGCTAACCTCACAGGGACATCACAGTCGTACTCTATTTCCCGGACCCCAGTGTCAATTCAGAGCTTGTCTCCAGCAGACCTCACAAGGCTCTGGGTATCCCTTTTGCCTGGTGATGCAAGTAAATAATGACAGGCCCTTTGGGGATGAACTGGGTGATTTCACACTTACCATTGTGTTGCATGACTTGGCCTCTCCTTTAGTCAATGTGTTCTGGGTTTGAGAACAAGCTTAGGTCTGGAGACTAGACAAGGGGACAGAACTTTCTGTTGGAGAGGCTGAAGTTGGCCTTACGCTCATCCATGCTTGATTTCTCTTCATTATGTGTGTGTGTGTGCACGTGTGTTTATCCAAGGCCATCTATCCTCCCTGGCTGCCCATTTGTCTGCCTCTGGGGACACTGTGATCTTTGTACCATTTCCAGAAGTCCCTGCAGGCCAGGCTATCCTGGCTCGCATGCCAACCTTGTTGCCCATTATGATAATTATTGCCTCTGACAATTATGCGACCCCCTGGCCTCTGCTATTCTGGAACATCCTCGTTTTTACTAAGGAGCCCAGTTCCGTAACAGAGTTTCCACCAGTTCTACCACTGAACCCTGTTGTGACATTGGTACCTCCATCATCTTAGCAATCAGAGTGTCGTCTAGGTCCCCCGAGGAGCACGCTTAGCTGGATTTTCCAGATTATATCATAGACTTGATCTAGCATGCCCACTTCCCTGAGCCTTTGCTCTCTTCCTACGTGTTCGCCATGGCAATTCTGACAACGCTGTTCTACTCCATGTGGACCATTGCCTTAGCCAAGCTTCCAAGAGCCGTCTCAGCAGTGCATTAGAACCAGATCTCAGGCCCGTGCCAGGGCAATATACCCTGTGGCACAGGAGAGTGATCTCTATTGGAAGACCGTCCCCATGCAGCTTTGAATTCCGGTCCCCTCCCAGCCAGGCCCTTCTGAATCCATTCCTGTTCCTGCCGCTGCCCTGCAGCCAGGTCCTGTAGCCCTGGGGGCGGTCCTCCCATCCCTTAGCAGGCCCACTATTCCCCAGTCTGGCTGTGCCGAGATCTAACCCAGTCTGTCGTTCTGGGGGCCAGAAAGGGGAGGTGGGCCAAACTCTGCATCGCCTTTCGGCAAGTAGGTGCTTCTGTCTTTGAACGAGGGAGAGTAAGCCATTTGGTCAGGCCCAAATGGTTCAGGGATAATAAAGACTCGGTTCTCCCATCCAAGTACTAACCAGGCCGGGCCCTGCTTAGCTTCCAAGATCAGACGAGATCGGGCGCATTCAGGGTGGTATGGCTATAGACGACTGGGTTCTCAAGTACATCTTTCCAGATTTTCACATCCCAAGTACAGAGCCCCGCTCTCAGCCTGGGTGACTCATCTTGCCCGAGAATTCCTTCTTATTTGAAGTTCTGTCACTCCCACAATTAAGCCTTGTGCTTGGTTTTTGCTCTGTCTGCCTCTGGCTGTAGGAAAGGAAGGTCTCCTCCTTAAATGCGTGACTTTGCTTTAAATTGCTAATTAATAGATGTGAGGCTTCCATTTTCTCTCTTCAGCAAATCAGTGGTGCTTAGTAAAGGCCGCCCAATTCTAGTCTTCACAGTTGCTATTTTCCCTGCACCTTCTGCTGTGGATTGAACTGTGTCTCCCCCAAATTCATATGTTGAAGGCCTAACCTCCAATGTGATTGCATCTGGAAATAGGGCCCTGAAAGGGGTAATTAAGATTGAACGATAGTAAGGTGGGGCCCCTATCCAATACGACTTGCATCTTTATAAGGAGAGAGAGACACCAGGGATACACATGCACAGAGAAAAAGATGTGAAGACCCAGCAAAAGGGTAGGTGTTTGCAAGACAAAGAGGGAGGCCTCAGGAGAAATCAAACCTTGATCTTGGACTTCCAGCCTCCAGAAATGTGAGAGAATGAATTTCTGTTGTTTATGCTCCCCTACCCCCGAGTCCCTGATACTTTGTTATGGCGGCCCAAACCCTCCAAGACATTGAACGAGCTGGTACGTCATCTCCGCAGCTCACCTGCGTAAAGATCTCGGCAATCAGGCAGCTTGCTGGAGACTAGAGATAATCCCACCTATGACCCACAGTGTGGCTCCATCACAACCCCATTCCAGAATCCCATACTTAGTGCCTGCTTTTGTTTTTGGTTTGTTTGCTGGCTTATTTGCTTTTTTAGGACCAGTCTTGATAATAAATGTCTTCAGTCAGACTCTCCAAAAAGCAAAGCCTATGATAAAGAACATTCACTCATGTTATTTATTGGGGAAATACACTCAGAAGAGGAGAACTGAGGAAGAAAAACAGGGTAAAGTGGAAAAGCTAAGCAGCAATGTGCACTTGACTGAAAACAGTCTTTAGTGTGATCTTCTGGGGAGCTCAGACTCCCCAGAATACTAAAATAGTAGACAGTAGAATAGTAGACCAATTCTGCCGCAGAGTTTGTCCCAGGTGGGGCAAGAGGACTGCTCATTCACCCCAGTGCTAGTCTGTCATTGTCTGAGGTCTGCCACTGGGGAAGGAGAAGGGGGACACTTTATCCTCCTGGATAAAGCAGCTCCTGTTTGGCTAGGAAAATTTCCAGAAACGAGTGCAGCTGGGAATTACTATATTATTACATCACATTATTATATATTATATTATATCCAGCAGCTAGGAGAGTGCACCCACCAATAAAGGGGACCTGAGTGGAGCATGGGGCACCAATAGTATTGATAGGTAGGTAGGTAGATAGGGAGATGTGATAGGTGATAGATAAGGTAGATATGATAGATATGATAGAGAGATAGATGACATGATAGAGAGATATCATAGACAGGTGATAGACTGTAGGTAGATAGAGTTTTCTAGCAGTTACTAAAGCATAAGTCTGGAAAGAATCAAATCAACGTATCCCTGCTAGATGGAAAACACGAATGCCCTCATTCCATTATGTCCCTTCTAAAAAGCCTTTGGGCAACACGCTATGGCACACGGATGATGATGGCCAGAAAGGACACTGCAGTAACACAGAGGGTCGCTGTTGAAGGGTGAGCTGCCTGGCCATCGGTGAGCAGGAAGCACATCCAGAGTAGTCAGGGGGCCCGAACATGGGCCATAGGAAAGGGAGGGAAGCAAGACCGGCCCAAGGGAGTGGCTGGGCTGCAATGCAGTCTCATTAACGACTTGAACCAAGTCCACAGGAAACTGAAGCTTGAGTGGCATCTCAGACTCGTACAACTGAAATGAAGGGCCCAGGCCTCGATCCCATTGCAGGGGCCAATCGTTGGAGGCAGGTGCCAGCGAATAGAGCAGGACCCTGGGCAAGTCGGCTCTCTTCGACCAGCGACATCCCTAAGAAGGAGCTAGTAGAGTACGCCCTTCAGAAGGTTCTGGGCTGCAAAGCACAGCGTCGACTATAATCAGGTAACCTAGTCAGAGGAAGCAGGGAGGCGTCCACAAGATGGCACAAGAGCTGGGTCTCCAAGGAGAGGGGGAGTTTGTTCCGTGAGGGGCCAGTGCAGCCCTGCTCGGTACCTCCAAGCCAGACCTCCAGCCTACTCAATTAGGCTGTTTTACGCTGAAGACTTTTCAGGAAAGAAGCAATTAGGAACCATTAACTAGGATACCTGTTCTCTCTCTTTTGTTTTCCCTTTTAAAAACAAGCTGGAAAATATGCCTTAATGAACCTGCTTCTCATCTGGAAGACAGCAGTGTGCCTCTGAGCATGTCAGCCTGCTCGAGGAGGAGGTGGGAGAGAGCTTATCAAACATCTCCCTACAAGGGCAGGAAAGTGAAATCAGAAGGTGAAAGGTTGGGGAGGAGGACTCCTCAGACTCAAGAAACTATCTGCAAGACACTAATTGGGCTGCCAAAAGGTGCGGGGGCAAAGGGGAGAAATGTAGGTAAATAGTTCTACAGCGAGGGGTCGGTCAGTGAGGAGGCTGGGCAAGCACAGCCAGGACCCCCTGCCCCAGCCTCACCCCCCAAAGCAAGGGCCTGAGGACTAAGTGAGGTTGCAGAATGACACTGGGCCAGCTCATGGGGCCAATGCCCCTTCCACTCCCCACTTCAGGCTCAGATCTGGGCCTCATTTCTCTCCCCAGCCCACCCGCACCCTGCCGTCTGCAACATCGGTCTGGGGGAAGCTGCTGGTAGGGAAAGGTAGGGTGGGGATTGCCTAGCCTGATATTCTCAGGCAGCAAGTGAGGAGGAAGAGCAGGGAGAGCAGGCCCCTGGTGCTCTCCAGAGGGCAAGGCCAAGGTCACAGAAGAAGGAGTGTGACAGCGGTGAATGCCAGTAAGGGCAGGCAAAGTAGGTCTCACTCTCAGCTTTGGAACAGAAGAAGAAGCTGAAGGCGGGATCAGCTATGTGGAGGCAAAGAGATGTGCTTGTTTCCTGGCTCATTCTCCACTTGCTCTTCCCCTGCTTCCCTTCTCAGCAGAGCTTCCTTAGCAAATTAGGGGGGCCGCTGCCCATCCCCAGCCCCACTGCTCCCCACTGTCACCTCTGGCCTCTGCCCAAAGCGAGTCCCCAGAAGACAGCAGAAGATATTTCCCTGAGGACCTGAGCATGCTAGTGCAGAGAAGCTCCATCCCAGGGTCTGGTGTCCTGCCTCACTTTTGTCATCCATCCCTTCGTGCACGTGTTCCTCTCCCAAACCTGATTCGAGCAGCTGGCGTGCCAGGCAGCATGGGAGGGGGAGGGCAGAGCTGGAAGTCAGCGCCCGCGCTGTCGGCGGGATCATGCTGCCGAGCGAACGGAGAAATTAATTCTTCAGTCGAAGGATGGAGAACGTTTGATAGGAGTTGGGGCTTTCCGGGCTAAGTAGGCATTGAACAGACATTAAAGGAGATGAGGAAAGAGACTCCAGGCAGCAAGAGCACAGATGAGGGCAGAGAGGCGTGAAAACACGTGTCAGGTGTGTGATGGGAAAATGGAGAATAATCCCGTAACGTCAGAGCAGGGCCCGTGCGGGGTGCGGGCAATGGATGGAAGGCGATGGAGGGAGGCTATCCTTGGAGGCTTTTGCCATAACATGACACCCCAGGCCGGGCGACTAACACTGCAGAAACTTCTTTCTTACAGTTCCAGGGGCCAGAGGTCCGAGACGAGCAATGGCCACGTCAGGCTCTGAGTCCTCTCTTCCTAGCTGGCAGGTGGCTACGTTCTCCCACTGTCTTCACGTGGCCTTTCCTCAGGGTGTGCGTGAAGATGGACAGAGGGAACAAGACCCATGGCATTTCTTCAGACAAAGGCATTAATCCATCACGGGGACCTCCATCTTCATGACCTTCCAAAGACCCCCTCCCTCCAAATCCCAGATCCCTGTGAGGAAGAGCTTCCACACAGGGACTCCGGGCGCTGAGTCCAGAACAGATGTGGAAAGGCAACGAAGACTTTTAGAGAGATTTTCTGAGAGTGCAGCAGTTCAGTGGGGCTGCTTAGACACATGCTCTGTCAGTAGAGGCAGAAAGGAAATGCACGAGCAACCACAAGAGACAGAGATACAGGTTGAGAGGCTGCTCAAGTCGTCAAAGCAAGAGGGGAGGAGGGTTTGGCCTGGAAGTCCAGCAGTGTGTGGGTCTCTGTCGGATGGGTCCAGAGTGTGTTCCAAGAGATTCTGTGGCTGTTCTCAGGCTGGGGAGGGCGTTGGGTCGGCCTCGATACCGATGCTCTAGTCAGAAAAGAGAAGTGTTCGACTCGGGACATTTCCTTCCCCTGAATCCACTGCTTGGCCATTCTCCCCCCGGGAGGCAAAGCAGTGGGCCACTTGGGAGCACGAATGCAAGGCACATTATGGTCTGGACTGTGGCCATGTTAGATGACCTCTGATCTGTGACCGCCCCCTCAACCCCTGCAGGCTGCAACAGGCTGACCTTGCTCCCTGGGAGCGGGAATGAGAAGAGACATTCTCACAGAAACCATAGAATTTGTGAGCACATTCCCGGTGGAAGGGCAGCTGCCACCAGCCCAGCTGCTCCCCTACCTGCTCCCCCACCCTGGTACCTGGATCACACACACGGTGACTCCCTTAGGTGACTACATACCCCGGCTGACCCAGGACAGCCCCGGGGTTAAATGTTCAGGTGTAATTTTAACATAGTCCCTTTCACTCTCAACAGGGTCTCAGTTTGGCTGATAAACTATAAGTTTCCTTGACACACCAACTTCAACCTTCCTTCCTACTGAGCCCAGAGGCAAACTCAAAACCCTTCTCCACGCAGCCCGCCTTCTAAGCAACGATGACCCATCAGTCAGGCATTGAAATCTACTCACGACCTTCAACGAAAGAAGGAACACAGGTCCAGTATCAGTGGGGCCATCTCAGGCATGCAATTCCACCTCTCGGAGCCTCTGTTTCTTTACCTGACACTTGCGACAATAGCGTCACCTACCCTCAGGGCGGCAAGCGAGGCAGAATTCAGAGAAGTGACCCAAAATGGCGGTGGGGGTATGATTACGGGGCATAAACCGCTGGCTTTGCAGTCTCCAGGGTCTGGGCATCTTCCCTCCTTCTGCTCCAGTGGGAGACCACGATCTGCCTTGGGAGGGAGGCTGCTGGTGCCAGCAACTCCTCTTGGAGTTTAAACCTCTCCTCCCCTAATCCTCTCCCCCTCTGGAGACAAACAGCAAACCCGTCCAGCACCCCCGCCCCTCGGATCAACTCCATCAAGAAGCGAGGCTTCTCTCTGTAGCACAGCAAACACGCGTCTCTTATTGATGCTCCCCCGGGACCGTCGGCGGCAACACTTAGAGCTTTGAAGCTGTGAGTGTGTTTAATGGGAGAGGGTCCCACCTCAGTTCAAGGACAGTATTTTAAGTCTCCGAGAAGACAGGAATGAAGGGTTGATGCTGAAAGAAACAGATTCTTAACAGACTTGAATGATAAAACATCACAGTCCCATCTGATGGCCGCGGCCAGCTCTGAAGAGAATAAAGGGAGAGATGATCGAAAGCCCGACCTCCATCCCAGCCTTGAGCCGGACGCCTGGCCTAACCTGGCAGCACCTTCCTGACTCGTGACAGGCACAGAGCCAAGCATCCAGGGTGTGGACCTCCGAGGACAGTGGGCAGGGAAGCCAGCCAAGCCCAAGGTAGGAAGAGTGAAGATGTGTGACCTTTGAGATGCCACTGCCCGGAGGCGGTGTCGCCTGGGGGGCCAAATCCCAAAGTGGGCAGAGCTCACCATCTGACTCAGAGTGACTGATGCGGGTAGGCAGCTTTTCTCCTTTTCAAACGAGCGACATTATTTCAGAAACAAACCAAAAATTTAGGAGCAGGGGGGGCAGAGGGAGTCTCGGCTTCAGAAAAGAAGACAAGATAAGAGTTAGTCTTCTGGGAGCTCCTGGAGGAAAGAAATATGAGGGAAGATGCATCCTGACATTACGGTCCCCTTATGGGTTCTAGAAGGACCTGGGTGAGGAACAGGCTGAGCGTCACCAAGCTCACCACCATCTGTGCTGCAGGCAGAGGGAGCCTGTGATGCCTGGGCCAGGGGCAAGGCTGCATTAGAGGTCGAGGTGAGCTCAGTGGTACCTGAGAGGTGGGAAGTGCTTATTATTCTGAAGGAGTAAGGCCAGCAGGCTGGGCTCACGAGCAAGGATTGGATGGAAAATAATTTCCTGGTGTCCTCAGGAAGTCGGGGCCTCATCGCGATCCTCAACTTTGCAAAATTGGGAATGTCACCCCCTTACCTCTCCCAGGGATGATGGTGGTGCTAGGGGGATGGTTTACACTGAGCTAGGAACATCTTATTTATCTCTGTAGCTTCTGGAGGCAAACACAATGCAGGGCATACACCAGGTCAATAAGTTCAGCCCTGGCTGCTCATTAGAACAACCCAGGATGCTTTATAAAAGTATCCGCGCCCAGGAGCTGCTCCCGGAACCTCTCCATTAATCAGTCTGGGGAGGGGCCTGGGAGCTTTGTTTTGTGTTTTAGCTCCCCAGGTAATCGAAAGCGGAGCCAAGGCTCTGAACCGCCGCAACAGGTCATCTGTGAGCAAGAGCTGAACGGTTGGATGAATGAATGAATGAATGAATGAATGAATGAATGAATGAAGAGCAGAGGAGAGGCCCACACTCGTTCACAATGACAGCCTCCCCTGCAGGACCAGTGGCTCTAGCACGACATGGGTTGCTGGACATCTCCAA
>CM053613.1:80559495-80571774 GCA_028646535.1 Procyon lotor | reverse complement strand
GGGATTGGGGCCTTCCCAAAAGCAACCTGACCCATCGTGTGAGGTAGGCGCTCTGATCGGCTCCATTTTACAATTGAGAAACTGAAGCGCAAAGAGGCTGGCTGCCCACCTGATGGGCCTTCCTAGCAAAAACCAGAAATGGACTGAAGAATGTGCTCACCTGGGATCTGATTACGTGTCTGATTTCTCCCATCCACTCAGGCTGAAGGAGGAATACTCTGGCCTGGAAACAGAAAAATGGTAATTGTGAGGACAATTTTGGTAGCCAGTGAGAGAAAACCTAGAACAATGTGACTCAAGTACAAAAAAAAAAAAAAAAAATGGAGGGGGAGGGGAATTAATTGGCTCTTAAGAGGTGCAGGAGTGTTTGTCTTCAGGCATGGCTGGATCCAGGTGTTCAGCTAAGATCCCAAGATTCAGTTTCTCTTTTCTTGTCACCCTCCTTTTCTTATTTAATTAAAGTATAACTTAACATATGGTAAAATGTACAGTATTAGATGTACATTTCAGAAATTTCTATACACAAAACCATCAGATCAAGATACAGAATTTCCAGCACCCCATAAGGCTCTCTTTTGCCCCACTATAATCAATAACCCCTAAAGGGTAGTCACTGGGCTGACTTTTATCACCACATATTAATCTTTCTTATCATTTTATTATTATTACCAAGACATAATTGACACATAACATTATATTAATATATAGTCATATATATATTTGATACACATACACACACACAATATCATATGTATCACATTTTCTGTATGTATCACATTTTCTTCATCAGTTCATTCATTGATGGACATTTGGGTTGTTTCCATATCTTGGCTATTGTAAATAATGCTGCAATGAACATATATTTTTTCAAGTTAGTGTTTTTGTTTTCTTAAGATAAATATTCAGAAGTGGAATTGCTGGATCACGTGATAGTTTTATTTTTGCTTTTTGGGTTTTTGTTTTGTTGTTTGTGGAAACTTCATACTGTTTTCCAAAGTGGCTGCACCAATTTTTATTCCCATCAACAGTGCACCAGGGTTCCCTTTCCATTTTTCTTTTTCTTTTCTTTTTTAGATTTTATTTATTTATTTGCGGAAAGAGAGAGAGAGTGAGCATACAAGCAGGGGGAGCGGCAGAGGGAGAGGGAGAAGCAGGCTCCCTACTGAGCAGGGAGCCCGATATAGGACTCGATCCCAGGACTCTGGGATCATGACCTGAGCTGAAGGCAGACGCTTAACCGACTGAGCCACGCAGGCGTCCCCAAGGGTTTCCTTTTCTCCACATTCTCAACAGGTTATCTCTTGTGTTCTTGATCCTAGCTCTTCGGACAGGTGTGAGGTGATACCCCACTGCTGTTTTGATTTGCATTCCTCTGGTGATGGGCAATGTTGAGCATCTCTCCATGGGCCTGTTGGCCACCTGGATGTCTTCTGTGGGGAGATGTCTATTCAGATCTTCTGCCCATTTTTCAATCTAATTATCTGTTTCTTTGCTATTGAATTGAGTCTCTCCTCTCTTGGTCTCATACAAATTGTATCCCGTGTGGGTATTCTCCTGGGCTGACTGTGCTCAGTGGAGATTATGTTGGTGAAATGCATGCTTCTTACTGTGTGTGAGGGAGGTTGTTACTTTTAATTGCCGTGCATTATTCTATCACGTGAATATACCACATCTTATTGTTGATAAACACACATAGATTGTTTCCAATTTTGGCTACTATGAATAAAGATTCTGTGAGCCTGTTTGTACACATCTTTGATGGACAAATCATTCATTTCTGTTGGGTAAATATAACTCAGGAGCAGAGTTGCCAAAAAAAAAAAAAATAGAAAATGTATATGTCTAGTTTTAATAGATACTTCAAAATAGTTTTCTGGAGCAGTTATCCCAGTTCATACCCCTACTAGCATTTTAAATTGGACTCTCTGTTGTTTGCCCACTGGTTTGTGGGAGTTCTTTATGTATTCCGAAAACTGCAGTCGTTTTTTCTGATATGTGAGTTGCAAATATCTTGTCCCAGACTTTGGCTTATTCTCTCTCTCTCGAGCATGTCATTTTTATGAATAGAAGTTCTCAATTTTAATAAAGTCCAGCTTAACCTTTATTTTACATTTAGTTTTGTAAATTGGTGTGTCTATCCTGTACAAGAAACTCCATCTCAAAGACATGAATCCATTTTCCTTTGTTTTAGTCTAGAAACTTGAGGGTTCTAGCTTGCACGTTTACATCGACAATCCTTCATGCGTTAACTTTTGTGAATGGTACGAGGTAGAGGTCAAGGTTCATTATTTTCCACATAAATACCTAATTAACCCAGCACCATTTATTAAAAAGTACATCCGCCCCCAACCCCTGGATTGTAGTGAAGCATTTAGTTTAAACCAAATAATTGTACATGTGTCTTCACCATCCCGCACTGCTCGCTAGCTGCGGCTGTGGTCACTCCCTATGATGTTCGGACAGTCCAGGGGGGCCCAGTCTCACCTGCAATTAATCCAACAGCCCCAGGTGGAAAGAAGGCCTTTCTCCCATCAGCAGCCCCAGCATTGCACCTGCCTGTCCACACTCAGCCTTGGCTCAATCACTACAGTCAGATGTTGACTGGCCGACATCCGGTCCTAGGTCCACCCCTGAGAGTAGGGCAGAGGGCTCAGAAAGAAGCCACCCAACCCTGCCGACTGGGGGAAGAAAGGCGTGGCTCCTCAGAAGGAACTCGGGGATCGATCACCAAAAGAAAGACAGACGTCTGCTGTGGCAAACAGAAACAGCGTAGAGGGACTCTACGGCCTCGGAGGGCGCCTGGATCTTTCCCGTGATCATTCTCCTTTACTAAGGTAATTAGAGGGCATTCCTGGGCACTCTGCCAGGCACCATAAGAATGTACAGAGATGTTTTAAGGTTTTGTACACAGCCCACCTCTGAGGATAGGTAAGATTAAGGAGGCCTAAAGGGCGATCCAGCATTATGGGTCCTGCGGGTTTTCTAGGACCCCCTGGGCTGATCTGGGCACCATCGCATTGCCACTGTCGGGCTGCCCGGGGAAGGCAGGCCTGGAGAGCTGCATGTCACGCCTCATTGCACCAGGTGTGATTTCCAATGAGACATCGCTCCACTGAGACCTAATGACACGGGGAGAGTCGCGAAGGGAGGCTGTGATTTCCAATATGCACCAGCCCGTCATTACTAGCAGGAAATGGATTTTTGCTGGGTAATCAAAGTCAAATCCCTCACTCTCCCCATCCGTGAGTAGCCCGGTCACCAGCCCCCATCGCACACAAGATGCCCTCGTGGCACTCTGCTCCCCGAGCCCTCGGGAACCGAAGCCGAGCCCGGCTTCCCCCCATTCCCCCTCCGGAGCAGACGCGAAGCCATCCTCCCCTGGGACGGCTGGATTCCCCATCGGAAGGGGGGTGTGCGGGGAAGGACAGAGAAGTAGGAGGGGCGAGGTCAGGGGAGGGAGGTCTTCACCTGGTGGGGAGCACAGGAGAAATAAAGCAACAATGTCAGAGGTTTAATCAACCTTTGAAGACTTCACAGTGTTTGGACAGAAGTGTGTGAATAATATTCATTTAGATCGGCACCTGTGCACACCGCTGAACGGAAAATAGCATTTTGTCGCGGCTGTGATGAGGAGCGAGCAGTCTGGAGAGACAGGCTGCACATCTCCGGGAAGCTGTGAAGATGGTTTTTTTCCCTTTTGTTTCTGTCTCAGCGTGACCCTGTGACTCCTTGAAAATCCAGCGGCTCCGAGTCAATGCCTGACATTCCTTCTTCTGCTTCTGCAGACAGAGAAGGAACAAGGGGAGAGCGGCAGGGGCATTTGAGCAGGATGCGGAGGCTTCTGCTTCTGGCCCCGCTGCTGGCCGTGGGCCAGTGCGATGGGGACCCCGACCTCGGCCTCCCTGCGTGCCGCGTGCGCAGCAGACTTCCCAGGCGGGGTCAGGGTCTCGGGAGGGGAGGCGACCCCGAGCGCGCAGAGAGTTCTTGGAGGGCGACACGATTTCCCTGCTCCAGAGTTAACCAACGAGCCACACGGAGCCACATCAGGGGGCTGAGTGCGGTCTGTGAGTCCTCCTGCTCCTCCCGCTCTTGCCTCCCAGCGGGAGGGCCGCTTCACTGACTCCTCTCATCCCTCACCCTGTTTTCTTCCCACCAGGGTCTCTGCATCCCAGTCACGGCATGTGTGAATGTTGGGACTTGTCGGCCTCTGTTCTGGGCTCCAGGCCAACCTCCCCAGGCAGAGTGCCTGGCCATCAGCCCGTGCCCCCGCTGCCCCAGATGCTCTTAATCCTGTCCCCACGGACACCCCACCTTCTGTAGATCAGAGGCTTCCTTCCTACTGCTTGCAGACTCCTACCCACCATGGCCACCAGGCTGCAATGACGAGAGCTCCTGGAGACCAGAATCCCAAGCTGTGGCCTCCCCACGACCTCTTACCTCTTTCCCATCCCTCCCCCCTTTCCGCTCCCATTTCCTCCCCTCCCCCCTCTCTGCCTCTAGCCACCATCCTTCTCTTCCTGCTTTTTCTCCTCCACCCACTCCTCCTCCCATCAGGGGCCTTCCCTTCTCCCTTCTTGCCCCCCATCTCCGCTCTTATCTGTCTTCCAAGACGATGATCCCCGGGGAAGGACCATGACTCTTCCTCCCAGCCACACTCCCCTGGCAATTCCAGCAGGCAGGGCTTTCTAAATTCCACCAAATACCTCCCAAACACACCTGCTACACCACACACAGTCTCCCTGATCTGCTGGGAGGTCACAGAGTTGGTTTAGGGGGAAGTGTCCACACAGAGCACAAATGAGCCCACCACGCTGGTCTACAGGAGAGAGCTGTCACCAGCCCCTACCTCCCTCCTACAGGCAGCAAAGTGGAGTCTTGGAAGTGTAGGGTAGAAGAGCCCTCAGAAATATATCATGTTCCTAGTCAACACCAACACTAGGGCTTGTTTGCTACTCAAAATAATATATGATTAAATATTAGTGTCCTTCTAATCTTAGCTATTAAACATTTTCAGTATTATAGTCTCTATAATACATATCTCTGTATAGGAGACCATAGCTAGACCTATAATGTAGTATAATACTAATATCGAACATTAGATATTAACATCTATCTAGAGAAAAAACTCAACTGGAAGAGCTAGAAAGACACTCAACAAAAAGAATAGAAGGGAAGAACTGCTCTATAAGATACAGAACATTTTAACGCTATCAGGATCAAAATAGCCCATTACTGGGTGTGGGAAGACAGAGGCCGTACAGGGGAAAAGAAGAGAGACCAGAAACAGGCCTAAATACAAAAAATGATTTAGCCTCTGATAGAGGTGGCATTTCAGATCGATGGATGGAAAGAGGACTTGAAAATGTTGGAATTACCAGTGAACCCTGGGTTGTTCAATATGGTAGCCGCTAGCCACAGGTGGCTGTCATGTGCTTGAAAGGTGAGTAGTCCAAAGTCTAGGCTGAATTTTGAATAGTGGGTATGAGAAAAGAAATGTAAAATGACTCATCTATAATTTTTATATGGGTTGTACGTTGACATTATATTTTGGGTATGCGGTGGGATAAATAATACGTGTTATTTTAATGTCTCCCACCTGTTTCCTTTTACTTTTTTCATTGTGGGTAACAACACTTTAAATTATATACGTGGCTCACTTTCTGTACCTGCCGGGCAGCAGCGTTCTAACCATTTGTAAAAAGTCAAATTGAATCTCTATCTCATTCTTGATACCAAAGATAAAATCCAAACAGATCAATATTTTAATGTAAAATGTACCTAGAAGACAATATGCATAATTTATCATATGATTTTATTTTATGATGTTGGACCAGGGAAGGCCTTTGAAAACACGACTAAACTCAAAGCTATCTTCTAAAAAGATTGATAAATTTGATGACATAAAAAATAAAACTATACACAAAAAAAACCTCTAATAAAGTCAAAAGATGATTAACAACTTCAATAGGGAAAATATTTGTGACATACAATAGCAAAAAGTTTAAGTAAGAAAAGCTCTTGAGAATCAGGTTCTCAAACAATGATGGAAAACCTACACTATTGGTGAAATATATAATACGATGTTCAAAGGGGGAAAAGTTAGAAATCACCAGTGCGCATAAAAAAAACATTCAACTTCACAAACAAAGGCATGAAAACTTAAAAGCCGTTTAGAAGATCATGAGGGTGGTAAGAAACTAGCCCTCTTCTTGGTGGGATAAAAATTCGGGCCATTTCTTTAGAGACCAACCTTGGCAATAACGAGCAAAATTTTAAATGTCTATTTCCTTTGACCCGAGAAGTCTACTTCTAGGAATTTAACCTACAAACGCGCTCACAGAAGAAGCGTACGAGAGTGCTCACTGCATTATTGTAATAGCAAAAGCCAGCCAACCAACCAACCTAGGAATAACTTAAACATTCATCAGTAGGGACTGGGGAAGTAAGTTTTGATGTAGCCATGCCACGGAACACTAGGCAGCCATAGAAAGAATGAGGTGAGGCTTATGTATATTAATATGGAAATATCTCCAAACTTTATTAGTAAATGACAAATGCAAGTTACAAAAAATTATGTGTAATTCGACGTGTAGTTTTCAAAGATACAATTGAATATGTTGTGATCACATAAAACGTTTCTGGAAGGACCTATAACTTAACCGAATGTAATTACCTCTGAGGTGGGAAGAACTTAACAGGAAGGAAGGAAATTGCTTAATTTCTGATTTTATCCTTTTGTGCTGCTTGAACTCTTTTTAAAAAGACCATGTTCATCTACTACTTAAAATTTTCAAATTATAGGTTTTAAATTGTCTAGTAGAACCCTTCATTTTTACTTATTTTTTGAAGACTTATTTATTTATTTGTGAGGGTGGGGGGAGGGGCAGAGGGAAAGGGAGAGAGAGTCTCAAGCAGACCCCCCACAGAGCAGGGAGCCCGATGCAGGGTTTGTTCCAACAGCTCATAAGATCATGACCTGAGTTGAAATCACAAGTCTGGCCATTACCCAACTGAGCCACCCAGGCACCCCAAACCCTTGACTGTTATAGAAGAAAATCGGGACCCAAGAGCAAGTGTTTTGGTTACTATTAGCAAATTATGCCACAGTTTGGCAGCTTATGAAACCATTTTCTGATGCACATAATTTTGGCGGTCAGGAGTTTGGGAAGGGCTTGGTGGAATAGCTCTCACGTGGCCACCATAGTCAGATGTAGGCTGCTTGACGGCCTCCGAAGGCTCCAATAGGCTGGATGGCCAATAGGGTTCATGTTCATGGCTGGTAATCCATGTTGCTGGTCAGCTGGGAGTTCAACAGGGCTGTGGCCTGGAACACCTCTCCAGCATGGCAACCTTAAGGCTATTGCATTTCCTACATAGTGGCTGGCTTCCCCCAGAGACAGTCAGGTGGAAGCTGCATGACCTTTTCTGGCCCGGTCTTGAGAGTCACACCACATCAATGCCACCTCTGTATTGTCATCACAAACCCACCTAGAGTCAAGAAGGACCCTCTCTACTCCCCCCACCACCACCATCACCGCCTCTCACTGGGGTGAGTTAAAAAGTTTGGTGACCATGTTTGTTTCCAAACCACTACAGGAATTAGTAACGTGTCCACCATCACAGGCAGAAAGTGTTGGAGGTCAATGGAGAGCGAGGGAGGAATTCTCTGGCTCCCTTACTGTCCAGAGCTGTTTCTGAATGTGACTTCCCTACACCCGATACCTGCAACCTGACCACTCCCATTCACCAAGGCCCCCAGACAGCTGAGCTCTCCTAGCCCTGAGGCAGAGTCATGGGCTGCCATTCTCCCCTAGTTCCTCCTCAGAAAGATCCACAGTTGGACTCTGGTCCCATTTTATACCAATCTCTAGCTGTTCTCTGCAAGTGTCCTCTGGGGAAGACACACAGAAGCCAGTCTTGCAAGAGCCTCCTAATATCATCTATTTATTCAGTCCAACTGAGTGGAGCTAGGGGCCGCCTGGGCCTTCTCTGTGGGTTCATGGTGATAGCTTAATTACTGAACCTGCCTCACCCTCCCCCGCTCGCTCTTCCCCCTCCTCTGCCCGATCTCTGCTCACCCCTCTTCTCCTTCTTCTTCAAGAGCGTTGGCAGAAATTGTCAAGGAGTTGATCAGATTTATTCAATTTAGACTTAACAGACCAGGGACTCCTATTTCTCCTTCAGGTTCATAAGGTTTTTGATTCCATTTACAGGTTTATTCATTTATCAGATATTCGTTTCAATTCACTTTAAACACCGGGCACGGGAGATGAGTTCAGGGGAGATGCTCATCATTTATTGCTCCGGCTTCTTGGGAGCTGCTGGGCTGAACCCATTTCCATGTGTGCGGTGGCATCAGGAGGGAGTGCTTTAAAGGGACAGGACATGGAGTGTGCATATTCTGGGCAAGGACGGTTCTCTAGGGGGCACGTGCCACTTTCGAGTGTGGCTTGAGGCGCCCTGGGTGCCTGTGGGATCCCCCAGGCTGAGCGGTGCTGTGTTTTCTGACTTGGAGAACGCTGCCTTTCCACATTGGGAGTTTCTTTCCATTTTCATTCTCTTGGGGCTAAAGCGAAAATCCCCAGTAGTGCCTTCTCTTATTTTCCAGAAATGAAGAACTCCTCCAGCCTCCGGCCACTGCCCACCTGCCCTCCATTGTTACGTCCTTGCGTGGAACAAGGGGCGGAGGCTGCCCAAGACCCTTCGAGAGAGCTAGCCCTCCTCCGAGAGGCAGGGTGGGGGCAAGAGGAAAACCTGGGAGACCCTCCTTCTCCGCATGGCAGGGACCCAGCACCCTACAGTCACCCACCCCAGGGCCCGGAAGTCCCCTGACCGCAAGGAAACCAATCCGATCCAATCTTCGCACAGCCAAGCTCCACTCTCCCACACGATTCAAGCCTCATTCTATTCTCCATTTGCCATCTGCCCATCATTCTCTGAAAGAAGAAAAGGGAGGAAAAAAAACCTCCCAATTCTTTAAAAAGAGTTATTAAGCCTCTTTCAATCTCTCCACTTCACTTAATTCTCCCACAAAAGAAGTATCGGATGTTCAGCGTCTCTCAGAGGGACGCATGCCTTCCTTTCCCTGTCCCACCTCCCACGACAAAAAGACAGACTCAGACTCTACCACGCCCCCCCACCCCGAGTATGTGGCCTGGGCCCTACCTGTCAGCTGCTCCCACCTGGGCCTCTGGTTCTGGGAGGGTTAGGCAAAGACAGTGGAGCCCCAGGAACCTTGGCCCTGGAGATGGGGGAGCAGGGGAGAGGTGGCCGGGGGTGGCGGCCATGAGGTGTGGCAGGCAGAGGGGCCATGGCAGCCCCCCCGCAGCAGCAGCAGTGTGATGTCCTGGCCAGACGTGTCCCACCTGCCTCTTACTCCTCAAGACCGTCTGAGGGCCTGACCATCCCTCGGCTCTGTCGGGCGGCCTTCCAGACATTCAGCAAGCCCCAGAGGTCCTGCCAAAAACATAAATTCCCCTTTCTCTTTATTCTACCTAGAGCGGGTGCTGCCGGCTCACCACCGAGAACCTGTCCCTTGCTGCAGAGCTCAGGAGGTCAAGCCATCCTGTCCTCAGGGCCTGAGCGAGCAGGGGACGGGTGTTGCTTCAGAGACGTGCTGTCTGCCCTAGAGCAGCTCTCCGACGGGCCAGGCCCCACGCAGGACACTGGCAAGCAGGCCTGGGCGCTGGAGGCCAGGGCCCCACCAAGCTGCCGAGCCAGCCCCATTATCATTCCTGTGGCTTTCTTCCAGCTGCCCGTGGGTTGACATCGTGACCTTACTCAAGAGGGGCCCGGGGCTCGAAGTCTCAGAATTTTTGACAAGATGACATGCACAGAGAGAAAACAGTTACATTGCTTCCCCGGCCAACCTTGAACCTGGCTTACACATCCCCCAACACACACGCACACCTTCCCTCAGAAGAGAGACGGCCGAGAGCCCGGCTCAAGTAAAAGCTAATGGTAGGGCAGCAAGGCCAACTTTTCGTGGCCGTCTGAGGTGGCCTCTGGCAGGTTCTTCAACCTCTTCCTGGCTGGAAGGCTGAGAGGGGGGCCCTCCTTCATCTTCCCAGTCCACGAGGAAGGGTTGGGATGGGGACATTGTGCTGAATGCTCTCGGCAGGCAGCCGGCTGCCTCGCCCACCCCAGGGCTCTGCTGGAGAAAATGAAAGTCCTTGGAGAGGCCGCATAGGAACGCAAACAACTGATCGGTCTTGCTGACCTTCTTATGGAGAGAGAGAAGACATATTTTTTTCCTCTGGTCCCTGAAGCAAGATACATGTGGGCCCAGAAAGAATTGTAATGTGGTAGTTCCTCCTGCGAGATAGCTTACTCCAGAGAGGCTAAGAAAAGAAGAAGGAAAGAGGAGATCCGGCCCCGGGAAGAACTTCTGGAAAGCCGCATCCCAGAGAATGGAACGGGAGGGTACGACCAATTTGAATCAGGAAGTGCGTTCTCGAGCTGCCTCTAAGTAAATTCATAACCACAAGCAGGTCACCTAAGCTTGTGGGCCCTCAGTTTACGCGTCTGCAAAATGGGCATGAGAGATCTGCCGTCTGACTTACAGACTGTTGGAGGGGGATTGTCTTCAAAGGCTTCCTCTCCTTTGTCTCTGTAAAATCCCCCTCACTCTGCACCTTGCCCATCTGAGCAACCTGCACTTTGCAGCTCGCTAATACGTATGCATATATTTATCCCGGTCCTGCCTCTTCTAGAAAGACGTGAAGTGCCTGATGGGTTCAATACACGTGTACAATGAATGAATCAATTAAAGGGCTAATGGATGCGAAAGTGCTTTGAGGAGTATAAGATGAAAGGGATTTTTATTATCAGAAAAGTGACAGAGGGAGACCACTGGTACTTCAAGGGAGCAGATGCCTCTGTCGGACCTCTGGCCCAGGGAGGGTGAATTCCCTCTTAGAACCAGGCGATGGGCTGATTGACCCGTGAAGGGGACAGCTACTCAGATTACTTTTTAAGAGGGATTCCAATACCCAGGTTTTAAAAGTACAAACCCGAGGCTCCTGGCAATAAGTCACGGGTCTCTGTAGGGCATTCTGCCTCTGGACCCATGCAAAAGGAGGAGCAGGGGTTTCTTCAGGTCCCTACCCACACCCACCTCAGGCTCCCCCAAACATTATCTGGGGCCACTGCCTGCCACCAAGACCTCTCTGAGCCTTGAGCAGGGTGGGCCCACCTCGGGCTTCCTTTGAAATCCCCAAGGCGTGACCGGAGGGTTTGCTCAGAGGGACTTGCGTCCGGCCCCGGGGACATGGGGGTGGGGGCTGGGAGCACCAGTGGCTGAGGGCGAGACCCACGGCGAGGGTCGGCTCCTGAGGACCAGTGCAGTAAGCAGCCAGGTGGGTCAGGTACGGTCCCACAGCAGGGCACTGCAAATGACCTTAGAGCTACCATTCCTCAAACTGGACGCCCCCTCGGAGCTCGCAGAATACAAGACGAAACAGCCGGCAGGAGGTAGCAGAGAAATGGAACACGGGTGGTGGGGCTTTCTTCTCCCACTAAGGGAAATGCTCCAGACACGACGACGTCCATCCCTCCCTGCCCCGCTTGCGGTCACCTCATCGCCAGGCATTTTTATCTGGATGGGCTCCCCGTGTCTCCAGGATTGAAATGGACTACTTCCCCAGACACCTGCCCCCGTAACTGGCGGGGGTGAATCCAGCACTCTGAGCGGCGAGGAGGGGTCTGTTAAGGGAAAAGGGAGGGCTGCTGCAGGATGATGAAGCCGTGTGCACCCGCATCCCTGCGGGTATATGCTTTCGCACACAGGAACCAGCATCGGTGTCTGAGTGTTTGTACTGGTGGGGGGGGGGGAGTTTGCAAATGTGCAATATATGTGCATGTCTACGCATATCCATATAAACGTGTGAGATGCAGGGTATGTGTGTGTGTGTGAGACAGAGACAGAGAGACAGAGAGGAAGGGGAGTAACCCTCCCAGTACCATCTGGGTTGTCTTTAGCCCAGAGCCTGGCTATTGTAGGTTAGCCAAAGCCCAGTCATTACCACCAGCTGGAAATATCATTTGGAGTCATTTGACTTTGTAGAGCTCCTATACCAGTGAGAAGCCCCAGGAGAGGAGCTCTTTTGGAAGAGAACAAAGGTGAGAGGAGGCAGAGGGAGGGACTTGCAGGCTTCCTGACAAAAGACAGGGACAGAGAATATGAGTAGGTAAACTGAGGCAGGCCTCAGTGGGGGTGGGCTGTGAGTTGGCCTTAAAACAAAGTTAGGCCTTTCATCTCCCTTCAATAAAAAAAAAAAA
>CM053613.1:80503488-80558995 GCA_028646535.1 Procyon lotor | reverse complement strand
CTGGGTTACGTGCCTCAGGCGCCACGTGGGACCGGCACAGGGACACTGAAGCCCCCCAGTGACACTGATCTGCTACCAGAGTGCCCCACCAGGAGGCAGAAGGACTTGGTTCCTCCCTAGTGGCCAACTGGGGGCTCTTGAGCCAGGACGACACAGACGACTGCCTTACAAATGGTCTTCCATAGGGGTTGAGAGCCCCTTCCAGTACAGAACTCCACAGTTTCACAACAAATCAGCAGGGAGAGAACTAAGATGGGTTCAAGAGCACATAGGAGATGTCCTTGAGGTGAGAAGGACCTTCCTTCCCCCTGAGTCCTCAGCCTCCCCTGCCGACGGCAGGCAGGGTCCTGGCTGCAGGAACGTCCAGCTGCTCCACCTGCAAAGCCCCCCGGAAGGAGGCAAGAGGACCAGCCCCTGATCCCCGGCACCCTGCCCCTGACTGTCACCTAGGTCTTCCGGAAATGGCACCAAGGGGAAGCGCTAAATCACGTGCAGATTACGGTCGTTCTGTTTGCCTTTTTCTGCAGTAGATCCGATGATTTAAATTAGGTCTCGATTCTTGTTTAAATTATAGTTTACTGTTCTGCACCCCGCTCAGAAGTGAATTACCTTAAGCAGCGGTATTAATAACATGGTTATAATTAAGCCTCATTACTGCAGGCAGTTTGCTGAAACAAATTGCTTCTTCATTATTATTATAGCACCTTTGGTAAAAAGACATTTCCCCAGAATGCGACCTTGATGCTTTATATAGTAAAAGCCAAGATATGATAGAGATGTAAGGATGAATTAGCATCTTTTGCCTTCTCTATCCGGCTCATTAGAAGGAAAGGAACGCAAGTCAAATCCAAACAGCCTTGATGGCAATTTTAACCTGTATGAAATGGATAATGAATAGTTGTGAACTTTCCACGACATTTTTGTAATGGTGTTTTATTTATACGATGCCACTATTAAAATGAAGAAAGAAATACAAGCCGGGGAGTGTAGAGACAGGAAAACCCAGGAAGGTCTCACCAGATGGCCAATGGCATTGAACTTGGGCTTGTTATCATCAATTGGTTTGAGAGTTTCTGGCCCAGAGCCTGTTACACTGGGGGAGAAAAAAGGGGAGGAGGGTCTGTTTATTTATTCTAATTCTGCCGCCTTACTCTGGCCTTGAGGCCTGGGAAAGAAAGAGCCCTGAAAGGAATGACCTAGAAAGTTGGCAGACCAAGTTTGAAAGGCAGGTGAACTTCTAGGATGTATGGAGCCTCGGGAAATCCGTGCTGCCCATGGGTCCCCCTCGCCGCCCCTCCCAAGCTCCACCCCCACCCCCGAGTGGGTGCCCAGGCCCAACCAAGCACGGCTTCCAGGGGCCCCGGGCCTCGGCTGGGTCATTTCCTGTTCTGCTTATTAATTACTCTTTCTGATGATAATTAAGACTCTGAAAACTAATTTTGTTTGGTGATTTACTCTTTTTTTCTGTGATTAGATGTGGTGATTAGAATGTACTTTGTATCGCATTAGCGTTTTCTTAGAAAGAGGCGAGCAGAGGCTCACCCACGTAGGCATTCACTCCCGTGAAGGTTGGCCCCCTCCCACGGGGAGAGCAGGCTCCGCCAGAGGCCATGATGGGCCAAGGCCACCCCCCATCTCTGCACCCCCCTTCCCTCACTCCCGCGACCCACCCCTGTCCATTCTGCCTCCCGTGTGGATGCGGGACAGCACCGCCCCAGCTCTTAGCTCCAGACCCTGGCAGGGTCTAAGCCATCTCCGGCTAGAGACACCAGCCCATTGTCAGTGCTGCCCCAAAGACAGTCTCCTGGCGTGTCACGTTACTGTCACACAGGCAGCCCCAACAGAACACGCGGAATAATCAGTAAAACAAATCCTCTCTCCACCTCTCACATCCACCCACCCAAGACACCCAAGACGTGACACCGCCCTCACAAACCAGTTACCATCTGCAGCCCTGGGACCAGCCTCTGGGTGACAGCGGTCCCCCGAGGAGCAGGCAGAGCGGCCGGTACGCGGCTCCGTCCAGGACAGCAGGAGGTAGTCGGTGAGAATGTGGATTCTGTAGTCAGACATACCGGGTCCAGATGCCAGGTCCACCCATGAGTAGCTGTGGGGTCTCAGGCAAGTGACTTAAGTATTCCGAGTCTCAGACCCTTGCCGTCCCTGTGTCACCACCATGCGGGGTAAGAGTGAACCGGTGAGGGTAGGCACCCTGCTCCAGATCTGCTCGGGAATGTGGCTATTATCATAATCCCTCCCGCATGCATCTTCTTTCTCCGGGAAGTAGCTGCTGTGCTATGTCCCAGGTGAGAACACCGCCTCCGGGAGGCCTGGGGAAAGGTCAGCAGGCCAGCCAGGGGACTCTATTATGAGAAAAGCTCCCCAAAAGAGCGGGACCCATTTGGAACAGGCCTCCAGGCCTCGAGTTCTGTATCCCTCAGCTGCCCCGAGCTCCGCCTGGCAAATGGATCATGATGGTAAAAAAGGAGACACACAACTCCTCACGACTCCTTGGCTACCTTGTCCTTCCCGGTCGAACAGCCTCTGGGGCTCCTCACCATTCGCCCCACGAGAGGGCTTCTCTTTCATTTCTTCGCCATCCCTGGGCGCTTGCCGCAAGCCTGGCACTGCGCGAGGCACCATGAACGGTACCAAATGACTTCTCCATGGTTTTGGGGCTCAAACAGCTTCCAGCCTCCAGGGCAAGTATGTCTCTGGTTAGAGGGAAAGTCAGGAGGGGCGAGGAGCTGACGGTTCTTCCCTGAGCTTGGGCGCTGCCTCACCTGCCACCCAGAGCACAGGCGAAATGTCAATAGGCCAAGAAGAGAAGACAGACACAGAGAAGCCCCGGGGAGCCAAAGCGGACTGGCACAACGGTGCCCAGAACACTCAGAAAATGGGCCAAGCACAGGGTGTTTAGAGGGAGGATACAGGACTGAGACTTGAAAGGCAGGCTGAGCCTGATTCCTCGTTGAGCTTAAAAGCCAAACCAAAGAGTCTGAACTTCTTCTGAAGGCCTCTGAGACTCGCTGAAGGATGTGGGGGCCGTTGACAAGGTTCGGCTTATGTTTTACAAAGGTTACGGTGACGGCGGTGAGAGACAGGAGTGGAGACCGGGAGGCAGGTCTGGCAGGAGCTCGGGAGTCTCAGCAAGCGCTGTCCAGGGTCTGAACAAAGGCAGGGCAGGCCCCAGCCTGGGGCACGAGCTGAATGTGGAGACCTGCGCTGCTCTTCCCCCTGGGGTGTCTCTCAGCTCAGCCCGTTTCCTGGGACCAGGTGGCAAGGACCCCGCCATCTGCCTGCCTTGCTGTTTTCCCACGCTCCATTTGTGGGAATGTGCCCCTGGTCCTTCCCCCTCCCTGATCTGCCCCCCCCGGTAGACGCCTGGGGTGAAGGCACCCCAACATGCGGACACAGTCTGAACATGCAGACAGTCTGATCGCCGTTTGGGCTCTGCAGCGCCCCTCAATACCACCTCTGTGGCGGCCGGGCATTGAAATCGCATCCTCAGGGGGTCCTCCCGCCCCCTCGCATCCTTCTCCCCTCCTTGCCACAGCTGCGACCCCCTTGGCACTCCCACCATCAGGGCATTTAGACTCTGAAGCCATGGCTACGCACTCCTCCGGCAGGGGCCCGGGTGGCATTTGAGGCAAAAAGCCACAAAGCCAAAGCTGAACTTTCACAGACCTTCAGTCTCTTGTCATTTCCCTACTTTGCAAAGAACTATGAGTCCGGCTGAAGGACGCCAGGTGTGCAATTAGATCAAAGGTTACTGCAGAGAAGAGTCTCTGCTATTGTTAAGTGTAGACAGAGGCCAGCCGGGGCCTCCTGTAACCTTTTCCTTGGAAGCTTAACCCCTCACGGGCCGAGCTGTACAAGAGGCTGGAGTATGCGCTTTTCAGGTCTTGGAAAACCTCTTGCGGAGAAGCACCGAGACCAGCAACAACCCCGACTGGTCCCTGACCGGGGCCATTCCAAACCAGCGTGGAGGGAACAAGGTGGAGAAGGGGGGCTGTAGGCAGCTCTGGTCCACGGTGGGGACTGGGAGGGGGCAGAGCAATGGCACCAGATGGAGAATGGCAGGATCGGAGGACCCCGGTTTTCCCAGAAGAGCCATGATTGCACACAGTGGTAGTAGTAAGTCTATAGAAAACTGTCACATAATACACCTGACGGTGCATTTATACAGGAAGAAAGAGACTTTGTGTTATAATGAGTTGTACCGCTTAACACACTTTTCTGATAATTGTTGATGAGTAGCTCGCCTCCTAGACTCAGAGCTAGTAAAGATCAGAAACTGTCGTATTCATCTTTGAGTCCCAGCATCTGGCGTGGGGCTGATATACATGGGAGGTTCCCAATTAATATTTATTGAATCAATCAATAAGTAAATGGGAAGGAAAGAAGGCAGGAAGACACACGAACGTTTTTGCACACATATTCAGAACCAGGTAGGCACACGGGCATTTATTACTCACGACTGTCACATTTGTCTCGTTAACTAGGTAACATCGTCTTGCTGCTCTAGGGAGCGAAACAAAGCTCCGAGATGCTTAAGGTGTTTGCCCAAATCACACCAGTATTTGAACCCACAGCCATCTGGCTCCCAAGTTCACTTTCAAATTCTGAAGGTCTGTTCAAGGTAGAAATGGCAGCGTATGTTTTCTGGCTCCTGAGTAGCAGTTCCCTCCCTTTTTAGCAACACGACCCCCACTTTTCTTTCAAGAGAGACCCTTCCCCGCTCTCCGTCCAAGTGCTGTGGGCAGGGTGGACTCGGTTCCCGCTGCAGGGTCTGGACCGCAGCAGGTCCAGGTTCGGACCCCCGCCTGAGCCTGAGATCAGAGCCAACAACACAGTCAACCCTTGGCAAGAGAACTATTGAGAGAGGGGCCATTTGCTGACACTCAACATTGTCCCCACCCTCCTCTGCTATCTCCTGGGACACAGAACCGAAAGCCAGGAAATTCTCTCTGCCAGGCTCCCACCCCAGCCCGGTCTCCATAAGGGTCCGCCAGTGACAGGCATCTGTACAAGACGTGGAAGGTGGAAGAAGCAGCCGCCATGTTTTCTCCAGACACGGGGGGTCTTGCAGCTTCCCGACAGCCCGTGAGGCTCTCCCTCAGGTGTGATGGGCCCCCGACATCACCGGTGGCAGCGTCCCAGACACTCCTGCATTCCAGATTTCTTGGAGGTGAGGAGCTGCCCTCCCGGCCTTTGCTCCCCGTTCTTCCAAGGAATGTGTCATTCTTACTCTTTATATTAACTGCATTGTTCCTCCGAGAGTGGCTTCCGGTTTCCAGTGGACGATCCATGCAGGGGTTCCCTCCTGACTTTATCCCCGCCCTGCTGGAAGCTTCCTGGGGAACCCGAGAAGCAAGCACTGGCAGACAGCTCTGAGAGATGGAGAAGAAACCGAGACCTGATGCCATCAGCGGAGCCCACATCCAGCTTAGCCTGAAGCCGGTGCAGCCCCGGGGACTTCTCGGTGCCCCGTCTCACAAGGTTCCCCTCGGCAATTACTTAAACCATTTCCTCTTGCATTTGGCCAGGGGTATGGACAGCTAGAGGCCCCAGCTGAATCACTGTCAGCCTTCTGGCAGGGCCTTCGGGCCTCTCAGTACATACCTGTTCCTGTTCCAGGTGGCCTCTCGTGCAAATTCCAGCCCCGCGCCCCTGTCGAGCTCCCCCAAATTCCAAAGAGCTAAGAGCAACGGTTCCTCACCTGTAGACCTCAAGACCCACCTCCCGAGTCCCCCCTCTCCTCCTGGTTGAGACATCCTCCTCCTCCATCGACTTAGAACAAGGAGTTCATTGTGCCGGTTTGCCGGGATCTCATAAGCGGCAATCTTTTCCTCTTAACTTCACTGCTGTTCTTTCAAACCACCCCACCCCTCTTCCACAACTCACGCCCTCCGACTGCCCACTTCCACTCATCCCCGTGGGTGGGGTTGGAAGATTCAACAATCAGATACTCATAGTTCCTATTCTCATGCACAGGAAGGTCTCGGTGAGGGCTGAGGCACACAGCGTCCTTGCGCACTGCGAGCTGAGTCGTGGCAACACTGATGGAGGGCTTACGATGAGCCAGACCCTTAACTGTTCCATGCACAATGTCATTTCATCCCCACAAATCCCTACCCCAGGGCGCTACAACTGTCTGCATATTGCAAAGGAGGAGACCACTGTACGTAGGAGCTGGGCCACCTTACTACACAGAAGAAGAGAGAGCCTTCCAACAGGAGCAGGCTGATCCTAAAACCCACACTATGAATCTTTACTTCCTATTGTGCCTTGATGGAATATTTTACTGAAACTTTTTTTTGTTTGTTTTTTTAGAGCATGAAAAAAACACGTGATCTTTGGGAACGAGAAAAAAGGGCCTGCCATGCATTCATTCTAGAACCACTTATTGGGCACCAACTGTTTATCATCCTTACCCCACACACCAAGTTGTTTTAATCCTGGGCCGGTGGAGTTGAGGGTCAGGAAGACATCCTACCCCAGGGCTGGCTCCCACCCCGTGGCCAGCCCAAAGGGTTAAATGCACCTCCACTTCTTTTCAATTAAAGTAAGTGCACGTTTATCGACCAACTATGGCCCTAGATTTCTGTGGCAGACGCGGAGAAGGCTATGTAAAAGAAAAGAAAGCGTCATCATAATTTTTTTTTAGAATCAAATGTGCCCGCCACCTTTGTTCCAAAGCTGCTAATTTGCATGAGTGCACGTGTACTATCCAGACGTACAATAAAGTGTACACAACACACATGGACAATCCCAGCAGCTCTGACCTGATTCCGAGGGGCTACCCCCAGAAGGGGTTGTGCGGGAAGAAGGAGGCCGGGACATGCTGTTGGCACTGGGGCCTGGGCAGGCCAGCCTCCCTGTCCTGCCCCAGGTCCAGCTTTCCCAGGGCAGGGCAGGGCCCAACCCAAGGAGAATGAAGAGAAGCCGCTCCTTCAATTCATTTCTGGGCCACTAATGGTTTCCGGCCCCTTCATTTGCATCCCTAAGCTTACTTAGTAGCTCATTAGGGAAGTAGGGCTCTTTGTGACCAACAAAAGAGAGGAATGAGTCCCTGAGGGTGGGATTTGGGAACACGTTTAAGAATCTGAGAAAGACAGCAAACAGATTCACCGGGACCAAGAGCATGAAGGAGTTTAGCAAGAATCACTGGCCGTGAACCTGAGCTTCGCAGCACTTCACAGTAAGCCTAGAACCCATGCCTGCTCCTACCCAGGAGGCCCGGACGGCAGGAGCCCCCGGCTGGGGAGCAACCCCGGGACACCCAGGGGTCAGCCAGCTACGGTCCTTTCAGCCTCATCAGGCCCAGCCTGGGCTCCCTGGGCCTCGGGGCACCCGCAAGCAGTAGCTGACCCCTTCCAGGTTCTGAGCCCCCATGCAGGGAGGGATGAATAGGAAGCAGCAACCATGCATTCATTCTAGAACCACTTATTGGGCACCAACTGTTTATCAGCCATACCCCACACACTAGGTTGTTTTAATCCTCACAATGGAATTATAATACAATTTGTTATGCCAAAAAAAAAAAAAAAGGAAAGGAAGAAAGGTAAGGACGAAAGGAAAGAAAGAAAGAAAAAAAGAAAGAAAGAAAGAAAGAAAGAAAGAAAGAAAGAAAGAAAGAAAGAAAGAAAGAAAGAAAGAAAGAAAGAAAAACCAAAGCACAAGAAAGATTTACTAACACATTAAAGGTCACATGGGTTTTGAAGCTAGATCTCACACGTCCCATAGCCATTTCCCCACAGCAGCCCAGTGAATGGCCCCAGCGCATGCAAGTGTGTGCACAACAAGTTGTGCAATCAAGGCAGGCAGAGGCTACTCTGAACTTGGGAAGTCAGGGTAGGCTGCCTGGAGGGGGTGGCCCTTGGACTCAGTTTCAAAGGATGAGTTGGGTTTGGAAAAACAGAAAGGAAGAAAGGGGACTGAGGTGAGGGTAAGAGGCAAGGAACAGGCCAAGCAGTGACTCCAGAGTGAAAAACCTCTGCACACTCTGGGGGCTCATCAGAACCGTGCCCCTGCAGCACAGGGTGAGGGCAGAAGAGAGCAGACAGAGCGGCTCCGCAGGAGCTCTGGGGCCAGAGCCAGGATGGCGGCAGATGCCAGACGAAGGGACAAGGGTCACAGCCTCTGGGAGTTCAGAAACATAAAAGATGCCTGAGAAAAAATACGGAGCTTCAGAAAGCTGACCCCCAGCAAGCAGGGGGGCTTCATGACCTCAGGGCCAGGCAGCCTGGGGCTGGGGCTAGGCTGTGCAGCTCGCTCTGTGCTTCAGGGTACCACCCAGCTCCCCCGGGCTATTTCTACCCATTCGCTCCCCTCTTAGACTCCTGCAGGGCCCCCTCCACCTGTCACCCTACCCTTCCTTTCAGACGTATGGTGCCCGGCACAGCACCGACACCCCTGCCCCATGCCAGGGCCTGACTCCACATACCATGTTCCTCCCAGAAGGGGCTTCCCTGCCCACCGCTAGCTGGGGCGTGTTGCAAACTCCTCTTCCCCTAAACGCCACCCCTTCCTCCAGGTCCCTTCAACCCGGAGCCTCACCACCCCCGACCGACCTTTTCTCTGTTCCCCCACTAGAATTTGTACGTGGCTCTATTCACATTTCCTGACATATTTATTGGCCTAAATTATTCCACCATGTTTCGTGTGTGCCTTCTGTCTCAGAGTGACAATCGGCCTGGCATGATTGCGGATGAGTCCTCCCTCTTCCTTGCCAAGCCTTTTCGGACAATCCCCTGTCCACGGGCCTGGCTCCCCTCAGAGCCCTCACCTCTGCGTGGCACACTGAGGCTAGCTTTCATGGGATGTGTCTCCCACCCGTTCCTTCCCTTGTCTATTCATGGGCTGCAAAGGTTCCGGGGGACCCAGACCTGCGCCTCACTGTCTGGAGCAAATCACTAGCCGACGCCGGACCACAGCTGAGCCCTGTGTAGGATGGGGCGCTAGGGACAAATCTGGCTGGGAATTTTACAGACTTTAAGTAAAGTAATATTCGAGAGCGTACCCTGCACAAGCCCAGGCGTCTACAGCCAATTGCTAAACGTTTCGTGATTCCGAATCAGTGAACCCACCTCACCTGGGAATCCCCATGGCGGACAGCCTCATAAGACCTTGTCACATCCCCCCCTTCCTTTTGTTCCCGTTGCCCCCCATGACTGGTTCCACTCACTGGACCTAGGATGCTCCTGGGGGCAGAGTAAGTTTCAGTAGACACCTGCCACCTTCATGAAAGGGAGTCTGCATTCTCCGGTCTGACACCAGCAGTGGCAGGGAGGCTGGAAGTCCTGACCCGGTCCTCCCTCTCGATGGCCATTCCCTCTCCCTGACTTGTAATCATAGGACACAAGGCGGCCGCAGGCAGGGAGTAAGGATCATCTCGGTGGGATCCTTGCTAGCGTCGTCAGCCCCAGTGGCCTGCAGACGGCGGAAATGGCCCCGTCCTTCAGCAGAGCAGTCCCCTCAGGCACTGAGGCTCCCACCAGACTCTCACCACCACCGGATGGCCTCCCTACCAGCCCCAGCCCCTTCTCCTGGGGTCCACCCAAGTCCACCTGAACTGGGATCTGCCTCCTCGGAGAAGCTAGTTGTACCCAAGACCATGTGGGGGCCTTGGCCAGGTCATTGGCTCCAGAAGCCCAACCACTAATCTGAAATGAATCCTATTGCCGTCACAGGTGGGGGGGCTAGGCAGAGGTGGGGACGGCAGCGCAGAACAGGGATACATGACCCCCGAGGCTCCAGGCGCTGTTCTGCGGATAACCCGCTGAGCAACTGTGGCCGAGCCACTGCCTTTCCCAGGCCTCCCTCCTCTCCTGGGTGAGCTGCAGGGTTATACAGCTGCCCTCTGAGCTCCCATCCAAGTGCAAAGGTGAGTGAGGCCCATGTTCCAGGATCAACAAGGCCTTTTGTCAACCAGCTTCTAGCCAGAGTCTTTCCCCCATCTAACCTCACCACTTCCTCCTGCAAATTAAACTCACTCTTGTCCGTTACTCTCTAGGCTAAAAGCAAATTGCCGTCTTTTTTTGCTCCTTTTCCAGTGTTCTTAGCAAGCGATGGGGGTGGGGAACTTGTGCTGAGCCAGAAAAAGAAAGAGAGGGAAGCTTAATATGATTTCTTTCATCCTCAGGACTCAAATTAAATGTTACCTCCTTAGAAAAACCTTTTCTGATGCCCCGATCCAAATCAGGTCCCCTGACACCGTCATCTACACTGATTATCCTCTATCACACATCCTCCATACCCGGATTATCTCATCTGTAGCAACTACCACTATCTGTCTATCATTAATTCTTTGTTTGTTCATTTATTACTTGGCTCCATATTCATTTCCTATTGCTGCTGTAACAAATTCCTAAAATGTATTGACTTAATACAACACAAATAGTGTCAGAGGTCAGAAGTCCAAAACAGTTTCACTGGGCTAAGGTCAAAGTGTTGGCAGGCCTGTGTCCCTTCCGAAAGAATCCATTTCCTTGCCTTTCTAACTTCTAGCGACTGCCTGCATTCATTGGCTCATGGCCCCTTCCTCCATTGTCAAGCCCGAAGCTTGGCACCCTCAACTCCTTCTCTGTCCCTGCTTCTGTTGTCACATCTTCTTCTCGAATTCTGGCCCTGATGCTTCTCTCTTATAAGGTCCCTTGTGATTACATGGCAGCCACCCAGACAATCAAGGAAAATGTCCCTATTTCAAAATCCTTACCTTAATCATACCTACAAAGTCGCTTGTGTCATATCCACAAGTTCAGGAATGAAGACATGGGCATCTCTGAAAACCAATATTCAGACTACCATAAGCTCCCTTCCCATAATATAAGCATCAGAAGGTATCAACTTTGCCTGTCTTGTTTATTACAGAATTTTTAGACCATGGAAAGAACTGGGAAGTCTACACTATAAATGAATAAAAGAAGGAAGAGAAAAAGAAACATATTTGGTAGAGAGGAAAAAATACTTCTCACCTCTGCTATCAACTCAAGTAGAAAGCACTAGTTTAGGTTTCTTTGCCTTCCATAACCAAATAAGAAACCAATATGCCATAAAAAATATGATCCTGGAAATGGAGTGTGACAGAGATAGAAAATTCTGGGAGGGAGCAACTTGTTCTCCAGCACTGGAGAATAAACTTTGGCCATCCCTGGAGGAGAAGCCCAAACTAATGCACTTGCTGTCACCTGAGAAGTCCTGCCAACGTCCAACTCTGCTCCTCTTGATGTCCCAGCCCCTGATGGTATCCCAAAGGACAAAGAGTTAACTCCTCTTCCAGCAACTTGAAATAATGCAGAAGGGATACAAAAATAGCCAACAACCAACAAGGAAAACTCATAACATCTTCCATCCAAAAAAAATTACCAGGCACACAAAGAAGTAAGACGATACAACCCCTGAGGGGCAAGATAAATTAAAATCAATCAAAACTGGCATACATGTTAAAATGAGCTCATAAAATTATCAAGCCAGTTATTATGAGTGTATTTCATATGTCGAAAAACTAAACAGATGAGGAAGATACAGAAAAGATCCCAAAGGAAATTCTAGAAACGAAAACTCCCAAATGTAAAACAAAGAAGACACTAGATGGGATTAATGGCAGATGAAGTATTTCAGAAGACAAGATCAGTGAACTTGAAGGCATAGCAACATCAACAAACCAAGATGAAACTTGGTTTCTGTTTCTGTTCTAAAGTTCTCTTCAAAAAGAGAACTTTAAAAATGAATAGAACATCATTAGCCTGAAAGACAATTCCAAGCACCCTAATATTTATGTAATTAGGGTCTTCAAGGGAGGAAAGGCAAAAACAAATGAATGATGGTAAATAATTTTCCAAACTTGATGAAAACTATAAATTGACAGACCCAAGAAGTCCCATGAACCCCAAGCATAAGAACCATGAAGACAACTATATAGCAAGCCATATCATAGTAAAACTGCTCAAATAAGAGAAAAATATTAACAGAAGCTAGGGGGAAAACCATGTTATATACAAAGGAACAAAGATAAGGATAATGGTAAATTTCTCACTGGAAATAAGGCAAGTGAGAAGACTATGAAATAACATCTTAAAGTACCAAAAGGAAAAAAAAAAAGGTTATCCTAGAATTCTATACTATATCCTACAATTCTATATCCTTGAATTCTATACAAAAAAAGGAAAGATTTTTTTTTATTTCTTTATTTGAGAGAGAGAATGAGAGAGAGAGAGAGAGAGAGCACAAGACAGGGGATGGTCAGAGGGAGAAGCAGACTTCCCAAGCTGAGCAGGGAGCCCAACGTAGGACTCAATCATGACCTGAGCCGAAGGCAGTTGCTTAACCAACTGAGCTACCCAAGTGCCCCCAAAAATGTCTTTCAGAAACAAAGGCAATATAAAGAATTTTTAGACATAAAAAAGCTGAAATAATTCATTACTCACAGAAATGTTAAAGAAGACCCTTTAGGCTGAAGGCAATTGATACCAGATAAAAATATGAACCTGCACAAACAGATGAAGAGCACCAGCAATGATAACTATATAGGTAATTGTGAAAGTTTTTCTTCCCTAATTGTTTAAATATTTAGAAAATAATTGACTAAACAAAAATGTAATGATAACAATGTAGTATGGAAGATAAAACATAGATAAAATATATGTAATATATAAAGATAAAATATATGTAATACATATAACAATAGCACAAGAAAGTTTATCTCTAGAAATTCAACCGCAATGAGAAAATGATATCATAACCCCTAAAGTAACCAATAAAAAGTAAAATTACAGCAAATGACACAACAAGGGGAATGAGATAGAATTTAAAAATATATTCAACAATATATTCAACAATCCAAAAGAAGACAGAATAAAGAGAAATATCAATGGTACAAATTGGAAACAAAGATGAATATAAGAGATTTAAACTTAACCATATCAACAATCACTTTAAATCTAAATTGACTTTAAATGCTTCAATTATCAAACTGGATAAAAAAAAAATGTAGGATCCTACTAGACACTTCCAACAAAGAAAGCATGTCAAATATAAAGACACAAACAGTTTGCAAGTAAAAGGATGCAAAAGGATATACCATACTAACACTAATAAAAAAATTAAAAAACTGGAAACAGATTTCCTCTCCTAGGAGGGGGGAAGAGATGTACTTTTCCCTATTCATCCTGCTAAGTAAAACTAAATATTCTGAATGCTGTATATAAAACAAAAGACAATTCTAAAAGGTGGAAAGAATAAAGTAGGTCATCTAGGGAATTCAAGACTCCAGAAATAATATGGTGGTAAGTTTCCTGGGATTTCTTTTTGCCTCATAATTCCAGAAGAATATATAAAGAAGTCAGCAACCTAGAAATGCCAATAAACACAGACAAAAAAAAAGGGGAAAAAAAGGGGAAAAAAAAGCAAGCCTGTTCTTTTTAGTCAAAGACCAAGAAAGGAGTATCTTAGCAATACAGAAAAGTTTTAGAAAATCACTTCTCTACTATAGCTTAATAGAAAGAAAACGGGCTTTGTCACAGCCTATGCTCTAAAGGCTGACTGGGGAGCCTAGATTCCACCCTCAGGGAGTTATAACAAGGCTTCTCAGTATCCCCACCAGTGAGGTGGCAGAGAAGGCCAAGTAGAAGAGAGGGCTTTCACTCCCACCAGCTGGTTTAAATCTGTTCCATCTTCAAGTCAGTAGAAACTTCATGGAGGTCCTGACCTTCCACCCTCACCTGGCAATCAGGAGGAAACCCTCCTCCTCTCCACTGGAGCATAGTCAGAAGAGACTTACTTAGAACTTTCATCAGGACCCAGGTACAGACCTGGGTCATGAACCAGGACCACCCATGAACCTGGAGCCCTCACTATTGCCCAGCAGTAATGAAGAGCCTCTCTCCTTGAGTGTCAACAGAGGCAGAATGAGGAACCTGTACTTCTACCTCCAGTAACAAGGCAGTAATCGACCCCTGATGCAGCAGAGTAAGAGAAAGACAGGTAAAACAGAAAGTGTAAGTAAGAACCAGTATCAAATATATTATTAAGATTTCCCTGGCTCAATAAAAAGTCACTCATCATACCAAAAAACCAGGAATATTTCAAACTAAACTTAAAAAGATAATCAGTAGGTGCCAACACTGAAACGACAGAGATGTTAGCATTATCTGATCAATATTTGAAAGCAACCATGGTAAAAATGTTTCAGTGAGCAACTATAAACATGCTTGAATCAAATGAAAAAATAAAAAGCCACAGCAAAAAGAAGAGGAGGCGTAAAGTATAACTAAGTGGACATTTTTGAACAGAAAAACTCATGTCTCAGTAGATAAATTCCACATCAGAACAGAAGGGAGGGAGAAAAAAATACTGAACTGGAAGATAGAACAACTGAAATGACTCAATCTGAATAACTGGAAGAAGGTAGACTTAAAAAAAATAAGCTTCAGAGATCTGGGGAATAACAATAAAAGATCTAACATTTGTGTTATCAGAGTCCCAGAGGAAGAGAAGAAAGAGGACGGAGCAGAACAAGTACTCCAAGAAAGCATGGCTGAAAACTCCCACAATTTTTCAAGAGACATAAACCTGTAGATTTAAGGAGTTGAGCAATTCCCAAACAGAATAAGCCCAAAGCAATCCATGCCAAGACATATCATAATTAAACTCCTGAAAACTAAAGGAAAAATTCTTGAAATCAGCCAGTGGAAAATGACACCTTATCCTTAGTAGAGAAACAATTCAGATTACAGTGAATTTCTCATCAGAAGCCACGGAGGCCAGAAGGAAATGACACAATATTTTTCAAGAGTTAAGAGGAAAGAACTGTCAACTTAGAATCCTATTGCCCAGCAGTATTTACCCTATATTTGGTGAAACTATCCTGCAATCATGAAAGGAGAATAAAGTTAGTCTTTGAAAAAAGAAAACTACAAAAATTGTTTGCCAGAAGACCTCACTGGGAAAAAAAAAAAGGGAACCTTGGAACAAAAGAAAGAAAGAAAGAACATGGCAAACAAAAATATGAATAAATTCAATAGAACTTATTTCTCTTAAAATTCTAAATTATGTTTGACAGTTAAAATGAGCCCTATAACATTGTCTGATGAGGTTCTAAGTGTATTTAGAAGAACCATTTAAAAGAATTATTTTATAAATGAGAGAAGGTAAAGGAACATGAAGGGAGGTGAGATTTCCATCTTATCCCTTCATCAAATTGGTAAAATGATGATATTAGTAGATATGGTAAGTTCAAAAACACATTTGAAAACGCTATTAATAAATAAAAATGGAATTCTAAAGAAAAAGTTCAAAGAACCCACATTAAAGCAGGAGAAAGAAAGCAGAGAAGCAAACAAATAAAGTACAAAAAAGAAACACAAGCAGAAAACCGAAAAATGAAATAACAGACTCAAGCCCTGATAGACCAATAATCACATTAAATGTAAATGGTATAAATATACCAATTTAAAAAATGGGTTAAAAAACTGACCCAACTATATGCAGTCTACAAGAAACTCACATAAATATAATGATATAGATAGGTTGAAAGTAAAAGGATGAAAATTACATATAACACAAACATTAATCTATGGAAAGCAGGAGTAGCTATATTAATATCAGATAAAGTCAATTTCAGAGAAAAGAAAATTACTAGAATTAGAGAGGGATATTATATAATGATAGAAGAGTCAATTTACTAAGAAGACCTAGCAATTCTGAAAGGTTATGATCCAAACAACAGAGCTGAAGAATACATGAAACCAAACTGTTAGCGCTGAAAGGAGAAATAGGAAAAAACCCAATTACAGTTGAGGACTTCAACACTCTACTCTCAGTAATTGATAGAACTCCTTGATAGAAAACCAGCAGGGATACAGAAGAACTCAACAACACCATCAAACAAAAGGATCTAATTGACATTTATAGAATACTCCGCTCAACAACAGTAGAACACACATTTGTTTCAAGTGCCCATGGAAGATATACCAAATAGACCATATCCTGGGGCATAAAACACATCTCTACAAATTTAAAATAATTGAAATCATACAAAGTGTCCTCTGACTGCACTGCAGTCAAACTAAAAACCTATAAAAGACACAGAGCAGCAAAAATCTCTGCACACTTAGAAACCAAACCACATTTCTCAATAACTTGTTGATTAAAAAGCATGTCTCCAGGAAAATCTGTTGAAAGAATAGGGAATTGAGTGAAAATAAGAATTTGACATATCAAAATTTGTGGGACACAACTAAAGCAGTGATGTTGGGGAAATTTATATCTAATATTTAAATATATTTAAATTTAATTTATTTCTAATATTTAAATTTAATTTATTATATTTCTAATGCAAACATTAGAAAAAAAGGAAAAGTCTTAAATTACCCATCTAAGTTTTCACCTTAGAAAAAGAAGAGTGACTTAAAATCAAAGAAAGCAAAAGAAGAAAGTCATAAAGATAAGAGCAGAAAAATTAAAATTGAAGACAGAATACCAAAACAAAGAGCTGGTTCTTTGAAAATATTAATATAACTAAAAAAAATTCCTAGCAAGACTGACAAATTAAAAAAAAGACACAAATTACCAATATCAGAAATGGAAAGGGATATCATTATGGACACTGCAGTGTCCATAGTAAAATATAAGAGAAGGTAAAAGATGGTGGCATAGGTAGACCAGAACTCACCTCCTCCCATAAACACACCAAATCTACCCCTACATATAGAACAATTCCTCCTGAAGAACTAAGGACTGATTGAACAGCTTCTGCACAATAAATATAGAGAAGGATCAGAGAGACAGAGAGATGATAATGATAGGAACCTCGTCTCCAATGTGACAACCTGCAGTAGAGAGGGACATCACTGAGGGGTCCATGCACAGACTCACCCACGGTGAAAGGCAATGAAAAAACAGTGCTGTAAATGGATCCTAGACCATTAGTAAAGGAAATTCAGTTACTAACCCTGAAGTGTCCACCAAATAGGTGGGAACTGCTGGAACTTTCTCCAGGGTCAGAGACACTGGAAAGCACCATTTTTTTCATTCCCCCTCCACCCAGAATGTATGGATGGGGGAAGGCACTCTAGCCAGACTGCTAAAGACACAGACTGAAAGCAAATGGATGGAAAAAGATATTCCATGCAAATGAAGATGAAAAGAAAGCTGGAGTAGTAATACTCATATCAGACACAATGAACTTTAAAATAGAGACTGCAACAAAAACAAAGAAGGGCACTACATAATGATGAAGGGATCAATTCAAGAAGAGGATGTATCATTCATAAAGATGTGTACACTCAATATAGAAGCACCTAAAAAAAAAAAGCAATATTGACAGACATAAGGAAGAAATAGATCATTATACAATAATAGGGGGATTTAATACCCCACTTACCTCAATGGACAGATTATTCAGACAGAAAATCAATAAGTAAACATTAGCCTTAAATGAATGACACATTAGACAAGAGAGACTTAACAGACATAAAAAGCATTCCATCCAAAAACTGTAGAATACACATTCTTTTCAAGTGCATATGGAATATTCACCAGGATTGACTACATGTTGGGCCACAAAACAAATCTCAATAAATTCAAGAAGGTTAAAAACATATCAAGCATCTTTTCCAACCACAACAGTGTAAAAGTAAAAATCAGTTATAAGAAGAAAATTGGAAAAATACAAACACAGGAAGAAGAAACAACACACTGTTAAAAAAAAAAAAAAAAAACCAATGGGTCAGCAGAGAATTCAAATAGGTAATTGAAAATACCTAATACAACTAAAAATGGAAACACATCTTCCTAAAATCTTTGGGATGCAGCAAAAGCAGTTCTAAAAGGAATGTTCATAGCAATACAGGTCTACCTCGAGAAACAAGAAAAATCCCAAATGTAACTAACTTTATATCTAAAGAAACTAGGGGAAAAAAGGGGAGAAAAAGCCCAAATTTAACAGAAGTAAGGAATTAATGAAGAGCAGAGTGGAAATAAATAGACTTAAAAAAATAGAAAAGATTAAAGGCTGGCTATTTTTTTAAAGATTTGTATTTATTTGAGAAAGAGAGTGAGTGAGTGAGAGAGAGAACACAAATGGGAGGAGGAGAAGAGAGAGAAGGAGAAGCAGACTCCCCACTGGGCAGGGACCCAATGCAGGGCTCGATCCCTAGATTCCAGAATCATGACCTAAGCTGAAGGAAGACGCTTAACTGACTGAGCTACCCAGGCACCCAAAGGTGGCTTTTTGAAAAAATAAACAAAATTGATAAACCTCTAGCCAGACTTCATCAAGAAAAAAGAAAGTCAGGGGACAAATAATTACAGGCATACCTTGAGACATTGTAAGTTCAATTCCAGATCACTGAAATAAAGCAAATATCACAAAAAGTTAATCAAATGATATTTTTTTGGTTTCTCAGTGTATATAAAAGTTATGTTTATACTATACTGTAGATCATTAAGTACACGATAGCATTATGCCTAAAAAAAGGTATGTATCCTCATCTGAGCTTTCAGTGAGTCATAATCACTGGTCACAGGTCATTATTGCAAATATAATTATAATGAAAAAGGTTCAAGTATTGTGAGAATTACCAAAATGTGGCAGAGACATGAAGTGGGCAAATGCTGTTGGAAAAATGGCATTGATAGACTTGCTTGATGAGGGGTTCCTTGTTCAACATCACTAATCACCAGGGAAATGCAAATCAAAACCACAAGGAGGTATCACCTCACATCTGTCAGATTAGCTATTATCAGGACAAGAAACAAGAATTGGTGAGGATATGGAGTAAAGGGAACCCTGGCACACTGTTGGTGGGAATGCAAACTGGCACAGCATGGAAAACAGTATGGGGTTTCCTCAAAAAATTTAAAAATAACTACTATATGATCTAGCAGTTTCACTTCTGGTTTGATCCGAATATAATGAAAGCACCAACTTGAAGGGATATATGCACTCCCATGTTCACTGCAGCATTATTTATAATAACCAAGATATGGAAGGAACCAAAGTGCCCATTGATAGATAAATGGATAAAGAAACTCAGCAATAGGGATGCCTGGGTGGTTCAGTTGGTTAAGCAACTGCCTTCAGCTCAGGTCATGATCCTGGAGTCCTGGGATCAATTTCCGCATTGGGCTCCCTCCTTGGCAAAGAGTCTGCTTCTCCCTCTGACTCTCACTTTTCTCATGTCCTCTTTCTCTCTCTCATTCTCTCTCTCTCTCAAATAAATAAATAAAAATAAAAACAAATACTTTATTAAAAAAAAAAAGAAACTCAGCAACAAAGAAGAATGAAATCCTGGCTTTTGCAACAACATGGATGGACCTATGGGTATTACACTAAGTGAAATAAGTCAGACAGAGAAAGACAAATACTATGTGATTTCACTTGCATGTGGAATCTAAAACAGAAAAACAAATGAACAAACAAATCAAACCAGAAACAGACTCATAGATACAGGAAACATATTATTGATTATCAGAGGGAAGAGGGGCTGGAATATGGGCAAAATAGGTGAAGGATATCAAAAGGTACAAACTATCAATTATAAAATAAAAAAGTCATGGGTATGTAATGGACAGCATAGGGAATATAGTCAATAACATTATAATAACTATGGATGGGACAGATAATAATTAAACTTATGGGGATTATTTTTGTGATGTATAAAAATATCAAATCACTATGATGTACACCTGAAACTAATAGGATATTGTATATCAATTTTACTTCAATTTAAAAAATTATTAAAAGGGATTACTATGAAAAACTATACACATACATTTGACAACATAAATGAAATGAACCAATTCCTCAGAAAACATAGATTAGCACAACTCACCTAAAATGAGATAGATCATTAAACAGCTCTGTTACTATTAAGGAAATTGAATGTGTAATAAAAAATTCCCCCAAATTTTAAATATCAGGTTCAGATGGCTTCACTGGGAAATTCTATAAAACATATAAAGAAGTAACATCAATTTTACAAACCACTTCTAGAAAATAGAAGAGGAGAGAACATTTTTCAATGAATTTTATGAAGCTAGTATTACTCTGATACCGAACTTGACAAAGACAGGAAACAAAAAGAAAATTATTGACCATCATTCCTCAAAAATATAGATACAAAAATTATTAACAAAATGTTAGCAAATAGAATTCATCAACAAAATAAAGCAATTACACACCATGACTGAGTGGGGTTCATTCTAGGGATGAAATACCGATTGAATACTCAGAATTTAATCAACATAATCCACAATACTAAGAGGCTAAAAAAAGAAAAACCACATGACTATAACATCAATGCAAAAACAGCATTTAACAAAATTCAGTGCTCATTCATAATTTAAAAAAACTCTAGGAGAAATAATAATAGAGGAGAACCTCCTCAACTAGATACAAAAACCTACAGTTAACTACTAAGTCATGTATAACTGAATGTTTTCCCCTTAAGATTGTCTAAAAAGAAGGATATCTTCTTCCTCACTCTAATTTAGCATAGTGCTGAGAGTTCTAACCAGTGCAATAAGGTAAGAAAAGGAAATAAAATGCACACAGTTGCAAAGGAAGAAATGAAACTGTCTCTATTTATAGATGACATAATTATCTAGGTAGAAAATTCCAAGGATTCACAAAAAACTTCTAAAACTAGTAAGTGAGTTCAACAAGATTGTAGGATATAAGATAAACATTTAGAAATCATTTTTATTTCTATATACCAGCAAAAAACACATGGAAACCAAAATTAAAAATAAAATATTACTTACAATCAATCTTTTAAAAAATAAACACATGTAAATCTAAAAAAAAACATACAATGCTGGTATATTAACAATTACATACTATCAATGAAAGTAATCAGCAAGATCTAATAAATGGAGAGATAGCTCTGGTCACAAATTGGAAGACACAACAAAGATGAGTAACTATATTAATTCTCACCATATTAATATACAGGTTTAATGGATTTTCTATCAAAATACCAGATCAATACTTTGGATGTATAGATAAGATTACTGTAAAAGATATATAGAAAGACAAAGGAACTAAAACAGCTAAAACAATTTTGAAAATAAATGAATAAATTGAGAGGAATTGGTCTACTTGATTTCAAGACTTACACAGGTGCAGTAATCAAGACTGTGGGTATTGGCAGAGAAATAGACACAAAGATAAATGGAACAGAATAGAGAATCCAGAAATAGACCCACATAAATATGCTGAATTGATTGATGACAAAGATGCAAAAGCAGTTCAATGGAGGAAAAATAGCCTTTTCAGCATATGGTGCTGGAGCAATTGGACAAGGCAAAAATCAAAAACAAAACAAAACAAAAAAACAAAACAAAACAACAACAATAAAAGGACTTCAACCTAAATCCCATATACCTATACAAAAAGTAACTCATGATGGATCAAACTTAAAAATGTAAAACTATAAAACATTTAGAAAAAAAATAGGACAAAACATAGATGTAGGCAAAGAGTTCTTAGGTGTAGATGTAGGCAAAGCAAGATTGAAAAAGGAAGTTTTGATAAATTAGACTTTATTAAAATTTAAAACTTTTGCTCTGTAAAAGACATTTTCAACCAAAAGTTTGAAAAAATAAGCTATAGAGTGAGAACAAATATTTGTAAACTTCATGTCAACAAAGAAATCCTTAAAACTCAATGGCAAGAAAAAATTTAACTAGAAAGTGAAGATATATAGATGAAAAATAAGCACATAGAAAGATGTCCAACTTATCAGCCTCTAGAGAAATGCAAATCAAAACTACAGTGAAATATTATTCCACACACTTCAAAATGGCTAAAATAAAAAATAATAATAGGATGTCTGGGTGGCTCAATCGGTTAAGCATCTGCCTTCAGCTCAGGTCATGATCTCAGGGTCCGGGGATCGAGTCCTACACTGGGCTCCTTTCTCAGTGGGGACCCTGCTTCTTCCTCTGCCCTGCTGCTTCCCCTGTGCGCTCACTCTCTCTCTCTGACAAATAAATAAAATCTTTAAAAAATAATAATAGTAGTAGTAACAACAACACCCAAAGCTGGTGAAGATGTGGAGAACCTGATCACTTGTATATTGCCAGTGGAACAGCAAATAGTATAGAATCTCTAGAAATCTATTTGGCAGTTTCTTGAAAAACTAAAGTTGCAACTACTAAACAACCCAGTAATTGTATTCCTGGGCATTTATCCCAGAGAAATGAACACTTACATTCACATAAAAACCTGTACATGAATGTAACAACCTTATTCATACAGCCAAAAAGTGGAAACAACCAAAATACCCTTCAATGGATGAACAGCTAAACTGTGATGCATTCACATCATGGAATACTATTCAGCAATGAAAACGAACAAATTTATTCCTTTTTAAAATTTATTTATTTGAGAGAGAAAGAGATCACAAGTAGACAGAGAGGCAGGCGGAGAGAGAAGGGAGAAGAGGCTCTCCACTGAGCAGAGAGCCCGATGCGGGGCTCGATCCCAGGACCCTGGGATTATGACCTGAGCCCAAGGCAGAGGCTTAACCCACTGAGCCACCCAGGTGCCCCAAACAAATCTATTCCTATATGCAACAACCTACATGCATCTCCAAAGAAATATGGTGAATGAAAAAAATCCAGTCCCAAAAGGTTATATACTATATAATTCCATCATACAACATTCTTAAAATGACAAAATTAAAGGAATGGAGAACAGATCAAAATTTAAGGAGGAGGTACGAGTCGGAGGGACGTTCGTGGTGAGAGAAATGTCTGTGTCTTGATCCTGTCAATATACATATCTTGGTTGTCAAAGTGTACTATAATTTTACAAGATGTTATCATTGTGGGAAACTGGTTAGAGAGTAATGTGCTTTCTCTGTACTATCTCTTACAACTGCATGTGAATCTTTAATAATCTCAAAGCAAAAATGTTAATTAAAAATAATTTTTAAAATCCCAAATACAAAACCACATATTATATGATTCCATGTGTATGAAATGGACAGAACAATCAACTCTGAAAAGTAAAAATAGTTGCCTAAGGCTGAGTGGGGGAGGAGAAGAAAATGGTGAAACTGCTATGGGTATGAGGTTTCTTTGGGGGTATCGAAAAGAGGTTCTAATATTAGATTGTAGAAATGCTTGCACAATTTCATTATTACACTAAAAGCCACTGAACTATATACACTTGACGCGGGCGAATTTAGGTTGCATAACTTATATCTCAGTAGAACTGTAAAAAAAGAAAGCTTTAGTGTCTATATTAACCTCAGAAAAAGTAGATTTCAATCAAAAGAATATTACCAGGTATTTTTTAAGTTATTTCACAATGAAAGGGGAGGCAATTCATCAAGAGGACATAACAATCCTGTTTATACACCTAATAACATGATTCAAAAGAGATTCAAAGACACAAAGCAAAATGTGATAGAACTACAGGGAGAAATGGGCAAATCCATAATTATAGTTAGAGGCTAAACTCCATTTTCAGTAATTGATAGAACAAGGAGACAAAAAATTATTAAAGATAGAGATGATCTGAACAGTGCTATGAAACAAATTGACCTGCTTGACACTACAGAAGATTCCACCCAACAATAAAAGAATGCAATTTTTTAAGTGTCCAAAGAACATTTCACAAAATAGAACATATTTTGCAACACAAACAAGTCTCAGTAAATGTAAAGAGCACAAGTCATACAAAATGTTTCCTCAATTAGAGATTAATAACCGAAATATCCCTGGAAAATCCCCAAATATTTGGAATTGAAATAACACACTTTTAATAATGTGTGAGTTGTAGAAGAAATAAAAAAGGAAATTAGAAAGTATTTTGAACTGAGTAAAAATAAAACGCCAACCTAATTAAAATTGTGGGAATCCACCAAAGCGTACCAGACTTGTAAAATGGAGGGAAGGGGAGACGGAGTACTAAATGCCTATATTAGAAAAGAAGGGAAGAAGAAAGTAGCAAATCAAAGACTCAACCTTCCATTCTAAAAGCTTGAAAGGAAAGAATAAATGAAGCCCAAAGTAAGCTAAGTGTTCTGATACTAATAAAGATTAGAACAGAAATCAATAAAATAGAAAACAGAAAAACAATGAGAAAAAAATCAATGAAATCAAAAGTTGGTTCCTTAAGGCTATCAATAAAATTGATGAGCCTTTAGCAAGACCGATCAGTAAAAATAAAGAGAAGACACAAATTGCCGATATAATAATGAGAGACAGGGCAACTTTGCAGATTCCACATATATTAATGAATAATAAGAGCATGTTATAAATAAGCAAATGCCAATAAAGATGCAAATTACCAACTCTCACTAAAGAGGAAGTAGAGAACCTGAATAGATTTTTATATCTATTAAAAAAATTGAATTTGAAGTTAAAGTTTTCTGACAAATAAAACTTCAGACCTAGGTCATTGGTGAATTCTACCAATACTTACAGAAAAAAGATAATAATCATAACGAAGTGGGATTTAATTCAGGAACGCAAGATTGGTTTAACACTCAAATTTCATCAATGTAACTCATCATAGGAATAAATAAAACAAAAAGAAAAACCATACGATCTTTTCAATATATGCGAAGAAAACATTTGACAAAACCTAACATCCGTACAGAACAAAACTTCACAGTAAAAAAATAAAAGCATCTTCTCCAACTTGATAAAGGATTCCTGTACAAAAGATTAATTATCACTCTTCCCCATCCCACACACACACCAAGTCCAAGAGCAACAGAAGCATGCCCACTTCTGTTCAACATTGCCCTGCAGGTTCTAGCCAGTGTAATAAGAAAAGAAAAAGAAACAAATGGAATCAAGATTACAAAGGAAGAAAAGCTCTCATTACTTGCAAAAAGTAATTGATTGTCTACGAAAAATTCCAATGGAATCTATTAAAAGCTGCTATAACTAGTAAGTGAGTCTATCAAGGTTAAAGGATACAATATTAATACACAAAAATCAATTGTTTTTATATACTAATAATGAAAGATCAAACACAGAAATTAAGAAAGCACAATATCATTTTACAGTGATACCAAATATATAAAATATTTGGGGATAAATCTGCAAATGTTGAAAAACATAGGCATGCCAAAGACCATAAAACTTCACTGAAGGAAATTTTTAAATATCTGAATAAATGGGGATATATACTATGTTCATGGGTTAGATATTCAATGTTATTAGAATTCTTCTCAAATTCATCTGTAGTTTCAGTGTAACTGCAATCAACATACTAGTGTACCTTTTAGTAGAAATTGATTCAAAAATTATGAAAATGCCAAAAACCCAAAATAGTAAAACAACTTTGAAAAAGAAGTGAAATGTTGGAGGATTAGCACTATCTGATTTCAGGAGTTATAAAGTTATAGTAATCAAGATAGCATGCTACTGGTGTAAAAATTTTAAAAGTTAAATTAAATTAACCATGTAGCAGAATAGAGGACATAAATAGACTCAAACATAACATATGCAGGTAACTGATTTTTGACAGATTCATAAAGGCAATTCAGTGGAGAGAGGATGATATTTTCCATTACAGTACCTAGAACAACTGGATGTCTACATGTAAAAATAGGAGCTTTGATCCATCTTTATACCATATACAAATATTTTTTTTTTATTATTTATTTATTTGTCAGAGAGAGAGAGAGAGAGAACAAAAGCAGGGGGAGCTGCAGAGGCAGAGGGAGAAGCAGACTCCCTGCTGAGCAGAGAGCCTGATGCGGGGCTCAATTCCAGAACCCTGAGATCATGACCCGAGCCAAAGGCAGAGGCTTTAACCCACTGAGCCACCCAGGCGCCCCACCATATACAAATATTAACTCAAAAGAGAAGAGTGATCTAAATGTAAAATCTAAAACTTTAAAATTTCTGGAAGAAAACATAAAAGAAAACCCTTATGACCTTGGGTCTGGCAAAGATATCTTAGAAACGACCACATAAAAGAAAAAACTGGCAAACTGGACTGCATCAAAATTAAAAACTGCTCTTCCAAAATACAGTTAAGAGAATAAAACACTGTTAAGAGAATGAAAACACAGGCCATAGGCTTTTGAGAGAGTATTTATGAGTCACATATTTGATGAAAGAGTTGTATCCATGATGTATGAATAACTCACAATTCAGTAATAAGGTCATAAACAACCCTATTTAAAGCTAGGCAGAGGATGTGACTTTACCAAAGAAGACACACAGATAGCAAAGAAGCAAGTGAAAGACGCTCCGTGTCATTAGTCATTGGGGAAATTCAAATTAAAGTCACAATGAGACACCACTGCGTATTGTATTGGAATGTCTAAAATTAAGACACCTGACCATACCAAATGTTGCCAAGGAGGTGAGGCAAGTGGAATTCTCTCACACGTCTGGGGAAACTATAAAACGGCACAACTAATTCAGGAAACAGCACGCCAGGTTCTCAAAAATTTAAACAGCCACCTACTACAGGGTCCAGGCATTCCTCTCTTAGGTGTTTGTTCAAGGGAAATGAACACGCTTGTCCATACCAAGACTTTCATACAAATATTCACAGCAGCACCGTTTGTAACAGCCACAAACTGGAAACATCCCAAATGTCCATCAACTGGTGAACAGATAAACAAACTGTGGTGTATTCATTTGATGCAATACTATCAGAAATGAAAGGGAATGAACTATGGATATACACAACACAGATGGATTTCAAAATAATTATGCTGAGTGAAAGAAGGCAGACCAAAAAAGAGTACACACTGTATGCTTCCATTTAGATAATTCTAGGAGATGCAAATGAATCTATAGTGACAAGCAGATCTGTGGTTGCCTGGGAATTAGGGGTGGGGGAGCACAGGAGAGATTACAAAGGGGCACGAAGAAACTTTGGGGGATGATGGATATATCCATTATCTTGAACACACATATGTCAAAACTTATCAAATCGTACACCTTCAATATCTTCAGTTTGTTGTATATTGATTATATTTCAATAAAGCTTAAAAATAAAAGGTAATGAGGCACAGGACCAGTAGGGAAGATTATTGTTTTGTCTCTTGCTTTCTCCTCCTCACTCCCCAATCAAGGCCTGGGGATGATGGACGAAGACAGAGAGAGTACAGCTGGCGAAACATCTGAGCTTCAGTCAACTCCACAGTAGCTTGTGTTCCCCTGTGCCCCATACCCACTGCCCTCTCCCAGCCACTGCCTATTTCCCAAATCGATGAGCACAGGAGCTGGAAGGGACCTGGGAGATGGTAAAGTCACATGCAATAGTCAACGTGCATTTATTGAACACTGTGTTAGGGTTCTCCAAAGAAACAGAACCAATAATGTGTATGCATATATACATATATGTATATATACATAATATGTAAATATTCATTCAAATATGTATATATTCATACAAATATTATATATAGTATATATAGCCATACTATATATATACTGAATATATTGAATTGAATGAATTGAATATATATATGCTGAATATATATATTCATACAAATATTCACAGCAGCATTATTTGCAATAGCTAAAAATTAAATATATATATTCAGAATATATATATTCAATTCACTCAGTTCAATATATTCAGTATATATATACATATATATGTATATATATATAGTGTGTGTGTGTGTGCGTGCGTGTGTATATATATATAGAGAGAGAGAGAGACCTATAGATAGAAGTAAATAGACATAGCTGTAGATTGATATTTAGAGAAGAGAGGAAACTGATTTTAAGGAATTGGTTCACATGATTATGGAGACTGAGAAGTCCCAAGATCTGCAGTCCCAAGAGCCCCAAGAGAATCAGTGGTATAAGTTTCAGTTTGAGAAAAGGAGCAGAATAATGTGTCTCAGCTGAACCATCAGGGAAGAGAAGTTCCTCTTCTCAGCCTTTTTGTTCTATTGTGGTCTTCAACTGATTGAATGAGACCCACCCACATCAAGGAGGGCAATCTGCTTTATTCAGTCTATAATTCAAATGTTAATTTCAGCCAGAAACACCCTCACAGACACACCCAGAATAACATTTGCCCAAATGTCTGGGGTTACAAACCCCTGCCATTTTATGCACTGAAAACAAAGCAGCAACCAAGCATCTGAGCTTCTAGTCTATAGCGAAACAGGCGCAAAGAACACTGTTATGATAATTCACTGTGGTCACCGAATTCCAGAATGGCCATCGTGATTTCTGCCGCCCGGTGTTATGCCCCCTCTATGCCTTCCCTCTCAGTGTGGGCAGAGCCAGTGACGGCCTTCGACCAATATCAAAGGCCAAACGTGATGGGATGTCACTCCCTTGATCATACTTTTTAAATGGCAAAGGTGAAGGAATTTTGTTCAGATGTAAACAATGTCCCAAATCAGTTGATTTGAATTAATCAAAAGAGATTATCCTGGGTGGGCCTGATTTAATCTGGTAAAACTCTTGAAGGAGCAGACGGGAATGCTGTGAATGGTGTATGGAGAGGGGCAGCCTCGAGGGGCTATGGTCCAGGTCTCACTGTCACAAGGAACTGAATTCTGCCAACAACCCACGTGCACTTGGAAGAACACACTGGGCTCCAGATAAGAATGCAGCCCAGGGGCACCTCCCTGTGTGGCTCAGTCGGCTGAGTATCCAACAGTCTAAGTATCCGCAGACTGGTGAGACGCCCCCCCCCCCAACAGAGGACCCAGCTAACCCATGCTGGGACTTCCCATCCACAGGAACTTGAAGATAATAAATATGTATTGTACTAGGCACGTGAAGTTGTAGCAATCTGTTACGAAGCAATGGAAAACTAATGCGCTCACTCGCTCCAGATGTATTTTAGAGAAAAGATCACTGAGGCCCAGAAAAGGGAAATGATGTGCCCAAGGTCACACGGCTATGGTAATAACTAGCATTTCCTGCAGGTTTCCACTGTGCCAAGCACTGGGTAATCTTAGTGGCAACGTGGTGGAGTACATACAGATCATAACTCTATGACTCCCTGCTAGTGTCCCTGTTTTACAAGTGAGAATCTGAGGCTTAGAGATAAGAAAGCTGCCAAAGGCCACACAGGCCAAAAAACGAGGCACTGGTATTCGATCCTGAACCTGACCGGCCTCCGGTCCTGTGGTCCTGACTTCCCTGCCTCCTGCTGGTGTTATGGCTCGGGCTCAGCCCTCACGGCGGAGCACTGGAGAGCAGCTCCCAGGGACAGGCCCTGAGGTAATGTACCTGAGCGCGTCGGAACCCATCTCAGCGAACAGAGAGCACACACAAGCCCCCAGGAGCACAAACCTGCAACGAATGTCACGTCTCACAATTACAGCAGCTAACAGTGTAGAGAGCACTTTCATAGATCCTGTCTTGTGAGACCCTCCCCATGGCCCCCTGAGGTGGGCAGGGCACACGCAGATCTGCAAACATCAAGCTTGAGAATAAAGAGAACAGGTGGTGCAAGTTCCAGACTGTAAAGCAGCAGGCTGAAAACCCAGAAAGAGCTAATGTCTCAGTTCTGGCCTGAAGGCAGGGAGGAATCGGTGTCCAGCTTGAAGGCCATCGGACAGAAGGAGTTTTCCTCTCCTTAGGGAAGGGTCCACCTTTTTGTTCTACTCAGGTCGTCAACTGATTAGATGGGGCCCACCCACACTCAGGAGGGCAGTGTGCTTTACTCAGTCTCTGATTCAAATGTTCATCTCATTCAGAAGCACCCTCATTGCAATTGTCATTCAGACACACCCAAAATAATGTTTGACCATATGTCTGGACACCCAGTGGCCCGGTCAAGCTGACAAATAAAATTAACCATCACACCCACTAAGGGGCCCCTTTGCAAAGATGGGGACATCTTAGGGGAAACCGACAAGAAACAGCGAAGCATCTCAGGGCTGGCAACAGCAGGGAGCCACTGCCATTCCTGGCTGAGGAGACCTTGGAGGGAGCTATTACCGGAGCCTGGTTTCAGCAGTTGCAGGAGAGGAACAGGAGACTGGGGGGTGGTGGCCCAGCAGGGCAGGAGCTGGGGCAGCCAGTACCTTCCGTTCCCTCTCCCACCTGCCAGTCATTGGACTGGTACCCCCCAGCAGCCAAGCCAAAGGGAAGGGGAGCCTAGCAATGCACTCCCTACAGACCAGCCTCCTGGGGTCCAGAGCAGGGCAGAGAAAGGTAGGGACGTGAAGGCTTGGGGCAGTGAATCTCATAAGGAACGACCCCAAGAGCCAGAACCAAACTGGCTTCTCTGACACCAAAATGACGATTCTTCCCAGTCCCTTGAGAGCTGGCAGGAGTGCACCTCTCTTCCTCTGAGATGGGACGTGGGCTTCTTTGAGACACAAGGCCTGGGTGTTATCTGTGAACCGGCCAGGATGGCAGACTCTGCATCCTCCGCTGGGGATGGCTCCCTAGCGCCTAAGACCCTTGCCTCTGGCTGGCTTCACCAAGCTCACCTGTCTCTCCCCTACTCACTCCAGCCACACGTCTCTTGTAATTCTTCAGTGTCTTTTCCTGGCTCTGCGCTTTAAAAAATTTTATTTATTTATCTGTGAGAGAAAGAGAGAGAGAGAGGAGCAGAGGGAGAAGCAGGCTCCCCGCTGAGCAGGGAGCCCGATGTAGGACTCGATCCCAGGACCCTGGGGTCACAACTGGAGCGGAAGGCAGATGCTTAACAGACTGGGCCACCCAGGCGCCCCACCTCCGCACTTTAAACAGGCACTTCCCTCTGTCAGTCATGCCCTGCCTCTGACTCTTCACCTCCTAGACCCCTGCTTCTGCCACCGTTTGAATGTATCCTCCGGCTCTCCAGTCACCTTCCCTGTTGGCTTCCTTTAGAAGCCTTCCTGGGTACACACGTGTCTCTCCCGGGGACCGCAGGCTACCACCGCTGGACACCCGCCTCCCCTGCCAGCGTTCAGCTCCCGTGAGGGCAGGGCCCGTGCCTGCTTCGCTCCCCACTGTAAACCCAGGGCTTCTTGAAGGGCCTGGCAGAGAGTTGATGCTCAATAAATACTTGTTGCAGGGATGAGGCTCCTGGCTCCTCCGACGGAGCTCGAGTCTGAGCAAGAGACACAGAGCTGAGGAGAGACACCAGGCAGCAGGGCCGACTCCCGGACCTTCCGTCGTGAGGAGGCTTCCCAGTGGGGATTTTGGGAGCAACTCCCGGCTTTGTTGCAGGCTTATCACATGTTTCCATTAGAGCGCCAAACTTCTGGTTTAAGGAAAACTAGGCACGCCATCCCCTTGAGAAAATAAGTCTCCTCAAGAAGAGTAGAATGTTTAAGCTCCTCAGTCCCTCATACCTCAGGGTGCATGAGTTTATGGCTCCTTTGATCCTTTAACAGAAAGCGTGAGAGAAAGGGAGCTTGCGAGGAGGGGTGGGGGGGACCATCACAAAGCAAAGGGAAGGGTGGGGTCGCGGGGGGCTCCTGGGCTCTGAGGGGATGCCGGCTCAGCCTTGGGGGTCCATTCGCATGTGCTGAGCATGAACCATGGAGCAGACTGTGCCTGGTGCTTGGCTCACAGGCCCCAAGAGAGGCAAGGATGTCACCCCACGGCCCCCGAGAGGCACTCAGGTCCCGTGAAAGCAGAGACTTTGCCTCAGTCCTCATATCAAGTATGTTAGGGGCAGAACTGGAATTCGAACCTTGATCTTTCTGCCTCCAAAACGTCAGCTTTCCTCCTCTAGTTCAACAGTCCCTTCCAAAAGTCACGGAAGCATTTATGGGGGACGTTTTCAGTGTGACCCTCCCTGTGGCAGAAGCACACGTGCACTCCACCACATACTTCCGCCGAGCGCCGCGGAAGCCACAGAGGGTCTGATCTCTCGAACAACAACGGCAATAATAGTAATAGTTACGGTGACAGCAGCTGCTTCTCGAGCACTCTGGCCGGGACCGTAATTAGTGCTTTACACAGATTCTCTCATTTATTCTGTACCTCAGTCCTAGGAGATGACTTCCTTTATCATCCTCCTTCTACAGAGAAGGAAGCTGAGGTTAAATGCTTCCCCCAGATTACACAGCGAGCCAGTTGGGGGGCAGACCCCAGAGTTCTGACTCTGCTCTGGCCCATCCGTGAAGTCCGGTTCCCGAACTCGCCACGGGGGTGCTGCTCTTTCTCGGGGGGGGGGGCGCTGCCTGGCACCTCCCCAAACAGCTCCCCCCACCTGGGGCACAGCAAGGCCCCTCCTCCCCTTCCCTGCACCACCCACAGCCATGTGGGCAAACACCCTGCCTCTCCCCAGGCAGGGGACACCCGATTTGCATAACTTAATTAAATTCTGCATTCTCGGTTCCGAAGGAGCCGGCCTATGAAGGATGCTGAGTGCATGGTCTTAAGGCAAATCAACGCAGATGATGAAAGAGCCTATTTCGGTTAAGCAAATTATGAGGAGGCGGGCGATGTCCTCACTCTAATAATTTCCTGTGAATTATTTATATGGAAACTGCAATTACATTGGGCAAAACAGTGTTGTGTGCATAAAGCTCACTTAATTACCCAACCACCTGTTGGGACACAGGGTCCTGCACCAGCCTATTTCTTCCCGCAACGGGTCCCTCTTCTGGGAGGGCAGGGGACCTGGGACCCGAGGCAGGCGGGGCTGGCAGGGAGGCGGTGGCACCCAGCTAAGGACACAAAGGCTCTCAGACCTGAGTCCCCCATCCTGGTCATTCTAGTGCATCCAGGAGCAGGAATCCTCGTTCTCCAAGGGCCTGGGCAGAGCCCGGCCCCGGCGGCCCCCGTCCCTCATCCCTGGAAAGGAGCCGGGAAGGTGGGGAATGTGAGAAAGGGGAAGGAGAGAGGGAGGAAAGAAGGAGCCTCACACCCTTCCCCACAAACCCTTTAACCAAAGCAAACGAGATCCTTTCATCAGTGCCCGGTTGTTTAACTGGAAATGAGGGTTGCCATGGAAACCATCCTGTCACACAGTATTTCTTACCACTTGCCAGCGGAGAGGCGTTGATGTGTAGAGGACCCTGGCTGCGTGGGGAAGGTCGGGGAGGCGGGGGCTGCCGCGCTGGTGAACCATTTGTTGGAACACAAGTCACATAGGCTGTCCCTAACCCCAGGGTCACCCCAAGCTGGTCTTCCCCTTCCCCGGATCTTGGGGTGGGGTCTGGAGGTAAACATCTCCTTCCACCTCCACCGCAAGGGAAAAGCATCGTAAATGTCAGAAGTGTGATGGAACTGTCAGAAATACATGAAATCGGCTACATAAGAAATGGTGAAACATACATTCTTCGTTGTGCTGTGACTCCAGAAACCACGATGTTCTTTAAGAGGAAGTAAAAACATGGAAAAATCGCGACTGCTGGAGAGGTTGCCTGGTAGTCCCAAGATTAGGGGAGGCCGCCCTCCGTTTCCACCAGCAACCGAATCAGGAGTGTCCACATCCCGGGCCAGAGACACGGGTCCGGTTAAGACACGGGCAGAGGGTAAAGTTGCTCAGAATGCTCTGGACTTGAGGTGGGAAGGCATTACAGAGATCGAGGGGCTCCCCAATAACCACTGAAGTTGCAGGGGTCCAAGAATCCTAGGTTCTAACTCTAGCACTTACTCTAATATAACCCTGAGAAATCAATTACCAGAAAGAGATTTCGGTCGGCGATGAAATTCAAGCACAGGAATTGTAATACCCTGATTGATTTCACAATTAGTGATACACACAGTAAGTGAATAAAATAGCATTGTATTGAATGGTTTAAACTTTGAATGAAAATTTAAAATTTAAATTTAAAATTTAAAACAATGACAGAGTGGTGCCCTGGCTATCCACCACACACAATCTTGTACTTGATGTTTATCAAGAATCCCGGTTTCCAGACAAACTGGGGCCGAGAGGGAAAGGAATTTGCCCTCGCTCTGAAGCTAGCAAGTGACAAAGGCAACACTCAAACCCAGATCCCACTGAGGCAACGTTCATGCTCTTACCGCTGGAAAAAAGTTTGGAGATCACAATCCAAGTTCTCCGAGAGTCCAGCCCCCAGCCCACACCACGACTACGGTGTGTCTCCGTCTAGTCTAGAACCGGCTGCTTAACAGAAATGAAATGGAGTGTTTTTTCTCCTTTAAAGATTTACCATGTATAAATGTATGAGAATATTAAAGGCAACAATTAACTTTATTGGAAACCTTATATTCTCCAGCCTCATTAGAGCTGCCAACAAGATCTATTATTAGTATTACTATGCAGATACTGTAATAAAAAGGGTATTTAAAGTGGATAGTTTGGCAATGAAATAAAATAGCTTTTCTCTCTCTTTCTTTTCCTTTTGAAGATATATGTGTGTACCAGCGATGGTCTTGGAGCAAGGCAGAAGCCTCGTGGGGCCGGAGGACTGAAGAGCTCATAAAACGTCCCTGCGCCAACCAGGCAGATGAGGCCTGCGGGCGGGGCCCCTGCAGGTCACCGGAGCCGACCAGCCTCGTGCCAGCACTGGCCCAACACCACTTGGAAGAGCAGAATTTCTGCAGGGGAGGAGGCCTGCTTGTCGGAGCAGAAAGGTACCCCGGGGCCCAGGGGCTGTCTCGGCGCAGTTGTGAGCCTCTCACCAAATTACTGCAGGGGTTTTAGCTTATCTTATCCTTTCATCTCATCTCCAAGGTGTGGGGTACGAGCTCAGGGAAGGACCCACTCTTCCCACCCTTGCTCTGCTTGCTGCCCCCCATCCCTGCTCGGGGATGGAAAGGCAGAAATCAGAGGAGCTTCCCTCCTTGTCTTCTTTATCTGGCCCTGCTTCCCCCTACTAGCTCCTCAGTGAGCCCTTCTCCAGCCCCTCTCTCAATTCAGAAGGCTTCCTCGACAAGGCCAGGACAACCCCAGGCTTTTCCCAGAAGCAAGGGCAGCAAGGGGTGCTTGGGCCTGCTTGTCTTCAAACGCAGAGAATCTGCCCTCCCTCCCAAGGTCACCTGTTCCCCCTCTGCCTCTGGGCAGTAAGAACCTCAGGATGGGTGAGCCAGCAGGGGTCATTGGCAAGTTATCCTAAACTTATTGGAGGCCCCCTGCACCTGCTGAAATGGAAAAAGTCTCAGCTTAAAGGCTCAGTCCTCCTGCGAGGGCCTAGCTACCGGAGCCCTCACCCCCTGCTCACACTTATGACTATTACTCTTTTTTTTTTTTTAAGAGTTTTTTTTTTTAAGATTTTATTATTTATTTGACAGAGAGAGAGAGATTACAAGTAGGCGGAGAGGCAGGCAGAGAGAGAGGGGGAAGCAGGCTCCCCGCTGAGCAGAGACCCCGATGCGGGGCTCGATCCCAGGACCCCGAGATCATGACCTGAGCTGAAGGCAGAGGCTTTAACCCACTGAGCCACTCAGGTGCCCCGACTATTATTCTTTTTATCAATGCGAATAAGTACTATTTATTACGTCATATATTTACTCATTTAATCCCCACAACCACCCTATAAGATGAGCACTGCTGTTATCTTCATTTTGTAAGTGAGGAAGCTGAGAGCAGATGTAACTTACCCCACCCACCATCAGCATCGCTGGCCTCGACCTTTGCAATAACCTTCTAACAAGTCTCCCTACATCCACTCTTGATCCCCTGAGATTCACTCCACATAGGGCAGCAAGCTAGAAACCTGGGGAACAAGTCAGCCTTCTTTGTGCCCCAGGGCCTTTGCACTGATGGTTCCTACTGTCTCAGTGGAATGTTCTCCCTCCAGATCACCGCTTCATCATCATTCAGGTTGCAACTCAAAGAGGGTTTACTTGGCCACATTCCTGAGCATACACCTCTGTCCTATTCCTTACACTATACCACAACATATCCTTTACCACCACTGGTCTTGCCTGAAATCATATCTAGCACCTAGTAGGTGCTCAGTAAATATTTTTTCCCATTATATTTTTTTTCTTCAGTAAATATTTTTCCCTTCCTTCCTTCCTTCCTTCCTTCCTTCCTTCCTTCCTTCCTTCCTTCCCTCCTTCCCTCCTTCCCTCCTTTCTTCCCTCCTTCCTTTCCTTTCCTTTCCTTTCCTTTCCTTTCCTTTCCTTTCCTTTCCTTCCTTCTTTCATTCTTCCTTTCTTTCTTTTTTTCTGAGTGGGAAGAGAGAGTGTGTGTGAGTGGGGCTGGGGCAGAGGGAGAGGGGGAAAGAGAATCTTAAGCAGGCTCCACACCCAGCATGGAGCCTGACACAGGGCTCAATCTCACAACTCTGAGATCATGACCTGAGCGGAAATCAAGAGTCAGACACTTAACCGACTGAGCCACCCAAGCACTCCTCCAGTAAATATTTCTAGGACAAATGTTATCAAGCTCATCCAAGGTGACGTGCTCCAGAGTTGGAGCAGAGTCAAATTCTGGGCTGTCTGGCCCTTAAGCACACAGTGTGTATGTGTGTGGTTTCAGCGTTCAGGGGAAGGCCAGGAGATGGGGCTGCCCTGGGGCCCCTCAGACAACTCCCTAACAGTCCAAACGTAGACGCTTCTTCCCAGGACCTTCTTCACAGGCCGCCCACGCAGTAAGGAGGCCAGGGAAGGACTGGCCCACCACCTAGGAGGACGGTGAAGCCCAGAAAGGAGGGAGGAGAAAGTAGAGAGCGTGGTCCTTGGGCACTGTTAGAGGAGGTGGTGAAGGTTGGCATCCTGGCCAGGCAGCCACTACCCACTCAGCCCAGCCGCTGGGCTTGGACCCTTGTTTCTCCCATGGAGTGACCAGGACAGGGCTGTGGGGCGAGCTGTGAGGGCTTCGGGACAGGCTCTCATCACTGGGAAGCTGGTTTGAAGGGGCCGGCTCCGTGCACGCCCCAGTTCCAGACTTGCCTCTCTTACCCTCCGACGCCAGAGCCCGGGCTGCACGGGGCTCGCTCTGCTGGGCAACAGCAGCTAAGATCTCACACGCACAGTCACCTCCTACGTCCAGGTAAAGCTAGAGGTCAATTGCGCCTTCCATCTGTGACCCTGGGAAGGTCACCTGGGAAGGTCTCACTCTCCATTCACACTAGCCTGTCTGGCATGCCGGCAATAATCACTGAGCTCTTACTACTGAGCCTAATCCTGAACCTCGGGGAGACAGAGAGACCGACAGAAAACACAGAGCTTCCTCCCAGGAACCAATGCTCCCTGCAGTGTAAGTGGGAGAGAGAGAGAGAGAGAGAACCCACGCAAAAGCAAAATGTTTAACTGGTTAGGAGCACAGGCTCCATCAGGCCAGAGAGACTCATGTCCAAATCCTGGCTTGGTTACTGAGGATGTGGGCAATTGTTTCAAACCATGCGAATCTCGAGTCTCCCTGTGCACACGTGCACCAGCACACGTGACCCCACGGCACCGTCGTGAGTGAGGGGCGGGGCCCTTCGTGAGGTCTGGCACCTCGGTCCACGGCAGCAGCAGGTAATAGTAGCTGTTGCAGGAAACAGCCCACAGGCCACATATTAAGAAGTACGAATTAATTAATTTCAAGCTAAAGCAGCTCATCAATGCCAAGAGGAGCACGACAGAGAAACGGCATTGAACTTGGTGCAGGAACAGGCTTCTCGAAACGGGCACGTCGTGAATCTAGGAGACAACTCACGGCATAGGGCGGTATGATCCCAGCAGAGACTTCAGGGATGATTTCCGGGACTTCTCAACTGTTTTTACATCACGGCACACAGAGAAATGGCCACATTTATTCCGCACCCTGGAGCGCACCTTGTGGGCTTAACTGCAGGGAGAGGAGATCCGGCCAGGGGTCGCCCCCAGCCCACCCACAGCCTCCCCATCTCCGCACACGGGGCACCTGCATGAGGCTCGCCTGCGCACCACAGTGCACCTTCTGGGAAGTGGGGATTCAGAACAAGTTCATCAACTGATGGATGAGAAAACAGAGGTAGGGAGCACAGGTGGCCCGGCTGAGGTCACACACCTGGGCCGGCAGCAAGCGGAAAACTAACGTCCCTGTACTATATCGTCTGCTCTTAAAAAATGGGAGGACATCAGGTCCTTGGAGAAGGTCAAGGAGCTCATTTCAGGGCAAGGGAGTTAAGTAGCATTAATGGAGGAGACCGGACCCAATAAATGAGGGTAACAGTAGCCAGACTGGGCATCGGCAATATCTTGGGCGTGCGCTAAGTGCTCTCTGTGTCTTATCTCATCCACCGCTGGGGACTGGGGGATGGTCCTGTGATGGACCTAAGAGGGCAGACTGTCAGCCAAGTCATCATGCCCCCGGGCTGAAAGCTTAGGGAGGTCCGTCTCCAGAGCTGCACCCACCACACTTCTCTGGAGCAGGAAGCAGGCCGACCCTATAGCCTTGGACCTCCACAGCCGGGGCCGGACAAGAGAGCCCCCAGGAAGGAAGGATAGGCCTTGCTGCATTTAACCTGCAGGACCTCCCGCCCCACACCCCTACCCCCTATCCCCCTGCTGCATGCATGGGCACAACCTATGAACTTGGCCCTGCCAGCCTGCCCACATGCACGTGCTGCAACCCAACTCTCAAATAAGAGGTGTGGCAGGCTTACACACGTGTCCACAGTTAGAGTCACTGGCCGGGACTCCTGAGGGCACCAGCAGCATATGGAGGAGTCACAGATACCCAGTTTCAGCAAGAAGATTCACCCAGCAGAGCCCGAGGCCCAAGTCTGGCCTCTTCCATCAGGAGCCCTTCAGGCCCTGGCTGCCCAGACCACCACCTTGGCCCCAGTGCTTGGAAGAACCTAGCCCATCCTGGGTAAAGTGCGCCCTCCGTTGCCCGCTGACAGCCTCTTACGCCAGCCTCAGGACCCCTCCTCCAGGGCCTTGCTTGTGCCTTCTTGGGCATCCATCCCCCTGCTCGGCCGGTGAAGCTTTACCACCTCCTGTGGCACCAGTGTCTGCTGCGGCCCTTTACTCATCGCTGCTGGGCCCCTGCTTTCCCACGGCCAGTCTCTGGCCTCTCCCAGGGCCAACCAAATGCGGGTATTCTAGTCCAACCTCATGGTGGAGACAGGAGCGAAAATCAGCCTTTCACTTGACTTAGGAAAGCCTGCCTCCTTCCCCGCGGTCGTCTCCCGCCATGTTCTCTCCCATCCCACTCAAACCAGCTTCCGTACAGGCCTACTGGCCGCTGCCCCCACCTGGAACACTCTCATCCCCATCTCCGCCCGCCCCTACTCATCCTGCACATCCAGGCTTGGATACGGCTTCTTCAGATGTGACTTCTCTGGACACCCATTCCGGAGAGTAACCCCCGGCCTGCTCTTCTCTCCCACATCACCTTGTTAGCCTCCTTCACCACAGTGATGAGAAGCTAGGATTATATACCCATTCTCCCCCTTTTCGAGGCACATCTTGTTCTCTGCTACCCCCTTGGGTGGCTCAGTTTTTGGCACAGACGAGGTATTTATTATAAATCTATCGATTAAATGATTCCATGACTTAGACATTGTGAATTTCACCCGCCCCCCCGCACCCCCGCCTTTTGGGGAGAAGCAGCTCCTGCAGTCGAGAGCCTAACTGGATGGAACCTGGAATGGAGGCAGCCCCTGGGAGTGGGCCTTGGTTCAGCCCCTGAGGCCCCCGTGGGCACTGATGGGGGAGGGGGCCAAGGAGGGGGCCCGTAGCCAAAGCGGCCCCCAGGCCTTAGTCCCGCGTGGGCTGATGAACAGAGGTAGCTTGCATCCTCCATTTGCCAGAGCTCAGCCCCTCATGGAGACAGCACCCTGGGATTTGGGATAGGCACAGCGCTTATCATCATAAAAAGGAAGCTGTTTAATCTGCGTTTTAAATTTTAAATGACTCCACCTGAGACTAACTGCTCTTGGCCCTTCTCATCTTCCAGCCCAGGACTCAAGGCTTCATTCAAATTGGATTTCTGTGCTGACACCCCCTGGAGGCTGAATCCACTGCGAGGAGGCCACTTTTATCTCCTTTTTTGGGCTCCCTCTCTCCATCTCCGCAAAGGTCCTTGGTGCAAAGGCAGGACTGGAAGCCATGCTGGGACACCCCATTCACCACCTGGGATCCTTGGCACGTGACAGGGCAATCCCCAGCCCCAGTAAAGTGTCTGAGAGGCTCTGAGGCTCTCAGCCACCCCCCAGATCTGGGGGCCCCATTCAGCCCGTGGCGTACACACCATTTTGCCTCCTCCTTCTGCACCCTGAGTCTTGGGATTCCTTTATCATGCCGCTGTTTTGGCACATGGGGACTGTAGGGTATGTGCAAGGCCTAACATGGTAAGACCACAAATGGGGTCTCTGTTGGGGCAGTCCTCTAAGGTTTGGATGGGGGCCAGACCTCATCCCTCCATCCTGACCGGCTGCCCAGGTTCCTATGGGCGGTTTCACCAGCCACTGTAGCTACACAAGCCTCAGGCTCTCAGATACAGTTCTGACTCCAAAGATCCTCCTTTCTTTACCTATAATCCATCCCCATAGCATCCTGAGGAACAGCCTACTGTGCTCAAAAGGCCAGCGACTGATTCTGCCCCTCCCCTGCTGTGAGACCAGGTGGGTAGCAGCCTCTGCTCCCTCCTCCACAGGCTGGGGTCTCGGACCCAATAAATACCAGGTCCCCGGGCCCACATATTCTAGAGAAGCAGAGAGGGTTTTAATAATCCCATTTTATAGAAGATGAAACTGAGGATCGGATCACAGAAGTGATGCGCCTGAGATTCTGGGAAGCTTGGCCGGAAAACTAAGCCTGCAATTCCTCCCCAGAACCCTGTTCTTCAGTGATTTCCAGGGGACCCAACAGGGCTCGTGCCTACAGCGCTCCCCTCAAGGGCAGAGACTCAGCATCTTCCTCTTTGTTTCTCCGGTGCCTGGCACTATGCTTGGATCAAAGTGCTCACTTGTCTGATGGATTTGTCTGCTGGCAGAAAGTCTGCCTTGCCACCCAGCTGAGAGCTGGGCCTGAAGTCCAGGCTGGGGAACGCTGGGATGGACAGCCCGGGCCTCCGCTGCTGGGACGGAAGGTCTCCGCATTCTGCAGAGTGAGGGGAGCACCTGGAGCCCGAGGGAAGGGAGTGGGCAGGACGGAGCAGACAGCACCCAGGAGGGAAGCCAGCAGAGGGCGCCTCCTTGCCCACCTCCGCACATAGTTCCAGCTGGGCAGCTGCCTCGTTAGCACCAGGAGGCAACCCTGCTAATTACCAAACCCAAACTTGGGATTTGCATTTTTATGAAATGCTCACGGAGGAGGCAAATCTTTTTCCTTAAAAAAAAAAAAAATCAAGATGGATAAGGGGAGAAAAAGCTCATACCAGTACATACTAATTCAATCTAATCTTGGTCATTTCAGTTTCCATAAGAAAGTGCTTTTATAAAGCTACAAAGCTAACATCCATAACTCTCCAGTTTCCCCAGACAGGATACCTCTGCATTAAGTTTCCCATTTATCTTCGGAGATGGCAAATCATCCATTTATAATGGGATCTAATAAAGCAAGCTCCCGTCGCAGTCCCGGCTGCTGGAATGAGCCTCAGATGCGGAGATGCTGCCCTGGGCCGTGACTGCTTCATCTTCTTGGGGACTCCCTGGCTAGATCTGTCTGGGTGCACAGTGCCTGGGCATCCACATACAACGTGGTTGTGCTGACTTGTGTGCTGGGGGAGGGTTTGGCTGTCAGAGGGTCAGATACCTGACTCCTACCAGCCTGTCCTCACAAACCCCTTCCTGCAGAAGCCCCAAGATGAAGACCCATAGGGAAGAGGCTGAGCTTGGCCCAAGACTCACTCTTTCCAGTAGTGGGAAGAGCTTGCTGTAGAGATGACAGGTAGGGAAGGAGCAGGGCTTGGCAGATGGATTCCAGGGGCTCAGCCCAGCAGGCAGGGATGATGTGCCCCTGTCATAAGGTGGGTTCCTTGGGAAGCAGCCTCTGCTGATGGAGTTTGGCCGGTAAGGTGCTTATTAAGGAATCTCCATGAGATCCACACCAGTGGAAAAGAAGGACAGGAAGTAAGCCTGGGAGGTGGTGGGGGGAGTCTAGCTTTTATAGAGATCAACAGCAGCCTTGGCCAACCCCACAATTTGCTCTGGAGCCTTGGAATGGCCCTTCAGAGCTATCCCAAACCCAGTGGAGACGGCCGGGCCTTCTTATTCCCACATTACTCCGTCACTGGATATGGACCACCCCAGAAGGGGTGGGCAGAAGGCTTTCTGCAGCTGAAACGATCTCTGTAGGGACCCACTGCTGAAGTCCACCCACTGATCACTTCCCCAGCAGCTAGGCCAAAAAGTCCTCACTGAAGGAGAAGCTGGATGGCACACCACAAGGGCTACCACACTGTGGGGGAGGAAATATTTTTTCCTCTACTCTTCTATATTCTTTTGGCTGCTCTATTAGTTAAATTGACATAAGACAGATTTAATAGGAGAAAAACAAAGTTAATTTCATACATACGGGAGCCTCACGTAGACACGAGAGGTTCAAAGACAGTCAGGCATTTGGGGCTTCTATGCCATCCTGAGCTGAGTTGAACCGCTAGACTCGTTCATTCAGCAAGCACTTACTGAGGTCCTACTGTGCGTCAGACACTCTCGGTGCTCTGGGCTCTCGCCCTCAAGAGTATAAAGTATTAAGATGGAAGTAGAGGGCAAAAAATGACCAGCAGGTTATAACGGTTTTAGAAAAGGTCTTAGGTGTTGTGCCACCCAAGGGCAGACACATACCCATTACGGTGGCTCATTTGTCCCCACTCCTGTTAACAGAGCCAACCCTCCCAATGTAGACACTGAGGCTGGGCAGTCCCTGAAACAAAATCTCCCAGAAAAGCAGCTGCTTTGGCTCTCTCACCGACCGTCTGAGGAGAAGGTGCAGGGACCCCAGGGCATCGTCCCTACTGCCCCTCAGGTGCAGGGCACAGGGCTCTCACTGCCCCTCCCAGAGACGTTGCGCTCCCTCTGCCATCGTGTTTCCTTTGAAATGTCTCTGTGTGCAGAGTAGGGGGCGTCGACTAGCTCCTCTTCCTGATATGAGGCTCCCATGCCAGGAAGAGTAAGCTCCAATGGGCAAGGCGAGTTAAGCTTTCCGCCTGGAGCCTCGGGCTTAGTGGGGCCCATTACAACAGCAGGTGAGGAGCCGCACTAGCCGAGTCCGCGGAGACTGTGAAAATCCTGTTAGAGGGCAAAGGAGGTTTAGCTACAGCTCCAAATTTCAAAGAATGATTGAGTTGGAACGTGGCAGGTGGGAGGCAACCCAGAGACCGAAGTTATTGGACTTAAACTGAGAACCAGGCCTGAGGGGGCCGGCGGGGTAGAGACTTCCAGGGGGACCTGAGGGGGTGTCACCCCCTCCCCCACTGTCCCTTGGGTAGAGCCTCTCTCCCCAACACCACCCTCCCTCCCGCCATCATCCAGGCCCCGCCCCTCCCCTGCCCAGCTGGAAGCAGAAGGAGCCTCCATCTCCCCTGAATCCTGTCTTCCCCACCAATCTGTAAGCTCCTGGTGATCAGAGCACTTGCGTGCTTTCCTCAACCCCTCAGGGTTTAGCAGGGCTCCTGGCACGTGTCAGGGCTCAATAAAGTTTGCCAAATGATCAATTGGTTACTGCCTCAGAGCCACATCGTCCTTGCCTGGTTCTGTCTGATGTCTAGATTTCACACACACGTGCACACACACACACACACACACACACACACACACACACACAGTGTTCCTGGAAACCCACATCTTTAATGCAGCCATCCCTGGCTCCTCGGAAAACAAGTCGCCCCTGGCTGGCAGACCCCACTCTGACTGCAAAGGACACACTCAGGGTGAGGAAAAGATGTTAAAAAAAAAAAAAAACTAACCAGGAAAAGAATGAGCCTGAGTATTTGCTGTGCCCTATTAGCTGGGAAAGTGATACAATCCCAAGATTTAGAGTCTCTCCTAGAGTCTTTGAGTCCAACATCAACCTTCATCTAACCCTAATTTACTTTCAACGGGAAACGGTTTGATGCAGTAGAGAGCATCGGGGCTCTGAGGCCATTAGGGATCTGGGTTCAAATCCTACTTTTTCGAGTCAGTTAAGCTTTCTGAACCTCTAGTAAACTGCTGACCCCATTAGCTATATACTGAGACCATGTATAGAAAGAAATTTCCATTGGTCAGCACATGCTAGAAACTAATCAGATAGGAACAAAATCACTATTATTGGAATCACAGTTTCCCATATCGTAAACCTGAGCATTGCCCCTCCTGCCGAAGGAAACCCAGTTTACTTGGGATATGAGGTCCCTTGATCTGATTTGATCTTCCCAACAAGCTTGTATGAGGCTAGTGCTTATGATTCCCCTTTTCCTGCAGCAAGGAAACTAGGACTCAGAGAGGTAACTTGCCCAGGGTTGCCTGGCTAGGAATACAAACTGGTACCAGAACCCAGGGATTGAGGCCAGAGCCCAGAGCTGTTCTCCACACCGGGCACCTCCCAGACACGAACACAATCGGCAAATAGGGAACCCTCTCCAAGGTGCAGATTCACTAATGTGTGGGCAAAAGAAGACGGAGACAAATCTTTCCCTTTTCCTCCCTCTCCCCTCCTCCCCGCTTCCCTCCCTCTGTATGTCTCTCCCTCCCTCCCTCCCCCCCCTTCTTCCCTCCCTCCCTCTCTTCCTCCCTTCTTTCCATCATGCAGTGATAAAACGCTCACCATATGCTCAGCCCTCTAGTAGTGAATATGTGGGATATAAAAGATAGGGACAATCCGGTCCCCGCTGAAGACCGCTTACAGTCCAGCCGAGAGGATGAAACAGCGACCGCAGGCGGTCATTTCAGAGCACAGGCCCCATTCCCGCAGAGGGCAATGGTACTCCAAGCACAATGAGCTTGTGGGGTCAGAGGACAAGCCCAGGCTCAGAAGTGCCACTGTTGAAAAGCAGGAGCCAACTTCAGGGCTCAGGAGACCCAGCATGGTGAATGGAAGCTACTAGAAGCCAAACTCCAAGGCAGGCGCTGCACACAGGCAAGATGGGCTGTCCTGGAAGGATAGAGAGGTCCCTTCCCCACCGGTGTCTGCAGAATATCCCAGTGATTAACTTCAGCCCCTCCCCACCCCAGCCCCCAGATTCTCCACATTAATGACAGTTCTTGTTAAACAGCCCAGTGGACAAGAAGCCAGGGGTTCTAGAAGGTCAGCTCCCCGCTCTCTGGAGAAGCAGAACTGCCCCGAGCGAGGTGCCTATCAACAGCTCCCAGCTCAGCTTAGCTGAGCTTCAGGCTTCTCATCTCACGGAAGCCCTCCTCCCTCCACCTTCTCTAGCCTGGCTCCTCCAGGCCAAGATTTAGAGGACCCGTGGTGGCTGCCTCTCCCTCCAAGGGAAAACAAAGGAGAAAGCACGCAAAGACCATCTGAAAATCCCCTTGTTTGCTTTCCTCCTCTGAGCCACTGCCGAACGCGGGCTGGCAGGGTCCCAGACAAGCAGGAAGCCTGCCTCCGCTAGTGCTGCGCCCTTTGTAAAGGCTCCTGTCCCCACCTCCTCCCCCAGCGAGGCCCATTCTCGCAGACCGCAGTGAGGGACCACAGACTGTGGCAAGGGACTGCAGACCATGAGGGGCTCTGTGGCAGCTGGCCACTTGCCCCCTAACCTGTCCCTTTTCCTTGGTGCCCCCAAAATAAAGGAGCCTCCGGGTTGCCTGCTCAGCCAAAAGGCTTTCATCCTGAGGACCCCAGAGCTGGAGAATGTGACCCATCCTCTACCCAAGGCTCTTCGTTTCCTGTCTACTGCAGGTGGCCTAGCATCGTGGTGTCAAACCTGCAGTGACTCCCTTTGCTGGTGGAGCTTTGTTGCCTGGGCACCTGGGCTGTCAGAATTCTCTTAAACCTGCCCATTGCCCCTCAACCTCCGACAGTTTCCAGAGCCTGCACCAGCATGCCGCTTTCCAAGACGTAGCCAGAAGAGGAGGTTTCAAAGTACGTCTAAGCGGGATTCCAATCCCGGTTCCTGCAGTCGGCAGCTCGAAGACTCCGAGCCACCGACGTACACTCTATGCCGATTTCCTTGTGGTGACGGCAGAGCTAAGATTTGCTCATGCTGAGTTTTTGTGCAACTTCAAGGATGTGATGTAGGTCGAGCCTTTGGCAGTTAAGTAGCAGTTCCCTTTCCCTCCCTCTCTGAAGCCACCGGGAGGGGTGGAAAACAGAGATGGAAATGTGCTTTCCCACTTCTTTTCCTCCAAAGATCAGTCCCAGGATATGGCCCCTGTTGGCCCAGCTATCACTTCTTGGGCTTCACCCAGACACCGAGAGGGGCAGGGAGACAGGCTTCCTTTTCCTGACAGCCAGTCCCTTTCTCCAAGAAAGAACCCCAGCGTCACCCTCTCTGGCCAGAATAGTGTGGCACTCCAGAAATGTAAAGCCAGACTAATTGGGGAATGGTAGAAAGGAAGTAAGGTGATTACTTTTACGTAACAATCTGACTGGGCCACTGGATGCCAAGACATTGGGTCAAACATGAATCTGTGGATTTCTGTGAGGGTGTTTCTGGATGGGATTAACACCTGAATTGGTAGGCTGAATAAAACGGACTGCCGTCCCCAGTGTAGGTGGGCCGCATCCTATCAGGTGAAGGCCTGGCTAGAACAAAAGGGCTGCCCTCCCCGCCTTGAGTAAGAGAGAGTTTCTCCTGTTCCACTACATTTAAAATGGAACACTGGCTTTTTCCTGCCTTTGGGGTCCCCCCAAAACATCAGCATTTCTTGGGTCTTGAGCCTGCCAGCCTTCAGACTGGGACCACACTGTCAGCTCCCCTGCTTGCCCACTCACTCTGCAGGTCTTAGGATTTGTTAGCCTCCATAAGTACATGAGCCAATTCCTTTAATAAAAATCTTTTTCCATATATATGTGAAAAAGTATATATATATATACACACACACATATGGAAATATATAAATATACACATATAAATGGAAATACACACACACACATACACACACACACACACATCTTATTGGATCTTTTTCTCTGGAAAGCCCTACCAGGAAGAATTCCGTTCAACACTGGAGAAGATGTTCTACCATCCTGAGCTGCCTCCCACGGGATGGGGGACAGTGCTCCCCTCCCCGGGAGGAATGAAAAGCAGGACTCTAGCCGCTATCCATGCATCCAGTAGGGAGATGAGCTGTATACTTTCCAAAGACCTTTCTGCCCATCAGAGTCTGATTTTAAGGCGGAGATGGGGAGGGCAGCACCCAGGCATCCGTCTGCTCAGATGCTGGCCAGGTTGGGTGCAACCAGAAGAAAAGGAGCCACGTGAAATCTGCCTCCCCCATAAGCCTTCATGCCCACTGCTGCATCCACTTGGGTCCCGTGGTTAAGTAAAGTGAACTCTTCTAACTCCCAACCCTGTGCTCTCCCGATGGCCAATGAGCCATGATGCTGAGCGAGGTGTGTAGGAATGAGGAGGAAGGTGGACAACCCGCCCTTCGGTGACCTGGGGGTGGGGCATCAGGTGCGGGAGGAGGAGGGGGCAAGATGTGAGTTTGTAGTCGGCTGCAGGGAGCAGAGAGGAGTCCCCAACACCCTGACCCCATGCCCAGATCCCTAATTCAGAAGCACAGTGTGGTTCCAGGGCCTCCTGGTAATAGCAAAGACCTGCTCTCTCTATCTCCATGAAGAAATTATGGGAGAATGATAAAGATACAAGGGCTATTTAATCTGGAAAAGAAAATTCTGATCTTTGTGTACTTTAAATAAAGATTTAAAAGAAAACAGCATTTCTCTCGCTTGAAATGTTTTCAGAATAATCCTATTATGAGGAAAAAGTGTGGTTAAAAGGCTTTCTCCGTGGTGTGACAGCAAGCTTGGAACGAGAGGGGATCTGACTAATTCCTACTCTCTCTCTTCTCCTCGCTCCCACTTCGCACACTCTCCCCACACACCCCATCCCCCAGATCCTCTTCAGGGGTGCCCCCCTCACACTCCCTGGCTGGCTCTGCCTGGATGTCTCCAAGGACACCTGAATGCTGGGGTTCCTTCCTCCTGGAACAGAGACGAACCACTGGCGTGGCAGTGGCCCCAGTGGACGAGCCGATGACATGGAAAATGGCAGCTCTGAGCGGGGCTGGCGGCTCCTGAGGTGGAGCCGCTGAGCAGAGTCTGGAGTACCCTGGGCGTCCCGCCTCAGTTAAGGGAGCTGCAGGGGGCACTCTTCCCATCCCTTGCCCTCAGACAAACCAGCAGACTGCGCTAGGGAAAGGAAACCAGCTGGAGGAGTCTCTCCTGTGATGGATCCCAAGAGGGCCGAGTTCTGTCGTCTAAACCACGTAGTCTGTGCCATTTCCTTATGGCAGCCTGAGCTGACGAACGCAGCCTCCTTATGAAAAGGAGAGATTTGGACGCAGAGACACACACAGAGGGAAGATGGTGTGAAGAAGGCGAGGCAGAGGAAGGCCACCCGCAAGCCAGGGAGAGCGGCCCGAACAGACCCTGCGCTCCCAGCCCTCAGACGGAACCCGCTCTGCCAACACCTAGATTTTGGACTTCCGGCCTCCAGAAGCGTGAGACCAAAACTCTCTGCTGTTGGCTTCCCCCACCCCAGTCGGAGGAGCACTGTCACAGAGACCCCGGCAGACCGGGAAGCCCCGCGTCTGTGGCAGGTAGGGTCAGGTTCGCCCTCTGTGCTCTGAAACCCCCACCCAGTCTGGAAGGGGGAATCTCAGACCCTAAGATTCAGGACACTTGGAGTTCCAGCTTCCCATCTCATTTAGGGGGTGGGCTCTACACAAGACCCTATTTTGCTTTGGAAGAAGAAGTCATTTTTAATCAGGCCACCGTGAGTCTCTGAGAGAGAAATCGACAGAGACAGAGCAGATCTGGTGCCAGGAAAGGCCAGTCGCCAAAGCCCAGTGCCCTGCTTTAATTCCACGGCTCACGCGGGAGGGCATCTCCGCCCCACCGAAGGGCAGGAGAAAGACAGGGCCACTTATCAGCAGAAGCAGATGCCCTCCCAGAGGCCTGGCTGGTGCCCTCCTCTAGCTGGGGCCTCTCCTAGCACGATATTGAGCTGGATTGGAAGGAAAGGGAGGCAAAGGCAGGCCGAGGCAAAAGGAAGGGGGTAGACTTCAGAGAGGAAAGGTGGTGGCCCAGTCCCAAGCGACAAGTTGCCTCCTGCCCCCCCCATCCACCGCTCCCCCAGCACATGAGGAAGGAGTCTCTGCCACACAGTTTCAAAGACAGATGAGAGACAGGGCACAGAGGCACAGAGGCAGGAAGGAATCTGGTGGGCATCCAGAGAAGGCTGGCATGAGAACAAGGGACAGAGACAAGCGTGTCACACACACACACGCGCGCGCGCGCGCATGAAGCTGACTCCAGAGGCTACAGAGATGCTGCAGAAAAGCGCAATCAGCCCAGTCTTCTCCTGACTGCACCACCGGCACCTTTGGGATTTTCCCAGAGCAAGAAGTTAGCGACAACGTGGGGACTGTAGCCCCAGCCATCCGCCCCTGCAATCAGCCCTGACTGGGGTCCACTGAGACTAGAGGAGCCCGTTCCCGGGGGTGAGGACAGGAAGGAAGGATCAACCGCTGGTATAGATTCCCAGGTCAGAGAATGGAATCCCTAAGCCCCCACGTTGATTTGGGATCCTGGCAGACAGACAAACCTGCAGACGAGGAGACGTCAGGGCAGCCTAAGAAACAAATCTGAACCAAAAGAGAACCGCCTTGAAAACAGTTGCTTTTCCCACGGCAGCTTTGAATTTGAATTTTCAGAGATGGATCAGAAGATGGACCAACCTCGCCGCCTGCCGCGGCAGCAGCCTGTGCTCTCAAGAACCGAGCGTGTCAAGTGCGGTGCCGGTTAGCGCACTGAAGAATCTTAAGCCAGGGGTGGTATTTTCAAGTCCCTGTAGAAGGCAGACGCACCTGGGAGCAGGCAGGCCTGGTCCCCAGCCTAGCTCGACCTCGTGCTAGCTGGGATGCGCGCACTCAGTTCCATGATTCTCTGTCCATGCCTTCTTGAAAACCCCCATGGGTTTGGTGAATGGATTAAATGAGATGATACCACTGAAGCGTCAGGCACCTAGTAAATGCTAGTAAACATTCTCCCCATTACCCACTCCCCCTCCACCTCCTAGACAAGACTCACGGGGAAAGTGCTCCGACGGAAAATCCCTAGTGACGGAGAACTCGGCCCAAAGCAAAGCAGGCCAGTCCCTTTGGAGAGCCCATGCGGTCAGAATGCGGTTCTGCTCACCATACAGTAAATCAAAATCAGCCTGTCTGCAATGCCTCGTTGGTCCTTATTCTGCCCTGTACCCCTTTACAAATAGGACATAGGAAGAGAAGGAATATGTTCTCCTTCATCTTCAATAATAGTTCCTGTCAGCGTCTGGGCCTTATCCATTCACCCGTCACTTCCTCCAGTGACTCACTCACTCACTCAGTTAGCATTTGACTAGACGGCCCCCCAAGGCACTCTGGGCAAACACAAAACCACAGTCAAGGCTCTGCTCTGAACCACTCGTTCCTAGCTAGCTAACATCTCAGAGAAGCTCTGTAATTTTTTTTTTTTTTCTGCCAGAGGAAATGCAAAAGGAAGAAAAGAATAAACCAGTATGGAAAGTGTCTCGGCCGGGGGGGGGGTCTTCCTACAAGGTCCATCCTACAAGGAATCTGAAGGTTATGGCAGAGGAAGCAAGGTGATCCTAATTCCTAGCTCCCAGTAGGGCCTAAATCCCTTGTACATGGCAGGAAACTGCTCTTTACTTTGAGATGAGCCAGCTCAGTCTTATTTGCAAAGCTGTCCCCAAAGCCTCCATAGGAAGTATAATATCACCATAAAGAATCATTACATTCTCGTGTGACTACTTCTCTCTCTTTAAAGAAATAGTCTGAGTTTGCAGGGAGTGTGTCTCCTCTTCCCTCCCCCTCCTCTACCTGATACTACTTTGGCTCCCGATAATTACATTAGGTATAGAAAGCGACTTTATGGTGCTAATAATTATACATGCTTACAAAACAGATGGGTCTGGGGATCTGGAGGGGGAGCGTTTATGGACTTGGAAATGAGACATTTTGTTGTAGGAAATGGATAGTTATTTCCAGGTTTTATTGCCGTGTTTCATAGGACTCTTCTTAAATCTCGGTGGCTAATACGTCGCCGGCATTAACTTCCATGACTTTTCTAAGACTGGGTTCACTGAAGTTCTGGGTATGCTGGACCCACTCCCAGTATTAGCTGGGTCTGGAACCAATCTGAAAATGTCAAGCTCTATAAGAAATGCTACCAGTGGCCCCAAGAATCCGTTTTTCATTCCAGGTGATTCTGATGGCCGATAGAGTTAAAGAAACACAGATCTGGTTCAACCTCTTCCTATTAAATATGCGTCAACTCAGACCCAGAGAGGGTCTAAGTGATTCACTCCAAGTCACCCCACTAGTTAACAGGCAGGGTAAGAATTTCCAACCTACTCCAGCGGTTCTCTCCCTAAAACACCATCTGGTCCCCGAAGAAGCAGCACAAGATCTAGCTGACTTGCTCCTCCAAGTTTGGGGAGCAAAGAAATCACAGGGAGCTCTTGCAAAATGGAGATTTGGATTCAATAGTTCTGGGGTGCTGCCCAAGAGCCTGTATGTCCAATAAGGGCCCACGTGAGGGGTTGAGGTTGGCCCAGGACTTAGAGCAATGAGATGCTGGCACACAGGTTGTGGGACTTCAGCTAATCACGTGCCCTCTTTCCTCCTTTTCTCTGTCTGGCAGCAGGGGCCGCAGAGAGGGGGTTCGAGTCCTTCGTGTCCCTGAGCTGTCCCTTCGTGTCCTTTGTGAGCTGAGATGATGAGGACTTTGAAGCCCACTTCTCACCCCCTCTCATTCTCTTTGGAGCTTTGGTCAGTAGGCCACAGGCCCACCAACCCTTGGCCATCTCTCACCTGTTGACTTCTTATCTCCCCAGACTGTCTCACTTTCTTGTGGAAAGCTGGTCCTCTCCCATTTTCTCTAAATTTCTACATGATCCACAGATAATGGGATCCAGGAAAAATGAAACATATCCTCCTTTCTTTCAAAAGATTCTTGGGCGCCTGGGTGGCTCAGTCGTTAAGCGTCTGCCTACGGCCCAGGTCAGATCCCAGTGTCCTGGGATCGAGCCCCGCATCGGGCTCTCTGCTCGGCAGGAAGCCTGCTTCTCCCGCTGCCAATCCCTCTGCTTGTGTTCCCTCTCTCGCTGTGTTTCTCTCTGTCAAATAAATAAAATCTTAAAAAAAATAAAAAAATAAAAAAATAAAAAAAAAAAAAAGATTCTTGCTGGGTAGGAATCCCAGAACCCATTTTTGGTCTTGCTCATTGGTAATGAGTTCCTTGTGATGTCTGACCTAAATCTCTCTGGCTGCCACGAAAGACAGTTATTCACTCAACAAGCACTTTCTGAGTGCTTCTGGAGGGTAACCATGAGGGCAGACCTTAGATCAATGGGATTCGTCTGTTCCCTATCGTCTTCACCGCCACCCCGCCCCCCCATCATCTGTGGCTTAAAGTGAGCGAGGTCCAAAGCTAAAACTCCCACAAGGACCACTTGTTGGACACATTTACTGAATTTCTTCTAATTCCATTTGGCTTACCTCTTCCCCCATCCAATCCAGAGGGTGGGCCTCATCCTCCTAATTGGGAACACCCATCTGCAGCCCCCGCAAACACACCCATGCTTCGGCTGCCAGCAGCCTTGGCGCTGCCTCTTTCAGGTCCCGTCCCCTTTGGAATCCTGTTCCCTCCCCACTGGGTCCCTCTCCCAGACAAACATTGATAATGAATAAATCTCTTTCAGAGAAGGGAGTGGGCTGGCGTGTCCATGGGGAAGGCCCCGCAGACACAGGCAGGATGGATGGCTGGTGGGAGCCGTGCTGTCGGCTCTAATTAACGTATTGTTCTCCGGGCTCCAGCAGGATTATGGATGAGCTCCACGGAGCGGCCCACTTAACCTGAGCATCCTGGTTCCAATCCATTACTTTCACCACTGGCTTCAGCCTACAATTTGGCCTGGTGTGGAGGGGCTGGGTGTGGGCAAAGAGCCAAGAGAGCTCCATTTGAAGAGTTCCCCAAATGCACCTGCCTCGCTTGCTTCTACCTGACAGGTTAGCCTGTGGGAGGCCTGGGCCCCACCCCCCAGGGGGCAGAGAATACACAAGTCAAGGTGTCCCAAGTCTCTGCTTCAAGGTCCCACCGATGCATCACCCATCGTACAGCCTTAGAGATAAACCCAGTTAGGAGCCCTCCAGGATGTGGGAGCCCCCTCCCGCTCCCCAGGGTTGGCAGAAAACAGTCAAACAGACGTAAATGATGGCTCCTAAGCCAGCCTCTCATTTGCATATCACTGAAAGTCTTGGCTATCTTGTGATGATTTTCTCAGGCGTAAACTATTGTCTGAGGGCTGTTATATCCAAAGGTACAAATTGTACAAGACTTAGCTCTCACCCTGATGAGGCTCACAAGCTGGGGAAAAAGATAAGGAACACTCTCAGAAGACCGTGGCTCCGAGGGTACCTCGGAGGGAAGCACCGTATGAGGGTACAAACGCGATGATGGAAGAGCGGAGATTATGTGGGGGATCATATCTTAGAAGGGGCCACGGGAAGGCTAGCGATGAGGGTGCCCTGGCAGTGGGATGTCGGGGGGAGGAGAAAGGAGGTATGGCAAGAGTATTGGAAATATTTAGGGGAGTCAAAGAGGATGCATCCAGATGAGCAGCCTAGGGGTAGAATACAAAGAAATAGGAAGGGTTAATTAAGGAGCTTGGACTTGACAGCAGTTATGAACATCATTGCGCAGAAAAAGACGCCATGAAATGTGCGTGTGGTTAAGAAGGTTCCTTTCCGGGATGTGCAGGAAGGGTTTAAAGACCAACTATGAGGCCTTGGGGAAACCACTTAGGAGGCTATGCAGCCTAAGAGGGTCTGGAATGAGGGTGGTGTCTACAGTGTCCAATTTGCAGGAGGAGAGGGTGTGGTGCTGAACCCCAGGGATTTCACGCGTGATGCCCCAAATTGCACAGCTAAGTATGGCTGAGTTTCCTCATGATTCTTAACCCAGGATGCTTCACTCCAGACCCTATACCTGGAACTCGATTCCCAGCCCTGCTAACATCTCCAGGCACACGGTTACCACGTCCACTAGGCTACAATGGCCTACGCCCTCCTGTTTCTCCACATGCTTCCCAGAGCAGAAGGCAGCAAGAACTCTGCCCACACCATTTGCATCCTACTTAAGCTTCCCCGGGGAAGTCTGCCCTGCAGGATTAAGAAGGCCAACTCTCCACCTACTTGGCCTCCCGTCCCAGGTCCAAGGGGAACCATGGCAACAGGGGGGCAAGATGGAAGGCCGGAGCCACAAAGGCTTAGACCACGTTCTCACGTCCTCCCAACCTCAGAGACGCTACTTAATCTCTGAATAAGAAGCTGCCCCGTCCCCTGATAGAAGGCAGGGTGAGACTATGAACTTATAGGGTGTGAGAGTAAATGTGATGTGTGCAGAATAGACCAGATAGGGAGACATTAGGGCCATTATCATGATATTCTTACAAATGTAAGCACTTTCAGACCTCGGAAGAGACCGGGAACACTGCTCTGTTGGAAAAGCTTAATACTTCAAAGTAGAGGGTTGGAAGGGCAAAGCATAGGACTTCCTGCCGTCAGAACCTAGGTCGGAGGACGGGTTTCTCTGCTGTCGGCTGTGTGAGTCGGGGCACAGTGCAGACGGGCAGGGCTCACCTGCGCTCTCCTTTTCTTCCTGGAGCTGCAGCTGAACTACCCTCCCTAGGCCCCCCCGTTGTACATGTAGCCAGGTGACTTCGTTCTAGCCCACGGGATGCGAGCAGAGGAGATCCTATCACCCCCGGGCCTGGCCCATAAGAAACACTACACGTAAACACTCACTTGCTTTTCCCATCCACCTGCCAAATCCAAATACGCCAAGCACTCAAGAGAGGAATAGAGCCGCAAGAAGGAGGCTGGGGCCCAGCAAGCCGAGCACGCTTACCGACTCTCACTGAAGAGGGGCCTGTTGGAGAAACTTCTATGGAGCTACCCCCCTGGGATTTCAGAGCTGTTTGTTACGGCAATTAGTCCAGCCTGACTAATTCACCGGGCAAGTCGCTCGCCTTACCTGAGCCCCCGATTCCTCACCTCGAAGGCAGGCCCACCAGTCCCTGTCCCGGTTATAGGACAAGGTGACTGGGATGATAGAAATGACACGGTAAAGGAGGGAGCATTTAGGCAAAAAGCCAAGGATTCACACACGTTAATCATTCCCACTGCGGGCACACAGCAGTCCCCCCCTCCCACTGTGTCATGTCCTGAGCCCCTCACAGGGCTCACCCTGTGCTTCAAGCACTGGCTGGGTGAGAACAAGAATATGTCAGGCCACGGGCATCAGAATTACCTATCTCTACACTAGACCTCTTGGTCTCTTCCCGAGAAAATCTTCGGTTACCTTGCCGACATCCCCGTGCCCTCCTTTCCCCGCCCCAAACACATCCATCAGAGTTCTTCTCTCTGCTCGGTGGACCAAGGGCAGGGGTCTGACTGGCCCTCCTGAAGCCTTTCCCCTCCAGTCTGGGGTAGGCCAGGCACCCTCCATTCATCTTTGTGACAAAGAGGCCACCAGGCACCTTCTCCCCACATTTGATGTTTCACTGCCAAAGTCAGTGGGGACACAGACCATTCATCCCCCC
>CM053613.1:80424019-80502988 GCA_028646535.1 Procyon lotor | reverse complement strand
GCGCGCACATCCCTACACAGAGGAAATGATCAAGTGCAAAGAATCCTCATGTGCTACTTTATATGGCAAATAATTGAGCCGTACCCTTGCGGTCTCGGTGAGGAGTTTCATCCATATTCATGCCTGGCGTTTCCTGTGGAAACCAACACGCAGATATTCCGGCACGATGGTGGGAGCGAGAAATCTCAAGCCCTAATTCAGGCCCCCCACTTCTCAGGCCGGGCTGGGCGCGCAGGGCGAGTGGATTTAGATAGTGTCTAAGCAGCCGGGAGGCAGCCTGCTCTGCCAGGGGGACCAGTCCTCCTGTCCTTGGTCCTTGCCCCACTCTCCCTTTCTCTGGCTTCCACACCTTCTTCCTTCCTCTCCTCACCAGTCTGCGGGTTCTGGTCTCCTGCCCTTCTTCCCTTCCCTCTCCTTCCTTAGGACCTCCCCTCAGCCCCCGCTGCCCCCAGCTGGCTCCCCACCAACCCCCACCCCCACCCCATGGTCCCTGCCTTCCAGGCCTCCTGCCCCCCAGCACAAGTTCCCTCCCTCGTGCCTACAGTTTCACTTTCCTTGTCTAGTTATAATGGGGTGGGGGGTGCTGGGAAGCTGGTTTGGAGAGTACGTGTCTGTGAATACCAAGCATGTTAATAGGTTAAAGTAAATCTAAAGTAACATTTGAAAGCAGAGAGATGAAAGCAGATCACAGGCCAAAGATCAAACAATCTAGAGCCACTTCTAAGCCTTTTACAGCTGGAGATTATTAGCATTTGAAAGTGAAGAGCATTACAGGGAGAGAGGGAAAAAAAAAAGTTGGAAGGAATTTTTGTTGTGGAGATAAAAACTGAAATAAATGACAGTGGAAAGCAGAACTAGAAAGAGGCTGACTTATTTTAAAACCACATTAAGACAGTCGGGGGAGGGGGATACCAATGGCTATATTTTTAGCTCATCACCCGGAATCTGGACTCAGTGCTGAGGTCCGCAGCCCTCCCAGGCCTTCTAGGGATAGCAAAGAGGTTTCCAGTCCAGGCTGACAATCCCTTCCCTCCAGCTGAGACCGAAGCCCTGTTCTGGGAGGGGAGTGTGGGAAGGGGACCGTGCGATGGGCATGGGGTTGGACCCAGGCACCCAGGGGCGCGGCCCACACCCGTCGAGGGGGCAGCCAGCCAGCCTCTGTGAGGCTCCAACGTTGGAGTCCAGAGATTGTCCACCTGTGATTTTTTTTTTTTTTCTGCCACCACATCTGATAATCTGATAACCGCCCCCAGCAGACCCGGTTTCCTCATTTGCTAGAGGAGACTCAGGACCCCTCCCCACCTCTGGTGCAGTAGACGTTGCCAAAGAGGAGAACATCGAAAACCTCCCATCCTCCATGTTTTTAATTTAGTTAGTATCTATTTTCTAAGAACCTAGTATGAGTTGGGCACACTGCTAAGCGCAGGGGAAAGTGTTGAACAAAACGGAATTCCTGGCTACGGGGCTCCCACAATCTTGTGTGAGGGGCAGATAGTAAATAAAAGCCTTCAGGCTAAACATGGTGGGTTGATCATCATTTTTTATCACGGTTCCCTCCTGAAATCATGCTAACGTGAGATTCGAGTCACTAAAACCCACCAGGAAAAGGCAAGTGGGAAAGATGACAACAGCATGGGACAAATGTCATCAAATTTGGGGGAGAGGAAAAGCAGATGGAAGAGTGACAACTGGCTTCATAGAATGGAAGAAGCTTCAAGAAGCTTCTCTGGCCCTGCCAGCAGGGAGACATCCTTGGGGCAGGAGGTGTGGCCTCTGGGGACCCACCCCCACCCCGGCCCTGAGGGACCCGGGGCTTCAGGCATGGCAGGGGGTCAGAAGAGGCTAAAACAGACCTCTAGGGTCCCCTCCCTCACCTGTGCAGTCAGGCAAGCCCCCTTCTCCCAGACCGGGAGAGGGGCAGGCCATCCTCAAAAGAAACTGAACCAGAGAGCACTGGGCTCAGGGACGCCATCTGCACCGACAGATGAGGGTAAAGGCATCAAACAAGAAGTTCACGTTAAATTCTGCATCCTGAACGGCAAGATTCTCACCCCGATCCCCGACTGAACTTTTGTGATGACAACGGCCAGGATATCCCCAAATTCCCATCCCTCATCCCCGACCCCAGACCAGAGGCAGGAGAAGTCTTCTCTGGAAAAACTGAATGGACCAAGGGGGTAAAGGGCAATCCTGAGTATCTTCCAAAGACAAAGCCATTTCCCTGTCCATTCCCTCTATGGAGAAGCCCACCAGCAAATGGGACCCAGCCCTGTCCATGGAGCTGCTAATCAGGTTTCTCTAATGACCCACAACCTTCAGGATGGACAACGAAGAATCACCAGACATTCTAGGCAAGTCTCCACCGTTAAGATCATACAAGTAAATAGGAAGGGGAAAAAAGGAACTCAGAAGAAACAGAGACAAGTTCAGGAATAGAGGAAAACCTCAAAAATATGTACTATCAATATTCTCAGAGAGAGAAAAGCAGACCTTTCATCTGAAATAAGAGCAGGAGAAAGATAGATGATAGACAGATGGTAGTTGGATAGACAGACAGACAGACAGAAAGAAGATACAAGCATAAATAGAGGCCATATATAAGACCGAAGCCCAAGGAAGAGCTCTTGGCTATTAAAAAGGATAGCAAAAATTCAGAATTCAGTAAGAGGTCTGAAAGATAAAATAGAGGACATTTCCCTCAAAGTGGCACAGAAAGAAAGAGAATAAGAGAAAGACAGATAATGGGAGAGAAAATGAGAACACTAAGGATCAGTTCAGAAGGTCCCACATCTGACCACTGGAAATTCCAGAAAGGTTTAGAGAAAATGCAGGGGATAATTATCAAGGAAATAATAGAAGAAAATTTCCCCAGACCAAGAGATGTTGGTTTCCAGATTGAAGGGTCATTAAAGGGCCAAGGCACATGATCGTGATGTTTCAGACACCAAAGATGAGAGGCTCCTAAAAGCTTCGAGAAAGGGATCAGCAGGGGAGTCACCCTCAAAAGATTGGAGGGCAGCCTCCCTGGGAAAAAAACATAAAAGTAAGTTATAGATTATTTGATACCCTTGCTCATTTGACAAATAGTAGCAATAGAGGTTTCCCAGTTCTGTTGATTCATAAAGAAAAAAATTAGGAGAAGCGTGTAGAAAAGCAAGCAAGCCAAAAATGAGGAATAGCATAAAGTTGCACAAGAAAGGAAACATAATCAGTGTTGAGTACACTACCGTCTCGGGAGTGAAGAGTTTTTACTTACTCTTGTGTAGGAAGAGTATTGATTTAATTTTTTTAGAGTGTGATATAAGTATGTTATGGGAACTGAAAGTTACGAGCTAAGCCTCGTACCATAATAAGAAGTCAGTAGACAAGGTCAAAAATTGTTCTGTCAAAAAACAGAGTGAGAAAAATGAATAGCCCCCTGCCTTGTGTGGGTAGCAGTCAGTACTTAGTAAGAAGGTAAGTAAGGAAATTCTTCGGGGGGAGGGTAAAGTTCTGCTTCTCGGTGGGGGTTTGGTTACATGGTCGAATGCCTAGGTATGAACTCATCGATTTGTACACGTAAGATGTGCACATTTCATTGCATATGAAGTTTACTTCAAAAGGGGGGAAAAAAGAACCACTAGCAAATACCGACTCCTAATGAGATGCTTGGTGAAAATGTTTAGGAATGAAGTGTGCTCACATCTGCAACTCACTCGGAACTGAACCAGAAGGAAGATGGAATGATGTGTGGGTAGAAGGGTAGAAATTGTAAAAGTTACGCGACAGAAGAGATATAAGACAAGGTTGGTGGTAGAGTCTAGTTTGGTGGGTTTATGGGCATTCGCTACAAAGCCTTTCAACTTTTTATACATTTGCAATTTTTTATAGTCAGATGTCAGGGGGGAAAGTAGAAGCATGAGTATGTTGTTTGGGTCAGGGGCTCGAAACACGAGAAGAAACGGCCAAGCGTTGCCCGTGGTTGTCTCCGGAGTGTGGAAGAGATGTGATGGGGCCTTTGCCTACCGGGAAACGTCTCTTGACATTATTTGATTTTTAAATTCTGCGTATGTATGTCTTTGGAAAAGACTAGTTTAAAAAGGAAAAGAAGGACATATTTATTGATAAGTACTTTAAAAGATGAAAATTACTTGCCAAAAAATGTATACAATTGCATCATTTGTGAAAGACAGGAGCAAGATGCCAGGGAAGAGGGAAGTGGGGTGCTCCTCCAGGCTGTGACCCGGGGAAGGCCTGTCTGAGCCCCGAAAGGTGGGGTTTCAGTCAAAGGGACAAAGGTCCAAGAAGGCCAGAGGTACTTGGTATAAGGGAGGAGGAGGAAGAGAAGAGAAGGAGGAGGAAGAAGCGAGGAGAGGAGGAAGAGTGGGGGAGTAGGGGTGGGGGTGAGGAGGGGGCGGGGGAGGGGGAGAAGGCACCACCTCCACATTTTCAGGCTCCAGGTAGAAAGCCCCAGGTGACCAGCAGGACTCAAAGCAGAAGAGGACTCATAGCTCTTTGCTTAACAGTAATTGCTGCCTTTTTTGCCTTTCAACAGTTTTGCTCTATTTTTTTTTTTATAAAAAACTGTGCTATGGAATCTCAGGGCAGGTTTTCAGACCCGAGGGATGAAGATGGGGGAGGATGCAACAAGACCTTGGCCCTGGCATGTGGGGGTGAGGCCTCCCAGGGGAAGGCCTCTCCATCTGGCCCCAGCCTCCCATCAGCACCACCCCAGCCTTGGGGCCTCCAAGAGGTAACCTCGGAGGTCTTGCAAGGCGTCGTTAACCAGGGCAAAAGCCGCCTCACACGTCTCCTCCCACGACGCGGACTCACAGTCCACGGGGGTGTTAGGCGCAGAATCCAGGCGAGTGTGTGCCCTTGCTCTTGAACCAGACCCAGGTCCTCATCCCCAGCGCCACTTCCCAGGCTCCCTTTGTCAGCCTGGACAGCAAGGAGCTCGGGGTGGACACAGGAGCTCCTAGTGAGAGAAAAAGGAATTTAAAAAGCAAAGCGTGGGGAACTTCGGAGACACAAGGCTGAATCACTCCGTGAGAGCAGAATTCTTTCCCTAGGAAAACAGAAGGGACTGGGCAATTGGGGGTCCTCCTAGGAACAGGGAAACGCTGGGGACAGGGGCGGGGAGGCGGCTGGCCCCCTGGGAAAGGTGTCTGAGTGGACCGCTGGGTTGTTGGAAGAGCTTCAGCAGGAGCCCAGAGAGCAGGAGATGCCCAGAGCCCAGCAGCCTGGCATGAGAGACAGCCACGCACCTCCGGCTGGCAGGTGCCCGCCCCCGGTGACAGTGACTGGCACGGAGCAGGGACGCCCAGGGCTCTGGCACGGGGCCGGCAGCTGCCACTGCCGAGGTTTTTATGCTAATGCTGCCTGTCAAGCCGTCAGCGCTCAGGGCAGCTGGACTTGACAGGGAAACCGCTGGGTCCCCTGGGCTTTACTTCCCCTGAGCCTCACCCAGGTCCTCAGAGATGTCCAGCAAGGAGGGCTGGAGGCGGAGGAGGGGATGCTCGTGGAGGGCCGGCACCGGCCAAGGGCCCAATGGAGCCTCCCCAGGGCCTCATAAGAGGAAACCCCATTCTCCCCCAAAGCCCACCCACTCTAAAGTGGGAGCCCCAAACCCGAATGGCGGCACCTCTGGGTTTTCCCAGTGGGATGGGAGCAGAGGATTCATTCTATGTCAATGATTCGGCCCCAAGGACCATGCCTGGAGGAATCTGACAGGAGACAGTTGTAGAGGGCAGAGGGGACCCCAGCTTCCCAACCCCCCCAGAGTAAGGGTGACGGTGGTGGTTTCAATTATTTAGCACACATGCACCGACAACTGCTCATGTGCCGGGCACCACGTTAAATGAGATTAAGGCAAATAAATATTGCCTCTGCCTACAGATGGACAGGCATTCCAGTAGGGAGGGTAGGACATTCCTCACATCTTGTCCAGAACTCGGGTGCAGGGTCCACAGGGGATCCCGGGTTAGGGCGTATATCTCACACGACGTGACACAAAAATGGAAACTGTGACCTCCACACACACCCCCCGCCCCCCCGGGCACACCAGGGGCCTAACCTGGGCTGGGGATCTGCGAGAGGCTTGGAAATTACTTTCAAAGCTGTGTGGCAGGCAGGATCTGTGGGGAAATCTGCTTTCTGCCTTTTTCTGTGAGAGGCTGGGAACACAGGCGGCATGAATGAGCACTGAACTTGGGAGTCTGGAGACCCATTTCTAGTTCCCAGGACCTGCATGACCATGGGCAAGGCTCTCTCTGTCTCTGAGTTTCTGTGTTTCCCTCGGTCAAATGGGACCCATCCATCCTGAGAATTCACTGCTTCTGAATGCAGAACACGCTGCTGAGCCTTTCCAGAAAGTGGTCCTACCCTCGGAGCTGCCTGGCTCCCAAGGGAGGAGCTAGCCAATGTGTCATAGCAGATGGGACCCCCAAGAATGCCCAATGCATGGGACGTGTGCTGACTCATCACCCCCCGGCCATGTACCAGCATTCCCCGAGATACGTGGGGATGTTTCCTGTAATCAGTTTATGGACGGTTCTCTGAGCATTGTGGCTGGCCATAAAATATACTCACTTCATAGTCTCCAAGGAACTGCCAGGCCTTCCAGCTATAACTCTGAGTCCCCAGCCCCTCCTGCCTGGCCTGACACCTTGTTTGGTGAATCTGATTTCATTTTGATCTTAAATCTGCTCTAAATGCCTCTGAGCAGTAGCCACAGGAAGGGAGTAGGGGAGAGGAGGAAGATCGCTGAGAATTACGACCCAGGCCCATTAGGAAGGGATGACCGCTCTGCACAGTCCCTTCTAAATCACGCCTGAGAAGAAAGTCACGGACACCTGAGCTGGCCTCACGAGCTGGCCAGCAGAGACACCGGCTGGGAGGGCGGGGGCTTCGGGACTCCGTCAGCCTGGCCTACAGGTCCTCCCTGCTCAGGGACCCCCCCGACGTCCCTCCTGGGCCTTCCCGTGGCTGCTGTGTTCTGGATACTCTCCTCCTCGGTCTGTCCAACGATTCGGTCCTCCCTTTGCAGGATTCCAAGAAGTAGGTGCCCAAGGGGTAGTGTGCTGTAGTGGGCGGGAACCTCGTGGCGATGAGGGTAGAAGGTACAGGGATGATAGTCCTTCTGTGCTGGGGGAAGAGCCACCTAGAGGCTCCTGGGACCTCACCTCCTTTCCTCCGAGGAAGGGGCCATAGAGAAAGATGAGGAGTGGAGTTACTGCTGGCCCCCTCGCCCAGCCAACTGGGCTGTACCAACTGCTGGCTGGGGTGGTGGGCCTCAGGCATGTATGTTTGCATGTTCTGACTTCAGGAACTCACTCTGGCTTTGTAGCTCCTCTGCAACATCTCCTCACCACAATCCAGCCCTCCCTCCTCCCTGGGCGCATTTGAGCCCAAAAAAGATCATGCAGTGGCTAAGGGCCTGAGCTCTGAAGTCAGACCATCTAGATGTGAATCTAGATTCTACCACTTACTGTGTGACCTTGGACCATTGCGTAGCCTCTCTGTGCCTCAGTGTCCTCAACTATAAGGTACAGGATAATGAGAGGGCAGGCGTCTCGGGATTGTGAAATTACCCATATACAGGTCCCAGAGCAGACCCCAGCACATGTTAGCTGCTCTCCTTTGGTTAGTATTCTCTGGGGTGGGTAGCCGGGGATAAGGGGGCTCGGGAATGTTCATTTTCCACTATACCATGTCTTCCCTATGTGTCCAAGGCCTAGGGTGAATGAATGAATGAATGAATGAGTGAGTGAGTGAATGAATGAATGAGTAGCACTGAGTATGAGAATATGGGGGATGCAAAGACCCCACGTACTTACTTTCTAGCTGGGCGTCCAAGACCGCTGCCACAGGGAGAATGTTCCAGGGGCCAGCAGGAACTCACAGGTGGATCCAGAAGGCCATCAGCACCAGGAATTGGATTCTGAGAGGGAAAGACCAGCCGTCTGAGGTCAGGGAGCATCCAGATACCCCCAGACATCCCTGCACTTATGGAACCGAGGCCCCAAGGGATGCTGGGTGAGGGAGTGCAGGACCACAACTCACTGGATTTGCCCTCAATTAATTCTCCCAAGCTTCGATGCACGGTTAAGATTTCCTAGGTGCCTTTGGTCCCAGAGTATTAACCAGAGAATCTTTCAGTGTTCATGGCTGGGGGTTTGAAAAACTCACAAAGCCACGACTTTTCTTTTTTTTTTTTTTTTTTTTCTTAGAGCCGGAGGAGCTTTAGGATTGAACATTTTCACCAGTGATTTTATAGAGGGGAAACTAAAGGTCAGAGAGTCAAAACGGCTTTCCTAAGTCTGCTGAGCTTCTCTCCCAAATGGGTCCCTTTATTGCCTGTCACTGAATCCCTGTCCTTACCCCGGGTCGAGAGGACAGAAATCACTTCTCCAGTTTTAGAGAACGCAAAGTAAGGGCTGAGACCCAGCCTGGGGGAGGGGCTTACCCGAAGCCCCTGACCCTGCAGATCAGCCACAGAACCGGCCGAACCAGGGCTTCTGGCCCCAGTCTGTGCCTCGTCCCCGAAGGGGAGCCGTCCCCCCGCATGGAGCACTGGTGGGGAAGCTGGCTTTCCCAACCACCCTCCGTCAGCTGCTCCTCTAAGCAGAACACACCCCACACAGCCTGAGGAGCCTGGAGTGCCAGGGAGGCTCCAAGTCGGTATCAAGAGGATTTTCATAAACACAACTGTCTGTGTCTGGGCAGCCATGTGGAAAGTTGCAATATAACCCACTGATGTCATGTGGCAGGGGAAACAAGATTTCCAGAGGCTGCCGCGCTGCTCTTTCCAACCTCCGCGTGGAGCAGAATCCCAGACAGGCTTTTGAAAGAAAGGGAAGGAGGAAAAAAAAAAATCTGCAACAAATTGCAAAACAAAACCCTGGTTCCGAGGTCTTCGAGGAAGGGCGGCAGGGAAGGGGGCTGGGGAGGGTCTGGAGTCAGGGGGAAGCGTGCCAGGCTGCGGGGTCACCCTGCAGGCTCCATTCTGTGAGAAGGTGTGGGCAGCCTCCCCAAGGCACTGGTGTGCCTCGACCTCCCCCTGCCGCTCCTCAGCACAGATCCCTGGGCCCCAAAATCCCCTGTTTCTCTCCCCTCTGTTGGACTACACCGAGCCTCTGCCAGACCCTCGCTCGCCTGGTCTTTAAAATCTCCAGATCTCAGACTCCTGGCAACCCATTCCACCACCAGTTTGGGGATCGTGCCTAAGGTTTAACTCACACGTGGGCTACTGCGGTTTCAACACGGTTCTGGTCCCGCACTGGGGCCGGGCCCCCAGAAGAGCAGAGTGGTGGGGGGACGGGATGTCCTTCCTTCTCTGTTGGTGTCTCATAGAAGGTTACCTTGCTTCTCCGGGGGTTCCAGCAGCTGGCACCCCTTGGCTGGGTGGGTTCACCTGCTTGCCCTCGGCTTCCCTTATTTCCACCGTGGGGTGCAGGGTGGACATGGTACTCAGGGCTCCTTTTAGTTCAAAAAGTCTATCATTTTATGACTATTTTACGCATAAGAAGTAGCAGAGTAGTGCAAATCACATAAAGGATATTTTGTGGTTTTATGAATACTTCTGAGGATCTTCAAATTATAAACTAATCGTTCTAATGGCAGAAAACTTGAAAACCAAGACTAAGCATTAAACAAACAAACACCTCAAATACAACTCAGGTATAATTTCTATTAACTTTTGGAATGTGTTTTTTTAGTCTTTAGAGATTGTGTATCTATATATTTTTTAAGTAAAAATATTATACTATAATAAGGTTCTACAGTCTGTACTTTAATCATTTTGGAATACACTATAAACATTTTTTCTTGTGTGGATAATCTTCTGCAACATGGCATTTTCTTGAAAGTTATTCTATATTCTCATGATTTTTAATATTCGGGAAAATTGCAAATAAGGAAACACAAATGGCTAGCGAACCTACGAAAAACACTTTGCCTCGAGAATAATCAAAGCAAAGCAATGCGATATGATTTTCACATACCAGATTAGCATAGATTTTATTTTTTTAAAGCTGACACAATCTAGTTTATTACCTGGATGAAGAAACGGACAATCTTTTACATGACTGGAAGACTGGGAATCTATCTATCTGCAAGACTTTTTTGTACCAAGATATGAAATGTGTATGATTGTTCACTTACTAGTTCTGTTTCTTGAACTGACCCTGTGAGAATAACCACCTAAGCATGAAGAGATAGAAGTACAAGACGTTTGCTGAAGCATTATTTAGAATAGCAGAATTTTCCTGACACCCTAAGCATCCGCCAGCAGGGGAATGCTTATGACACCTGGGTGGCTCAGTCAGAAGCATCTGCCTTCGGCTCAGGTCATGTTCCCAGGGTCCTGGGATCCAGTCCTGCATCGGGCTCCCGGCTCAGGAGGGAACCCGCTTCTCCCTCTGCCTGCCACTCTCCCTGCTCATGCCCTCTTTCTCTCTCTCTCTCTGATAAATAAATAAATAAATAAATAAATAAATAAATAAATAAATAAAATAAAATAAAATAAATAAAATCTTTAATTAAAAAAATAGGGGATGGGGCGCCTGGGTGGCTCAGTCGTTAAGCGTCTGCCTTAGGCTCAGATCATGATCCCAGGGTCCTGGGATCAAGCCCCGAATGGGGCTCCCAGCTCGGCAGGAAGCCTGCTTCTCCCACTACCATTCCCTCTGCTTGTGTTCCCTCTCTCGCTGCGTTTCTCTCTGTCAAATAAATAAAATCTTTAAAATAAAATAAAATAAAAAAATAGGGGAATGCTTAAGATAAGCATGAGATCTCCAAAATGGGTACATAGTATTCAGTCATTAAAAATGATAATGTAGCTCTGTATCTATTGGCCGGGAAAGATGTCTTGGATATTTTGTGGAGTGAAAAAATCAGATAACAGAACATCATGCAAAGTCTGAGCCCATTTCTGTAAAATCTGTCTGTGTGTCTTAGATCACAAAACGCCCAAAGCACTGTTACCTTCAGGTAGGAGGGGATTAAAGGTGGCAGTCTGGTCTGGGGGCGGGGCAGGGAGCGGATTGAGGACTCACTTTGAAGCTACGTTTGCCATCCAGCCACCAAGTTTCTGTGTGTGTTTTTTTCTTAGAATGCACGTTCATTCGGGATTGCAGAGAGGGGCACTGATGGAGATTAGGAACACCTCCATCTGCCGACAGCTGTTGGCCAAAATATTAGCAGTGATTATCTCCTGGAGGTGGGATTCGGCATGTCTTAATTTCTTCTTTGAATTTTTAGTATTATTTAAATATTTTACAAAAAGCGTTTTGCAGTATTTGCTGTTAGGGAAGGTTCATGTGCGCCGTTTACTTTGCTTCTTTTATCCTATCCTGGGAGCCTGGATTTCTGTGTCCTACCTGTCAACATCTGCAATCTTTACCTCTCACCTCGCTGTTGCCTTTCCTCCGAGAACCCCAGTTGCCTCCTGGCCAGTTTGGTTTTATCGCAGCAGGTGCAAGCCTGTGGGCAGCCTCCGTGCTCTCGGTCTACCCCCACGGGACTCCTGGAGTCCGCCTCTCCCCCCACCACCTGCAGGAGGCTGGTGTTCGCACGCCTCCGTCCCGGCTGAGCAGGGGCACTTGCAAATTTTGATCTTTGTCCCTCGCCTTCCTCTGCCGTCCTTTGTTAAGACTTGTCTTTTAGGTTCTGATTCAACCACAGGGCGCTCGCCGAACATGGAAATCCCTGCCATCGCTTCTGCTCCTACTCTCAACTCTGTTTATCCTCCTAAGACCCAACTCGGCATCTGACCTTGTTCCGTCTTTCATCTTTGCCTGGCAGTTTCAGGTCACCTGGACCATGCTAAGTGTGACAGTGCTCCATCCCACTTGATTCAGCAGTTCAAACACCACCCACTGGGTGTTCCTTATGTGCTCGAGCCCGGGGCTGGTTCTTGTGGACACAGAAACTGTGAGTCTAGGTCTCTACTCCGGAGGGAGCCACAGGGACGCTGATGGCAGCTGACACTGAGGGTCGAGGGTCGGTGACTTCCAGGTGCTGTTCTAGAGGCTTTGCATGGATTGTCTCATTTAACCCTCCCTATACCCCCGTGAAGTAAGTACTACTACTGTATCCATTTCACAGAGAAGAAAACTGAGGCCTAAATTCCCCGGGGGCACAGAGAATTGGGCGGTAACTTGGCTCAGGAGGCATTCGTTGTCAACAAGACGCTAGGGAAAAAAGAGGCCACCTGCTGAGTGCCGTGGTGGACAGTTTTAGGAAGACTTCAAGAGTTCAGCAAAAGTGAGACATGAATTCTTTTGGCTCTCAGACTCTTGACCCGCCTGGGACCCCAGCAGGTGACCCGCTTCCTCTTTGCTGCTCACCTTTGGTTAGGTGATAACCTGCTTTTATCTCTGTCCTGGTGTGACACATGGTCTGTGACTTACACTCAGCCTCCTCTCAGAGTGACTGACATCTGCTGGCCTGGCCTCCAGCCCCATGTCCCCCGAGCTGGTTGGCAGGCCCAGATCGTGTCCCACACCACACGTCAACACACACCGCCAAGTACCCCAGAACTCTCCCACTTGGGTCTGGGCTTCTTTCTGATGCGCCATGAGCCCTCCCACTGGGGAAGGACTGGTGAACATCGCTCCATGACCCTTTCGCTTCCTTACATAGGCCATGTTCTCTGCCATAAAGATGTTCCTGAAAACTTTTGTTTGAACTAAATGCTTATAAATTGAATCCCACTTAGAATATAAGAATAATTACCTAATGAAACAATAGCATTAACTCACCCTGAGTGCTCGCTACGTGCTGGGTACTTTGCTTGTAACATCCCTTTAATTCTTGGAACGCATCTGTAAGATGGGTACCGTTCTCCTCGTCCTGATAACGAGTGATGAAGAAACCAAGCCCGGAGAAGTTAGTGGACTTGACCAATGGTCACACAATGGTAAGTGGCGGAGCTGACTCCTGGCCCAGCACATCGTCTACACCATCAGTCTGCTTCACCTTGTCAAAGGAGCATTCGGCGAATTCTTAGGCAAACAGTCTCAGGGAAATCTATGAGCCCTGCGGGGTAGTACTATAGCGGGGACTGGAAAAGGTCCTCCCCACCGTTGCCCAGAAAGGGGGGCTTTGGAGCTGCCCCACGTCCTCCCCAGCAGGCACCGAAGCATACACGTGCATGCGTGCGTACACACACACACACACACACACACACACACACACACGTCAACACACACGTGTGCCTTCCTGGTCCAGCCCACGACTGCCTCCTTTGACCAGGCAGCTGCCTGGGTGCAACAGGGCTGAGCCACTAGGCACCAGGGCAATCAAGAGCAAGAAAGCTGAAGAAAAGCAGCTAATACTCTCTCTCTGATATGCAGCTTTGGTTGTAATAAACACAGCAGCGAATATTCCCGCAGGGACTTCCTAATGGAGGAGATGGATACACTCCAGAGCAACCCAGGGGGTTTACACACGGCTCTGACTAAACTCCCTATAAAATCAATCCCGCCTTTTCACCAGTTGTGACAGGGTGTTCTAATATTAATCCACTCTCCTTGTCAGTCAGCTCCCCCAACAAAGGCTTTAATGATCCTTAACCAGGCATAATAAACACGACACGTTCGAGCACAGAGTGCCCGGATCCAAGGAGCCCCCGCACCTGACGACGACAGCGAACTTGGAGGTTAAGGGAGACAAAGGGGTCCCTCTCTGTCCCCCTGAGCCACCTCCTCTCTCCCTGCAGGCTGGGCAGTGGAGGAGGGCAGCCCCATGAGGGCAGGGGCTGTCGGCCGGCTCAGGCTGGCAGGTGGGTAGGAAGGGGTCCGGCCCAGATGCCCCTCTGTTGGCTGGCTGGGTGGGGTCTGGACAGCCAGCCCCCTGGATGCTGATCGTCCCAGGCCGCATGCTTCTACAACCCCACTTATCCCTTCACTGAGGGGTAGCCCTCTTCTCTCTGGAGGAAAGGTGGGCAGGTGCAGAGGGTCTCGGCAACCAGGAGAAGGAATGCAGAAACCAAGGCTCTGGCCTCTGTGCTGGGCCCTCCCCAAACCCAGACTGCCCAGACTTGGCCTGCTCCTGCTCTCCCACCTACCCGTCTCTTGCTCCTTCCTTCCCTGGACCTTTCCCTGGACCCTCCAGGACTGTAGAGACCCCAGACCGGGATGGGCCTGGGACCAGAAGACGGGCAGTGGGAGAGATGGGCAGACAGGTGATGGCAGGGGTGAGAAAGTGGAGGGGTGGAGGAGGAGGGTCTACACCACCGAAGCCTTAGTCCTCTAATCCACGCTTGAGTCTTCGAGGCTGCCTGGTGTTCATCAGAGCTGGGCTGGGGCCCCCGCACAGGCTCTGGGGCAGCTCTGAGTCCTCCTCTCTTATACCTGAGCCTATTCAGGAAGCAGTAGGGTAAAAACTGCCAGGCGGCCTCAGCCGGAACCTCCCTGCAGACTCCCTCGGGCGACAGGGAGTCAGAGCCTGGAGTGTGGCCTCTGCCTGCAGAAGACAACCCGAAGTGGCCAGAGATGGGAAATGCAACCAACAGGCTGCTCAGCCCCCTGAGGGGCAGCTCCACAGGGCCCAGCTCCCCCCACCCCCCGTCCCCTCTGCCCCCCATAATGTCCAGCTTCCCCGCGGCTCTGCAGGCCCCAGAGAGCTGTGTGTACAGAGAGCTGGGAGCAGAAGCATGTCTTCACTGTTGCAACAGAACCTGGTTGCATGTTTTAATGTGACCAACAAACATACTTAAGAAAAATAGGGACAATGTGTAAAAAAAAGTAGAAAGAGAGGACACACCTGCTTCCACCACCATTGACGTCTGAACATTCCCTGAATGCACCGCCTTCCAACACTTTTCCCCTTAAAGGTGTGGAATCCAGTTTGGCCTCGGACTTGTATCAGGGCCTGTAAGTGCTCTCTTGCTCCCAAGGGACCCCCCTGCGTCGGGGAGGAAGGGAGGGATTCTAGCGCATGATTTACTGGGGGACTGGGGCACCTTCCTTTAACGCCCATGCCCCCACTTTCTCAATTATAAAAAGGAGAGCGGACTAGTCCTGACCTCGCGGGGTGGGGAGGAGGGTGAGAGGCGTGGGGAGGAGGGTAAAAGGGTTTTATACAGGCAAAGCACTCAGAAAAGTGCCTGGCATGTAATAAACAGGAACTAAGTGCGGCGGTCTCCCGGATAGCATCAGTATTGGTACTATTAATTACTCCTCTTGTTAGTACCATCTTCCCCTTGAGGAAGGGGAAGTAGACGGGGGCGGCCCCCTGCCCCCAGCGGCTCGGCTTCCGCAGGGCTGTGCAAGCCCCGCACTGTGTACCAAGTGGCCAGGACAGCTCCGGGCAGGGAGGACAGAAGGCCAAGCAGGGCTCATCCGGGGCCCTGTCTTTGCCGGGGTGAAGGCGTGTAGCTTCCATGCCTCCTGTGGGATCTTGCTGCCCATGTAGCTTGGCCCCGGGGCCCATGGCAGGCTGCAGCTCCCTCCCTCCCTCACCTCTGGGGGCCGTGAATCCACCCCCGCCCCCTGCCCCCCCAGCCTCCAGGAGAGTGAGCCCCTCCCTCCCTCACCCTCCCTGGCACCCCCAGGGGCCCATTTGCCCGCCCTCAGAGACCATCCACCTACCAGATCCCTGGAGAGAACCCCAGTGAGCCCCTAATAGCTCATGACAGCTCCAATAGCTCAGATTCATTCAGCGCTTCCTAGGTGTCAAGCCCTTTGCTAAAAGCTTTCCATATATTATCTCACTGAAGCCTCACGACAAGACTATGAGGTAAGAACCGTCATCACCTCCACTGTATAGATGAGGCCGTGGCTCAGAGAGATTGAGTCGTCTGCCGGCAGATTGAGGACCTGCTCCGTCTGTCAGCAGGGTGACTTGAACGGAACTGTGGCGAGACAGCCCTTTGTTCCAGGGACACCACTACGGACCTGTTGCTTTTCTCCAGCTGTTCTTCTAAGGGGACGCCGGGCACCATCGTTAACTTGAATGCTAATGAATCGGGTGTTTGGATCGTGTAAGCTGGGTCTATCTCTTCTCTTTGACGTGAAAATGAAAGGCAAACGAGTTGGAGAAACCGAGACCCAGAAAGGGCTAAATCTTTCCCCAGGGGCACACAGCTAGAAAGTCCCCGAGCTAGACCCAGGATCCAAGACGCCCCATCTCAAGTTCTTCCTAGCACATCCTGCTCAGCACCTGTGACCTTCCAGCCGGCCCTCGGCCGAGACCAGAGACCCTGTCCCGCAGCTCTGGGGCGCCGTCCAAAGGAACGCAGAGCAGCCCGGCTCGAACGGGACGTGCTTACGCAGCCCCTGACTCGGAGCTGACGTTCCCCTCGTGGCGGTGAGTCAGCAGCGCACACCTGCCCGTTGTGGTTCCAGCATCTGCCCATCCTCGGCTGCGGCTCATTCATTCGTGAACGGACCCGAGCTCACGCAGCGGCTGCTTCCAACACCGGCCAGAGCCCAGCCGCTCACAGCTCCCCCGGCCCGTGCTCTCCCTACCTGCTCCTGCTTCAATCGCTTCCCGTCCCCCTTCCCGTCCCCTGAGAGCACAACACAGCCCGAGCCCAAGACGGGGCCCCTTGAGAAGCTATAGAAGAATCATCTAGAAGAATCCAAGAGAGGCAGTGCTGATTGGAGCATGTGCAATGCTGATGCCTGCTTTCCTTGGGGTCCTGCCGAATTTCTCCCTTTCACGGGCTGGTGACTGCCTTCCGGCTGCCCGCAGTGGCCGTCCCTGGCAGTTCAGGCCAGCCGCCTCCAGCCGCGGCAAGTCTGGGTGGGGGTAACCGTGCATCTTGCATTGAGTTAGCCAGGTAATGGGTATGGAAGATACACACAGTGTGTGGGCCGATGGCGGCCGCCAGGGCCACACCACTCTCCCACCTCGGGCTCAACTGCACTGCTGCAGGTCGCTCTCTCCCTCCCACGCCCTCTCCCTCTCCTGGTGTTTTTGTTTTGTTTTTTTGTTAGTGTTTTTGTTTTTTGGCCAAAGTCTCTCTCTCCCCAATTCGCACCTCCTCCCCATCCCCTGCGCCTCCCCAAACAGCTAAAGGATCCCTAGGAACATTATTATTTATTTACTTTTAATCATTTTCCTAGGCAGCCAGTTCCTGAGAAGACTGAGCCTTGGAGGCTCAGCTGCCTCTGCCAAGTGAATGTCCTGTCCTCTGTCCCTTCCCGGGATGCTCAGGTTCAAGGACAGTGGCAGCCCAGAGAGAGCTTCAGTGCAACCAAGGAGGAGGCATGTGGCTTAGAGCACTAGGCAGACGCCCAACCCCGACATCAGCAGTGCACACATGCTCAGTGGCGCTCCGGGGCAGGCACACTGCCAGCGCACCACCCGCCGCCCCTGGGGCCAGCGGTGACCACGCACACCTCCACACACACACACACACCCGCACCTCCAGAACCCCACGCCTGCGTGCACGCACTCAGCAATCCACTTCTGCATGTGTGGGCCCCACCATACCAACATTGTCAAAAAATCCACGTTCCAGATGGGTGCTCCTGAGATTTACACATGGAAGAGTGCAGTGCACCTGCAAGGTACCCCTCCGGCCACATCTCCCTGAGGCGCATTCTCCGGCTGCACACACACGCCCCTCATACACTCATACTCTCAGCAACACAGGTTCCCACGCTCACTCCCAGGGCAGCAAGCACACCCCTAACTGTCCATGGGAGTCTGTGTAGACTCCCCATCATCCCTGTATACCCCCACGGAGACACACCTTTAGTACTAACATTAATCACAGTCCTACAGGTCCCCTCACACTGCTTACAGACCCACCAGCAGCTTCTCACGTGCACATACATCTAACACGGCCCCGATCTGTTTACAGACCCCCCCAGGGAACACCCGAGTCCGCCATCGTCACGTGCAAAGGCAGCCACGTACAACTCCCTCTAACATCCCATGGCTCTATCAAACGCCCACCATCAGTTCTATGTAATTAAGACTCAACCCTCAACTAAACTCTTGGGCCCGGCGCAGACTCTGTGTTAAGTGCTGAAAATACGGAGGTGAAAAAGAACAAGGCCTTACTCTCAAGGAAGTCTTCTCCATCTGGGAAGAGAAATGGACAAGCAAGCAGACAGATAACAAAAAGCGGTGAGTTCAGTGGCAGAAGTATGGGCACACACGGGCACACACCTCGGTAACTCCAGATTTATAGGAGCAAATGGGCACATTCACACACATCCCGACTGTGCCCATTCCCCACCATTCCAACCATGATCAGTCGCTTCAATTAGGCACAGGGGCTTAAAAAGCAGCCTCCCCCCCCTCCCCGATTGCTTTCCTCCCTCATGCTACAGCTGCTGGTAGGGCGAGAATATTCTCCCCCATGAGCACCGTCACTGCTTGGACTGGATCTCCTCTCTAGGGCTGCTCAAGGAGTACCTGGTACAGCAATGGGGAACGGTCTCTCCAACAGTGGCCCAACTTCATTCTCAGCCTGACCTCAGATAAGCCACAGGCCTTGTAGGTACCCTTCCCACTCTTTGCCTTCTACAGAAATTGCTGTTGCCATGACAAGCCCAAGAGATCTTTCCTGCTCATTCTTCCTTGATTGGGTATTTGGCTCTAGCAGCTGTCTGATATTTTTATTTTTTTGAACACTTATTATCTCATTTTTTTCATAATGAAATTTCAAAATTTCAAAATTTTATAATGAATTTTTTTTCCATTTTTAGAAATTTAAATTCAATTAATTAACATATAATGTATTATTGGTTTCAGAGATAGAGGTCAGTGATTCATCAGTTTTATATAATGCCCAGTGCTCATTACATCATGTACCCCCCTTTACTGTCCATCACCCAGGTACCCCATTCCCCACTTCCTTCCCCTCCAGCAACCCTCAGTTTGTTTCCTATGAGTAAGAGTCTTGGGGCACCTGGGTGGCTCAGCGGATTAAGGCCTCTGCCTTCAGCTCATGTCATGATCTCAGGGTCCTGGAATCGAGGCCCACATCGGGCTCTATGCTCAGCGGGGAGCCTGCTTCCCCCTCTCTCTCTGCCTGCCTCTCTGCCTGCTTGTGATCTCTCTCTCTCTCTCTCCTTCTGTGTCAAATAAATAAATAAAATCTTAAAAAAAAAAAAGAGTCTCTTATGGTTTGTCTCCCTCTCTTGTTTTATTTTTTCCTCTCTTCCCCTATGATCCTCTGTTTTGTTTCTTAAATTCTGCACGTCAGTGAGATCATATAATTGTCTTTCTCTGTTTGGCTTATTTCACTTAGCATCATACCCTCTAATTCCACCCATGTTGTTGCAAATGGCAACATTTCATTTTTTATGGCTGAGTAGTATTCCATTACATAGATTCCACCTCTACCTTCTCCATGCATCTGTTGATGGACATCTGGGCTATTTCCATAGTTTGGCCATTGTGGACATTGCTGCTATGATCATTTGGGTGCACGTGCCCCTTCAGATCACTACATTCTACATTTGTATCTTTGGGGTAAATACCCAGTAGTGCAATTGCTAGGTTGTAGGGCAGCTCTAGTTTCAACTTTTTGAGGAACCTCCATACTGCTCTCCAGAGTGGCTGCACCAGCTTGCATTCCCACCAACAGCATAGGAGGGTTCCCCTTTCTCCGCATCCTCGCCAACATCTGTCATTTCCTGATTTGTTAATTTTAGCCATTCTGACTGGTGTGAGGTGGTATCTCATGGCAGTTTTGATTTATATTTTCCTGATGCTGAGTGATGCGGAGCATTTTCTCATGTGTGTGTTGCCCATTTGGATGTCTTCTTTGCAGAAATGTCTGTTCATGTCTTCTGACCATTTCTTGATTGGATTATTTGTTCTTTGGGTGTTGAGCTTTGATAAGTTCTTTATAGATTTTGAATACTAGCCCTTTATCTGATATGTCATTTGCAAATACCTTCTCCCATTCTGTCAGTTGTCTTTTGGTTTTGTTGACTATTTCTTTTACTCTGTTTTATCTTGATGAAGTCCCAATAGTTCATTGTTGCCTTTGTTTCCCTTGTCTAGAAGTTGCTGTGGCTGAGGTCACAGAGGTTGCTGCCTGTGTTCTCCTCATGATTTGGATGGATTCCTGTTTCACATTGAGGTCTTTCATCCATTTGGAGTCTATTTTTCTGTGTGGTGTAAGAAAAAGGGTCCAGTTTCATTCTTCTGCGGGTCCAGTTTCATTCTTAAGTACGTTGGGTGGTTTCTATGATCGATTTCTTTTCTGAGTGCAGAGGAAGACTGTGCAAGAGAAATCATCCACTCGGATGTAGCCTGGGACACAGTCACAGCGATGTAACCCAGCCAAGTTGACACACACAGCATTGGCACGACAGTAATGCATCTTGGCTGCACACTCATCGATATCGTCACAGTCGGCAGAATCTCCCTGCACAGAAATGTAACCATTCTTGCATTCGCACGTAGCTTTCGTATTCCAGTTTTTACACTCCGAGTTTTCACCACATTTACGGCCTTCTGCACAAAAGTTATGACCTCTACAGACTCTGCAGCACTGATTCTCTGGGAGAATGTGGTCCTTTTCTGAGCCTTCTGGACCTTCTGTCCAATTTTCTCAACACCATTTGTTGAAGAGACTCTCTTTTTCCATTAGACATTCTTTCCTGCTTTGTTGAAGATTAGTTAACCATAGAGTTGAGGGTCCAAATATGGCTTCTCTGTTCTGTTCCACAGATCCGTGTGTCTGTTTTTATGCCAATACCATACTGTCTTGAAGATTACAGCTTTGTCATAGAGCCTGGGGTTTGACATTGTGATGCCACCAGCTTTGGTTTTCTTTTTCAACATTCCTCTGGCTATTCAGGGTCTTTTCTGGTCCCATACCACTTTTAGGATTATTTTTAAAAGCTGATTCCTTTTAGCTTTTAAAAGCTTTTAATAGCTGATTTAAAAGCTAAATTCCTAGAATTTTAGTGTCCAGAGCAGAGGTCAAGCAACTGAGCCCCACAAGCCAAATCCGGCCCACCATCCGTTTTTGTAAATAAAGTTTTATTGAAACGCCCATGTGTCTAAGTATTGTCTATGACTGCTGTGGGGCTGTAATGACAGAGTTCAGTAGTCAGAACTGAAACTATGGCTAGTCAGACCTAAAATATTTACTACCTGGCCCTTTACAGAAGAAGTTTGCCAACTTGGCATCAAGCATGGAAGTGGGAGTCCTACTCTGGTCTTCTCTGGTTAAAACAACACAATACATATTAGGAGGTAAATAAGAAACTGCAGAATGCAGAAGAAGAAGACAAAGAAAGGAAAGGGATCCAAACCACTTCTTTTTTTTTTTTTTAAATATTTTTTTTATTTATTTGACAGAGAGAAACACAGCGAGAGAGGGAACACAAGCAGAGGGAGTGGTAGCAGGAGAAGCAGGCCTCCTGCCGAGCAAGGAGCCCGACGCGGGGCTCGATCCCGGGACCCCGGGATCATGACCCGAGCTGAAGGCAGCCGCCCAACGACTGAGCCACCCAGGCGCCCCTCCAAACCACTTCTTTAATTCATCCCATAGATACTGACTGAGTGCCTCCCATCCACCAACGCCACTGGGCACCAGGTTATAGCAGTGATGAGAATGTAGCTCCTGTCATCCTGAACCAAAGAAGCCTAATGAAGGACATTAAACCACAGCTTACCCAAGGACTGCATATTAAGCATTGTGATAAATGCTGAGAAGAGGAAAAAATGGGGAGTATCGAAGCTGGAAAAACAAACTTAGAAGTACTTTGACAGGTGAACTCAATTATGTGAGGGAACGACATGGCAAAAGGACTGGACAAGCTCTCTGGACATCCCAATGTGGGACCTGGGATCAGGACAGTACCAGAAGGTTAGGACGACTGTCTCAGTGATTCGAGAAGTTTTAGCCCTCAGCACTGCCCTACCATGGGCTCTGAGCCACAGAAGCTTGTGGACTCCATATCAACGAAGGAACATCACTTGGGGGATGGGTAGGGGGGCTGATGCTTGGGGTTGGCTGACATGACTTCTGGGTCCAAGTGTAAGGCTCACAAAACCTTGTCAAGATGACACATCAGGCCAAGCTTTGCCAACATTCTCTTTCCCTTCCCAGCATCCTCTGCTTCCTTGTGACAGACATAAGGGATGGTGACCCCTCCCGACCTGGCCCTTGGGTGGGCCATGAACAGCTCCTGTCACAGGGTGCTGGGAGAGTGCCCTCCACTCCGCTGGTCATTATGGGTTCATACTTAAACCCATTGAAAATGAGTTTCCATACCAACTGGCTTCTTGGAAGATCCTGAGAACCTCCTCCTCCCTTCTCACACTGGACCCCAACCTTCTTCCACTTGCTCCCTCCTCTCAAGCTCCATCCAAACTTTTCCATTTCTCCTGTGAGTCTTCCAGACCCTCTCCTCTCCAGCTCCTCAGGTGGCATCCAAGGGGCCATGCCTGATGCCCTCATGCAGAAGATTCAAAGGACGACATCAAGGTTTGGCCTCACTCTTACTCCAGGATTCTTGGTGACCACTCCTTGTTCATCCCATTCTACCAGGGGCTTATTTCCCAGATCTGGACATCAAAGACACAGATAAGAGCAAGAGAGATAGAAGCTGGCAGCAAGAAAGAAGGCAGTATTGGGAGAAAGAAAGGAAGCAAGCAAAATGCAAGACAAAATAACAGGGCAAATGAGGAGAGCCTTAGGAACTCTGGTTTTAAGTGGTCTGATAATTAAAGTGTTTGATGGGGGACCCCACCTTTCAAAATCCTCACCGATGGTGAAGTATATGAAAACTCGAATAGCAAATATTTACTTGGAATTAACACAGAACAGATCCCATCAAGCAACCCTAGGGCTGTTTTTGGAGTCTTACCTTAATGTCTTGTGTGGCAGTGGGGCCCAGGCGGGCACTAGACCTGGCATAATATGCTAAACAAATCTAATGGTGTGCTTTATTTCCCCCCTCAGCAGAACTCTTAATTATGTATCTTGCAAATGCACAGAGAAAATGGATTAACCAGAGCAGCTGTTTGCTGCTGCAGCGGTACCCTTCCCAGAAGCCTTTGCAGAGACACCGTGAGGCGGCCCCACAGGCTTGGCCTGGGAGCTGGCAGGAGTCTGGGAAGAGCACAGGTGAGAAGGTGGATCTGAATCTTCAGCCATGAGATGTCTGTTTCTTGGTACCCCGATGGGAGAAGTGGGACCTAAGTTGAGCAGTGAGCGGTAATGGGGGCCAGGCCAGGCCTGCAGCTGTATGGGCTAAGGCGGGTTGTTTGAAAGGCCATCTTTCCCAGCCCACCCACCCAGAGCCACAACTGAAACCCTCACTTGAGCTAATTGCCAGGTAAGTCTTCTCACAGGATGATTCACTACTGCCCCCTTGGAAATTACAGGGATCCATCCTGTGTCAGTTCGGCTGTGGCTTAGTCCGGTCTGTGGGAGGACCTACTAAGGGACAAACTGGGACCTCTTCCATGAGGACAAAGAAGTCAGGAAGTTCAGAGCTCGGGGCTTTAACTGGGGAAGGCAGACCAATGGAGAGCAACAGAAGGGGCTAGGTATAAGGGCAGAAACCCTCTTTGAGGAGCAACATGCTACAGATGGGCAGACTCCTGACGTGACATGAGCTGGACACTGGGCAGTGACAGAAGTCTCACTGAGAGACTTGTCTCCCTGAACTCAGGTCAGAGGCGCTGGTGTGTGTGTGTGAGGAGGACCCTGCCTGCGACACAAAGGTCCTTGTCTGTGATGCCTCTGGTACAACCCTCCTGAGTGGGAGAACCTCACATAGGCTGACTGTAGTGAGGTTTCGTACCCAGGACCTGGGTTTCAGTCCCATCCTCCCAATCACTAGCAACTCTTACCAACTCTCTGGGTCTAGTTTCCCCAAACTAGTTCAGCCTGGAAAAAACTGGCCTTGAACCCAGCAATAATAGTATTTGAGTCTGAATGTGCTGAGGGACCATTTTATTTACAATGGATCTCTCCTAGGGTCGTAGGAGGGGTATTCACTGAAGTTGGTAAAACTGCCTCATGAGCTGGAAAGGGCAGTGATAATAGTAACAACATGTACCGAGCACTTACTGTGTGCCAAGTACTCGCCTACATGTTTTATGTGCTTTATCTTATTCGGTTCTCACAATAACCCTACGTGCAAGGCCTATTTGGAGCCCAGTTATTCAGATAAGGGCATTAAGGCACAAAGAGATCACATCCATTCCCAAGGATGTACCAATGGATCCATGTACCAATTCACTCCCAAGGATGTACTCTGCACCACTAATAAGTAGGTGGAGTCAGGCTTCAAACCCTGGTATTTTATTTTTTTAAAGATTTATTTATTATTTGAGGGGGGGCATGCACACGAGTGGGGGGATGGGCAGAGGGAGAGAATCTTCAAGCAGACTCCTCACTGAGCACAGAGCCCTACGTGGGGCTCAAACCCGTGACCCATGAGATCATGACCTGAGAGGAAACAAAGAGTTGGACGCTTAACCGATGGAGCTATCCAGGTGTCCCAAGCCCTGGCATATTAATCCCATCTGCTCTATCCCTGTACTAGTTATTGTGTGATACAGGGCCGCTCCCCAAAACTGGCTGGGCTTAGCGCAGGGCAAGAGGAAGCAGGTCCACGCATCACCCAGCAGCATTGGACATTGAAGGCAAAGGCAAACCTTTAGAGTACAGTCCTGTTAGCGGCAGGTTATGGGCACATGCTACAATGAAAGGTCAGAACGAGGCTCCAGCATTGGGCCAGGGCGGCAGGGCGGCCTGAGGAAGATGAAGAGAGGTTCTGCAGCAAGGACCACAAAGCTTTGAAAGCAAGGCACTGCTGCTCCGCGTGCACCCCAGATGGCATGATTCAGTGTTTCCCCAAACATCAACTCCGCCCCGTTCAATGAGACCCACCTTTGTGGAGCACCTATCGTGCACCAGGCATGGGGGACAAGATGACCGGAGAGCATGACCTTTGTCCTTGTGTGGCTTGTAGCCTACCAAGGAAGGCCGATATTACACACGTACTTGCAAGCACGATGAGTTTGGAAAAGGAAAAGGCTCAGGTGTGCATTAGCGAGGGTGAGGCCAACTGCTAGAATGAACAGACCCCAGAACGGCTCGAACGCTGAGCTTCATTGCTCACTCATGTAGCAAGACAAAACCAACGCCCCTGGCTGGTGAGAGAGGCTCTCCTCTTCACTCCCTGCAGACACGGGCTAACAGCAGCGCCGACGTCTTCAACACACATCTCCAAGGCTTCCCTGGGGCTCACGAGCACCATCAGTCAAAGGGAAAAGAGTGAGAAGGAGTGTGTGGGAAGTTTTGTCCTCACGTGCTAATGACGGGATATCCGTACAAGCCACACTGAACTCGGAGGGAAGGGCAGAGTGCCCAGAGGCTGTGGATTTGAGGAGGAGCCAGCAGACTGTCACAGTGGGCAATGGAGGCTCTTGCCCACCATGTTCCCTCTCCTTGGAATGCCTCACCTGGCCCGACTTCCCCTCTTTCTACGCAGCAAACACTGTGACTTCACCAACAATGTGTATAACAATTGTAATGTTCTTTTTCTCTCCTCGTACACATAACCCCTTCCATTCTCAGAAGCCCTATAAACATCATCGTCACTAATAACATGACTCGCACCATCGGTGAGCATGGAAGGGAGGAGGCCTTCGATCCCACGTGGGCTTGGCTGGGCAGGCAGCCAACAATAGTGGAAAACCAGACATCAAGAGGGGACTCCAGAATTGAGTGGGGACACGAGTGACCAGCAGGACGTAAGCCACCCTGAAAATCCTTAAAACGACTGGGAAGAATGACTCTCCAGAGACATGTGGGATGTTGACTCTGATTATTTTATCCAGAAATTAAGAAAAAGGTGAGGTCTGTGAATACGATATGGAAGAAACCTGGAGAGACTAATGAAGAACAGAAGACAAAGTGCTTCACAAACACACGTTAGATCAAAGACTAAGTTGATGCGATTCATCACTACGTATGGGGTCCCTGTTCCACAACCGCCCGTTATGCAGAAATTGTTGTGCCCAGTTGACAGACAAGAGAATCATTTTAAAGAAAGCCTCATAGCCCATGAACAGGGGAGCTGGATTTGAACTCAGGCATGGTCTTAACCACTCTACTCCACTGCCTGAAGAAGGGGTAGAAGAGCAAGAGGATGGAATTTACTAGAAGTCTGGGATGGAGGTAGGCAGGCAGGAGCTGCAGTTGTGAGGAGGGAGCAAAGCTGCCAAAGGCTGGGCTTTCTGGAGACCGAGCAGCAGGCCAAGGAGGGCAAGTGGGACTCCGGGCACCTGAAGGAGCTGGGCTGGTGGTCCTCGCTTGCCAGCCTACCCAACGGGAAAGGGAAGAAGCCTGCTCACCCGGACGGTGGTGGTTCCTCTCTGCTGGGGCAGAAGGAAGGGAGCTCCTGGCAATGCTTGGCTTGCTAAGCCTCAAGGGAGGAAAACCAGGGAGTTGGTGAGAGCAGCTCCCTAAGGTGCCTCGGGTGTGATGCAGCGCTTTCCAGCAGGGAGAGAAATCAGGAGGAAGGGAAGGAAGACCAGATGGAGTTAGTGTTCCAGCAAGTGCATTTAGAAATGAAGGAGAAACGTGGATTGAGGCCAAATCTAGTTCTCAGGGTTCCACAAACCTGCAGCCGCTTGGGGATCATTCAGACATAGGATATCGGGGGCTGGGAGGCACCTCCGAGATCATCCCGCCTGGCTGCTCATTCTACAGTGGAGGGGACCTAGACCTGGAGAGAGTAGGGGAGCAGAAGGGCTGGGGCCGTATCTCAGACTGTCCCCCCCCCACACACACACACACTCCATCATCACTGAGACCGAGAAGTCGTGTAGCAGCAGGCACAAGGAGGGCCGCCTTCTCACTCCTCCCTCTGCACCAACTCTGCGGAGCATCACTTTCAAGAAGGTGCTAGAGACTTGCGGTCTGCCGAGGTGCAGCTGTTTGGTGCAAAAGTCCCCTCAGCCTGCCCCTGCACACTCGCTCCACAGACAGTCCCCAACCCCGGGGCCTCGGGGAAGAGTGAGTCTCCAGAGCTGTGCAGACCTTGGCATGACAATTGGCCTCTCTGACTTGATTTCTTTACTAGTGAAAGGATGCTGCGGGACAAGAAAATCTTTAAGTTCCTGTGCTTTTCTAGCTGAGACTTTAGGCCATCTGCCAGCCCTTCTCACTGTGCCCTCAGGGGCCACAATGTCAGTATAAAGGCCGAGGTTGGGAGAAGGCACCTGCAATTCTCACAGGGGATAAGCAGACCCTCTCCTAACGTAGGTGTTGGGGTTGGGAGGGAGGGGGTCAGGGCAACCAAGAGGGACTACAGATCATGGCTCTAAATACTTAAGAAGTAAAATTAATATAACACACTAATAAAATACGCTTACCCTCCTAGCTTGCCAAATATACCCTCATGATGACAAAACTAAAAAAAAAAAAAAAAACTAAGTGTAAAACTGTGGATTTCTTTTAATATGACTGAAAGTTGGCAACTCTTAAAGATAGATGAATTTAATTATTATTGCACATGTTTGGGTGCTGACAATGTTTGGATGAATAATAAAACAAAGATAAAATAATTCCAGAACTATTGTGTATTTACTCCAAAATTATTTTTCTTGCCTTTATTTAAAGAGTCCCTAATTACGTTGTCATAATCGAGACATTTACATAATTTGTGTGCTGCGGAAATTAATGCCAATTTAGACATCTCGAGTCACTGTAGTTCTTAGATAGGTTTTTTTGTTATTTTCAATTTGAAGAAACTTCTCTGCGGAGGCAGGATAAATTAGAAATGACAATAAAACTCTTAAAGCCCCACATCTATGTATTCAGAAGTAAGCATCGGATTTTACTTGTTTCCAGACATTATAATGGGGTCCCGAGTGATAAATGATCACTTCAGAAAATACTATTCAATAGTTGATTTCCACCATTTCTCACCATATCCGGTCAGGTAGTCTGTACGACGCGTTACCCAGGTCACATCTAGACTTACATATACACAGATTTAAGCAAAATAGAAGTTGCTTAATATTGCAAAGTGTTTCTGACTCCTTTCATGCAACGATTGCAAATACCAAACTAATTAATGAATACTTCCATGAATCTGGTTCTGAACACAAAGAAAACAAGAAAACGGATGCTCAGCACTATGGACACTCCATTATGAAAGAATCTATTGCACCGTGCTATCTGGGAAGGATTTGACAAGTTAATTAATTGGTCTTCTATCGCAGCGTTTCCACTGCTTAGGTCCCAGTTTCCCTACCACCCACCCCAAAGAACTGCCCCCCCACCCCGGTATAGGCAGCGGCGCATTCACCCCCTTCGCAGCAACCTAACTCGGCCACCTTTTGTTTCTAGAACAGAGGGCAAGAGACAAGGACAAGCATCTCCCTGGGGACAAGCATCTCCCAAGAGTGGATGTTTAGGGGTCCAGGTCTCCCCAAACCAACGCTGAGCACTGGAACCCGCTAATAGAGGTACCCACGTGTTCTTTAATTAATGTATTAGTGTGGAGGGCTTAAGGGGTAGGTGAGACTTTCTAGGGCAGGAGAAGCTCCCCCCTTGCCCAGAGAAGAATGTTGCTGGGAATGTCAGGCTGGCAGGGATGAGGCCGGGAGGCCGCCTGATGCTGCCCAGAGGCAGGAACCTCTTGAATCACTTCCAGCTTCTTTCTGAGAGCACACGTTGGCTTCCCAGGCCCCACCCTCTCCCGGCCCACCAGACCACTCGGACTCCCTGCCACGGGCTCGCACCCCTCTGTGACTTTGCTCTCGTGGTTACATCTGCCTGGAATGATGTTCCTCCTTCTCTTTGTTTTACCGGTTTATGAAATGGTTTGTTAAACAGTTTATACTCAGTGGGGCATAAACACATTTTTTTTCTAGCCACACCTTCCGTCATGTTCTCTGGATCCTCTCATTAACAGATACCCTATCTTTCCCGTCCCTTTCCTGGATGTGGATCCTCTGGTGCTGAGGACAGAGAGGGGGTTAGGGATGATGCCCAGGGTCGTTGTGTGGAAATGGCTGCCTGAGCCTGTGGTGTGGGCCTTGGTCCCTAACGTGTCAGCATGGTTCCATCCCCTGCTGATGGCTTTGCCCATGTAAGGTACACACGGTGGTGTTGGATTAGTTCCCCTGGTGCTGAGGATCACGAGCCAGGCAGCCATGGCTTCCTTAGGGCCCTGCCAGTGCTTGACCCCCTCTTCCTGTACTGGACACAGGCCCGTGGCAAGCGCCCCTCCTCCAGCCACCTTGCCCCCCAACACCCACGAGGTCTTCCGGGTTTTCTTTGGTACCCTCTGAGAGCTGGGGAGACTCGGGAGGGAGGGGAGACCCCTCCCTCTGCCCCATTTCCTTCCCAGACTCCAAACTCTGTCCTTCCTTCCAGCCTTGGCCCAAGGCACTCTGGGCTTCAAACACTGCACTCCTCAGTCCCCCCTGCCCCGGTTCCCACGTCAGAAATCTCCAGGAAAGACGCAAGCAGAAGACACAAGTCAAACCCCTTCAAGAGCCCCCCCACCCCCCGCTGTCCCTAACTCCATTAGCACTGGAGTGTCCCCTTTGTCCTGTGGCTCCTCCTGCAGGCACTCTCAGCATCCTGAATGACTCCCTCAGAGCCCCTCTCACCTGGCTTTGCGGAGGGAGAGAGAATTCTAGTCTCCCCAAAACCAGTGGTTGGCCCCTCTGTTCTTCCACAGACTGGGATGTTGGACTCTAGGGTGGCTGTAGAGGGGGGTGTCAGGGCCTCATCTACCCCAGGTGTTGGGGCCTCTTCAGGTTGGGGTGCTCTTAGCATTTCTTTGGACCCAGTTGCTGATCTCATTGCCAGTCCAACCCCCTAACGCACCTGCCCAGTGGAAGGTCTTGAGGCTCAGTTAGGTCTCAGCCTTCCTTGGAGTCTGCCCTAGCCTCCCAAGAAGCCAGCCTCTCCTCTGCACTCCCACGGCGGTTTGGATTCATTTTGGGCCTGTGGCGGTGTCCTTAGCTACTTGCAACTGTTTCTCTGGCACGACCGTGAGGCCCTAATGGGAAAGGAGTGGACTCAGGCATCTCTGTACCCCCAGGACCCACCCCTGGGTCTGGCACCTCACGGACACATGCTACAGGATTGTTAAAGGAAGGAATGAAATGAATGAACTTAATTAAGAAATAACGAGTGAGTCAGTTATTGAGTAAAGGAAGGAACTAATCAGTGAGTGAACGACCGAAGGAAGGAGTCAATTATCCCAGGCCTATTCTCGGCCCCTCCCTGTTCGCCAGCCTCCCTCCCCGGGGGCTCCCAGGAAGCCCATCCACAGCCGGCCCTGCGCTCATGGATTCCAGGAGAGTGGACTGTCCAGTCCACCGTAATGGAACTGTCAGCTCAAGAGGCAACAGCCTCACTGTGAAAAATCATCGTCTATTCTAGTCAAATTAACTAGGTAATACTCTGCATTAGTGTAAAATTCTCCATCAAACCGTGAAGGCGGGCATTTAAAACATTCAAGGCCCAAGAAGGGGAGGAGAGGGCAGAGAAAGTAAGAACCAGTGCTTTTTCCCCGGCAAGTAGGCCAGGAAAGAAAGAAAGGCCTCCCCGCCTTTCCAAGCAGGGAGGAGTCCTACCCAGATTGTTGGAAGCCCAGGCCTGATGCTGCTGGCTGAGCCTCCCCTCCCAGGGCTACCGAGTTCCTCCTCTGCTCTTTCTTCTTGAGGTCACAGCCCCTGTACCAGGCCCTTGGTCTGCGGGCTCAGTGGGATGAGGCTGAGGCCGCCAGAGGGAAGGACAAGATGGAATGTCCCCAGCACAAACCCGACCCATCATTTGCTGGCACCCCCTGCTCTAGGAGGAAGGCACTCTGAACCAATCACAGAGCTGGCTTCATTCTTAGAACCCAAAAGGTTGGCCACCCTACACTCCCAGCGGGGCCGCGGGAGCCCCCTAGTGGCCGTGTGATTGAATGGAACAGTACCCATTCCTGAGCCTGACTGGTGATTAAGGAGAATATCTTTAATATTGACTGGGCACCTTCCATCGCCAGGTACGAGGCAGGGGAGCACAGAACTTTTGTGGGGATCACAGACCTAGATTTGAGGTAGCCTGTGAACCTAGGTGACGAGGCTATGCTTCCTTTATCTTTCTGGCCCCCTCAATTAGCTCCCAGTTGGTGTTCGGCAAATGCTGCAATAGTTTCTCGTGTTCGGGAATAAAAAGTGAACTAACAGAGCCAGTGATACAAGGCGCCTGTACATACACCCATCAAACTGGCAGCTGCTCATCCCAGCCCCTCGGGGCTTGGTCCTGGAGCCCCCCGCAGGAGGCAGAGAAAAAGAGGCAGCTTCCCAGGGGACTGTTCCACGCAGAGGTAGCATACTGGCTGCCTTGCCCTGGGGAACCAGCTCCCTGCATAAATGCACAGATAGACAGATAGATCTTATTAAGCATACAACATTCAGGGGCCTCATTTGGAAAAGACGTTGATTCTAAACGGCTGTTTGCCATTGACAAGCCCCAGCACCAAGGCAGACAGCTCTGGGTTATCCAGCTTGCAAACGCCCCCCCCTTCATCCCCTGCGTGGGCACTCACAGTGCACCCCAGAGCCCCTCCACTCTAGCCCCTGCCTCAGCCAATACTGCATTCCTGGTCACGGACTCGCTTGGCAGAGACCAGATGCCAACACATCCCTCCCTGTCCCCTGGGGACCTCAGGCCCAGCTGTAGCAGCCAGGCAGCCTTGGGACCCTGCAGTCCCCACCAGCCCCCACCCCCAGAGCCCATCAGCACAACTCCCCATCTCCCTGGCCCCTCTCCCACTCCAACCTCCCTTCTTACTGCTTATGCCTGTGTAGGCAGGAGGCAAAGCAATGAGAATACATTAACATTTCCTTAATTCTATCTGCGCCTCCAAAACTCTGAGTCACAACTGGGTGGGTTTTCGAGCCTGGTGAACTGTCAGCCTCATTCAGAAATGCCATTTTCTACTTTGCTCCTGGATCAGCAAGAGGACAAGGGGCGGGGCCCATGGGGGGAGGGGCGGCGGCACACCCCACGGGGACTGATCCTTGCCCAAGGATGATGAGATCAGGGTCCGAGCAGTTCGGAAGAGAAGCCATACGGGACTCTACCAAGAACCTTAAGAGCAGTACCTTGCATTTGCATAGCAATTTTTGCATTTGACAAACTACATTTGTCTACCTTACTTTGTCATTGGTATACCCATTCTACATGTGTGGAAAATGAGGCACAATGATTTGAAACCCTTGGCCTGGATATCACACAGCTAGTCATGATAGAGTCAGGAAAACAACCTCACCTTCTGACTCCACACCCTGTACCACTTGGCCTCGCAGCTGCTGGGCAAACGGCCGGCAAAGTCCCCTGTCCCCTGGGGTTGGAGAGTTCAGGTCTGTTTGACCCCATGGCAGCAGTCCTGCGTGGGAGACCCAACACATACTTTATCGGCTAGAGGTGTTTTGAAAGAAGTCTGGATGTCCTAGGCATGGTGCACGTCCTCCAGCTGTCCCCATCACCCCCACAGCCACCGTGTTACACTGACCCGTTCACACAGGCTCTGTCCCTGCCTGGCTCTAGAGTTCGCCCCCTGCATAGGGTTCTGCCTCTTAAGGACAGTTCCGTGTTTATATGGGGTGGGGGGCACCCATGGAGCGTGATCTCTTGGATGTTAGCCAGCACCCTGTGCCCAGAAAAGGCCTATCATTAACACATATTAAAGTCTACGTCCAACGCAGTCTGTTGGACACTGGGTAAATCAGAAGATGAGTGTGGCCCTTGCTCTCCCACAATGTAGCCAGTCACAGAAAACAAACACAGTAATTACGTCATAAGCCAGCAGTGTGAGTACAAAGATGCTGTGGAAACATGGCACCCTAGGCAAGTGAGGTGAAGATAAAGACACAGGTGCATGTGCTGAAGGGAGGGGGGGAGGGCACGCAAACAACACGACTTTCTCTTCTGATGTCTCGGAGCAGAGACTGGAGCGAGCAGTCAGGCTCGCTCTCTTGCCCGAGACTCCCCGACCGGCTCAGGACCCTGCTCCAGCCACTCAGCCACTGCCCCCCGGTGGGGCCTGGGCTTCTGATGTCAAGACTCAGGGCCTCGCCTGCCAGCCCGGGGCTGTGCTCAGTTGAGTGTCTGTCCTCTCTGGCTTGGCATCAGGGGAACTCAGACAGAAGCTACCAGATTCCGCCCTGAGTCAGTCCTGCTTGGACACAAGGAACGCTGGGACTTTGGTACCGAGGGCTGGTGGGAAAGGAGGAAGAGCCTGAGCCTAGTGTGGTTGGAACAACGGAAACTCAGGGGGCCCGTGGGGTTCTGAGAAATCCAAGAGAACAGGGAAAGCACAGACCTATCTTGAGACTCTGCTGATATCCAGTGGCCCCAGCCCAGCTAGTGGAATGTCCTGTAATGGGGCTGTTTCTGGAGGATCATGTCTCTATCATCTGAGAGCTGTTTCAGAAGTCCAAGGGTGCCTGGGTGGCTCAGTGGGTTAGAGCCTCTGCCTTCTCAGGTGATGATCTCGGGGTCCTGGGATCGAGCCCCACATTGGGCTCTCTGCTCGGCGAGGAGCCTGCTTCCCCCTGCCTCTCTGCCTACTTATGATCTTTCTGTCAAATAGATAAAGAAAGTCTTTAAAAATAAATAAATTAAATTTTTAAAAAAGAAGTAATGCATTCCAAATAATAAAAAAAAAAGTAAACTTTGCAAATAAATTGCTTGATTAAATCAGAGAGAATTCAAATGTACCCACAGAATGACATCCATTTTTTCATTGGCCATTCATTCATTTCACAAATACTAAGCCCTGATTACAGGAGCTAAGCACTGTACCTTGCACTCTTACTTACTGCACTACTGAGTGTATTCTCGGTGGTGAAGGGAAAGGTACTGACCGCCCGGGCATTGTGCAGAACTCCACCAGACCAGAAGTGTCCTATATGTGCTTGGCATCTATACAGAATGAAGGCCAAGCATGGTTGAGAAACTTAGTTCTAAAGGCTGGCTGGGCACTTATTTTCCTAGTTCACGTTGCCTCGTGGCTGTGGGCCTGCAGCCCCCAGGCTAGGTGCCCTACCTTGATGAGGTTCCAGGTCCATAACCTGCTACACAACTGATGTTCACAGACTCATGGTTATTCAAATCACGCTCCCTCCCCTGACCCCTGGGGGTTCATAACCTGGCCTTCAAAAACCTCGTGTGCACATAAGACCTCATCACCACATCACGTTCCAGAGTCCCAATACTGTTTCCTGCTCCTGTTCTTTGGCCCAAGATAGCCAACATTCTCCTTCCCACATATGCACATCACATCCTCTTCTCCTCTAGAGAGGACCCATGAATGAAGTCCCCCGGCACACTAGTGCCCAACACAGCCCAGGGTACCCTAACCGGACCCCTCTCTGGAGAGATACCAGGCTGTCTCAGATCTAGCGAGGTGGCATTTGAGTGCTTTATAAAGCTGGAAGGAAATTTAGGGCTCCTCGGGGTTTATAGATTTAGGAGGCTGAAAGCTCAGACATGAAAAGGAATTTTCCCAAGGACACACAACTGGTGAATGATTGTATCGGTTATCACTTCTTAACAAATCACCCCAAAACACAGTGCCTAAAAGCAATAATCACTGCTTTAGCTCACAGCTCTGCAGACTGGAAATTTAGGCTGGGCCCAGCTGGTATGCCTCCTGCAATGGGGGACCCCTTGCAGGTCAGTTAGACAGCCTTGCCTCTGGGGACGGAATGTCAGCTGAGCGATGGGGACCCCTGGACCACGTGTCCCTTCCCATCTCGTGCAGCAGGCTGGCCCAAGGGGGCAGCAGCGTTCCCGAGAGTGAGCAGAGGCAGGCGAGCCTTTTGAGAATTAGGCTTGGAACAGGCACATCAACACGTCCGCTGCATTCTGTTGGCCTAAGCCAGTCACAGGACAGCCCAGATTCAAGGAGGATGGAGACAGACTCCTCTTCTTCATGGGAAAGGCTACAGTGTCACATGGCAAAGGACAGGGCCACCGAGAGGAATGGAGCACTGTGACCCCTCTCTGCCACCTTCAGCCCAGACCAGAATCCACGTCTGCTGACTCCGGGCTGAACGGACAGCACCCCGATCTGAGTCCATCTGCCCAAATCCTACCCACTGTCCGTTCTAGTCTTCTCTTCTACAATTCAGAAAAATCTGTGCTAGAAGAACAAAAGCCAAGCATAGGACAGTGGGTCAAGTGGTTCTGTATCCTTGGTGTCGGGTCAGAAAAGAGAGTAGGAGCTCGACTTGTCTAACTATACCAGCATTCCTCCCCCGCCCCCCGCCCCCAGCACCGCCCTCACCTCTGACTCCCACCCTCTCCGGGACAGAGGCCAGAATCCCTCTCCCTGTCCCTTCCGCAAAACCTCAGATTCCAGATCTCACTTTTATCTTTTTTATTTTATTTTATTTTATTTTATTTTATTTTATTTTATTTTTGCAACTATCCCACACTACTGTAAGCTCCCTACCGCTCCACAGTCCTGGAAGGGGGGACCGCAGCCAATTTTCCAACATTGAACAAGCTAGCCCCTGGAGTCACTTTTGAAACACCACCAATGTGTTATGCCAACTTCTTTTCTGGGGGAGAACAAAAGCTATTTTTCTCTCTTTTCTTCCCCTGATGGAGAGAACCGAGACCCCTCTCTGCATTCGACTTTCTCTTCCCTGGCATAAAAAAAAAAAAATTTAAAAACAAATCTGTCAAAATTCCCACCCTGCCTTCCCAGTTACATTTTTTAATTCAGTTGGCTCCATGCGGGGGAGTCTTCTATTAATAGGTATACCAGGAGGCTTAGCAACTCAGGCAGAAGAGCACCTACAAGAAGGCTGGAGAGGGCTGACGCCGGAACAGTGAGCAGGAATCAAACCGGGCTTAATTAGGAAAACATGACTTCCCTATTAACGTCCCTGTCCGTGTGATGCTGCCGCTAGAAAAAAAAAAAAATGCCAAGAAGCTTATTTGTTTTGCAATTACGGAAGAAATAAAAAATTACTTGGTCTAATTGGACCTCTTTGACTAAAAGAAGCGTGTAAAATAACCCCAGTTTCATTAGCAACTCAAAATGCACTGCTCCGCGTGCTACATATGTTTAAGTGAAATGTGGAGGGTCAATTTGCTATGTAAATTTCCACAAATTTGGCTAAACTAAAACGATTAACCTAATGTGTATGCAAATTAACTTAATTGATAACGACTTTTCTCCAGGAACGTTAAAAGGGGGGAAAATAGATTCCAAGTCTAACAATCCTCCAAAGTGTTCTGTCACCCAATAACGAAATGATATCTTGACAAATTAAAGAGAATATAATGAAATCAGATTAATTAATGCCAAGACCAATTAGCACATGCAAAGAAACAAATCTCACTAACAGACAAATCCAGCAATAATTTGAATGAGATTTTTGAAAGCTTTCCCTATTTGTCAATTTGTGTGTGTGTGTGTGTGTGTGTGTGTGTGTGTGTGTGTGTGTTTGATTCCATCTTGGAAATGTTCCCTTTTGTTTAAGATATAGAATGTACGAACTGGAAGGGGAGGCTACACAGCCTGAAACCGCTAACTGGTTAGGAAACTGAGCCTCAAAGAGATGAATTGATTTGTGCGAGGTGCCCCAGACATACTAGCCCTAGAGTCACTTTCTTCTACAGCGCCCCATCTGCCAGCAACTCCCTCTGACGAAGGAAAGCATTTCATTGTCCCTGCGTGGGAGGGCCCTGCTCTGCAGAAAAGTACCCACACTCTCATTCTTCCCAAGAGACAGTTGGTTTCCTAGCTTGGAGGCTGGGAGAACATTCTAGAAGGCCCTTTCAGCTCTGGGACTACCTGATCCTATAGTCTACATTGGAATTATTTAACATATTAGAAAGCGGTCTACATTAGACTATACCTATATATTTAAGAATTGAGGGGATTTTCATCTTGAGTCTCTTTTCCTCAACTCAGGCCACTTTTTTAAAACCAAAAGCAATCATCAAAGCAAGCTACAGAGGCTAACCCCAGTCTACACCAGGTTTACCTTGAACCCCTGTACAGTTAATAATGACTTGTCTGGGTTGACCATTTGGCAGTGAAAGTTTCAGTCCATCGATCTTCTTCCCCACACCCCTCAGCTAAGGACTTTGAGCTAAAAGGCAGAACTCCAGGTTGGGTTTTTATTTTTATTTATTTTTTCTTGGTATTCCAGATGATTGCTGCTGAAAGATTGAAGTCTGAATTGCTTCTTCTGAGATCCTCAGACAACGGCAATGCAGAAGGACCGGTAGCTCTGGATGGAGCGGAGGGATCAGGGAGCCGTCAAACCCTATGCAGCCCCCAGAGGCAGCAGAAACTGCACAAACAGAGCCCACTGGGCTCATTCCATGGACTCCCACCTGGGGCAGCCTCCTTTGGCCAGCTCCCAGCTTTTGGGCTCTGCTCTTGCCTGGACTTAGGCAGGGCTAAACCCTGGGTTTAGCTAAACCCAGGGCTAAACTTAGGCAGGGCTAAACCTTAGGCAGGGCTAAACCCTTCCCAGCCCATGTCTGGGACATGGGCTGGGAAGCCAGCAGACCCATCCCCTGGCCCCTGGGCTTGGCCAATACACTTTCCCTCTCTGGCTATCAATTTCCTCCTCCATAAAACAAGGAAGTGGGGATGGACTTAATAATCTCTTCTGGCTCTGACTCCAAGTCTCAGCTTTCTGGGTACATCTTAGGCTCGAGAGGCACCAACCACATGGGGTTGTTGAGAGGATTCACGGGGAGATATATATGTATAAAGTAAAGTGCTTAGAACAGTGCCTGGCATATAGTAAGTGATCAATAAGTATTATTGATAATATGTCAATTTAAATATTTAAATAATATTTCTATCCTGCCAAGTGGTCCCTCACCCCTGTGTGAACACTCTCATGGTATGGATTGCTAAAAATGGTTTAACAACCAGATGGGGGTAGGGTGGGGTGGGGCTCTGCTTTGTAGGGCTTACCAGTTGCCCAAGTATAAGTCATCCCTCTAGGACTGATTTCAAGCCATCAATATGATCTAAAACAGCTCAGAAAATTCCTGAAAATTGAGCAATTAGCTTTTGCAAGCCAGTAGGGGACAGTTCCAGAGAAATGCAACACCACCCATTCTCAAGTACCTGACCGTTGCCCATCTTGCAGGTGTAGAGACTGGACACTAATTAAAAACAATGTGCTACCTTCTCACACAGCACACTTTGCGGCCACCACATGTCCCCTCCCGATCCACCCCCTCCCACCTCCTCCCCACAACCCTCCAAGCACAGCAATCTGTGTGTACTTTGGAAACATAAACTCACATTATCATTAATCTAAGCCAAGCATCATTGAGAAAGTAAATCTGCTGAAAAGAAACATTTATTCACTTTTAAATTTTGATGATGTATATATTAATCACTGCTGGGGATTAACCACTCCACGTACTCTTGGGTGTCACCTTGTCCCCTGCCTTTGCCCCCGCCCGGCCGTGACTCTTACAGCCGCCACCTATCTTGTTGGGATTGTTTCACCTCGATCCTGAACTTGACAGTCCTCCTGCTCCCAGGAAGTTGATTATTTACCGACTGAAAATGGAGAATTAAAAGAAGAAAAATAAAACACCTTTCCCAGCGGGGGCCATAAAAGGCTCATGAAGTCATAAAGACAATTACTGGCAGGTCTATACGGGATACCCTCTGTGAGTCATCTGTCTTTGCTGGCAGTAAAGGCACATAGCAAATTAACCATGAGGGAGGCCTGCTCACTTACCCTGTAATTAGACAGAGCTGCAAGATGCTTCCTTTCAAACTTCACGTGGGAGGATCCGTTCTGGCTGCAGGTGGCCCTGCCTCCCAGCCCGGCTAGCCTCGGACTCCTCCTTTGGCCGCGACGCAGACCCTGGGCCTGGAGCTGGGAGGCAGGGCCACGGCCGAAGCCTCCCATCAGAAGTGCCTCCCCTCAACGCCCTTCCAGTCTATTTAGAGAGGTAGGCAGCACGTAGAGATTCAGCAGTGATCCTGAGCTTTTCAAACTGGCAGAGACACCTGTCTTCCCCACCTCATCCTTCACCACCTGCTGTCATGAGCTCTAGGTTCTAGTCACATTCAGGAGGCTCTTGCTCAAGTTCATTGTGCACCTTCTGACCGCCGGACCTTCACAAGTAACGTTCCCTGTACCTGGAATGTGCCTATCCCCACAAGGTCTTGGCTTATAGGGACACAGTGCAAACGACAAGCTCCATGAAGCCTTCCCTGAGAAGTCTCGAGGCACATTAACTAGCTCTCCTCTCCCCACATCAATCATAGATACTTATCTTGAAATCTTTTTTCTCACCCCAAATTGTGACTTTGAAGCAAGGCAAAGATTGACTAACGTCTTGGAAGCCCATTTGTCAACCCACCCCTATCAAAGCTTCTAGAACCATGCACTTACCTAAGTAAGTGCTCAATAAATGTTAGTTGAAAGAGTAAATTAAAAAAAAAAAATTAGTATAAGCAGAGCCTGCGGCACATTTAGAAGAAGGGTTAAAAGCTGGATGTCACTCCACAGCCAAGTCTAGATCACAGGGAGGACAGCTGGGATCTCAGACCCGGCCCCCGCCTCCAACCGAGGCAGTCCTCATCTCTACTCTCTTGCTTCTAAGGTCCTTTCTTCTCACTTGGGACTCTGCTTTTTGCAATCAACACCTCCATTCTGACTTTGTATGTAGGAGAAGGAAATAAGAAGGGGTCAAGGAGAGTCTTATCTCAGGACACTCGACTCCCAGGAGCAGAGGCAGGCATGCAAATTAGCACTGGCCTACAGGCCCTACACGGAAAAGAAGTCTGCTGGAAGCAAGATCAATTGCTGGTTAAAAATAAAGGATAAGGTGGTGCTGATGCTGTGTTTTCCTGAGCTCAGTGCATAGAAAACCGGAACCTTCTTCCCCAGGACACTGGCCAGCAAGCAAAGGGCAAAGGATCCTGGGAAAGAGGAGTGAATTTACAGGCCGCTGGTTGGAGTCTGAACATGTGGGCCCTTAGGGGCAGACAGGAGGGACAGAGAGCTGCATCAGATCCCAGGTGCCCAGACGAGACGTTTCGCCATGGTGGGCACTTGCCCTTTGGAAAGCGCTATGACCAAACCTCGCCCCAATCTTCCTAGAGGGTCAGTAAACAAGGGAAAGGCCTTCCAGTCACACAACCAATACTGATCTATGGAGTGCCCGTCATGTGTCAGGCACTGCTGCTGATGCTGCAGATACTACAGTAAACAGAGTCGTCCTAGCCCTCATGTCGCTTCCACGCCAGAAGCAGGAAGGGGAGGGCACACACACAACTAATTAATGACAACTGCAGCAATCTGTCGCAAGAGCGTACAATGGGGTCTTATTCCAACCTGAGAGGTCAGGGAGGGCTGCCCTCAGGAGGTAACATTTACACTGAGACCAATAGGGTAAGTGGCAGTTACCCTGGTCAGAACAGAAAGAATGTTCCGGGGAGAGAGAGCTGCCAATGCCAAAGACTCCGCCGAGACAGTGAAGAACCACCACAGGGCCCAACATGGCTACCAGGCGGGCGGGAGGGCAGGCTGCTGGTTGCCGAAGCCCGATTGCTATCAGGTCCCTTGTAGACCAGGCTGTGAGTGTGAACTTCCCAAGGGGGCGAGAAGGGGCTAAAGTCTCAGCCCCTCTCCACTCACCGAGCCTCTCATCCCGGCACAGGCGACGCCCCCTAAGCTGTCTCTACCCAGCCTCTGCTGGCCAAGCCCACGGAAATGTGCCCGAGCGACCGCACTGTTTCAAGTTCACACCGAGGGTCCTCTGGGCAACTCTGAGGCCCCTTCAAGGCCAGACTTCACTAAGTCCTTGAAAGAAGGGGGCCATTGTATTACGGGGGGGTGTCAGTGTTGAGGACATGAACCCAGAAGCAGAACGGCCTTCCACACTTTTAGTTTTCTATCCAGACCACCAAGCAGCATCGCCTCTGATGGTCTCCTCGCCGCTCCTGAGCTGGGTGAAGGGAAGGGCCTCCGGCCCTGGGCGGGACTGAGCAGGACTGGCCAGGGTTGTCCCCGGTAGGGCCACCCTGGGCAGAAGGCCTCTGCGGTCCGGCCTTGCTGGTTCTCTGCCCCACGTCGTCTCTTTCAGAGGATGCCCAGGGAGATAGGAGCCCCCAGGGAGGAGGCATTGTTTGCTCAAAGTGTCTGTCTTTGCCTGGGGCCAGCAGCTCGGCAGGACACAGGCTGGTGGTAGGAGGGCCAGTGCCGGCCCCGGGGGAGCACTCTGTCAGAGTCTATCCATCAGGGCGCCCTCGTGGGCACCGCAGGCCCAGCGGCCCAGGGCTCTGCCTCCAGCCCCAGTGCCTAGGGAAGAAAAGGGGCTTCTCCCTTCCCCCGTTCTATGGTCCCGCAGTGGCCACAGCCGAGCTCCAGCCTCCTCCCACCGCATCCAAATCACAGCCCTAGCAACACATTCCCAAGCTCAAACTTCCGACCCCACGTTGGCAGGCTAAGCTTGTCAAAACCATCCTCCAGATTTGGTTGCTGGCACCACAATCATATAATATAATTTCCATCTATAGCCTCTAACTGTGGGCCCTGTATCCAGGCATAGAAGCCAGGGATGCCTCCGTGAGCAAGCAGGCACAGCCCTGCACTGACGGCCTTGTTTAAAAACGACGTGGCATTTGGCAACTCTACCGTGTTGAGGCTCAGCTCCCTCCTCCCTCAGAAAGGGGGCAGAGAGGGAGTAACCTTACTGCAAGGGGCTGTAGGGAGGAAGAAAGGAGACAGTCATGGAAATAATACAGTCCCTGGAGCCAAGTAAATCCTCACTGTTGACTATTATCATGAGCTGCTATTTACTGGGCTTGCTGGTGCGCCAGGCCCCGTGCTAGAGGACTTACAAACAGGCCATCTGTCCCTCACCACGACCGCACCAGGCGTGTGGTAGTAAACCATCTCACAGAGGGGCAAACGGAGGCACAGTGTGTGGGCTCTAAGCCTACATCCCTGTGGCTCCAAACCACTGCCCAGTAGTGGGGGACCCACGTGCCACATCTGCTTTCTGGGCAGCTTTGTTTCACTCAAGCTCCTTGGAGGAGAGAACCCTCTCTCCTCCGCATGAACCTCCCCATCAGTATCGAGAGCAAGAGCGGTTGCTTTGAAATGTTTTGAGTCAACGTGGGGTGCTCACCATGTCCAAATCTAAACAACGGGAGAGGCGAGGGGCTGTCTGGAAGGGGAAGGCACACCCTTCTGGAAGGAAGGGGATGAGTTCAGAGTCAGAAGTCTTGGCCCATCTCCTTTTAGCCATGTGACCTTGAGCAACATATGAAATGTCTCTGAAACTCACTTCCCCATCTGTAAAATGGGCTAATAACTTCCTTTCCAGAGATGCTCTAAGGATGAGATTAGATACTGTCTATGGAACTGAGCTCTCTCTACCAAAACATTATAAAGAATTATGAAGAATTGTCACTGAGAGGCACTTACACAGAAGAAGTAAATTGTAAGAGCCCTGGTTGTGATTTGACACGTGAGTATTGGACACCTGCTCCATCAAGGACACATATTCAAGCTCAAAGATGGGACCAGGAAAAGGGATGCTGTGTCTCATAGGATGCCGTGGTGCTCACAGACCAGGATCGGGGTGCGGGCAGAAATTCCTGGGGAGACACGTGCACTGAGCTTTCCCGGAGAGTACGAGAAGGATGCTGGTCAAGGGAGGGCACACCAGCAGGGCACAGACTGATCAAAGGCTCGGGCAGGCAGAGTCCAGTGGGGGCTGGACTGCAGGGTGCATGCAGGAGGGCGCAGGGGAGAGCTGACGAGGCTAACACCAGCATTACCCCCGTCGGACAGATGGAGACACTGAGGCACAGGGTGGTTACAGATATCACGGGGCAAGCAAGTGGGGTTGCAGTCAGCCGGGGGTCTGGCTCCAGGGTCCATGCTCTTAACTATATAGGGCCCAACTGCAAACTGTGGTCCCGGGATGACAATGGACAAGGGGGTGCTGCAGAGGTTCTAGAAGAGAACAGAATGAGAAGACAGAAGAGGGGGAGGTGGGGGGGTGGAGGAGTCGGGAAAATCAGAAGCCCAGTACCTGTGTCCGAGGCCTCTTCTAGCCTGTGTGTCAGAGTCCCCTCCCAGAGCACACGGGCAGCGTCCCAGGCTTTGTGGGCTCCCAGCCAGCTGGAGCAGCTTGGGCAGGGCTCATGGGGGCCGATGATGTCATTACTTTGCTGGCCCACTTAGCATCCCAGGCTCCGGATGCCACGACACCCCTGGTAGGTTCTCTGGACCCAGGGTCACAAGGTTGGGAATCTAGATGCTCTCCCCACTCTTGGCCACCGAAGACAGTAGCCTTCACAGAACCCCTGGCCTTTGGTTGCTCTGCAGGTGGGAACAGCCCTGCGGCATCTCTGTGAGCTTACCCAGGATGAGCCATGAGAATGCAGCAACCTGGCCTTGTTTACTGATGGTGGGGGATGGGGGTGCCGGGAAAGAGGGGACGGATTTAGGCTTTGAAGGCAGACCAACAAAAAATTTGATTCCTGGCTGTGACACTCACAAGCTGGGCAACCTGGAGAAAATTCCTTAATCTCTGCAGGCCTCAGCTTCCCAGTCTGTAAAATGGGGGCAAATAATACCTACCACACAGAACAGAGAAGTGCAAGGATCCACACAGGGCTGATAAGTGCCTATCCCAAAGGGCCCTCTGTAAATGCCAGGCCTCCTTCCTAACCACTCTTGCAGACCAGCTTTTAAAAATCCCACTTGGTGGCATTTACTCTCTGCCCAAAGCATCAGCCCAGATAAAAACAGGTAGCCCCAAGCCTTGCCCCCAAAGGCACAGACAAATGGAGAGGCCCCTTAGCTACCTCGGAAGAGAGCTCCATCCAGCTCCCAGAGCAGCCCTTTGATGTGGATACGACCCAGGGCTGCAGCCTCACTGCTTATGAAGGAGGCGCTGAAAGATTTATAGAGACCTGTGTGGGACACAACCAGAGGAAGGCAAGCTGGAGAGTAAGAAAGTGCACGTGCCTGGGGACAGAACATCTCACAGAGGGGATTACGTGCCCATCCGTGTTAACTGAGACAAGGGCGGAGCCTCCGTGCACACAGAGACACCTGCTATGAACACACCTGTAAGGAAGGAAGCCAGCTTGCAGTAGGCGCCTACTGTGTGCAAGCCTCCATGAGTATGTTGGCTCACTTGACCCTCACTATAGGTGGGGGAGGACACCGAGGCCAGAAGGGTTGAATAACATGCCTGCTGCCACACGGCGTCACAGACTTCACAAAAGAAGGTGGCATTCGATCTGGGCCTGGAGGGATGGCTCTGGTTTCCACCAACAGAATGCTGGCCTGGAGGCCTTGAGAGCAGGGCCAACTCACGAGCAGAGAGCATAGGATGAGCAAAATCAGGGAGGGGAAGAACAAATCAGGGGTCACTCGGGATGAGAAGGATGCTGGTCAAGGGAGGGAACACCAGCTCGCCAGGGATGGGGGATGGGGGCTCGCCAGGAGCACGAGTCAAGTGGGGAACCTACATGCTCTCAGGGTCTTAGAAACTTGCTCAAGGTCACTCAGCTAATGAGAGGAAAGTCAAGTCTATCTCATTTGACTTTTTTCCTAAACCAAGATGGGATCCCTACGCTGCTTGTAGAAACAAGACACGAGTCAGGTGGTAAAGGCAGAAAAGAGCTAGGAATTCCAACTTCAGAGAAGAGATTGAGGTATGAGTGGTCAGAATTGCGACCAAGCCTGGTGACCAGTCTCCAGGTCTTCTTCCCGGGATGGGAAGAGGGACCACAGGTCTGACCTCCTCTCACCACCAACCGCGTCAGGCCCTGACCCTGCAGCCTGCCCCGCCCCGTTCCCCATAGTGCCCTTACTCCTTGCGGGGTCTGGACTGTCCCCAAATCTCCAAGCCCTTTTCTCTAGCTGTTCTCCTTCACGGACTAACCCCTCCTCCTCCTCTTTCTTCATTTACAGCAGCAAACACCAAAGACATCACAAGATGGTCTCAGAAGTCAGGGAGACCATTCTTTCTCGGAGTCCACAGATACTCTGTGTGGATTGAGCCCCGCTGCGTGCCAGGCCCAGGGCTAAGCACAGGGGAGCCTGCAGGTGGCTGCCCCGAGCCCTTGCCTTCCGGGAGCAGGTGGTCCAGGGGAGAACAGAGCAGGAAACAGTCCACCTGGGCATCCTGACACTCCCACAGCAGCGGGGGGAATCAGGGAGGGCATCCTGCAGAAAGTGCCAGCAAAGCAGAGACTCGAAGGACCAGCGGGAGTTGGCAAAGGGCAGGAGCATTCAAAGCAGAAGGAGCAGCATCTGCAAAGGCTCACAGGAAGGAAGAGCACAACATCTGGAGAAACTGTCTGTAGCTCAGTGCAGATGAAGTATAGAGTCGCGGGGGCAGGGGAGCAGGGGCGGCCGGCAACGGGGCCAAAGGGTAAAGCCGGGGCTACATCTGAAAGGCGTGAAGACGGGGGTCCTTCACCTTTTCATGCACGTGGGCCCCTCGGGCAGCCTGGTGAAGCCTTTGGACCTCTTCCCAGAATCACATCTTTAAATGCATAAAATAAAATACATAGGATGACATAGGAAGTAAATTACATTGAAGTGCCGTTATAAAAATATTTTTTAAAAACTAATTTGCGATATAGTAATATATGAGCTTTTTATTAATGCAGTAAATAATAAGTTCTAGTGGCGGGTCTAATTACACGATTTTGAAGCAGTGCCGAGAGAAAACAATATTTCAAGATTAAGTGTAATAACTGTAATATGAGGTAAAAATATCTGTGATTTCCGTGGGTGACAAAGTCCAACATACTGCCAGAATTACTATAGATTCCATGCTATGGCTGGGGACCTACATTTGTAATCAAAGGAAATGCTAACTCCTGTTAGAGGTTAGTAAAATTGAAGACTTTTTTTTTTTTTCTTCTCATCTGTGCTCATGATCCCCTGCTGGAAAGATGTGTTAAGGAATGTTCCCTTGATCTTCAGCTCTTGAAAAGTCCTGCCCATGACTGCAGCCCCCTCCTGGTCTTCATCTCCCACCACTTGCCTGCTGGATCCTTTTCACCCCATCAGCCTTCTTGCCACTCCCAGAACATACCAAGCAAGCAGCTGCCCCAGGGCCTTTGCCCATCCTTGTCCTCCTGCTTGGATTCCTGTTCCTAGAACTATATATGTGACTCCCACCCTCCCTTCTTGCAGGACTCTATTCAAACGTCACTTTATCAGAGAGGGCTTCCCAGGCCACCCTAGGAAAACCCTCTCTCCCTCAGGATTCACACCCGCACTCTCAATCACACCTCTAGTATCTGACATTCGTACGCCTTTGTTCCTTGTGTTCCATAATAGCTCACACCTTGTGCTGTTCACCGCCATCTCCCCGGCACTTGGAGCACTTCACACTAGGAGACGGTGAGTCTCCGCCCGCCTCTACTCATTCAGATCCCCCAAGACCTCTACAAGACCCAGCAGCTCAGGGTACCCATGAGCTGAGAGTACCTCGTGCTCAGGAAGACAGGTTACTGAGGCAAAGCATGCCTTGCCTTTCTGTGTCTCCTCACTGTGCCTGGGCAGGGAGCACACATTTGTTAAGTCAGGGGGTCAAAATCTCACGTCCCGGCAGGCCCCCAGGTGGCTATGGGAATGAACGTAGCTGTCTGGGTGACAGTGTGGAGTTCCGCCTATAGTGGGCCAAACGGTGCCCCCCCAACACATGCGTCCACTCATAATCCCCAGAATCTCTGAGCGTGCCCTTATTTGGGGGGGAAAAGGGTCTTTGCAGAAGTAAAGGATCCCAAGATAAAAAGATCATCCTGGATGATCAGTGTGGGTCCTAAACGCCATCACAAATGTCCTTACAAGAATGAGGCAAAGGGAGATGACACAGACCCACAGGGAAAAGGTGACTCAACGGGAAGACAGATGACCGGGAATGACCGGGAATGACCGGGCAGCCACCAGGAGCTGGAAGAGGCAAGGAACAGAGTCTCTCCTTGAACCCCAGAGGAAGACTGCCTGCCAGACTGTAGACTCCTGGCCTCCAACACTGTGACGGACTAAGCTCGTGTTGTAGTAAGCACCCCCATTTGTGGTCATTTGTTTCAGCAGCCATTGGAGACTAATGTACCATCTCTAGGCCAAGCCAACAGAAACACAGACCTAAAACTAGATCTTCCCTTTCTTCTTCCCACCTTTTTTTTTCCCCCCAGAAGAAACCAAAAATTCAGTCTTTTGTGTGAAGTCTCCTAATTTCTCAGCATGGCTGGTTTTTGCTTGTAAGCACTGAAGCCAGCTCTGGCCAATGCGTGCAGGCAATCAGACTTTCTTAGGAGCGGCTTGACGAGCTCATGGAATTGAGGAGAAGCTAAGAAACAAAAACTGGAAGATAGGTAGGATCCAAGGGAGGGAGAGCCTGCCGGCTCCAGACTACGGGGACGTTTGCTTAGGACGCCGCCGCAGCTGGCCACTGGTGGCCGCCTCACCGGCCGCCGATCGTCTCCACCGCGGAGGTCGCAAGGAAGCTGGGGGCAAGCAGGGCGTCAGTGTGCGGGGCCCACCCTCTCCGCCAGCACAAGGAGCACATCGAGGGCAGCTCTGAATATATGCTGAGTGCTGGGCATTCCCCGTGGGAGCAGAGGCTCCCAGCTTTGCTGTTTGGGACCCACGGTGCGAGGTGCAGCCTACATCCCAGACCCGCACAGAAACAGCACCAACTGTCGACAGCAGTCACCTGACCCGTGCCGTGCGGGCTGACAGTTCTCTCGTCTTGCCCCTTATTTCTTTTAGCATCTGTCTATTCCATCCCATTCCGTTCTATCTTACCCTGTCCTCCTCCCCCCCTCCATTTTCATTCCTAGAGCAATGTTTATTTATGAAAGTAAGAGAAAATATGCCCCTTTCATGCATTGAAAGACTCAGAAAATATACCACTTAGGGACTTACTTAGAGATAGATTTTTCCCAAAATCAAAATGTAAGAATAGGCAACTTGGGATCCTTTCTAAACCGATTTCGAGGCCCGCGAAGGGGTCATAAATCATAGTTCTAGAAACGCTGCACCGGAGCAACCGATTCTATTTTTAAAAAGAAGCAACCAACAGTTTTTAGGACAAACAAAAACCGCTTTTGAGCTAGTCCCTGGACTGCCCATTCATGACCTCTTTGTTAAAATCTTGATGTATTGATCAATGGATTGATTGACTCTACTGTAGGAAGAGAGGATGTGGGGAGAGCCGCTTTGGCTTAGATTTTTCATGACAGTGCTAACTCTCTAGCGTCTGGTACAGGGCCTGGCACACAGTCGGGCACAGTCACACTGAAGAGCAGCTGAAAACGGATGGCATTCCTCAGTAGCCTTGTCCTTTCGCAAGTCCTGCTGGAGACTGGGTGTGGCCCATGGACAGGGACCCACATCCACAGGTGGTCAGGAGCCCAGATGCACCTCCCAGCCCCGGGCCTGCCTGCCTCTCCCTCCCAGGCCCCATTTATCACCATCTTCATAAACACCAGCCTGGGAAGGCTTTGTTTTCCCATCAGCCAAGCCTCACCCTCCCCACCCCCTCTCCTTCTCCCATCTCTCATTTGGCAGTGCTATTTGTTAAACTGCAAAAACACACAAAATCCGGCTCTACGGTTGGAGGGCGCTGGGGGTGGGGGGGAGGGCCTGCGCGGAGAGCAAGGGATGGGAAAGGGAGAGAGGAAAGAGACGCTTTTCAACTTTGCTCTAATGTCTTCGTTAATTGAACTCATCAGCTAAAATCATTTGTGGAAATTTTTAAGAGAGAGAGAGGGAGAGAGAGAAAGAGAGAGAGAGAGAGAACTGATCACGTGCAAGAGAAATAAGTCAGATGTGAAAAATCCTTCAGACTGGGAGATTGCACTATTTATTCACCCAAGTGTCCTGCTGTGTCTCTGAAATGCAGTGATTTAATGAGGTGCTGCAAAGGTATTTGTTATTAAGAAATTCTGTCTCTGCTTATTCTCCTCTGTGTGATTAGGACGGAGCCTGGCGGAAGCGCCTAACCGGCATGCTATTAAAGATTTAGGAGGCTGTTGCTCTCCCCATTGCTCCCCTCTTACAAGTGCCTTTAGAAATGGTTCCAAAATTAAATATTGTACAAGCCGATCAGCCTTGTTTAACGCAGATGCTGAGTGAGATTTAAAAAGAAATTAGAAAAGCATTTGTGTTAACAGATGTTCTTCCTTTTCTCTCTTGGAGCCGAGATGATTCGGGCTGGGTCCCTCCCGAGGCACACAAGAGCCAAGAGGGATAAGCCCCAAACTGGCAGAAGGAGGGGGGCCCAGCAGGCCTGGAGGGGACACCTGGGTCCTTGGTCCCTCTGCCGGTGAGGACCCGGGGGCCCCACGGGAAGGGGCAAAGCAAGCTACCAGCCTCACAGGCTTTTCCCCAAAGCTCCCGGATCCTGCCGGAGCCTCTCCCGAGACAAGGGCTTCAGCAGGTGCACGCTGCAAATCTGTAGCCACACCAACACCATTACCTGCAGCATCAGGGGAATCAGCAAAGGAGCCGAAATCTGTCCCCAGACTCATCCAGCCATTAACCCTGATGAGAGACAAAATGTTCCCAAGGATAGGTAATCCAGACCCATCATGCAGGTCAGACCAGCTCTGATCTAGCCCCCTAATAAGTTAGACACCCTGCTTCCTTTCAGTTGTATCATCTCCTTCTTCATCCCCGGTTAGCACATATGGACCTGTGTGAGTTCTGGCTGATGTCTCAAATCTCTCTTGAATAGACTTTTTGCTTTGTCTTTAGTTAAAACAAATGGGGGCTATCCCTTGCATAAATAAAACCATCCGAGTGTGTGGCCGGTCAAGGTTTCTCTAAGTCCCTTGCACCTGCTCTGCGGACTGACCCCCACCACCTACCTTGAGGCAGTATCAGAAAGTAGCAGACCTAGAACTAGAATCGGGACCCCCAAAACTCTGTTAAATGTCCCATCTGATAAGATTCAGATATTGAGAAACAGATTGTGATGCTCTTTGTAATTTAGCTTTATTTATTGTTGTTGGTGGTGAAACACAAGGCTCAGAGAGACAGTGACTTGATCGCGATCCCATAGAGCATCGGAGACGAATCAGGCAAGAACCCACATCCCGAAGGCCCAGCTGAGTGTTTCTCCCCGCAGTGAGCCCACGGCACCATCTACAGATGCTTAGGAAAGGCCTGCTGCTGGCCGGGCTCCGTGCGAGGAGCTGGGGGTACATGGGGAACAAGGAGGCCCCTGTTTGTCAGAAGAAACAGACAGTGAACAAATTATTGCAGATATACGGAAAAAAGGATTTCCAAGGAGGAGTATGGGGCTCATGGGAGTGTGTAAGAAGGGAAACAGGACAAGTCTGGACTCCACTGCCCCCAAGGGAAGACAATGAACAAGCAATGTGTTTCACCGCCGCCAAGAAACCAACTGCAGACAGACAGCAGCTGCTGGCTGTCCCTTCTACCCTGGGGCATCCTGTGCTCTGTTCAGCTGGCGCCAACAGCAGCGGTCCTCCTTAGTCCGTCCTGCCCATCCCTACCCCGTTGCTTGTGGAGCACTGCCCCTGCCCCATCCCCACCTGCAAACACGGGTAGAGAGTAATGACCTCCACCCCCACTACCAACACAACCGGCCACTTCTTCTCGGAAGCCCCAGCCCTGCCTGCCCGTCTCAGAAGCAAGAAGAAAGACAAGCTAAAAGGAGAGCCAGGCAACTTCCTAATTAACACTCTTGGAAACAGCCAGACCTCCCCCTGCACAAAAATGAAGAGAGTCGCCCACAGCCACAAAGACTCTTTTTCTCCTCGCTTGCTGGGTAAAGACTTTGTGGCGGACTGAGCAACGGGCAGAGGGAGAGGGCATGCTGAATGAACGTGGCTCTGGGCCGGGCTGCGAGGGGTCAGGGTATGAACCACGGTGGGCCAGGCTTGGAAAAGCTCCCCAATGCTCTGGATCTCTGTCTCCTCGTCTGCTGATTATGCCCTATACCTCCTCCTGCCACTTCCCCTAAAATGCCCCCTTGTACATCAGCATCACCAAGAGACCCCCTGGAGTGCCCCTCCTAGAGACTCTGACTCACCTGGTCTTGGTGAGACCAAGTTGTGCCTGGGTCCCTTTCAGGCATTTTAATGGCCAAACAGGACCAAGGACAGTACCCAGCAAGTTAGTGGGACTGGAACTGTCCCCTGGAGGCAGACAAGACCCTTCTGGGCTCCTCTCTTTGGGTCCTATTATGGAGCCCTCCAAATTCCAGCGATCATGCCCAGGGCAGGGAGGTTATAGCTGGCCTTGTGACTTCCGGGCTCTATCTGTGCCCTTCACCTGACCTAGGTCACCTTTTCCTGCACCTCTCCTCTTCAAAGACCCCTGCCACAATCCCCACCCCAACCAAATCAACCAGCCTTTACATGGTGATCAGCACTTAGATGTCCGTGTGATCCTCAGGGCTTTACTCCTCCCTTGCAGCTAGCTGTGGAGACATCTGCAGGCCCCCCTGGACCTCAAATTCTTTAGGGGAAGAGCGTACCCTCCCTACACCAAGGCCTCGCACAATGCTTCAAATATAAGAGAGGTTCAGGGCACCTGGGTGGCTCGGTGGGTTAAAGCCTCTGCCTTCGGCTCAGGTCATGATCTCAGGGTCCTGGGATCGAGCCCCGCATCGGGCTCTCTGCTCAGCAGGGGGCTTGCTTCCCCCCTCTCCCTCTGCCTGCCTCTCTGTGTACTTGTGATTTCTCTCTCTGTCAAATAAATAAATAAAATCTTTAAAAAAATATACAAGAGAGGTTCAGAGTCCTCAGCTAGGAAGATTATAGTCTCACCCACAAAATGACTAGAGAACAATGTTCTATCTATTTCAGAGAGACAACAGGTACAGGAGAAAAGAAAAAAAGACTTAGCTTAGGAGTCAGAAGAGTGGGATCCTCGTCCCCCCTCTATAGAGTTTGGGCAAACCTGTACCATCTCTGGGTGTTTTGTCTCTGTGAAAGCAGGTGGTTGGATTCGCCCATCTCGAGGCTGCTTCGTACTCCCTGTCTCTCCCTCGGAGCCCCTACTTGCCGCTGGACTTTCAAAGAAGCAGCCTTGGCTCCTTGTTACTGGAAGAGTTGGCACACGAGCACAATCAGTGTTTCACACGTTTTCAGCCTGAGACAGGACTAGGACGGTACCAGATGCATGGGGGCGGGGGCTACCCTCCCTTTCTAGAAAGATGCAAGCGCGCACTGACACATTCACATCCAGGACATCTTCCCTTGTCAACTAAGCCTCTACCCTCATGTTTTACAGAATCCAGGAAGGCATCAAAGCTATACCAGAGTCATCTTTGGCATGGACCAAAAGAGACACGTACCAAAAAGCTATGCTGGATGGTATTACGTGAAAAAGTCCCACAATGCCTCTTGCAGAGCTAAAGGGCAATGCCTTTATCTGAAAGAGGAAGGGAAAACAAACAATTGTGTTTTTCTGCTAGTCAATATCTGCTGGTTCAGCTTCCCTCCCATCTGGAAATTCCTGGAGCTACAGACTAGGAGGACGGTGTTGGCATTCAGTTTAGAGATGAAGAGGCTGTCCCGAAGGTGCTCCTTGCTTCCCAGGAGCTGCTCCCTCTTGTTTTCTTAGGAATAGAACCCAAGTCCTGACTTTTAACTAGGCGGCCAGCTAAAAGATGACATCTTCCAGCCTCCCATTTAACTAGTGTGGCCACAGATTCAATTCTGGCCAGTGAGAAAGAAGTGTTGTGTGAAACTTCCAGAAAATCTTCTAAAAGGGAAGGGCTGCCTCCTTCCAGCTGCTGGATGTGATGGCTGGAGCTCCAGGAGCCATCTAGGACCATGAAGTGACCTTGGGAAGGAAGCCACACATGGCAAATTGGCAAGACAGAGAGTCTTGGTCCCTAACACTATGGAGCCATACCTTCTTCTGATGTCTTTTACAGCTGATTTGCTTGTTTCTGATTTATTTTACATCAGGGAGTAAGGTTATTGTTTTGGAGGGTATCTGTTACTCACAACCAAACCTAGTCCTAATCAATACTGAAGACGAAGTGGACACAATGCTAATAGGAAGCAAAGGTACAGGTTCTTGTCCTCAACCTGCCATTAGAGTTGGCTATGGCCTTAGGCCAGTCCCTAGGTCTCTGGGCCTAAGCTTCATGATCTGTAAAATGGGTGCAGAAGGGAAAGGGAATAAATCACATAGTTTCAAAAGTCATTCAGTTTTGTACAAGTCAAAACCACAAAGAGATATCACCTCCTACCTCCTCAGAATGGTTAAAATCAACAACACAAGAAAGAACAGGTGTCGGCAAGGATATGGAGAGAAAGGGGAGTCCTCGTGCACTGTTGGTGGGCATGCAAACTGGTGCAGCCACTCTGGAAAACAGTATGGAGCTTCCTCAGAAAGTTAAAAATAGAGCTACTCTAAAACCGAGCAATTACACTACTAGATATTTACACCAAAGGTTACAAAAACACTCATTCAAAGGAATATATGCACCTGATGTCTATAGCAGGTTATCTACAATAACCAACTCATGGAAAGAGCCCAAATGTCCACTGATTGAGGAATGGATAAAGTAAATGTGGTCTATATATATATATGTGTGTGTGTGTGTGTGTGTATATATACATCATATATATACTCATACACACACACACACGTATATATATATACAATGGAATATTACTCAGCCATAAAAAGAATGAAATCTTGCCATTTACAATGACATGGATGGAGTTAGACAGTAGCATGGTGAGCAATAATAATCAATAACATTAAGCAATAATAAGTGAAAGCAATAATGAAAATAATGAAAAATAAATCAGAGAAAGACAAATGCCATACGATTTCCCTCATACATGGAATTTAAGAAACAGAACAAATGAGCAAAGGAAAAAAGAGAGAGAGAGGCAAACCAAGAAACCGACTCTTACATAGAGAGCAAATGTATGGTCCCAGAGGGGAGGTAGGAGGAGGGGGGATACGGGATGCGAATGCAGGGGGACACTTGAGATGAGTACCAGGTCTTGTACGGAAGTGTTGAATCACTAAATCGTACACCTGAAATTAATACTACATTGTATGTTAACTAACTGGAATTTAAATAGAAACTTAAAAAAAAAAAAAAAGTCCGTTCCATTTCCAAACCAGACACTGATGTTAGGATGTCGAGATGGCTCTGTGACTTAGGATTGACCAGTTAGAGAACCCAGAAAAAGAGTCCCCAGTTACCAGAGAGGGCATCTTTAATCAGAAGGGGTGCCATGAATACCAAAGTGTCACTGGAGACACTCAAGAAACCCAAGACCATAGACTTTGAAATCCCACTTCAAATCCCAGTGCCGTGATTTACAACTCTGTGACCTTGTGACCTTGGACAAGTCACCTATCCTCATCCTTCCACTGGGACAAACAATATAATACATTTCAGGGACACAGGATGGATTCGTGGAGGTGTAAACATCAAGCTCCCCAAAGGTACCCAAGTGGGACCGTAAATCTATGCAGATTGTGCCAAAGCAAACTGGATGCCTGGAATGTCCTCTATCTTCATGCATTGCCCTGATGGGAGCCCAATCCCCGTGGCATCCACACTAAGCCCTGTGAATCGGGGAAGGCAGTCCCGGTTCCATTTCTCTCCGTCATGGAAAAGAAGTGGGCGGATCATCAGAACAGAAAGAGGGATAAAACAGAGGAGAGGAGATTTGGGTTTGTGAGCACTTCGGCAAGAAAACAAATATCTTTATTGGCTCTGGACAGTCTGCCAATCAGCCACAAAATTACCGGTTTCTCTCCCCTCCCAGAAGGGCCTCCTGGGCTGCACACAAAAGCTGCCAGAGGAACGTCGTCGGGGGGGGGGGGGGGGGGCTGCAGAATAAAAGCCCCTCTCTGCCGAGCGCAAGCTGATTTGCAATGCATGGGTTTAGCACCATTTCCCAACTCTGCAGCCGCACAAAGGCGTTTCTGTCCCGAAACGCGAGTTTAATAATTTCTATTTCCTACACCTTGCATTCATAATGTATCCTCCCACCATGGGCTTGGGCACGGGGCCGGCCTCAGGCCTTCGGGCACGTCAGCTGCCCTCTCCGGGGCCCTGGGCTGGAAAACCATTTATTAGACAATTTAGCACCTTCTGAGGATGCAGCAACAGAAGGCAGGCCGCCTGACCTCCTTGAAATGTGCCTCTTGTACTCACCTTGCCCTCCGTGACCCTTTACCCCATTTCATTAATTTATTTATTCCACGCAGCACCTGCTAATGGTAGGCATTGTCCTGCACACTCTAAAGCCTGGTTTCCTATCACCGGCAGCCCGGCACGGAGCGGCTGATACATACAGAGCAAGAAGGAGAATGGGATTCAATGTGCGAAGTGCACTTGACCATAACTCTGTGTGGGCTGGCACCGTAGCCATTTAGGTGCACTCCTGATATCTCTAGCACTTAACAAGATCTGCACATAATAAGTGCGCAATCATATTTGATGACTAGTGAGGGAAAATAAATGGATATCAAGACCTATAAGTATAATGAAAAGAGATTTTGTTTGTTAGGTTTTATTTTGTTTGGCATGGGCGAGGAGGAGGAGAGAAGAAGGGGGGCCCCTGTCCTAAGAGATCTAGAAGTCAAGGGAGTCTGTGGCTAACGCTGGAGGAGCCCAGAAGTGTGATTGCACAGAAAGAGGCCTCCAGGAAAAGCGCCCCTGCAGAGGCATGAGAGTCTGGGCGCTGTGGGGCTGCTCGAGCATGGGACCCGGGCAGGTGAGCAAGCTAGAGAAGTTAGCCGGCCCTAGTGGCCCGAGCCACCGCTTGCAGACCAAGCCAGGACAGAGAATGACATCGGACAAACCTAAGCATGGGTCCCAGCTCCATCGCTTACCAGCTGTGTGACCTTGGTCAAGACATCGCACCTTGCTGAGCCTCGGTTTCCTCTTCTGTAAAACGCAGTCACTAGAAGCACTCGCCTAGCAGCATCAGTGTGAAGGTGACAAGGGACAGCGAGGCGCAGAGGGCACAAAGCCAAGCCGATTCACTAGGTCTTAGGTGGAAGCCACATCTGCTCTTCCCGGGGATCCTGGCAGTTCTGACTCAGGTGGTTATGAGACTGGGCGGAAAAGAGGGCCTATCACCGACTCCCATGGTCCCTCTCCTCTTGGGCTTTAGCAAACTCCAGCAAGATCTGCCATACCCCCACCCCTGCAGGAAGAGCAGATCCAGCCGAGTGAGTGGTGGCAGGCACCCAGGGCTGTGAGCCAACCTTGCGCTGGCTGACACCAGTCAGAGCAAAGTTAGAGAAGGGATCCCTGCATGGCTGAAGGGACAGTGTGTAAACCAGACACCTTCCTCAGCAATCAGCACACGCGTCCTCTCTCACATACATACTCCTTCCTTTAGACAGCAAGGAGAGAGACATCCCCCCTTCCTCTTCCCTCCGCCAGCCCCATCAGAGATGGCTTTCTCTCTGCTTCCAATGGGCACTTCTTATCCTTCTTTGCACCTCCCCTCCCCACCCAGGGTACATATCCCAGGGCTGAATACAGTGTGTAATTTGAAGAGGTAGATTTAGAAAGGACCCTTATTTTACAGAGAAAAAAACTGGGGCCCAGAAAGGTCATAAGACCTGCCCAAAGTCACACACTGAGTCAGCGGGACCTCAGTGTACACCTGCTGGTTGACTGTTTCTGCCTGTGTGTGTTGGGAAGCTTCTGGCTGCAAGTAACAGAATGCCCAACCCAAAAGAGCTTAAACAGTGGGAATATTTATTATTGGATATAACAAGAAGCCCCGTTAATTCAGTTAATCAACATCAAGAACCAGCTCTTTCCCTCCCTCTGCTCTGCCATGCTCAGCCTATTAGCAACTATGATGCAGCCTATCTCCTCATGGTCATAAAGTGGCTGCAGCAGCTCCTAGCATCATATACTCACACAGTAATACCTCTCAAAAAAACAGAATGCCCTTCTTTTGTGTTCATTTTAGGATGAGAAATCCAAGGATCCCTGCAGGCTCTATTGTGTTTCACTAGTTAGAACTACAAGAAGAATAGATCAAGTGTGATTGATTGCTTGCTGCCTATATGATTCACCCTCAGGCCTGGGAGAAGCCAGCTTTCCCGGAGGTGTGTGGGTGCAAGAGATGCAGACAGAGTAAAGGTTCTGCCAGCAAAGAAGGTGGGGACTGGCTGGGATGCAGGTTACTAATAGCTTAACATGCTGCCTATGTGTGATGCTGGCCCTTGGCTTCCCAGAGACAAGGAAGAAACAGCCTTTGCTGGGATGCAAGGCTCTGCCAGCATCTCTTACAGAGAACTCTCCACTTTGCTTCTCTCTACCAAGAGCCCAGACACAAGACTAAAATCCAGGATTGAGTCCTTACTAGCCTCTTCCCGCTGAACCAGCAGCTTATCCTAGTAACTTCAATTCACTCAGCTACTTGAGAGCAGGAGTCGTTGCCTCTTCGACTCTGCACCCTAAAACTCAGCATCATGCTCCAACACATAGTAGGTGGTCCAAGAATGTTGCTGAGCAAACGAATAAAATCAGTAGGCCTAGGATAATTATCCCTATTTTACAGGGCTATACTTGAAGTCTAGTGTAATACATGGGAAATAAAAGCATGTTGATAGAAGCGCAAGGAGGTGTTCATATTTGGATTGTTCCCCTCTCCCCTTCTCTTCTCTTTCCTCTCCATCTTAAAGTATCTGACACCATATACAAAGTTGGGCCCAGGAAAGCCAGGGGGTGAGTGGAGAAGAGAGCATCGGGGAATAAGTCCTAGGTCAAGGTCTGTAATAGTCAGCTCAGGCCACCATAACAAAATACCACAGCCTGGGTGGCTTAAGAAATAGCAAGATCTGTTTTCTTACCGTTCTGGAAGCTAGAAGTCCAAGTTCAAGGGGCCATCAGGATTGGTTTCTGGGAAAAGCTCTCTTCCTGGCTTGCAGATGGCCGCCTTCTCACTGCATCCTCAGAGCTTTTCTCTGCCTGCGCTTAAAGACAGAGAGATCTTGGGTCTTTTTTCCCCTTCTTAAAAGGACATCAGCTTTACTGGATTAGGGCTCCACCCTTATGGTTTCATGTATCACTAATTAATTCCCTCAAGGTCGTATCTCCACATACAGTCACGCTGGGGGTTAGGACTATAACATATGAATTTGGGGAAAGGAGACACAATTCCAAGGTCTGGGTAAGGTTCTGGAATTGATCTGGTATGGGATCTGCCCTCTGCGACCTGTGTTGCAGCAGAATGTCAGAAGTGACAATGGCGTCTATCCCAGGTTCATTTTCAGGTCTCATCAACTGACCCTGACATTATTTTTTTTTTTTAAGATTTTATTTATATATTTATTTGAGAGAGAGAGTGGAGGGGGCAGAGGGAGAAGGCACAGCAGACTCCCTGCTAAGTTCCATCCCATGACCCTGGGATCATGATCTGAGCTAAAGGCAGACGACCAGCCTACTGAGCCACCCGGGCGCCCCATCACTCATCCCTAGTTCAATGTAGGAGTATTCATAATTGGCCTTTTCTCAGCCCCACTGCATGCACAAAGATCTAGTGACCCAACCAGGTTCCAATTCCTGGTTTGCTGACTTTGGCCTCCTGCCTGAAATGAAAGGACCTACCCACCCCTTTGATTGTGGCAACACTCATCAGGATCAATTAGACTGTGTTGCAATTACCATGAATTCCAAAATCTCAGTCACTTAAGACAAGCAATTTACTTCTCACTCATCTCCATACCCAAAGCTGTCGGGCCTGGGGCTCTGCTCCACACCATCATTCAGGGACCCTGGCTGCTGTAGGTTCCGAGAGACTGTGACATCACCATCTCAGGATTTTCTAAAGAGAGAGAGAGAAACATGGAGAAAAATACATGCCAACTCTTACACACTCACACGTCACTTCTGGTTACACTCCAATAGCCAGAACCAACCCCAGAATACTGATTAATTCTTCCACGTGACCAAGAAAGGGAAGAGATTTGGCAATATTGGTGAGCGCTAGTGATGTCTATCAAACTCCTCCCTTCAGGTAAGTGACACTCCTAATAACCATAACGCCTCCCCCTGCAGCCAGGAAAGCCTTCACATTCCCTTCTCCTTCCCCTCTAGGGAATGGAATAGGTGCTTGCACTTTCTCAGTGTACACACCCAACAACAGGCGAAGAGCTAACTGTTCCTTCTGAGCTAATAACTCCACCATTTTTTTTCTGTGGTTCCCAGCAATGCAAAGGGGTGACTCTCCAACCCTTGCCTGCCCAGAAACTGAAAGCCCCTCAGCCCACCCACACAGACCACTGCTCTGCCATCTCTTATAGCAAGGTGTCCAGGACCAACAGCATCGCCAGCCTGCCCCTGCCCCCCCATCCCCACGGCCTAAGCTGGAGAACACTTGCATCCACCCAGTGCTCCCCCTCCTTCCGAAGCCCCAGTCCCACACAAAGATAAATAATTCAAGCCAAGACAGGCTGCCATGCTGCTGCCATGCCGGGGATTTAGTGCATACATCGCTCATGCTCCTCTTGCCGCCACAAGAAAAATTACAAATTGATCCACAGGACCTGACTCTCTGCCCATACTTCTCCTGGGCCGCTGCTGCTTCTCTCTGTAAGTAATGGCCGAGCTGGTGACAGTGGGATTTAAGTCAGGGGGTGGAGGCAGTAAGCTGAGAGTATAAGAAGAGAGTATAAGAAGAGTGGACTATGGGAGGAGGAGGGGCTGCAGAGCTGAGTCTTGACCATGACACAGAAGAGTGAGTGTCTCAGCCAAGAGTCCCCATGGAGAAATAAGGCAGGCACCCTGTGGCTCAGTGGGCATTCTTTGTCTTCTGTCTCCATTAGAGCAAAACGAAAAATACCAATAGGAGCCACCAGTCCTCAAGCCTTTATTATATGCTAAGCACTATTCTAAGTGCCTTATATGCAATAATTCACTTGAATTAATTAGAATTGGGCCCAGCCCGGAGTGACAGTTTCACCAAACCAAAAGTGGTTTAAGTAAGACAAATGTTTATTTTTGCTTCCAAACTCAGCACTTAGGGCTAGTGTGCACATCACAGCATTCAGAACCCAGGCTCCTTCTATCTTGTTGCTCTGCCTGCATGGCCTGCACTTCCAAAGTCACTTTCTATTCCAAGATGACTAATGTTCCAGCTCCAGTCTCTCCACCTGAATTCCTGCCAGAAGGAAGGAAGCAGGAAGCAGGGGGAAGATGAGAACTTGATCTCTCCCTTTAAGGGCACTTCCTAGAAGCTGCATGAACTTGCATTCCAGTGGCCTGACCTCGGTCATGTGACCACACACAAAGGGAGCCTGGGAAATGTAGTCTTGAATCCAGGCAGCCATGTGTTCAACTGACATAAGGAGGTTTACTGCTGTAGAAGGAGACAAAAATGGCTGAGGGACCACCAGCAGTACCAGCCACCTCCTTCATTTGACCACTTTGTGAGCTAGTACTCTTACTAAATAAATGCCCTTTACTTATTTAAAGGGCATTTTAATTATGGGGGACCTGGCAGACCAAATGTTTGCATGAAATTCCCTGATCCAAAACATTCTTATCTTTCAAGTTTCTTACTAAACATTAATGACATTCAGACTTATATTCACATTAAGTGTTTCTCTCTCAGGCTACACGAGAGGCTAGGAACTTCCAGAAGGCAGTGCTATATGTTTAAGCCATCTCTCACTCCCTGGTGCCTAATACTGTGCCTGACATAAAGGGGACGTTCAGCAAATAAACATTTATCATATTAGATAAAATCCAATCCTTTCCTTTGCTCTATCATCCTTGCCCTCATTATCAAAAACCTATTAATTGCCTGTTACACCCACTTAGCACTCTCCACTCCAGATAAACAGACATGGCATCCACTGTCCAGGAATTCATAGTCTAAGTTTGGGGATTTAACATGCAAAGATAACATCCGCCTCTTTCTTCATCCTGTTACCCGGAGAAGAGAAAACCTGCTGTCCTGTTGGAGGAGCTCCCTGTGGGCTTTCTAGCCAGGAGGCTGGAAACTCCTGCCTCCCCAGTGGGGGGAAGACACGGAGCTACACCCAAGAATATAAAACAGCCGCTCAGCATCCTTTGTGGCCCCACCACCCCCACGAGCTGACGAGGCTGAGCAGTTCAAGCAGAGTTCAGCTCAAGTGACTTCCTCATCACCCCGCTCTTAGCCCATCCTCTGCGGCATTTGCAATTTCTCTGCTCCGGGGGTCAAGTCTCCAGTGTGCCCTCCCTGAGTAATTGTGAAATTATTATGGTTGGTGATTTTAATTTAAATTGGATGGAGAAATGTCATACTGCGGTCGACTCATTTGCTATGGATTTTCACTTAACCAAATTGATTAGTCAACCAACTAGACTTAACTTGAGAGTTGTAATCATTCATTATTAGATCTCATTTTTCCCAACGCACCCAGATGATGTCAAGAAATTAAAACCGCAGCAAAAACTTCAGCAATGTCTTCTCATCAAGGCCTGGGGTCTGCGCGAAAGGGCCCAGAGATGGAACAGGCTGCAGATCTCTGTGGGGAACCACCAGGGCCACGGTCCTTGGGGCTGCCCTAGGAGAATGGCTAGAAGAGGTGAGGCAGGAGTTTCTGGGGAGGAAAGCAGGCCATGGTGAGCCAGGCTTTCACACCTCCCTTTCCCAATGCACCAAACACCAGTCATCTTTCAAGAGCCATCTCAAATGCCACTTCCTTGAAGCATTCCATGACTTCCCATCCTTTTCACTCCTGCATTATATCCCTATCTGTAGGAATTAGTGCGTTTTCATGGAATTATTGTTTAAATATCTTTTCTACACTGAAGCTCCTTAAGGTCAAGGTCAGATTTTATTCAAGGGTGTATTCCCACTATTACTGTCTTAGCGCACGGTGGGCACTTGGTAAATGTGTCTCTATGGATTGAACAAGTGAAAAATGGTCTAAGGAAAATAATGTGGTTAAGCCCTGGGATGGATCCTATGAGCAAAGCAAAGTTCACCACTAGGGATTCTTGCAACTGCCCCAAAGTGAGAGAGGTGGCCCGGCCCTTGCAGCTGGGAATCAAACCCCCAACTTCAGAGTGGATGTTATGCTCAGCATGTTCACCTGTTCGCTCTGACTGCCTGTAAAGTCAATGTGATTGTCAATTGCTTCAGTAACACTAACAGATATCTCTAGAAAAAAGTGCCTATCTCTCCACTTCTAGACAGGCCAACCCTAGAACATCACTTGGAAGGACACTGCAGACTGAGATCTGGAAAAAGAGGTCTCCTATGGTCAGGGCTGCCTTATGGGTGTGGAACCTGTACACAGAAGGGTCTCAATGTCATCTTGAAATTTCTAATAATTTTCAAACACAGGGCCCTGAATTTTCATTTTGCACTGGGGGCTCACACAAATTAGGGGGCTGCTCCTACAAATGGTGGAGGGACCTGAGATCACGCCATATTAGACACAGCTGAGGAACCTAGGGAGTTTTGCTGGAGAAAGGAAGCCTCAGGGTAGACATAGCAACTATCACCGAATGTCTACAGACAGGAGAAGAATAGGACCACCTGGGTGCTACCCCAGAGGACAGAACCAGAGCTACCAGGCTGAGGCAGGCTCATTTGGGTTTGGTGTTGGTGTTGGTATTGGTATGTTAGGTGCAGGGGGATCTTGGCATTGGCTGGAACTATTTGAAAAAGACACGTGGGAGGGGATACACAGTCCACGGTTAGAGGCATTTAAACCAACACGATATTTGGCAAAGGTTACTGCGGAGGCAAGGGATAAAGTGCCAGATGGGGGTTGGACTGACGGATTCATAAAATCCCTTCCCGTGCTTTGATTCTATGCTTCCCAGGCTAGGCAATCCCCTTTCCAAAGCAGAGTAGGGACAACTGGAAGAGAATGAAGAGGAGTAGAAGAAAGTGAAGGGTGGGGAGAGAATCTACGGTCCGGGGTAAGTGGATGCGGACCTATGACCCTTGATTTATAACAACTGCAGCCAGAGGTGAAGAGAGGCGGCTTCACAGTTGACCACCCCTCCAAGGTCTTTCTTAGCAGTCTTCCCTTCTGTCATCCTTGGAGAAGGTTTAGCTTCCATAGGCAGTGTTTCCTGGACAACTGGTCAGCACTTCCTAGCCCACCAACGGCCCACAAATGCCCCCCAGGTGGATTTAATCCCCAACCCACACTGTGTTTGGGGGGCTGAGCAGGAGCTAGGGATGGCTACCGAGGAGTTAAGTCCATGAGCAACCCTCGAACTCGTCCCAAGTGGCTCTGATCCAGGAAGATCCAGGGAGTCTCAGCACATGAAAAATAAGTTCCGGGCCAATTGCTTCCTTCCTGGCTCCTGGAATCATTTTTCTAGCCCTGCTGTCTGCACACCCCATGGGAGCTATTCATTAATGAGGGTGAGAAATGCCTAAATTACACCTCTGGTCCACGTCCAGCTCGTTCAGAAGGTAAGAAAGTGAGATAACTCACTCCTGCGTCGTTTTGGTGATTATCATCCACGCATTTCCCACTCCCACACAGAGAGGCCACTGACCATGAGACCAAAACTACACAGGCACCCTCACCTCTGCATCCCACCCCTGACCCTCGGGAACCCCTCTGCGGTACTATTTTCCTTATCCATGGAAGCTCTGTGTGCCCTCCCCTCAGCTCCTACCTGGGCACCTGTCTGGGTCTGGTCGGGAGATCAGCAACATTGAGCCCACGCGCTGTGCCTTTCCCTGGAGAGGAGCAGCTTCCTGCTCACGGGCTGCAGGGGACTGGCCGGGCTGGCCATCCCTCCTCCTCTCCCCACCCAACCACCACCACCTCCAACTTCAGATGGGCTCTGAAAACCGCCACCGTTTTTGGGAGAGCAGAAGGCAGGGAGGAAGGGGTGCTAACATCTCCAAAAAAGCTTTTAACAGAGACCATCATTTCCCTCCAAGAATCAATGCATTTTAATTCATACGAAGATATTTGTCTGCGTGGAGACACGTTTAACAAAACAAGTCAGCCTCGCGTGGAGACAAACGCGCCAGCTTCTCCCTGAAATTACTGGAAGTTCATTTTCAAAAGCCGTCCTGTTTTCTGGGAATCGATGCATATCAACTAAAATCAATAGCTTCTCCGTGCGGATGGGCCGAGGCACCAAACTGCTGTAGCGTTCCAGTGCATTTGTATCCAAATCTAGACGTTCTCAACAAGTCAATGAATTTAAGCGCCTGCCAGTGTCTTTTCACTTAAAACTAATCTGTTTGCTGATCGGACTGCACATTTCCAGAGTGCGTGGTAATATACTCTGTGTGTTTACCAGATCCAATGTACATTAACTCAAATAAAAATATTTCCACTTAACTTAAAACTGAGTTTGTCCCAACTTCGGCGACGCCCATGGGAATTAACGCTAGCCAGTCGGCCTACTAGCCTAGCCCAGCTCTTCCAGAGAAAAAGGTCCCACCTCCTCCCTCGGGCCCCAAGGGTGTGGTCTCTCTGGGGCTGACTCCTGGCTTCTGGAACAAAGTGCTTCCGGCTTCTGTAAACTCCAGGATTAGGAGCGACACGGAGGGATTTGTTTGGTCTACCCCTCTGCCTCCAAACCATAGATCTCCCCACTAAGTCATTCTACAGAAGGGGGCCCCCTTCAGTTCCTAGCATCACTCAGGAGAGTCTTCCTGTGGTCACTGGCTCCTCAGTGGCAAAATGTTCAGCCAAAGACTGTTCTCTCCAGAGCCACTTAGAGAACATCTACTGTATTCAAAGCTCCGTGGAGATTCAAAGCAGTAAAAACAAAACAAAGCAAAAAAAAAAAAAAAAAACCACACAACAACAACAACAGAGCCTGCATTCTCGGAGCAAATGGTCTAGGGGTGGGAGGGCCTAATCTGTGTTCAGATGGTCAGTCTGCAAATGTTCCTTGAGCTCCTCCTGTCCAGGTTCTGTGCTAAGGACAGGGAGACAGAGATGGACATCTCACACCAAGCTCATTGCCTGCAATTCCCCCAAAAGAAACATTGACTACATTAGTACAAATTAGTCATTAATTATATGCGTGTGCAAAGGACTACAGGGGGAGCAAAAGTAGCATCGAAACGAGTGATGGAGAAGGAGGCAGCAGGCAGGGGCTGTGCCTGCTGCTCACCAGACCCTGTATTGCCACTTCCACCTTCACCTAAGTAAAACCACTGTACAATAATTTATTTTTAAATTGAATTTAATTAATTAATTAATTAATTTTTTTTTTTTTAAAGATTTTTTATCTATTTGACAGAGAGAAACACAGCGAGAGAGGAAACATAAGCAGAGGGAATGGTAGCGGGAGAAGCAGGCCTCCCGCAGAGCAGGGAGCCCGATGCGGGGCTCGATCCCAGGCCCCTGGGATCTGACCTGGGCCAAAGGCAGATGCTTAACAACTGAGCCACCCAGGCGCCCCTAATTTATTTATTTGAGAGAGAGCATGAGCAGGGGGAGGAGCAGAGGAGGCAGGGACCAGGAGATGCCCCAGTGAGCACAGAGCCCAACACGGGGCTCGATCCCACGACCCTGAGACCAGGACCTGAGACGAAATCAAGCCGGATGCTTAACCAACAGAGCCACCAGGTGCCCCTACGATAATTTATGTCATCCCCACAAGTTTGCAGGGAATTGCTGGGATTCTCACTTTGCAGGTGGAGAAACTGAGGCTCAAGTTCTCTGAGATGACTAATAAGCGACACTCATCCTAGGACAGCAAATGAGCCAACCTGGCAGAGCCACAATTCAAGTCCAGGAATAACAGACGCTGGGTCTGTGCCTTCCTCACTGGGCCACCTGCCCCTCACGCACAAGCCAACGAATAACACAAGCCACTATGTGTTCCCGAGGGAAAACCAGACCCAGGGAGGCAGTGGGTTATGGGGATTTAGAAGAGGGGGGCAGTCCCAAGGGTTCAGGTCATAATCAAGGAAGGCCTCTCCAAAAAAAAAAAAAAAAGAAGAAGAAGAAGAAAAAAGAAAAAGGAGGCTTCTCAGAGAATATGGCTCTGGACCCAAGTCAGAGAAATACTAAGGGAGGGCAAGGTCCCCGACAAGAAGCACAGCTTGAACAAAGGCTCAGAAGCAGAAGTAAAAGCTCTTTCAGTGGGGAGAGAAGAGACCAGGCCAGGCTCAAGTAGCTGGCCTGTGTAGACGACCGACAGGAGACGAACCTGGATAGGGAGCACGAAACCAGGTTCTAGAAGACCACGAGCGTCCCACGCTATGGGTGTGCCCTTAGATTGGATATCGGGTTCCAAGCCGGCGCTGGCCTTGAAGGAGCGGAGGGGCAAGAATCCACGGCCAGCACACAAACCAACCCAACCCAGTCCTCCCTTGACTCCACGGGCCCCTCTTCCCTGCCTCTCCCTGACGCTGGCAGCTCGGGGATGCTGCTGAGAGGGCTGGTCCCCAGCTCTGAGAAGCTTCAAGGCATCACCATGGAGACGCTCCAGGCCGCCAGCCACACAAAAGGAGCTGTGAGTTCCCTTGCTCACCTGGGACTCCAAGCTAATGAGGAGGTGGCAAAAGTGTTTCATTTTCTCTCTTCTTGTTGTTCTCTCTCAGAAAGAAGAGACAATTTACACAGACAAACAAACCCCACCCTAGCCTGGAAGGAAGCTGCTGGGCCGACCCTTCCATGGAGGACGGCCTCCTCCTAAAAGAAGAAGGGGGAAGGCTGGGCCCGGAGTCCTACGGCGGGATGTTCATCCCTACAAGGGATGGAGGGACCAACAGGAAACTCAGGGTGGTTCCCTTTCTCCTGCCCAAATGGAGAGGCAAGCTCAGAGCCATGGGTGTGAATGTAAGCGGATACCTATGGGCTCACTCGCTTTGGAGTTCTGAAACGCAAACAACCTTTATAATTGCCTCCGAGACCGGAATCCTTTATATTGGGGGAAATAAGGCAAACTGGGCCCACCAGGAGGCTTTTGCAGTCCTCTCCACCCAATCCAGGGTGCAATCCAGGTGCGGCATGGACTGAGCCTCCTGATGCCGCTCCCCCCCCCCTTTAGCGGCCCAGGGAATCCCGACTGTGTGTGACAGGGCCAGGATAGCCTCTGAATGGGGGCGAGGGAAACAGGAGAGAGGGGACGGGGGTGCCAGGATACCCTGAAACAGGGCTGGGGCAGGATGTGGACAGGAAGATGGTGGCTTCTGCGTAGAGAAGGGAGGAGAACGGGAGCCAGCAAGCAATCTTCACACATGCATTGTCATTCTCTTCTGCAAAGGGGTGAGAAGAGGAGGGGGGAGGGGCGGCCCCCAGAGGGAGCAGGCGGGCGAGGTGAGAACTCCGGCATCTTCAGACCTGCCCACACGGCCGGCTTCTCTGCTGTGCGCAATACCTCATCTCACAGCCATTAGCCCACAGGAAGGATGGAAGCCGGACACCCCGAAGGGTGAGAAAATGAAGAGAAGGGCTGCCCAGGGATGTACGTGCACTGGAACATCTTGGGAGAGAGGGGGCCCGGCCTGGGGCTGTCCAGTCCCCGAATGGCCAGGAGCCTTGGAGCGGCAAGTGGGCAAAGTCTCCTTGCGCAACCCGAACGCTTTTCCTTTCTCTGCCTTCTCCTGGAGGAAAAGGGACCCAACTTCCCTCCCAATCTAGCCCAGCCCCTCGTAGCTCCTAAGTGAAGAGCAGTAAACTGGGAGGCTGGGGGAGGAGAGCTCAGATCGTGACAGCTTTCTACCCAGAGCTTCCAATGGCTTCCATCTCACTCATGATAAAAGCCAAAGTGCTATAGGATCTGCACACACACCCCTCCAGCCCATCCCCTTTCTGAAACCCCTTGGGACATTGCCTCTTACTTGCTCTGATCTAGGTGCAGCATCCCCTTTTCACTCCTCGAACACATCAGTGCCCTTGGGCCTCAGGACCTTTGCACCTGCTATTTCCTCTGGGCAGAACACTTGTCTCAGATGTCTTCAGACCTCACTCCCCTGGGCCCGTATTTCAACATTATGTTCTCGGTGAGCTTTCTTGGTTACCTTCCCTAAAACCGCAGCCACTCCAACACTCCCTGCCCCTCTTCCCCGATCTGCTTTGTCTTAGCTTTTACAACCACCTCTGTTTACTCATTCACACAGTGTGCTCTCTGTGTCCCTCCCTGGAGGGCAGAGTCCATGAAGGCTGGGGGTTTGTCCGTTTTGTTCTCAGAACCCAGAAGCATCCTGGCAGATGGTAGGCCCTAAGTAACTACACACTGAATGACAGAAACGTCCCTAAGCCTGCCCCCCAACACTTCCTCTGCGGTGCCCTTAGCAATGGCCCTCCTAAGTACCTCTGAAGACACCAGCCCTCCTAGAAAATTACTTCTCCTTGGGATCCAGACTGAGAGTGACAGGAGAGAGGGGACAGGGACAGCAGAATGGGGAGGCTCCCCTGCCAGGCCCAGAGGAGACAGGATACAGGTGCAGGGACATGCTTCTTGGGTGGAAACCCCCCTGAATTCCCGAAGGTACCATGGATCGCCGTGCAAGGAGCAAATTCATCTTGCTCACTAGACTTTTATCTGACACACACACGCGTGCATGTGTGCGTGCACACACACACACACACACACACACACGCCCCTCTGTTTCCTTTCAAAGTCACTGAGGTTTGAGGAAAAGAACCCCAGAATCAGTGCATGTGGGGTCCAGCCCCCTGAGCCACCAGTCCCTGCAATGTTTGGGGCCACCAGGCATCTTAATTCAGTTCTGGAAGCCTGGCTTTCTTCCCTGTGAATTGGGACCAAAAGTGCCTCCTCATCCCACCTGCCCCGCACGAGTGGGGTGAGGCTCTCAGGGGGTACTGGGTGCGGCCACCTTTGTAAACATCAGCCTGCTGAAAACACACTCAATGCCTCCGCAACTCTCGCTGGCTCCTACCTACCGTGGGTGAGGGTGGGCTTGGGGGACTGAAAAAGCAAGAGCAAACGGGAGAGAAATAACCCCTACGACAGCAGGCCATTAGGCAAAGCACCGCACCGTTCCAGCTGAATTGATTTCCCGCTGGATCAAAACCCTTCTGCAAGTTTGGATTAATAATGAGTGCCACAAACTCCAGCCAATGGCCCCCAGGCCTGGGTGCAATCCCAGTCCACCCACGCCTCGCCTGAGCGGGTGGGACCAAGGACAAGGGCACAGGGTTTTCCAGCGGGTCGGCCAGGAGCCCGCGACGTTGTGCGGGCGGCCAGGCTGTGGGGGGCGCTGGACCCAGGCAGCCGGGCTGCAGTGGGTGCTCTCGGCCCAGCTGGGCCGGGCCGGGCATCGTTTCCAATCGAGCCTATCGTGGGCAGCGCTGGCTGTCGCTGGCGGCTCGAGGCATTTGATGTCGTTGAGCCTTTTGGAAAAAGGAGCAGAGTGGGAGGAGAGAGGCAAAGGCAGGAGAAACAAAGGAGTTTCGTAGCAGGACTTCAAAAAAGCCAAGTGTTTGAAAAGATCTTTGCTAAGGTTCTGACCTACTTTGCATGCGGATAAGCCATCTCTTCCACTTTAAAAGAAAAAAATCCTGCACCAAGTGGCCACAGCTCTATTCAGGAGAACCGGGCGGCACTGCAGAAAGGGGCTTTAGTGCTGTAATCAGAGACCATTTAGGAGCCATGATTTGGGTAATTATATAAGATTTCAGCCTCTCTTCTTCCAGGGCCATGCACAGCACTGGATGATGGGCCGCCAAAGTAAGACAGCCAAGGCGGAAAGAGGGGCAAACCTCTGCACCCCAGAGCAGCCGGTCACACTCTTGGCTCTGACACCACCTGGCTGTGTAACCTTGGCTTTGTGACTCAGACTTTCAGAGACCTGCCCTTCTTTGTCATGTTTCCACCTCGGACGACAAATCAGGTCACGGCCACCAGCGAACCCTCCTAGTCCAGTGGCCGCCACACCACAGGCGCTCAGTCATGGTGACTCTCTCCTCCTTGCCTTCTAGAATGAACTTGAAGGAGTCATTCCATCCTGCTCACGGATTCTGCGGATTGATTAATGCCAACTCAGGTCTCTAGCGCCCAGAGATGTAAACAAAGGCAGAATCGGAGCTTACCAAGGAAGGGGCAGACACAACAGCTGGAGATGCTCAGCCCGAAGGCGGCCCCAGGCAGGCTGAAATCAGAGCGAGGGGAACTCATGAAGGAGCAGGACAGGAGGCCCAAGGACATGTGGGTGGAGGAACACGGGACCTCCTGCAGAAAGCAGATGGCAAAGGCGGCGATGCCCCCTCACCCACCAGCCGGCCCATGGCTTCATACCCCCCACAGCTCTAACGGGCACAACACTCTGAACTTGGTGCCCAGCAGACAGAATAAGAAAGTACAGTAGGGGGAACATTCTAGGACAGTTACAATGTTCAAGCGAAGTGAGATGAGCTGGGAGAGAGGTTGGAAAGGATTTAAGAAGGAAAACCTGCCAAGTTAAGTGTTTATTGTCATTAAAATAATGAATGGTATTAATAATTTCCCTTATCATAACAATCCTATGAGGTCGGCCGTATTAAGAAATATTACTATTCCCATTTTATAGATGAGACAACGGAAATTTAGACAGAAAACTCTAAAACTATTCCAAATCGCACAGCCAGTCTGTGAGGTCTGTGTCTGAGTCAAGAGTCTGGGTTCCAGGGCGCCTGGGTGGCTCAGTCGTTAAGCGTCTGCCTTCTGCTCAGGTCATGATCCCAGGGTCCTGGGATCGAGCCCCGCATTGGGCTTCCTGCTCAGCGGGAAGCCTGCTTCTCCCACTACCATTCCCTCTGCTTGTGTTCCCTCTCTCGCTCTCTCTCTCGCTGTGTTTCTCTCTGTCAAATAAATAAAATCTTTAAAAAAAAAAAAAAAAGAGTCTGGGTTCCTAGTTGCTTTCTGTTGCTCCCAACGGCTTTGTATATATTCCCTAAATATGCAATGAGCACCCACTGTGGGTGCCAGGCTCTGTTCCAGGCCCCAGAGGTACAGCCATAAATACAAAAAAGTCTCTGTCCCCAAGGCACCTGCTGGGGTCAGCCCTGTGGGGCTGGTCAACACCACAACCCTCCCCTTTCCCCAGCATGGCTCGGGACTACTACTTCAGGGATGCGCTCAGGGGATGCAAATAAACCCTTTTAATCTCCGTCAAATTCAAGCATCTAAGGGTAGGTCAATCTCTTTTGAAAATCTAATCATTTTATAAATTCCAAACAAAGACAAAACTAATTGTGGATTATCCTTTGGCTTTAGGTTGCCTTCCAGATGCAGTTATCAAAAGCTCCTCCAGCAAAGCGGCTCCTTTTGACTCCATGGGCCTTGGTTAGTAGGGCTTTGAGGGCTTGGAGGGTTTGAGCGCCTGGTGCCGCCCCCCCAGGTCCCTTGGCTGCAGCACCCTTGACCATGCTGGTGGTGGCCGTGAGCCCCCTTTGCCTCTCTCCAGGTTGCTTTTCAGCTACAGGTCATCTAACCCAAGGGCAGAAGAGGCGGGCCAGAGCTCAGCCAATTTCTACCCCTCTTAATTCAGGCAGAACTAAACCCCCATTCAAACCCCAACATCTAAGCTCAAGGCAAATGCGCCAGGATCTCACAAGCTAAGAAATGCTCCTGCTTTTTGATCCAGAGTTTCATTCAAAGGATTACATCGCAAAACCCTTCATTTCTTGGCAAAAAGTCAAATGCATAAGGATGTTCAATTCAGCATTGTTTAGAATAATAACAAAAAATGGAAGCTCGTAAATATCCATGAATGAGGGAGTCATGAAAGCACCCACGGTACAGACATATTCCAGGATGCTGCAGGTCCATTAAAAAGAGTGAAGTGGAGAAATTGACATGAAAGATTTCCAAGACACATTCAGTAAAAAAGCAAGCCACAAAACAATACACTTGGTGTATTTAAAAAACAAAAATCTATATGTGTTGGGGGATATACAATTTCAAATAAAATAAAGTATGTAAAATATTAGCATAGTGTCTGGCATATAGTAAGTTCTAGATAAATGTAGATCACCAAGGGGCCAGGTGGTTAGAGAGCACTCCTCTCCACTCACCTCGGACCCCCCATGACCACCTGCATCGGTCTGGCTAAGGGGCCGTGGGTTTCTTCTCCGTCCGTGCCCTTCCTTCCACCTCCGGCTCTCCATTTCTCCCCGACATATCCACCCTCACTCATTAACCAAGGTGTCTGCAGAGGAATGAACGTAGAGCTTTTTGACCCCTATCTCCTTGACCTAAGTGTCATTCCGCCCACAGACGGTAGAGAGGGTTCTGAGCAAGGGGATTAGCTGGCTTTGGAACCCTGGACTAGAAGACGTTTTCTGATCCTCCTATTTCCCATGGGAGGGATGTGGGATCCAGACAGGTCAAGTGCCTTGTCCAAGATCACACAGCAAGGCGGAACTAGGATTCGCCCTCTGTCAGGACCCAGGTCCTGGAAGGTGAGCTCACCTGTCTCAGGCTGAGCCCAGCCCTTGCTCCTTTCTCCTGCCAGAGAGGGGGCAGGGTCGGGGTGGATGACGTTTTTGTGCCGGTTGAATCCGAGCATGGAGGGAGTTCAAGGGAGACGCAAGTTTGCACTCTTCTCTCCCCTCACAGGCATCACCAGAGATGTGCGAAGGATTTTCAGCCAGAACTGTAAGCACCTCCCCACGCTCTGTGATGAATCTCACCCCTCCAGGCAGAGCCTGCCCAGATGATGCCAGGACGCGAGCACCAGGAGGAGGAGGAGATGCCACGGCCCCTGCCCCACACGCTGGTCCTCACTGCAGCCTCTGCTTCATTGGTCCCTGCCTACATTAACCTGATCTCAAAACTCCGAGACCCGATGGACAGAGAAAGCCCTGGCATGGGAGTCCCGAGGCCTAGTTCCAGCCTCAGGTCGGAACCCACCGCAGGGAAGCCCTGGGCCGGCCTCCCGTGTAATCTGGGAGTCGTGGCCCCATCCGTGAAGCGAGGAGGTTGGACCCAAGCCGCCAGAAGGCCCTCCAGCTCGGCCACGCCACGCTCGGCCGCTTAGGGAGAAGGAGACAGCAGGAGTGAAAAATGCAGACGTCAGGAAGAGTTGGCACGAATAACACTCACAATGTAACACCCCTTAAGCACGGGGTAAGTCTGGAAACCCAGCCCAGGGTTTCACACACATTCTTTCTTTTGATCCTCACAACAATTTTTGGCTATAATTATCTTCGCTTCATAAATGATGCAACTGAGGGCTCAGAGAAATTAAGTAATTGTCCAAAGTCATACAGCTCATCATCAGTGAGGTCGGAACCGCCCAGCTTCTCTCCCTTACCTTCTCACCCTACACGCGACACATGCACTCACACTCTGACACACACATGCACACACAATTCACGGACATGTGTGCACGCACTTACGAACTCTCACATTCAGTCACATGTGCACGCACACTCACACTCTCCTGCATGATTGCACACACACAACTCTCCCGCGCACTCACACACTCACACAGATGCACACTCACACATGCACAACCCTCCCGCATTTACACAACTCACACACACATGCACACTCACACATGCACAACCCTCCCACATTTACACAACTCGCACACACATGCACACTCACACATGCACAGCACTCTCCTGCGCATTTACACACACATGCACACTCACACATGCACAGCACTCTCCTGCACATTTACACACTCACACATGCACGATCTCCTGCGCATTTACACACACATGCACACTCACACATGTGCACACATACACACTCACCCATCCAAACATATGCATTTACATACACACTCACACACTCACACGCATACCCACATGTGCACAATTCATACATGCAGTCTTCCACATCCATACTCACACACTCACATACACACCCTCACGCATTCACACACACATATGTGCTCACACACACACACATTCACAGATGCACTCACACACACGTGCTCACACACTCACAGACACACACTCACATACACACAAACACTCCATCACCCACTCCAGCCACACATTCACATGTGCTTTGACACACACACATGCACACACACTCACACGTTCACAGCTGCCCTCACACACACACACACACACTCTCTCACACACAAAGACACTCCCACACCACATTTTCTGCCTGGGGCTGGGACACCCCGGGTGGCAGCTGCAGCCACACCATGGGGCCCGTCTCACACCGTCAGCCCCCACTCCCTCCTCCGATAGGAGCACAGCCTGAACTCTCAGGCCCCTTCTCAATGTCAAATGTTCTTTTTGATTTTTTTTTTTTTTTTTTTTTTTTTGGTGCAAGATGGTGGTTTATTTCTTATTTATTTATTTATTTATTTTTAGGTCAAATCTGGGCTTGGGAAATGCTTGGTTTTTTTCCCCCAAAAGTTTTATTTTATTTTTTCAGTGTTACAAGATTGTCAAAGATTCTTGTCAGACAACAAGTCCCGCTTTTTGCTCCAGAGAAAATGACTCCGTGCCTTGTCCTCTCATGTGTTCCTTTCTCTTTGTTTACCAGTCACCCGCTCACCCCCTTGAGGTCCCGCTCTCCTCAGCCCCACACCGGAAGCCTCCTTCCTGGGGACTCGGCCCTGTCCAGCACGCTCCCTGCACCTGGGCTCTTAAACCTCCTCAGCTGCATTTCCTCCACTCCGGGCTCCGGGCTCCCGGCTTCTTGGCGGGCTAGTGTGTGCAGCCTGCCTTTTCCTATCAACATGCCACCAGGAGAGGGTCCAGAGGGCAAGGACCACCCCTGGCCAGGAGCAGGACAGGTGGCCCTGGGGCCCAGGAGAGAGGCACAGTGGGTGGCCAGGGGACACAGAGGAGGGGGATTTAAAGGAGAAAACCACTGGACTCCAAGATTGATCACAACCTGGAAAACCAGAAGAGGGAGCCGTCGCAGATGACACCAAGGCAGAGGGAAAACCTAAGGTGGTGGGAAAGGTGTGGTGAGCCTCCCAGAAATAGGGCTGTTGGGAGAGAGGTCGGGAGGTGGGGGTGGGCAGGAGAAGGTGGAAAATCTTGTTTCAGACACTGGTTCTGAAATAGCACACGTGGAGATGCCTGTTGGGTAGTCAGAAAAATGGGGCCAGAGCATCAGGGAAAAGGCAAGGTGGGGAACATGAAAGATGGTACTGCACACTGAACTTGGAGCTGCAGGGGGCGGGGTCGGAATCTGCCCCACCCCCCAGCACCCCACCCCCTCCGGCTGTATCTACCCCACCAGAGCCTGAGTCAGCACACCTCAGCCCAGATCTGTCCAGCAAAGCAAGCGGTGTCACCCTGAGAGTGACCCGAGGGTGGTCAGCGTGTGGGGTGGGCCCCATGGACAGCCACCCTGGGGTGGCCCACCGTGCAGGTCCTGCAGGGAACGAGAGAACGGGGTTGGGAGGGGGCCAAGGGTAAAGTGGGGAGATGCTCAGTGACCTTTAAGAGAACGACCTCAGGGGGACCGTGGCAGCAGCTCACCTGCAGAGGACCAGAGGGGAATGAATGGGGAGCAGCAATACTGGGTTTAGGGGAGAGAGACAGAGGGAGGTGGGTCATCAGATGCTAGCTAGAAAAGGTCATTAGGTCACCACTGGTCCTCTGTTCCAGTGGCTTCCTGGATGCCGTTTCATGCCAGGCACTGGCCAGGCAGGGGACCCAGGGACGAATCAAGCCCCACCCCAGCGGGGAGGAGCAGGGACTCCCTTCGGGACATACCACGAGGCCAGTGCTGACCAAAGCAGGAACCGCTCTTGAGACAAGGGATGTGAGCACTTCTGCAGAGACCAGACAGGGGCCTGGGGAGGTCAGGGTTCAGTCACAGTGGGGCCTGGAGACCTTAGATTGCCAGGACGCAGCAGCCTCTCCCTGCCGGAATCCAGCCCTTCTTCCCCCATCATCAAAACTCCTCGACAAAATATGCAGAATACAGCTCCCTCAGACCTCAGGCTTTCCAGAACCCAGGTGGGGGGCGGGGGGGGGGGGGTGAGCCCAACCCTGCACGTCTTCTCTCTTCTTCTTGGCAGTTTCTTCCAGCTCCGTGAATGCGGTCAGTCTGATGTCTCCCTCCAACACACACACACACACACACACGGTCACACAGCAGCCTTCTGCCAAGGTCACACAGCAAGTCACTCTCTGAGTCGGTGAGGAGCCCCTGAAGGGCCTTTGAGCAAATGTTCCTGGATGGGTGGGGATGAAGGGAGCAACCCCAGGGAAGGGCCCTGCTTGGACCCCCCCCAACCCCAGAGCCTCCATCCCCTCTCCGAAAGGCCCCTTCCCTTGGCCTGCCTTTCCCAAAATCAATCCCGACATCTCCTTAAATCGAAGTCAGCCACAATGAAAGGGTGGTGCGGAATTTTGTTTACCGATCCTGGCATCTAATTAAAATTAGCTGATGGGTCTCCTGGTTGGTGTTTTGTTCGGACTATTTTTAAGCCAGAGCCGCTAGATCAGCGCAGCCACTAGTAAGCTGTCAAATCAAATTTTCAAAAGCAAATTGCTTTTATAATTAATTTAATTATTATTACGGCTCCCAGTTTTGTGTTGCCTTAATGAACACAATCGGGTTTCAGCCTCTGCTTCCCCTCCCCACACACTGAGCACCCCCTCAGTTCCTGGGACTCACCTCCCGCCTCTCCCATCCAAGTTGGGCGAAGGGAAAAGAAAGAAGAAAAACAGACACGTCCCCGGTCTCCCTCCCCAATCCCCCCGCTGGCCACCTCCTCACTCACGCCCTCACCCTCAGAGTGAGTAATTAAAGTTCTGCTCCCTGCTATGGAATAAATGGTACATGTTTTAATTACCCCTGAGCCTACCCAGGCGTCCTCACACCCCCGCCCGAGTCTGTGAATCCATGTGGGGTGGGGGAGGGGCGGCGGAGAGCCTGCGCTTCTCTGACGGTGACAGCAGTCTGTCACCCGGGGTCTGGAATTCACTGGGGAACTGTCAGTTACTAAGGAAACTAGGAGGGAGAGAGGAAGAGAGAGAGGCGGTTAGATCCAATTTTGGGTGACAAGTGTGAGGCATAAAGACTTTGGCCCCCTTGGTGCACCTAGCCTAAGTGGAGGGTCTCTGGGGGCTGGGCAGGCGGCGGGTCCTGGGAGAGATTTACCTGGAGACCACGCCCTTCTGTGGAACCCAGGGCAGGTCCAGGGGATGGAGATGCGGAAGGAGGATCAGCCTGTGGCCAGGGCAATGACCAGAGGCAACACGCGTGATGCATGTCCGCGTGTGTGCACACGCATGTGCACACCCGTATGTGTGTACACACACATTTGTGTATATCTATGTATTGATCCCTTTTGATATTTTGAGTGTCTTCCCATTTTTTCCTTTTGTTTTCCTCCTTGCTTGGTTTGCAGTGTATCTCATTTCCATTCTTTTTTTTTCCTTCTCTTCTGTCCCTTCTTCCTTTCTCTTTCAATCTCTCCTTCCCGTCCTCCTCCTCTGCTTCTCCTCCCTCCTGTCTTTCCCTGCATTCCTCCCAGGATCTTTCTTCTGTTGGCCACAGTCTACCTGCTTCCCAGCTTCCTGTCTCTGCCTCTGTTTTCCTCCCCTGGTCGGCTCCGGCTCGGACTCCTCCCTGTGATCTGCAAGCGTGAGAGAGCCGGGGACACCTGTGCCCCACAACTGACTCTCTGTCCAGGCCCCGTTGACCCATCCTGTCCCCCCAGGACTGTGGGGTAAGGGCTGGAGGCAGGGTCAGGAACCAGCCCAAGCAAGAGGGAGCACAAGCAAGGTGAACGAGACAGGGGAGAAATGTCCAGCATTTATTTCTGGGCCTTGGGACCCGAATGGCAGCAAGGGATGCCACTGAGAGAAGGGAGTGAGTCAGCAGCTGGGTGGGGCTGGGGCCTGGCTGCCGGCGGCACAGAGCAATCTGGACACTGCTCAGGAGGCCCAGGAGGATGCCAGGCCCGGGGAAAACCTGTCCTGCCTGCCGAAAAGCAGTGCCAGGCGAGGCTGGGCCTCCCACTTCCTTCCCTGGACCTGGAGCCCCCACACCCATCTCCCCAATAAGCCTCGGCCCACATCCCTTTCCCCGTTGCCGGGACCACCTCTCCTTTTGGTCCCTCACTCTCATCATCTCCCCTTGGTGCTCCCTAGACCAGGGCTGGAATCGTTTCCTGTTCCCTCCCGGTGGAAAGAGGGCCTGGGCTCAAGAGTGCTCTGACCTCTGGCTCCCAGGAACCCCCAGGGCGGGGCAAGTGTGCTGGAGGGCCAGAGTTCTGGGCCAGGCTGGTCAGAGGGGTGGGCAGAGGTGGAGGACCACTCAGGCTTCCCTGCCCAGAGCAGGGATAGTGTAAGTAGGGGGATCGGGAGTTGCCTTTCTCTCCAGAACCAGGGGCCTTGGAATGCCTCTGAAGATGGTGGGTCCATTTCGGTCCACCCCACCCACCCATCCCTCTAACACATACATAGATCCGAAGGGAGGCAACTCAGCCCTCCCGACTCCAGGGGGCGCTCTCTGGTCCGATACTTTACATCAGCCCGGAGCCTCTCAGGGAGACCAAGGTGCCCTTGGAGCCAGGATCTCAGGGGGAGCCCAGTGCCAAGTTGAGAGGCCTCAGCCCTGCTTCTGAAGCTGCCCACGCTGGCCTCAACAACCCCCCGGCCGCGGGCTGATTTGGCACCCTCTGACTCCTCCAGCCATTGCCAGGCAAATGCTCCGGCCAAGGCATCTGTGTAGAGCAAGCCTGCCACCTGGTGGTGAGGCCACCCAACTACAGGCCAGGGCTCTTGAGGGGGCTCCGGTCCACTTTGGGCCCCCCGGCTAGTGCCCACTGGCCCCCCAGCACCAACCGCCGAAGCCTGTGCTGCTCCCTTCTGAAAGAGCTCGCAGGGGCAGGAAAGCAGAAGGCAGGAGTGAGGTCGGGTTCAAGGACTGAGGCAGGGGCCCAGGGGCAAGGCCTGAGGGGAGGGGCTCGTGACAGAAGGTAGTTGAGGCTTGGAGACCAGCTCCCATGTCTCTTCCCTGCCTGCAGTGAGGAAGCAGCCCCTTAGAAAGGCCCCAAGCCTGGACCCCACGCCTGGCTCCGCCCCCGGCCACCCCTCAGACAGATGGTGGTTCTTTCCATGGACCCCAAGCTCCTGCTGCCAGCCGGAGCAGAGACAACAGGCCAGGCGCGGCTGGAGGCAGCTCCCGCCCTCAGGAGCTCA
>CM053613.1:80382061-80423519 GCA_028646535.1 Procyon lotor | reverse complement strand
TCGGCTCAGCCTGGTAAGGCCCCTTGCCTGGCCCCTTGCCCCTCCCTCCTCGCCCTCCCTCCCCCAGTCCTGGCCCTGCAGCCAAGTAACCACCACCACCACAGCTCTTGGGCCTGCTGTCTTATTAATTCCTAATTTCCAATTTGCAAGAAGAGAGAGCCTTAAACCTCCATCTCACCAGCCCAGCAATCACACAGATGATCCAAGTATCTCTGGACAGCCTTTAATTTATTTCCCAGCGCACGCGGGCACCGCTGAGAGACTTGATGGCACCAGCTTAAACATAATAAATTACTCAAGTGCCCAAGATTAGTTAATAAAGCTCCAGGCTCCCTCCCAGCCCCTGGTGACTTGGTCAGCAGCACCAAAGATTCCTTTGAAGATGCCCAATGTGGGGGAGTGGGGCTCAGTGGTGAGGGTCCCCAGGTCTGAACTGGCTGTCTAGCCCCCCTTGGGGCCTATGAGGCCAGGCATGAGCTGTGATCTGGGTAGAGAGGCAGGTGCCCCAGAGAACCCCAGGGTGGACTCGGGCATTTTCAGCTCCGGGTCTCAGCATGTCAATGGGAGTCATGATCCAGTGGTGGGAGTCAGACTCCTGCTTGGGCCCAACTCAGAAGACCAGGGCTCAGATGCATGCCCAGGAATGAAGGAAGAGGCCAGTGAGTTCTGGAGCCAAGCAAAGGGGATGGGGATGCTTTTCCTGAAGACACAAAGGGTCAGGGCTAGCCTTTATCATCTAAAGGCCCGCCCCAGCCCTCACTCCAGTCACCGGCCAGGTGGGTCCCCTTCGCTGGGTCTCACACTCATTCCATATGCCACCTCCTCACCTCCAAAACCTCAGCCATTCGGGGGCCTTCCAGCAGCCCTGCCTGGCCCCCGCCCACCTTCCTCAGACGATCGTTATGGAACCCCACTGTAACCGAATCGCTGCCCTGATCACCAACCTGTGAAGCTCTTCCATCGCCTGCCCGATACAGGGTGGCTTCAGAACCTGGAATTCCTTGTCTTCCTCTAGCGGTGATGAATCTGGAGAGCTGGGGGACAGACTGGAAAAGATGCTGAAGAGAGAGGGTGCAGCTCACCTTCCACGGAGCCTCAAGACAGGAGCTCGTCCTCTGCTCGCTGGCTCAGCAAAACGCTGCAAGAGACGAACACACGGACCAGGAGAACTCAGAAGCGGCCCCGCCCGTGACCCTGGGGAAAGGGCTTGGAGCACGGGGACAAGTGCTAAGCCTTGGCCAGGACCCTGTGCTATCCTGGGGCCTCCATCCTCCTTAAGGGTCTCCCCAACTGGCCTCTGCTCAGGCACCCCAAACCTAATGATGTCAAGAAAGATAAACCAAGTAACCCCGCCCTCTTCATCGCTCTTTTGTGACACCTGATACCGAAGCCTGAGCTCCTAGCTCCCAGGCCCTGGCCACTCCAAGCCCCCACGTGGGTCCCCAGTTGTCCCAGGTCAGACTCATGAGCAGGGGGCTGGACTTCTTGCCCGGCCCTGGGGGTTCCAAAGTGCTCTGGAGGGAGGCCACAGACACTGCCATCCATAGTCACCTTTGTTCCCAGGCACTAGTATTACTCATTGTATCCGCAGTAAAAAAAACCTCCTCAGTGTCTCTAATTCTTTCCTTCCATAATGCTCAAAATACTGCCTACACAAGTTCTTGTTTATGCAGGGAGGGTCTCCCTTCACACAATAGATGGTGACTGAATATGGTATAAATTGAATCCCATTATAAACGCACTAGGGGAATCCTAACATGAATGCTTTTGTAAAGCAAATAATCACCCCCTAATTTATCATTAGTGTAAACCCAGGTGTTCATATAACAAGTTTGTTTGATGTGAGCAAAACCTGTGTACACACACACACTCTCTCTCTCTCTCTCTCTCTCTCTCTCTCTCTCTCTCTCCAGGAGAGTGGAAGCTGCAATGCCCAGGGCAGTACCAGGCACAAAAACTTTGATAGTGATACCGGTGAACCAAAGCACCAAAGGTTATATGACCCCTGTATATTGTTTCCACTTAAAGAAAAGAGAAACTGAGGGCCAGAAAGGAGGAGTGGTTTTGCTGCCGTCACCCATCTCCATAAAGAAGGTCATTTTCAGGTCTTTATAAGAACCTCAGGGTCACAAGGAGGAAGTAGGGTAAGGGGGGCTGATTGGCTGGGGGACAGGGCTGGTCCTGGGGAACATGGGGTTTCACATCAGTTCCTACAGGCTTGAAGGAGGGGCTGGGAGGGAGGGAGTCATGTACCAAGGAAGTAGGTGGGATCATAGGTTTTAAGCTATGCTAACTTCTGCTGGGGTGAGGTCTCAAGGGGAAGGGTCCCCTGAGGCCCGACAACAGGGTCCTGGGGTTCAGGAGCGAGTGTCGCTGCAGCCTGAGGGAGCACAGCCTTCTCTGGCTTCCCTCTCAACACCTTCCTCCTACCGGCCTGGGCGCCATACTCCGCCCACCCCCTGCAGGCCCACATCTGGCAGAGGCTGAGAGCGGGCCCCTCTGTGGACACGTCTCCAGGGGTCTCACTCCAGGCCCTGCAGTTTGGGCAGGTCCAAAACCCACAGTTTCAAGTACTTCCTTCAGGATTTCCTGCTCTCTAACCCCATTCCTCTGAGTCCTGAAAAAGCCCTCAGCTTCCCCACGCCGGGGCCCTTTGACTCTCCCCGCCACAGAAAACCTGGATTCTGTGCCCAGCCCTGCCGCGAGGAACAACTCAGATTTGCCTGGGCTTTAAAACTGATAAGACCCCATCCTGCACCCTCTCTTTCGGTCCTCACCACAACCCGGAGGGGCAGGACCGAGTTAGCTCCATTTTGCCAGGGAGGACACACGCTCAGAGAGGTCGAGACCCCCCCTGGGTCACACCAGGTGCTCTGAGTAGAAGCCCCCACCTTTTCCGCTCTCTTCAAGGAGCCAGACCGATCACCCCTAAGGTCTCTTTCAGCAAATCCTTCCAGTCTACGCACATTAGCTCCGTGGCTCAGAAATTAGCAACTAATCCAGAGAGAGAATGCTTAGAAGTGAGTTTAGAGCCAGGGACGGAAAAGAGAGGCAGTCCTAGTTGGCGGAAGAGAAGAAAAGAATCCTTTGCCGTGTCCCCAGCAGAGGAGGGCCCAACCCTTATGCCCCCTCCTTCCCTCCGTGTTCTAAGAAAAAAAGACAAATGGTGGCAGATGGGAGACAGAAATGTCACCTGTGTTGCTACAAAGACTAAGGCGGTGGATCTGGCCGAGTGAGAGGGTCCAAGAGAGGGTCCTCCTGGACCCCCAAAGCCTGGCGGGCTCTGCACGTGGAGGTGACAGTGGGCCCAGTGTGATGGGTGTCAGGCGTGGGCGGAAGGCAGCTTGGGCTCTTGCCATCCGTCTGAGCTTTAATAGAGGAGTGAAACCAGACGGAGCTGAGCGGGCCTGCTCCGTGGGTTCTCCCCAGCTCACCGAGTGGGTAAGTCCACTCCCTTTCCCTGGGGCAGAGAGAGGAAAGAGCGAGAAGAGCCAAGAGATACACCCACTGAGCTCCCTCCACGTGGAAGGAGTGACTGAGCAGGAAGCGTGTGCTCCCCCAGAGGGGGGTCCCCCCCAGTGCCCACCCCCCACCCCAGTTCTTGGAGGCAGGGGACAGGGTCAGACCTCCTTGGCTTCTGCCTCATCAGATGCCTTTCATTTCCCTGCACACCTCCCAGGATTCGGAAGATGCAAGTGCTGGGAGAAACGGTCTCTTTCCGTGTCTGTGGGGTGCATGGTGGGGGATTCTGGAAACCTCTTCTGACTGGTGAACTAGAACTTGTAACTTGCAAGAGGTTTAAAAAAAAAAAAGCCTAGAAAACCTGGCGTATGAGGTGAAAGGATATTTTCTAACTTGATCTCAGTCCCTGCGGGGGTTCTAGGCCTCTCGTTGCTCCAGTGACAACGGTCAGGTATCTCTGCAATTACAGGGGTAAGAGTGCGAGATGTCGCAGTTACCTCACGAGGTTGGGAAAATGGTACAAGGAGATGCGGAATTCCCAACTCGTACCGCGCATCAGCCTCCGGTCTGTGGGCAAGAAGGCTTGTCGCTCTCAGCGGTGAAGGAGATACGGAAATGAGAGTGGACTCAAAACCTTCCCTTTCAAAATGCCATTTGCTTTGCACTTCGGTGTCCTTTCCCGGGTAACACAGGGGTGGTCCCAGAGTTAGTGCCGCGGGCGCTGTTCACTACTGACCGCCAATCGCCTTGATACTGGTTATCTGTGTAAATTTAAAAGCCATCTAGGTCAGAGAGAGAAGGTAAAGGATCGTGGAAATAATATATACAAAACATCCTTGCACCCTGAAACGTGAGTTTACGTGCTGGATAGAATGTATTGCCATTAGGATTATTATGGAGACAGGGAGGAAAGGGCCTTTACTTTCGGTCCCGACCTCAGATAAAGTGAAAGACTGCACACCACCCCCTCCCCCAGACCACTCCCATCCACGTCTGACTGATAATCCCGAAATTTGTCCCACAGGCACCCGTGGTGGGTAATATAGCTCCCCTAGTGATGGACCACTGGTTTAGGTGCGGGCTAGATGTTGGCTGAGGACTACCCACTCCCCAAATACAGGTAAACCTACCCAGGATTGCCAGTTCTCAGCCTGTGGGAATCCAGAGCCGCCTCCAATTTCCATGAGTTCCCCACAGCTACTTAATTCCTGGTCCCCGATGTCTTTCCTCCTCCCAAGTGCTACCTCCATCCTGCTCTGCACCCCCCAGGGCACAAAGCTTAGGACCTCCCTCGAAGGGCCACAAAAACGCACGTGCACCAAGCATTTCCCAGATTCAGAAATGCTCCTGAGATCACTGGCATCCAGGAGAGGGGCTCGGGCAGACGGGCACCTTCCCAGCCCCTGCTGGTCCTCTCCTCCCACCTTCTTCGTCCTCCTGAGAAACCAGCTCATTCTCCTCTTTGAGCTGCACAGAAGAATTTCTCTTACACGCAGGTACCTTAGACCCTCAGCTTCCCTCCTTCCAAAAACTAAACTAACTAAAATCAGCTAACTGAAATAAAATTTCCCTGAACGACACAGCTATGAAAGAGCTCCCAACACAACCCAATGATAAGCAGCGCGAGGTCAGGGACGGGGTTCTGAGACCCACTCAAACTAGCCCAGAGCTCAGTTTCATAAATACCATCACTGTGGCCAATTCTCATGATTCACAGGAGTTGTGTCCTGGAAAGCCGCTCCAAACACTGAATTAGCAATCGCCAAACCTTTGTCCCCAGGGGGAATACAGAGTTAGGTTTTGTGAGCCCCTGGTTGCAACATTTTCATCAACTGTCCAATCCATAACCTTGTTTTACATGTGTTTGTGTTTAAAGGCAACTTATTTCATACATAGTGCTGATTCATTAACATTGAATTCAGGGCCAATCGCGCCCTAACGCCTGCCTGAGCAAAGCTTATGGATCACGTGTACTTTCTCCATAAGGCACTTCGCGGCCTCCTTGCTCAGGGAAGGGCAGACAGTGATGTGGCGCAATGCTCAGGGCCATCTGAAATCACCAACAAAAAGCACCAAAAAATGCAGAAGAAGATGGCACGAACTAGGCCGTGGAAAGGACACGTGTTTCCAGCGTGAGCCCCGAAACAAGAAGGCAGGGTGTCAGCCAGTAACAGGCACGTCGAGCGACTCCAACTTTTCACCGGCTCTGCATGTGTCTGGGAGTAACCACGAGAGCGCCACGAGCGCGTCAGCCCAGGGGTCACCGACCGGAGCAAGTAGGAGACTGTGTGCATACAGCATCCGCAAACCGAGGACGGCCGGGCCGGGCGTCTCACGGACTGTTACTCAGTCGTCGAAAGGAACCGATCCACGCAGCGAGCAGCACCGGGATGAATGTGCAGGCGCTGAGCTGAGCAGAAGAAGCTCATCTCAAGAGGCGGCCCGGTCACATGGCATTCTTGAAAGGACAAAACTACAGCGGTGGGGAACAGATGGAGGGATGCCAGGCGATAGAGGTGGGGGAAAGTGTGGCTCTAATAGTGACCATAAAACCCTGTAATCAGAGAGGCAGCGCCCGCTGGCTCCAACCTGGACTGTCTTCTTCCACGGAACAGGGCTCCATGGGAAGGTGACTGTGGCCGCTCGAGGCCTGATGTCTAGTGGCCTTGTCAGAAGGAGGAAAGCCTCCACCTGTGTGCTTGGGTTATGGCCTCACCCCCAACCCCCCTGCAAGGGGCCCCAACCGCCTGCCAGACACCAAAAGAGGGCAGCCCGCACAGTCTAGAAGCTTCTCAGCCACTTCCCATTCCGCGGCCCCTCGGTGCGAGGACCCCACTCCTACAGGGTCCCCAGGGCTTTGGTTTTATATCCACACACAGAGCTTCCCCCTCAGAAGTTCGTGTTGCCCCTAGCAACCAGCTCTCTCTCCAAACTGCTTTGAATACTGACTGCCTGGGGAAGGCTGCTCTTCAGAACTGATTCTAAAAGATCTCCTATCACTATGTGAACAAAACATTTTTAAACAGAAAATTTAACAAGGTTTTAAAACAAAGATTCAAACTATTTTCATCATATTCCGACTTTGTGTTTGCTGCGTGGCTTGAGGGCGAATCTCTGTTCTCTTCGAAGGAAGAGAGTGGACAGGATGGTGGTAGATCATGAGATGTGACCTACTCCGAGAGACCTCGGAGACGTGAAACAGATCATGGGCTACCTCTGTACGATCCCCCAGTGGGGGTTTGGCTCATAGTACGTGCTTAATAAGTGCCAGGGGAAATCAGGGCAAATCCCCAATAGAAGAGTCGTATATTACTATTATTAAAACACACACACACACACACACGTTTATTAAACATTGCCTATGTGGCAGGCTACTGGTACCCAGCAAAGAGCCTGCCACGTAGATGGTGTTCGAAAATGAATTAGATATGGCCCATACCTTCTGGGGGATCCATCTGGTGGAGAGGAAGACATGAATAAATAATTGCACTATCAGGCAGAGACACGGACGCTAGAATAAAGTATAAGGAGCACGCTATGGGGAAATGGATAAGAGGGGGTACATTAATTGAGGTTCTGTGGTTGCAAGTGACAGAATCCCAAATCAAATGAGCAGAAACTGAACAGTCAATGCATTGGTTCACATAATTTGGAAGGACCTAAATGTAGGAGAGACTCAGATGGGTGTCGATATAGGAAATTCTTCTCTTCTGCAATCCTTTGTCCTTCTCTGCCTTCAGGAAAGAGGTCCGAAGTCTGAAAATGAAACTGGCTGGAATCCCGGCTCTGCCTTGTACTAGTCTGAGCTTTTCAGAGCTTCAGCTTCCTCATTTGTAAAATGGCAATAACGATACCTACCTCACAGATGGTAGTGAGGGCTAAAGGGGGTCGATTACAACTGTAATTGTTGTTCGATGAATCCTGTACCCCCTTTCCAGCTCAAGAACCTCTTCTAATCCTCAAGCACACGCCCACCCATCCATTCATGCACTCCTCCGTGCATCCACACAATATGCATTAAGCACCTTCTCTGTTCCAAACAATATGCAATCCATTGAGAACATTAATAAGATAGGCTCCCCTACCCCCCAACACTTACAGGTAAGTGAGAGTCTGTCTTACAGGTAAGACAAACAGGAAACATGGAATGCGAGGAAATCCATAGAGGAAGTACAAATAATCCCTTAAGTCTGTATGGTGCTTTTTATTTTTAAAGAAGACCTTTACACTCAGTAGCTCCACTAAAGTCTCCTAACAACCTCAGGCGATGCATTATCAGTCTATCTTACTAATGAGGAAACTGAGGCAAGTTACCAATAGCATAGCTAAATGCTCTCAGCTGGCAGGAGGTAGGGTCAGGTCCCACTTTCTGTAACGTCACAGGTGTGTGGGACATGAAAGTTTTACGGGGGGGAGGAAAAAAATGATTTGTTTGACATTATTTCTAATCATAGTGACCAATAAAGAAGCCATTACCAGCTGTAAACAAAACATCAGACCACTGAAGAAAACCAAGAGAGATCCGAATTGTACAAGGTACTGCAAGCATGAACGTGGGTAAAAGAGTTGGTGTATGAGCACAAGCAGTTTGCCATCTGCGTAGAAATGTCTAGATTAAAGCATGAGTAGCTGAATCATACTAAAGTGCTCGCATTTTTCTTTTCAGTCTTCATAGGAATTCTGCAGTTTTTCACATTACCATGGAACACTTAGAACTCTGACATGGTACGCAGTCTACACCCTGAATCTTGTGTCTCTTGCATTTCTCACATTTATATACCATCTTTCTTTGGGAATTAAGACGGTCTCTGACTTCCACTCTCTTCATCCCCTTCCTACTTGCATTTGAGGCAAATACTGGAAAGCTTTGCCTGAGGTGACACAATCACCCGGCAGGACACCTGGAAGTCGACCCCAGATCTTGAGATGCCATTTCTGCGGCCTCGTCAAGTGCACAAGTGCACAAGGCTGCTGTCTGTACCAGGTGCCAGAGGCAAGAACGGCCTCTCGAGGTCCCCTGTGCTCCGTCTGGGTCTCACTGCCTCGAGGGATTTCCCATCACGACCTGAACCTTCTGCTCTTCTTTCCCTCTCTCCAACCAGGGTCGAACTAACCTATCTTGGAGTACATTTCCCCAGGCCCCTTAAGGCAGGGGAGGGAAACAGATGAGAGCCTCCCCATTGTGTCAGGTCAGCAAGGGAGAGATTGGGATTGCAGGGTCCATCGGGGCCCCCAAGAGGCTGCTTAGTCCACCCGCGGGCAGAGAGATCTCTGCCAGCCGTGCCGGGGAATATGATGCCACCCCAGCTTTTCCAAAATCCAAATGCCTTCTGCCCCAGGGCGAAGCTGCCAGTTCCTGGACCAAGCGTTAGGCTTGTAGTATTGGAATAGGACATTTCATAACCATTTAACTGGTTTGAGTCCCCGTCTGCCACCTCCCTGATATATGATCTAGGCAAGTCCCTTAACTTTCCCAGGCCTCAGTTTTGTCATCCACAAAATAGGGATGATGGGGGTGGTGATACTATCTGTACTATAGGATCGTTACAAGGCACCAATGAGTTCATCTATGCAAATACATCTTGTCAATTGTATGTGTAAGTAAACGCCTCCTCTTGTTACGTTCCTTGTTATTGTCGGTAAGTGAAGGTTGGGGAGGAGGGTGTGACTATCCCCAGAGACATCACTGAGGACTTTCAGAAATTCCTTGGGATAGACATAGCAGAAAAGCTTTATGCAAAGTAAAATCAGAAAAGATCCCACAACCAGGGACAGCAGAAAATTTTGGTCTTTGAGCTTGCTTTTTTTTTTTTTTAATCCTAGAAAAACCGTAAAATAGTTGTAGAAGGAAGAGTAGATAAAATGGAGGAATAAATGGGACATTTTCCCAGCTGGGCAGGAGGATGCTGATTGAGTACAATCAATGCCACCAGCCCGCTAACGAGACCCAATCAGGCGGGGCGATTAGAGATATTCTTCAGGGAAAGAAGCCTGACAGCTGCAGGAAAGTTTCTGCTTTTCTAGAAAAGAGAGAGCGGGAGAGACAGGCAGAGTGGTATAGCAGAAGGGAGAGGGAGGGGAGGGGGGAGAGGGAACCAACAAAGCAATAGCACCCACCCAGCCCCTCCTTGAAGAAATCAAAGAAGAGCCAAGAATTCAAAGGAGAGAGAAGAGGGTAAAGACTCTGGGGAGAGCCAGCTGCTACATCCACTTCCTTAAACATTGATTTTCACAATCATCTCACTAACTTCCCTTCCTTCTGGAGTGAGGAGCCATGGACTCCACTACAGTGCGCCCTGAGAAAGGAGTGGTTTGAGCCCCTAATGAGGATTGCACCATCTGCCAAGACTGGTGCAGGTTACAAAGCTCCCTTGGGTACAAAATCTCATTTGGGCCCCACAGAAATCTTTGAGGCAGGTATTTTTCATATCGTCCCATTTGAAGGGTGATTTTAGTACACTTTATTTCAATACATATTTATTGAGCATCTACTATGCATACACCATTGGTGTTCAAGTTAAATAAACAGTGCCCATTCTCAGGAAGTTCATAGTCTAGTAAGAGAGACATGTGTCGCTTCAATTTTGTCTAGGAGCTATTGAATGGCAACTAATAGATAAAGAAGGATTTATTCAGTTAAAAATCACTGTTTTGCAAATATCAAATTATAATTGATTCAGGCAAGAATTGTCAATGGATGCTAAAATTACGGAGTGAAAATTTGGTGAGGACTAGGATATTTACAATCTCAAAATATCTCCCCATGGTTTACTTATTAATTACAAAGAGGGAAATGATAAACTTAATAGTAGAGAAGCTTGGAAGGCAACACTTAACAAAGTGATCACAGTAAACAAAACCAAGAGTGGGACAAAATGATACTGTGTGCCTCCCAGGCTGATGTACTGAAAAGGATGCAAAGTAATTTATGTAGTATTCCGGCCAAAAATGTCTAATCTGAAATTAACCATGAAGAAACTGTCACGCAAATCCAAATGGAGGGACATTTTGCCTAACAACTGGCCCGCACTCTTCAAAACTGTCAAGGTCATGAAGGATAGAGAAAGGCAGAAGAACTGTTCCAGATAAAAGAAACAGAAGCAATCTCAAAACTGAATGCAATATGTGATTCTGGATTGAGTCCTATATCAGAAAAAAAATTGCTCTAAAGGACATTCTGAGGATAATTTGGTGAAATCTGATTACAGACTGTATAAGAACAGAACCCTATTTGGAGTGAGTTGATGAATGAAGGGCAGAATCATCTGCCTACTTGACATCCACACAATGATATCTACAAGATTTCTCACCATCAATTATTGATTAGTTATTATTAATTATTGATCCCCACCCGCAAACCTGTAACTATTATATAACTGTCACCACCCAGTTGCTCAAGCCAAATACCTAGATGACACCTTTGTTTCGTTCTGTTACCCCCACGGCCCCTATCAGCAATTCCTGTTGACTTTACCTTCAAAGTATAATCTACATTGACCCACCGATTTTATCTCTACTGCTACAACTCTGGTCCAAGCCACTGTCATCTTATGGGAACACTACAATAATCTCTTTATTTTCCCCTGCAACTCCTCTTTAACACAGGGGCTAAAGAAATTTTCTTTACTTATCAATCAATACATGTCACTACCCTGCCTAAACCTCTCCAAAGTTCCCATTGAGCTTAGAACACAATCCTGAAATCTTCTCTCTTCCCTGAAAGAAACCCTTACCTCCCAGCCTCAGTGCTGAGATTTCTGAAAATCGAGCCCAGAGTGGTGTCCTGTGAGATACCTGAACTACTGAATCGCCACAAAAAATTGTATTCCCAACCATGTAGGGGGTCCTCTGGTAAAGTTAGGGCATAGACTGAGAAGAAACAAGACCCCGAAAATTGGATTGAGGACATACGAGAAGATGCTGATGAAGTTGAGAATCCCTAAATTCTGCTAAGTCTTCTTTGCAGAAGTAGCAATTCTGTCCCTGCCTAAGGAGGTTTGTCAATTTTTGCCTGATGCCTCAGTAATACAGTAATGTACAATACAGAGTAATGTATTCAAAGACTTAGGAAGATTGGAATAGTAAAATGAATTTATCATGTAAGACATACTCACCTACCCCAGGAGGGTCTAGAGGACACATTTTCCCATCACTATGAAAAATATATTCATGGGTGTTGGAGGAGATTGTCAAGAAGAAATGAACCATTGGCTGACCCATGAGTTGGACCCAGTCAATGAGAGGCTCCACACTCCCTCCTCTATCCTTGGGATGTGGGTTCCACTTCCCTTCCCTGCTCCCAGAGGCTGCTCCAAGGACATAGCCTTGAGATACTGATGTGATGTTGAGACAATGTGAATGGTATACATGAGCAAACCCAGTTAAGTCCTCTATATAAACCTCTAAGATGTAGGGGACAAATGTAGAGATCCATGCATCTTGTGGCCACCCAAGACTAGCTTCATATGCAAGTTCCCTTGCTTATTAAACCTACCACCTACCAATCTGGAGTGGCCTGCCTCTTCCTTCAGTTTCCCCTTGCTCTCAATATATGGGAGCCAGTTTCAGATTATACCTGGGAAGCTCCCAAGGAGGACGCAAACCAACAAGGAGAGAAGTGCTAGCATCATTAAAGAGTTCATTAGCCACTCTTCTCCTGTAGGTAGGAAATTACAGTGAGAAACTGCTACCATTGAACTAAGATCTATAAATGCAATGGGGATAGTAGGATACTGGGTAGCAAGGCCCAAATGGTGGCACTCAATTGCCAAAGAACAGGGGGACATGGTTACTATAATGGATAGCACATTGACAAAGCAGTAATCAGAAGAGTCTGACTCAGAGACTCATGGCATTGGCTAGTTGATCATGGTGGCCCTAGGAAATAAACAGATGTTCATTCTACTCAATTCCTACTATATAAGCAGAAGAGTTCTAGGTCTCATGAACAGAAGTATAATATAAGAGACAAAAACCTGATCATGGTCCCACAGTCAACACTGAGACTTGAACCAGTTTACAGACTCGGAACCCTTTGAATGAAAGGAAGCCTGGATCCACTGGAGGAAGGACCCTGCTACCTTGTCAAAATTCCTATACTGTTAATCTTATCCTGCCCTTCACCAAAGGGATCTATAGTGACTTACCAGGGTAACTGTGCTTGGGAGGGGAAGAGAAATAAATCACATCTTTCAAGGCTTCTAGACAGTGGCTCTCAATTGATGGAATTTCCTAGAGACCCAAAATGTCCCTGTGGTCCACCAGTCAGAGTAAGAGCTTATGGAGGTCAGATAATCAATGGAGTTCTAGTCCAGGTGCCTCTCAGTGGGACCAACGGACCCTTAGCCACCCATCCTGTGATTATTTCCCTACCACTGTAATGCATAACTGGAATACATACTCAGCAACTAGCAGAAGTCCCACATCGGCTCCCTGTCTTGTGTAGAGAGGGCTATTATGGTGGGAAAGCCACTAGTACTGCCTTTATCTACAGAAATAGTAAACCAAAAGTAATACAGGATTCCTGGAAGAAATGCAGAGATTGATGCTACCACTAGGAACTTGAAAAATGTAGATATGGTGGTTCCCACTACATCCCCATTTAACTTACCTATGCAGAACACAGATGGATTTTTGAGAATGACTGTGGATTATCATAAACTTAGTCAGGAAAAAAAAAAAAAAACTTAGGTAGTGGCTCCAATCGCAACTGCTGTTCCATATGCAGTTTTGTTGATTGGGCAAATTAATATATCCCCTGGTACCTGGTAAACAGCTATTGAGCTGCCAACAGCTTTTCTCTGCGCACCTGCTAGTGAGGCCCACCAGAAGCCGTTTTCCTTTAGCTGGCAAGGCCAGCAATACACTTTCACTGTTCTACCTCAGGGGTATAGCAGCTCTCCAGGAAGATGTCATAACTGAGTCCACAGAGAATTTGATCACCTTTCCCTTCCATGGGACATTACATGGTCAATTATATTGATGATGTTACGCTGACTAGGCCTGGTGAGCAGGAAGTAGTAGCTACTCTAGACATATTATTAAGACATTTACATGACAGAAGGTGGAAAATAAATCACATAAAAAGTCAGAGGCTTTCTACTTCAGGAAAATGTCTAGCGGTCCAGTGCTATGGGGCATGTCTATCTATCTTTTCTAAAGTGAAAGGAAAGTTGTTGCATCTGACCCCTCCTACCATTAATAAAATGGCACGACACCTAGGAGGTCTCTTTGGATTTTGGAGGCAATGTATTCCTGCTTTGGGTGTGCTACTCCAATCCATCCATGAAGTGATCCCCAAATCTGCTAGTTTTTAGTTAGGATGCAGAACAAGAGAAGGCTCTGCAACCAGTGCAGGGTGTCATCCAAGCTGCTCTGCCAGTTGGCCCATGTGATCCAGTAGATCCAACGGTGCCTGGAATGTCAGTAAAAATTAGAGATGTGTTTGGAACCTTTGGTGAGCCCCTATAGGGAACTTAGGGTTATGGAGCAAAGCCCTGCCATCTTCTGGGAATAACTCCTGTCTTTTCAAGAAATCGTGTTTGGCTTATTACTGGTCACCTAACCATGGGCCACTAGGCTAACATGTATGCAGCCTGAGCTGGCCGTCATGATCTGGGTGTTGTCTGATTCACCAAGCCATAAAGTTGGGCATACAAACCAGCATCCCATTATCAAATAAAAATGACATATATGAAATAAGGCTCAAGCAGGTCCTAAAGGCACAAATAAGTTTGGCAAGGAAGCAAGTCAAGTGCCCATGGTCCCTACTTCTTCTACATCACTTTCTTTCTGTAGACCTGCACCTGTGGGCTCATGGGGAGTCCCTTATTAATAGCTAACTGAGGAAGAGAAACTCAATCTAGTTTATAAATGGTTTTGCCTGGTATACGGGCACCAGCTGAAAATGCACAGGTGCAGTGCTTATAGCTCCTTTCCAGAACATCCCAGAAGGACTGTGGTGAGTAAGACCTCTCAGTGGGCAAAACTCTGAGCTCTGTACCTGATTATTCATATTGCCTGGAAGTAGAAATGGTCAGACACGTAAGTCTATAGCAATTCATAGTTTATGGGCAATGGTTTGGCCACATGGTCAAGGACCTGGAAGGAATCCAATTGGCAAATTGATAACAAAGAGATCTGGGAAAGCTGTATGTGAATAGATCTCTGTAACTGGGCAAGAACACGAAGGTAATGTGAGTGTGAGTGCTAACCAAAAGGTGACCTCAGCAGAGGATGGTTTTAATAATCTATTAGATAAGATGACCACTCTGCAGATACCAATGGGCTTCTTTCTCTATCATTGTCAAATGGGCTCATGAATGAAGTGGTCACTGTCCAAAGGTAGAGGTTATATAGGGGCTTAGCAACATGGACTTCCACTCACTAAGGCTAACTGAAGGCTCAATCTGCCAACAACAGAGACCAGCACTGAGTCCTTGACATGGCACCCATTCACCAAAATAATCAGCTACCTGCCTGGTGGCAGATGGATTACACTGGCCCACTTTCATCATGGAAGGGGCATGTTTTGTTCTTATCAGAACAGACCCTCACTCAGATCAAGATTTATCTTCTCTGCCCCCCCAAACTTCTGACAAAACTATCATTCATGGATTCATAAAATGTCTTATCTACTATCATGGTATTCTACACAGCCACAGAAAATCAAGTGCCATAAGGGCCCCATGCTCATGGAATTCACTGGTGTTACCATGTTCTCCATCATCTTGAAGCATCCAACTTGATAGAACAGAGGAATGGCCCTTTGAAGACTCAGTTATGGTGCCCACTAGATGGCTTGCAGCACTGAAGCAAGGTTCTCCAGAAGGCTGTCTCTGCTCTAAATCAGCATCCAATCTATGATGCTGTTTCTCTTATAGGCAGGATTCATGGAGGTAGGGATCAAAACCTGGTAATGGGAATGGGTCCATTAACTATTATCCCTAGTGATCTAAAAGATGTTTAGTAGATCTGCTAGATCCACTAAATGTTTGCTTCCTCTCCCTGTGATTTTAGGCTTGTCTTGTCTAGAGATTTTAATTCCAAAGGGAAGAATGTTTCCATCAAGAAACACAATGGTAGGGCGCCTGGGTGGCTCAGTTGGTTAAGCAGCTGTCTTCCGCCCAGGTCATGATCCTGGAGTCCCGAGATCGAGTCCCACATCGGCTCCCAGCTCCACGGGGAGTCTGCTTCTCTCTCTGACCTTTGCTCCTCTCATCCTTTCACTTTCTCTCTCTCAAATAAATAAATAAAATCTTTAAAAAAAAAAAAAAAAAGAAAGAAACACAATGGTAATTCCACTGAACTGGATGGCTGCTACCCAGCTACTCGTAAGGGAAATCTGGGTTGCCACTACACAATACAGATGACAAAAAGTATGTCTGAAATGTAAGAGATCTCTTAGGACTTCTCTTAGTATGACCAAGTGCTGTGATTGAAGCCAATGGAAAACTACAACAACTTAATTCAGGCAGGACTCCTAACGGCCCAGAATCTTCAGCAATGCAGTTTTGGGTCTCTTTACCAGGAAGAACTAAGACAGCTAAAGTGCTTGCTGAGGACAAAAGGAATGTTGAATGGGTACAAGGAGGTAGCTATACACATCAGCTCTATGACCATGTGACCACTTTTAGAAACAAGGATTATAATAGTTACAAGCATTTTTTCCTTACTTTGTTATGAAAAATATGTATATATTTATGTATATAATGTTTAATATAAATATATAAACATAAATATATTATGTATTTGTAATATTTATAATAAATACATTTATAATTTATAATTATGGCTTCTAATATAGATGTGAATATTTATACTGATTACATAAATATATATACTATCTTCTCTTAGCCTCTTATCATCTCACATCAGATATATTAATAATAGCTAACTTTATATCTCAGTATTTAAGGTACAAGACAAAGAAGAGTAAACACTATTCAAGGACTTTGCAATCTCTTCTGGAGTAAGTGTTGGTGTTTTCGTGGCTGTTCTCAGGATAGTTGTATCATGTTAAGCAGAAGTATGATGTTGTTATTGTCTTTATTTGGATATTACGTATGTTTTAAGGAGATGTGTATGGGCACCAAGTTGGCAAGGGGTGGGCTGTGATGGTCTTTTTAACATGTTAATTGGGCTAGGCTACAGTACTGTTATTCAGTAGAACACTAATCTAGATGGTGGTATAAAGATATTTTGTAGATATGATTAAAGTCCATAATCGGTTGACTTTAAGTAAGAAAGTTTATCCCAGATAATCTGATCAGGCCTGATGTAATCATTTGAAAGGCCTTAAAAGCAGGGCTGAGGCTTCCCTAAGCAAAGATGAAATTCTGCCTGTAGATAACAGACCCAGACTATGCCTCAGAGTGCCAGTCTGCCCCCCCACCCCCAATGCCTCCTCTTTGGATTCCAGACTTGCCTAGCCAACCCCCACATTCATCTATGTCAATTCCTTATAATAAACCTATCAATATATATCTCCTACCTGTTCAACTTCTCTGATTGAACTTTGACCGACAGAATTGGAGGTCATGGGATTTTAAATGACATAGGACAGTAGCAGCACGTAACCATCAGCAGCAAGATGGGTATAATTACCAAAATAGTTTGCAAGGCATGAGTAATCAGAGGGGCTTGAACTGCAAGGATCTGTGGAATTGCCTAATTGATTATGGAGAAACAGAAAGCTACCTGTGCTATCATGCTGCTTGTATAATTAAAAAAAAAAAAATCAAATAAAGAGCTGGCAAGCTGGAAGCTGCCATTAGTTGCCACAATGAAAATGTGTAGGCCTTCACCCAACTGTCATATTGGGCAGAACCAGAGCTCACAGATGAATTGATGTCTGTCATATTGTGTAAAGATCCTACAATGTCACTACAAGTTTATAGCATGTACTACACCAATCCTTCCCCAAAGTGACATGAGGACATTTGTCAGAATGATTGTGTCCTAGAGAAAAGGAACTACCTTGACTTCTCAAGGACTATTAGATACAGGATTTGAGCTGACTCTGATATCAAGGAATGCAAAATGGCATCATGAGCCTCTATGATTAGAGCAGAGGTTTATGAAGGACAAATAATGAATGTAATTTGGGCCCAAGCCCATCCACAGCAAGTCTATGGAACTATCAAGCCATTCTGTGGTTATTTTTTGGCACCTGGCAGAACCCTTACATTGACTCCTTGGCTTGTGGAGTAAAGGTTATGAAGGTAGGCAAAAAGAGTCAAGTGGAAGCCCATGAAACACCCTACTCTCACCTCTGGCAAAGACAGCATATTAGAAACAATGCTGCAAAGGAGGGATTGCAGAAGTTACAATGACCATCAGAGAATTCTATGTGGGAGTGATAGTCCACATCACATCCCTTTCCAGTTACCTACCTTAGCCCTCTGAAGACCTGGTTGATTGTAACAGATGATGATGGTATAGGGCTGTGAACTTAACCAGGTGCTAGCCCCACTTGCAGCAGATGTGGCAGGTATAGTATCTTTACAAGATTAGATCAACCCAGTTAGGAATATAGCTACTGATCTGGCAGAAGTCTTCTTTCCCATCAGTAGGAGAGATTTAAAACTAGTTTGCATTTACATGGTGAGGGCATCAGTACACAGACACTAGATTTCCCAAGTGCTACGTAACTCTGCCATAGTACAATGTACCTTGTTCATTTGGACACTCTGCAGACCTTCACAGTGGTCCACTATATTGATGACTGTATTCCACGAGTTCACGTACCAATTATACTCGATGAGTACTTTTCAAACAATCTGTGAAGGGCCAGTTTTTTATTTCAATTCATCACAGACTAACAATTTTATAAAGTCAATAAAAATGAATTACTAGAAAATTCTAGTGAAATGAAATAAAAAACAGAAACATACAAAACAACTTTTAAATTATCAGATTCAATAGTTAAAAAATTATATTTTGATAAATATAATCAGAAAAAAACAGGGAACAAGGATAGCAAAAACTACACACATGTTCATTGAAAGTGTACTTTAGATTGTTAATATAAAATCACTATCACACTCAAAATGTTTTATTATTTTTAATTTATAACTAAACAGAGGTTATGATGATATATTGATTCCACTACATTAAAATTGCTTCTTACTTGTAAAATTACATAAATTGGGTTGGATTTATGATAACCCTACTTGCAAGAAATGAGTATCTCTAAACCATTTCTATGATTTATTTAATTATATAATGCATAGTAGAGAAATCAGTTGTATAGAGGGATATGGCCAGGAATGCAAGAAGAGATTTTAAAATCATTTTTTTTTAAAGATTTTATTTATTTATTTATTTGACAGAGGAGAGAGATCACAAGTAGGCTGAGAGGCAGGCAGAGAGAGGAGGAAGCAGGCTCCCTGCTGAGCAGAGAGCCCGATGCGGGGCTCGATCCCAGGACCCTGAGATCATGACCTGAGCCGAAGGCAGAGGCTTTAACCACTGAGCCACCCAGGCGCCCCTTAAAATCATTTTGAACAAGCTCAGGGTATTTAATTTTTCTCAAAATGAAGCAAGTGATGCTATATTTTCAAAATCATTCTTCAGTCCTTTGTTTATCCTGTAAAATTACACTTAAATTTGGATTACCTTTTAATAAAAAAATACATCCATGGTTTTACACATAGGGATCACATCTGACAAACTAGCCTTTACCTATCATATAACATATAAATGGCTTGTGTGAGTTCAAGAATACCTATACTGATTAACCTAGTTGAGTAAGATGAATCCACTAATCATGAACTTAGAGGTCATAGGAATGTCAACTTGCTATAAAATTTTCTAAAGTCTTTTTTTTTTTTAAGATTTTTATTTATTTATTTGACAGAGAGAGAGATCACAAATAGGCAGAGAGGCAGGCAGAGAGAGAGGGGGAAGCAGGCTCTCTGCTGAGCGGAGAGCCAGACGTGGGGCTCGATCCCAGGACCCTGAGATCATGACCCGAGCTGAAGGCAGAGGCTTTAACCCACTGAGCCACCCAGGCGCCCCAAATTTTCTAAAGTCTTATCTCTTAATCTCGGCATCTATGTAATTGCAGAACAATAACAAACAGTTCACAAACCACACTATAGATGGTCTAGTAAGAAAAATGAGTGCAACAAATAAGAAATTCCATGAATATTCAGGATCTTGCCATATAATGGAATTTTTAGGATTCTGGTAGTCTGGGGCAGATTGAGACATTTTCTCTAAACTAAGTTCTCATATCTCATACCCCTACCACTAAGAGAGAGAGGCATGCATTTGGTATATAAGCTGCACTTGAGAATACTCACTTGGTCCATCATCGGGTGACTGTGAAGGCTTCCAACAAGAACATCCTCTGCAGCATATGCAGGCTGCGGATACAAGTTGCCAGGCCAATCAGACCATATGAACCAGAGGTAGAGAGAGGTATCCACAGTGGATAAGGGTGTTTCGTGGAATCTTTTGCAAGCACCAACTGGAGAGACAACTGACACACTACTAGGCCCTCAGAGAGACTGAACCATATAAAGTCAGAGCTGTAAGCAGAGGTCCATTATGGAGTGGGTATTACTAGGTTCCCCATCCTCAAGTTATAAGGTGGAGTGGCCATAACGGTAACCCATCACACAATGCAAGTGGCACATTCTGGGTTGAAGCAGAGCAGGTTCAGAAGATACATATAAATTACACTAACGGGTGAGCCAGACCCCCATGCCTCTTACATCTATTCCCTGATGTCTCTGCTCACACTTATTACCTCACAGAGTAGAGGAGTTCCTATGACCAACCAAGGGGGAAAAAAAAAGACCTCCGGTTGGTTTGTAAAAAGTGCAATATGCTAGTACTAGCCAAAAATTGCAGTTGCATTAAAACCCTACTCAAGAGTGACTAAAGGAAATTTTCTCGCTGGTAAATATTCCCAGCAGGCAGATAAGGAATATTGTACTTCATCATTTACTATAGGTGGAAGAAAAGAAACCTGAGCTGTATATACATACAGAATACCTGGGTAGCAGATGGCTGGGCTGGAAGGCACCTGGAGGGAACATAATTGGAAGATCAGGGACAAGGAGGCCTGGTGAAGAGATACATCAATAGGCCTACAGAGGTGGGCACCAAGTACCCACGTCTTTACATCTCCTCATGCTCAGCAGAGGTCACCCACTATAGAAGCAGCCCTCAACAATCTGGTAGGCTTGTCTTGTGAAACCAGCTAACCCATCTCCTCGGCCAGCCAGTGCTGATGCAGTGATCCCATGAACACAGTGACAGTGTGACAAGGGTGGAAACTACACATGGACCCCAGAGCATAGGCTCCCTTCCATCATGACTCATTCAGCTATTCCCCCCCTTTTTTTAAGAAAAAGCACACTTTACCCTGAATTTGCCTGACATGCCAGCAGCAGATACCTACCTTGAACCCTTGATAGGACAGTTTCTCAAGGAGACCCTCTATTGCATCAGACCCCCTCGCACCTTTAGGGAGACATCAATTTGTCTTTACGAGGTCCTTGATATGAATTTGCTTTCCTTGCCTACCCCCAATAGCACCAACATCCAAGGTCTTACAGGACCCTAACTTTTCAACATGGTGTCCCATCCAACACCATTGTGTTTTATCCAAAACCTCCTATTTCATGTCAAAGGAGGTATACGGATAGGCACATGACCATAATCGTGGGATACACCAGGTACCACATAACCCCAAAACAGCCAGTCTAATCAAAGAGTGGACTTGTCTTTAATATTCTAGCTAAGTGCCAGCTAAGGGTCGGTACCCTGTGGACTGAGATACTGGCCTCCAAGATACATTTTGTGTGTTGAAATAATGACCTACAAATGGTGTTGTAGCTCAACAGCCAAAATTTATAGAAATGAGAATCAAGGGGTAGAAGTAGGATTGGATACTCTCATCATCAATTATAGTGACCCGCATAGAGAATTTGTCCTTCCTAGCTCCAAGATATTATACTCACTCAAGTTAGAGCGGTTGGTTCCCCAAAGACTTTTGTCAGGGGTCATAGTAAGGGTTCCACTGACCACTGTGACTATCATCTGGCTATTTCTGGTTCCTTATGTCAACCAACAGGCAAAGAAAAGAGTTACTTTAATGGCAGGGAAACTTACCTTGATCATCAGGGGGAGTCAGAGTTGCTGCTACACAATAAAGGCAGGAAGGGGTATGTCTGATCCCCAGGGTGTTTGGGGGTATGTCAGTTGATGCTTTCATGTGCAGAGATAATATTTAATATGCAAATCTAGAAATCACATCCCAGCGAGGGTTACTAAGCACTTAGATGCCTCATGGCCAAAGGGTGGGTGTCCTTACCAAGACCAGTCAGAAGCTGGGAAAATCTACAATGGTTGGTAAGAGATCAAGATGATGAATATCAATTACAACTTTGGAATCAACTAAGGCACACTTATTGGCCTTACTAACCACTTACCTTGAATCTTTTCAAGATTGTGACCAGCCTCAACTTTGAAAGGAACTCTAACTTATTAGATTTGTTATCTCCTCTTAGGTAAGAAAGAAGGCATCTTCTTTCATTAAGATGGGTTCCACATACGCAAAGCATGTGAGCAATAAAAATCAAGCAGTAACATGTAGTTTGGACAGAATATGTGACAAAAGTCTTAGGGAATGTGCTAAGACTAATCTAGGGTGACACAGAGAAGCAGAGGAGGAGGCCTCACACCTAGGGCTTCTTTTCTTAAAAAGCACACTTTACCCTGAATCTTGCTATTTACAGAGTAGAAGCCACAGGATGAGCCACTAGTGATATAAAGATGTATACACCGTGGTTGCTACCCTCGAGGACTAATTTAAATTTGGCTTTAAGCATATATTTTCAAGTAAGAATAACACAAGGCAGCCAGAGCTAAGTGCCAAAGACAAAGTCAGACAGTGCCACAAAAAGCTCCTGAGGGAAAAATACTTCCCCAAAGAGGACTAAGTGGACAGACCCCACATGTTGAGCTTGAACCTGGCTTTACCAATACTCATTGTCTTAGAACCAGAGGTTGGGAGAGGGCTTTCCTCATCAACACAGTGACCTTAAATTTGGGGTGGGGGGTGGTCCTTGTGTCAGCTCTGAAGCTAGTGAAGCTCGGAGGATATCTCTGGGCCATATAAATGCTCACCCTCTTTGGACGACAGCAGACTCTTCCCCAGCCCCACTAATGCTTGTTCAGTGGACCTCGGTACAAAGTGACCCTGGTGGCATGGATGGAGCCTACTCATGGTATTGACAACATGCGCTTTCTCTCATGAAAGCTGACTTGCTTATCACTCCCGTTGAGTGCCTAAAATGCCAAAAGCAGAGACCAACACTGAACCTTCTATATGGCACCATTTCCTAGGGAAAACAGTGGCAGTTGGATTCCATTGGACCCCTTCCAACACGAAAGGGACAGAGACTTGTCCTTCACTGAAACAGACACATATTCTGGATTTGGATTTGCTGCCCTTACTTGTAAAGCTTCTGCTAGCACCACCATCCATGGGCATATAAAATGCCTTATTCACCATCATGGTGTTGCTCACAACATTGCTTCTAATCAAGGAATTCATTTCTCAGCAAAAGAAGTGTGGCAACAGGCTCAGGCCTGTGGAATTCCTCTTGTTACATACCTCATCACCCAGAAACAACTGGCCCAAAAACACGGTAGAACGAACCAATTGAGGGGAGTCTCAGCTGTGATTCTCACTGGGGAACGGCCTTCTGAAATAACAGGGACTGTCCCACAGAATGCAATATATTCTTTGATTTGGTGATCAACATGTGGTGCTATTTCTTCCTTAACTGTGATGTAGAGATCTCAGAATCAAGGGCTAGAAGCCGGAGTGGTTTTTCTCACTAGGATACCTAACACCTCACAGAATTTTTGTTCCTCCCATTGCAAGTTGGAGCTCTGCTGATCTGGAGGTCTTGGTTTCCAAGGGAGAAAAATCTTCCACCAGGATAAACACCAATGGTTCCAGTGACTTACAAGTTGAGACTTGCCCTGGCTTTCTGGGGTCCATGTACCACTGAAGCAGCAGGTAAAAAAAGGGGAAATACTCTATTAGCTGGGGTGATTAATACCATGAGGATTAATTGCAGAGAAGACAATGTTTGGAGCCTAGAGGATTCTCAGGGCCATGCCTTACTATTTTTGTGTCTAATTGTAAATATTAATGGAAAATCACAGCAATCAAAAAATACACAGAATCTCTAAGGATTCAGACTCTTTAGGAATGAAGATTTGGGTCATTCCACCACTTTGCCAGGTAAAAAACACCAACCAGAGGATATCCTGGGTGAAGATAATGAAAGCTCAAAAACATGAAACAGATAATGTACTAAAGGAAGATTTTATATGTATATATAATATATATACACACATTTGTATATATAGACATACATATGCATATACATATACATATGCATATATATGTGTGTGTATATACATACATTTAATTTTATATATTATGTATAATTATATATATAACTTATGTATGTAATATATAATTTTATATCTATTTTATACATATATATATATTTTATCACCAGTCACACAAACAAGGACTGTAGCAATTATGCATTTTTTCTTCTTTCTACATATGTGCATATGTTATTTCCTTTTCTGTCCTCTTTCATTATATTATACAAATTATGGGAAGATTAACTTTGCAATTTTCTCTCTAAGGAAGAAAATACTAAGATGATGAAACTCTCTGAGGAGAGTAGTATCCCACACGACCTGGTGATGGGAAGTAGGAATGTCTCCCAGAGACGGATACAATGACTGTGGAAATTTTGCTTCTCTTCATCTCAAGGAGAGGGCAAGAATGTCTCCCTTTGTGCAAAAGATGTCTACATCTTGTTAGATGAAAGGACAATTTTTTTATGGTTGTAGGAAGTTCTCATCTACTTGGAAAGGAGTGTTTGGAAGGTGAGTATCCAATGGAGTAACCTGGAAGAGCCTTTGTGGATGACTCACAGCGATGGCCTGTCCAATGTGGTCCCTTCCTTCTAAACTGTGCCTTGTGATGCGAGGGCTTCTGCTGTGCCCCCAGCTCCCTGTCCCCGTCAGCCAGCTGAAGCTACTAGAGGAAGACTGTAGGGCTGGAAGAGGAATATAGAAAGGGGTCTCGTTTGCTTCCTATTTCTGTCAGACCTTAGCTGTGACGATTTGTTCCAAGGCAGCAGCTGAATATGATTCACAGTTCCTCCAATACAGCCTCCCTGTGCCCCCTCAGAGACACTGATTCCGGCCGGCGGGAACCCCCTTCGTAGAAGGGTTAAGTCCCAAGCCTCTCAAGGCCCCTCCTTCCAACACCAGTCCCAGCCAAGCAGCTTCCTTTCTCGGAAAGGATGTTTGCCTCTTTCGAGATTCTAGCTTTTAATAATTCTAACCTCTTTCCCATGTTCCCCCAGTTCTAGGGGGCGGTCGTTTCCTCCTGCGAAAGCTCCTTCCATGAGACTCTCCTGTTCCCTTTTGCGCTCTCAGTCAGCAATTTTTCTGGGTTGCAAACAGTTCTTTATGTTAATTTTCTACATTTAAAATGTTCAAGATACCTGGGATGGCTTCTGTCTTCTGACCGGACCCCGACTAGCACCTGTCAAGGGGGATCGCTGCAATAAGGTGGCCAAGTGGAAGCCCCACCTTTGAATCTGGCCTCTGCTACGTGTTATGTTCCAGCAACATCACGACTGCCTGGAGCTCCCCATTCATCATGTGGCTTCCACTTCCGTGTCACCTACCTAGTCTCAGAATCATCACAGGACCGTCTCTTTGGACCAAAGGTGAGTAATGAGAGACAGAGCGAGGGCCATGGGTTAGGCCAGGCTTTGTGAATGAATCACAAAGAGCTCTATTTAAGCTGTTGAGAGGATAGACTTGGAAAGATTTTGAGGTGAGGAGTTCTATGAAAACAGCTATTACAGAGCTACATCTGGAAGTCATGCTGGAATGTTCTTCCAGCCCCAAATTTCCTCTCCCCATCTTAACATTCTTGCTGAAGAAAGGATATCTCCAAATCCTTAGAAGCTCTTCCTTCCTCTGCCTGCCCTACCTGCTCTTCTCCGTGGGCAACACTTGCTTCTCTCCACCATCCAGACAAGGCATCCTCCACCCCTCATTATCACTATCACTACCACCGTCATTATATTTTGTAGGTTAACAGCAGAGAGTGGAAGGTTGACCAAGGAGGTGGAAGTTTGAGAAAGGGGAAAGTAGAGGCTGATGGGAAAAGAGGTTGGAAGAGAGAAAATGGTGGAAAAGAGAGACTTTCACAATAGGAGAAATGAGAGATGAGCCTTAATAAGCATAGGGTATTGTCATCAAGTCCGTTCAGTAACTACAGAGCTAAAGAAAGAGAGCAAAGACTACTCGATAACTCATTTCAGCAGAAAGCTATACTACATTTCAGAATAACCTGATTGGCAACCTGGTGCTACAAATCTAAGGGGAATGAGAAGTCTCATAGGACAATTTCTATGGACTGAATGTTTGTGTCTCCCACCAAATTCATATGTTGAAACCCTATCTCTCAATACCTGCTGGTATTAGGAAGTAGGTGGGGTCCATATGGGGTGATTAGGTCAGGAAGGTGGTGCCCTCAGGAATGGGATCAGTACCCTTAGGAAAGAGGCTAGTGAGAAGTTGGCACTGTGCCACCCAGGAGAGGTCCCTCACCAGAACCCAATCATGCCAGCACCCTGATCTTGGACTGCCAGCCTGCAGATCCATGAGAAGTAAACATCTGTTCTATGGTGTTCTATATAACAGCCCAAATGGACTAAGGCAACAACCTAATCCTTAATCTATTCCATTTTATTACAGAACAGTGAATGGTGGGGTGGGACTAAAGAAAGGCTAGTTATGAAGAAAATGCAGGTAGAGCTTAGGGCTCCCTTATATAAGGACCACCAAGAACAGAAGGAAGAGCTTTTAAGTAAGCCTCCTACCTAACCTCTGTGTTCTCAAACTTCTCATCCATTCAAGTATTTAAATGAGTCAACACTGTGCTAGATTCTGGGCTCATGGTAATAAACAAGACTGGGTTTTGTTGGTGTGCCTGCTTTCGTGAGGTTCACAGTCCAGAAATTAAGAGGTGTACATAACACAAAGTGTTAGGTGCCCTAGGAGATAAAGCAGTGTGGGAACATAAAAGATAGAAATTCCAACTAGCAGTAGGTGGGGAGAGAACCAGAAAAAGCTTCATGAAAAATATGACATTAGATCTAGGTTTGAAAATGTAAGAAGGAGGTACCTGACCGGCTCAGTCAGAGAAGCATGTGACTCTTGATCCTGAGGTCATGAGTTCGAATCCTCCATTGGGTATAGAGATTAAATAGAAATAAAAATAAAAATAAAGAAAGAAAGAAAATGTAGGAAGATTTTGAGGTGGGAGGGGAGAAAGAAAGAAGGCTTTACAGGCAGGAAGTATGACCTAAGCAAAGGCCCAGAAATGGAAAACCATGGGGTGTGGCTGGAGGAGAGTAAATAGGATTATTTGGATAGAGCACAAGGTGATCCATAGGGTCTTTATCCCTCCACCTCTGCCCCCCACAATAATCTCCCCAGTCTTACTCTTCTGAAACTAACCTACCCCTCTTTCTGTCTTTCTCTACTTCTGCCTCCCCATCTCTGCCCCCAGGGAGCCCCCAATCAGAATGGATGGATTTATAACCAGTAAACACTCCCTACTCAGATCAATGGCCAAAGATCAATAGCTATAATGCAGAAAATTAATCCATATTCATTAGAATTGAATTGAGCAAATGGTATTATTAAAACTCCCTTGGAAATCTATAGAAGGGAATTAAAAAGAAAGTTGTTCTAACGTCACTACTGCCAGGCTACAGATTTAAGAAATCAGGCAAGGGGAGCTCCTGATAATTTCCAAAGGAAACTTAAAAGGTCACTGGGGCATAGCTTTGGTGACCACACAGCTGCAGAGGGTATGGAGATGGGAGAGATATTATCTTCGACAGGAATCTGGGGGTCTGGGAGGCAGAACAGGATAAATGAACTCATGAGTCACCTCAGATCCTAGAATCCTGCACCTCCTGGATTCATCCCTGGTGTCATGAGGAGTGACAAACATGCTTCCAGAATGTCAGGTGCAATCTCTCACTGAGACAATAGTCTTGGCTCCTGAAGATCAGTGTCCCTCCTGGTCTCCTGTCCTGTCCCATCTCAGAGCCAGATTCCCAAGTCTCTGCCCATCATACAACTCCTAAAACCAGGACAGACATAAGAGTCACAAGAAAGCCTTAGGCTAACACAGCCTTGAAAAGTGAGGAGGCGCAAAGGAAGGTACAAGCATGGCCTGGTGAATGTTTGCAGAAGCACGGGACAGAGGACTTACTCCAGTTTTGACTTCACCTTCCATCAGCTACGGGAAAGTGACATAATCCCTTTGAAGTTCTGTTTCTTTATCTGTAGAATAAGAACGATATAATAATTCTACCTCAACGGGGTTACTGTGAAGATTAATTAACACAATGCATGGTGAAAGTGCTTCGCAAACTGTAAGATGCTATTCAAGAACATTATTAGATTGTCCTAAAAGCTCAGAGATATTCTTTTGAGGCAGGTATCTTATCAATGGGATCTGTTGATGGGTTCTATGGGGTCCATAAATGCTCTGAAAATTTAGTAACAAATCGTCTGGGCATGTGTGTGCATTTTGAGGTGGAAGAAGACCTATCACTTTTAACAGATTCCCCAAGAAGCCTATGACCTACAAAGATCAAGAATTGAGAACCCCTGATACAAGAATCCTGAGTCATAGTTCCTCATCCCTGCAGATGGGACCAGTGTTTATGCATCACAACAAGAGGGGTCTTACTAAAGCAGGAGTCCCTGGAAGATGAAGCATCAACACCACTGAGGAACACTGTAAAATCTTGGTGGGCGCCTTGGTGTTGACTTGCCCTGAAGGAGGTGGAATGGCATGAATGGTTTCTTGACAGTTTTTCCAATCCTCCATGTTACCCAACATCAGGGAGCGCTGTGCAGCTCTGTGTGAGTGAAACCCTCTGGAGCACAAGGGTAGGGCTTGCTCTTCCCATATTGTCTATGGTGCTCCATGGAGTTGGCTCTGAGGAGCCATCTTGCCACCTCTCCCTACCCTTCTTCTCATCTCAATATTCACAGCTGGAGGACCCAAGATCCTATGGTAGCCTTTTGCTCTCCTATGCCATTTCTGAAACTCTAGTTCCTTCCTTCTCCTCTGGGCAGGCTGGGAGATTGATGACCTACGGGATGGCTGCTTTGTCTTCAGAAACTGGCTTACTGGAGGAGCTCACCCAGCCAGAGCCCATCTCTGTGTGCCTTGCATAGTTTCCAGAACAAAAACAAGCCAGGGGGAGGGAGGGGAGCAGCTCAATTGCATTTTACTTTGTATTATCTCATGTCTGGAACCCAGACTCATACAACGTGGTACCTTGTTCTAACTTCGTCTAACCCAGGCCTGTCTGACATCTCCCTGGGGTTTCTGGAATCCTCCGGGGGGCAAAAGAAAACAAAAACTAATAAGGGCCCCAGCTCAATGAATGTATGGTTAACCAGTTAGTGGGTTTTTCTGTTTCTACTATTCATGGCATTTTGTTCCCCATTGACGCTGCATGAAAATCCTGGAGGGCCTTGACCAATGTCTTTTTCAGTGCCCTTCCAAGGTGGGAATGTTAGAAGATGACCCCACAATGGGAGGAAATAAAGAGGTCACCTTGACCTTGCCCCCACCTCTGAGAACCCCACAACTCTCCTTTCCTGAAAGGGTCTTGGGATGGGGCCCTCATCAACTCCCCTCATCGGAGACCAGGAGCTTCTCCTAGTGTCTTATCCAAGTCCCAGTCACCAGCCACTTGCTGGTGCTCTAAAGCAGGGTGAATGACTCTACACCTCAGAGTCCCTCTGAGCGAATGACTCTACATTCAGTCCCTCCTGCTCCAACTTTCTGCAATTCCCAGGGCGTCGTCAACTACTCTGGTTCTCTTTTCTTTCTTGTATTTATCTTTTTCTTGGAAACTGCCAAGCATTTGGGGGAGGCAGTGTGGGCAGAAATGACCACAGAGCTAGAGGGAATGTTTAAGGAATCCAACAACCATTCAACACAGATTTATTGAGCATCTGTCATGTTCTGAGAGCTCCGCAAGGCACATGAAGATGGGCTTTGGCTGGGTGAGCCCTTTCCAGTAAGCCACCTTCCAAGGACACAGCAGCCACCCTGCAGGTCAGTTCCAACGATCGCCTGTCTTCAGGCAATTTATTCCAGTCTGTCTAATGGGTAGCATGGCGATTTGGGTAAAGGACCTACCCACTTACTGAACTGCATATGCTTTAAAGGCAAAAAGGGTCCAGACAAGTGTTCTGCATTTGCTTGTTGAATTAAATTGAACAAAAACAGAATTCATGCTCTGTTCTTTATTATCTCTTGGGTGGTGGAGAGCAAAGGTAAAATGGAATAGAATAGTGAACATGCACAATACTACTGGAGAATCCTCTATTAAATGCAAACACACACTCCTCATATACACACATGCACATGCGTGTGTAAGCATGTTTGCACACATGTGCACACGCACACACACAAGAGACTCTTGGCTCCCTGCCACTTGCTTGAAAATCCAGGCTTCAAGAGACAATTAAATATTGATATCTTTACATCTCAGTATTTTCTTTTCAAATCCAAACAGCCCCAACAGGGGCCATCACGAGCACTTATTTAACTCCTTAAAAACGTCCACGAGGGGTTTTATTTAAAAATGAAGTTGTTAAGAACAGAGATAATGCAACAGGCTAGGGGGTGAGAATGGGCTGACTCCCCTGAAACGAGCCTGTGGGAAGCCCCAGTACACTCTCTTTGACTCAACCTGGGATCCAACTTTCCTGGAGCTGGGACCCAGCATCCCCGACCACATCTGCCTCTCGGTCTAAGAAGGACAAAGGGATACTTTTTTGCCAACTTTCCTCAACAGGCTCTCGAATGCCCTGCAATCAGAGGCTTGGCAGAGTTATGCAAATTGCCTTTGCATAATGATGTCCTCGCTGAATGGATTAACCCAGCAGGGGTACCGGACAGGAGCAGGCAGGTGCTGGCTGCCAGGTCCTTAGCTCTCTGCCCCAGCACCAAGTGGTGACATTGCTTCTAGACCAGGCTGCTAATGGCCTTCTCACTCTACCACCTTTCCCACTGCCACCAGGTCTCTATCATATGCACTCTACTGCCTCTTCTCTAGCAATCTGTCTCTAGCAGACTATCTTGTGGATCTCCAAGGTCAGGGTTGCAAGGGAAAGGAACAAAATCCTTCCCCAGAGTTGTCTGATGCATGTATATTGTCTGCCTGGGTAGGTGAGGGAGCTTTCAGATGGGCCGAATCAAACTCCCTAGAGTCCCTGACATATGTGCTCATGTCTGATTCCCCATCCGTGGGCAGGACTTACGTCCTTGTACTTGCCACAAAACCCAGTGTAGGGGCCTTCAATAGACTAAGTGCTCACCAAATGAATATTTCTTGGATAGAAGGGAATTCCAGAATTATAGGAGTGGGAAAGTGTCTCTGAAATGATTCAAGCAGTCGACGGCATATTCTGATGACGACGCACGTGCCAGGCACTGTGTAAACACTGGCATAGGGATTCTAGCCTAGCTTCCAGGGGTTCCTGGAAATTAGAGGCAAATTATGTTCACATGATTTTCTACAGGGTGAGGGCCCATGGCTTTCACCAGCATCTTCATGGGGTCATGAGCCCTTCCTTACAAAATTGTTAACGACTGTTAGGCCATGGGAAGGACAGACACAAAAACGAACAACCAACCACAGCAGTGTGATAAGCCCCGGGACTAAGAGGAGCACAAGATGGTTTGAGGACATAAAAGAAGGGCCAGCATGCAGAGACAGAGCCCTGAAGCCAGAATCAAACCCTTCTAAGATAAATGTTATTAGTCCCATTTCACTAATGAGGAAAAGGAGGCCCAGAGAGGTTAGGCTACTTGGCCAAAGTCACACATCAGTAGAGCTACAATTGAAATCTAAGTCTCTCTGATCCCAAGATCAATGCTGTCTCACCCCCTCACCTCCTGGCAGCTGCCCTGGCATTTGAGAGCCCAGCTTCCTCGTATTCCCCCAGGCACTGGGGGACAGAGGAGTGGAACCCCTACAATGGCTGTCCAAATTCTGAACAAACATGGAGCGGGCTTGGGGGCTAGACCTCCAGGTCCCCTCAGTGCGCACATCTTTGCATGCTTCAGCGGACTTCGTGGAGTCTATTTACCACATCTAAGACCAATTTCCTTCCCTTCAGTTACTTTGAAGATAATTGAAGGTACTTGCATTGTCTGCCTGGGAATGTAAAAAGCTAGCTAATGCTGCAATCGATGCTTCCTGCTTAATGCTGCGCCTCCTCCCGCCTGCCCTGAACAGCCGCTAACGCAGCCTTCAATGACGGCTTCTGCAGATCTTCCCGGCCAACTACTTTGTTAATCAGAAAGGGGCTGGGGGCTGCGGGGGCCCTCAGGATAATGGCAGGCAGATTGAGTTGTTAAGCCTGAATGAAATATTTAGTAGCACCATTTGCAGGACTTGGCTGGTCGGAATAGTACTCTCAGCCCCGCGTGGGGATGAGGGTGGGGGAGGGTGCCCAACTTGAGCTCCAGACCTAGGGGCACTGATTAGCCTGTTCCAGCCTCCAGCGAGGGAGGGGCCGCGGCCCCTGCTCAGGCTGAGAAAATGCCGCAGAGAGGAGGGAGGAGAAGCCCAGCCAGGACATGACCTCCTGGCTGGCACGGTTCCCAGGGCAGACCCGGACTGCCTCCGGAGGGCAGGATGCCAAGCTCTGCAAAATCTGCACGTGCAGCCCACAGGAGAGTGTGAAGCAGGGGTGCCCACCGCCACGGAGAGCGCTCCTTTGTCTCCGTCCATCCACACCTCTGCTAAGCCCTGATGCTGTACACTGAGGCTCGGCCTGGCACGGGAAGCTGAAGCAAGACTTACAGGTCTAGGTGAAGTTTGAAGATACAAGAGGGGGAAATAGAAATTATGGCATTCTCCCTGTTCTTCCCTCCTAAACTGTTCTGGAAACCAAGTGTTTTAGTCCTACGTACTTCGTGTCATACCGTCCTGATCTCCTCATTTCGGAAATCATGTCATCTCAGCATTAGCTGGGACTTGGCAGATCACATGTTCATTCAGCATTTACTGAGTTCCTCACCTACTGTGATCAGGCATAACATAGATTAGCCTGATCCAGCCCACCCCACATCCGGTATTTTAATCCTTCTATAGCACCCAGATTGGCCATTCATGGACGGGGAAGGTGTTAGTCCCTGAGATCCTCATTCTTAACCAATCTTGGTTAGAAATCATTTCCTTTAATCAAGCCAAAATCTGTATCGCTTCAGCGTCTAGTTGTACCCTTGGCCCTCGGTCCCCTGATCCATCCCCCCCATTCCTACCCCCAGTCATTGCCAAGGCCACAGCAGAGTCCTTTAGATATCTGAAAACAGCCTCCAGGTTCCTTCCAACCCCGCAACATGACCAACATCTAATTACTACCCGGAGGAACAAGATGGACTGTGGCAGTGCTGAGCCTTTCGGATGTCAAGTACCTGAATCCTTTGGTAACTCTTGTCCCTCACATTTATTTGATTCCTTTTCTACTTAATCTCCAGTCTAGCAGAAAGTAGCGGTCACAAAAGTCCTTCACAGATGCAGGTGACAAGATTCCTGTCCTTGTCTCTGTCAGACTGGCTTGTATCAGAAAAATTTCTCCTATTAAAAACTTCCAAAAAAACAAAAACAAAAAAATGACTCTTTAAAAATCATCAGAGAGCTACCAAGGCAGCCAAGACTTCTGTGCCAAAATCCCAAAAAGAAGGGAAACGAATTGCATTGCAGTCGTGACTGCCTTTCCCTTGAGGCATTCGCTGATTCATATGCAGGAGCTCGGAGGCTGAGAAGACAAGTAGAGACTAAGAAGACAAGCATAAAGTAGTAGCTAAGACGCCGTGAAGCTAACAGAGCTTTTGACAGTCTCATGAGGCTGAAGAGACACAAATTGGAGTTCAGAGCCACCAAGGCATCCGGGACATGAAGGTTGAGGTGCTAGAAAGAAGGGAAGATCAAAGAAGTGAGACTAGCATTTAGTGCCAATTTCCCACAAGGCATTTGTGATCTAGAAGCAAGAGACCAGGAGCTAAAAAGCCTAACCAAAAGGTGGTTATGAGACTGGGAAATTAAAGAGTCTTGAGCTCTCAGGTCCTCACTTCCAAGATGCCAGAGGGGGACTGAAGCTGAGTGTGTCGCACCCCCTCCCTGGCAGGATCTTCATCCCAATGTGGACCAAGAAAAGAAATAACAATGGTGGTGTCCAAAAGCCACAGCCATATGCAGCCCATACGCTGCGTTAAGAGTACCCTATGTGTGCCCAAGGACAAGGCCATTATGAAGTTCATCACTCAAAACAGTACAGACCACAGCTGTCAGGGACATTTCCAAGCAACACTCTGACACCTACATGCTTCCCAAGCTGTATGTGAAACTGCATGACTGCGCGAAACGCCATTACTAAGTGTGAATTGTGCCATCTACAGCAAGGTAGTCAGGAATCATTCTCAGGAAGCCTGGAAGACCTGAACACTCCCATCCAATTTAGACCTAAGGGCACTTTCCCATGGCCCCTGCCAAACCCCATGTAAGAAAGCTGGTCCTTTAAGGACTGAAGAAAAGCTGTGCTCTGGAGGAAATGGGAGGGGGGTGGAATAAATGGAAATTATACTTTTAAAAATAGGTGTTTTAGTACTGTAGTCTTACAGTGAAGGAGGTAAAAATGAAAGATCAGCAAGGCAGAGAAGCCCTGGTGAATCTTCCAGGATTTCATCTGGGATCCATGAAGGGCTAAACCCAAAGAGTAAAAGTGAGTAGAGAATATACTAACCTTCACTGAAACTGGAACCCAGCTTCAAATACAGATGATTTTTCCCTATCCTAATTGACTAAGCAAATCTTAATTGGAAGAAGATATCATCTAGAGACTACAATGTCCAGCATTCAATTAAAAAAAAAAATGGCTGGGCATTGTGTAGGACACAGAATGAAATGACTAAGAACCAAAAGATCAGATCATAGGGACAGATTCACATCTGAACCAAATATTGTTTTCAGACACAGACTTTAAAGTATCCATGATGAATATCTTCAAGGAAATAGATCAAAAGGAAAATTTTTCAGAAAAAAAAAAAAAAACTGAAATCTTTAAAAAGAACCAAAATAAAATTCAAGAACTAAAAATAAGAATAAGTTGGAACTAAAGGTTGGAACTAATAGATTGAAAGGTTGAACCTTTCAAAAGGTTGAAATCTGAAACAATAATCAGATTGATAACAAGAGAGAATTTTTTTAAAGATTTCATTTATTTATTTGAGAGGGAGAGAGAGTGAGAGAGAGCATGAGAGGGGAGAAGATCAGAGGGAGAAGAAGACTCCCCGAGGAGCTTGGAGCCGGATGCGAGACTCTATCCTGGGACTCCAGGATCATGACCTGAGCCGAAGGCAGTCGCTCAACTGAGTGAGCTACCCAGGCGCCCCAACAAGAGAGAATATTTTTAAGAGCTGAAAATGTAGAAAAGAGTATGAGACGTACGGGACATGGTGAAAAGATCTAACATATAATGAAACTGGAGTCCAAGAAAAAAGGTAGCATTAATAATATTTGAAGAACAGTGGCTGTGAATTTTCTAAAACTGAAGAAAGACATTAAGTCACAGATTTTCAGAGACCTTCAAGCAGAATAAATGTGTATCTAAGGATATCATAGCAAAACTGTTGAAAACCCAAAACCAAGAGAAACATTTAAAGCAGCCAGAAAAAACATTGTTACTCAAATGAGTAACAATAAAACATGGATAACTTCTTACTAGAAATGATAAAAGTATTAAAATTAATGATTTTTCCATTTATTGTAGTAAATCAAAGGTGCATATTATAATATCAGGAGTAAACACTAAAAGAATAATAAGAGTACACAACAAACACAATAATAGAAACAATAAAACTTACTTAACTCAAAAGGAGAAAATAAAGGAGAACAAAAGGAGAATTAGAAATAAGAAAAGATACAAATAGAAAATATTGTGTGTTTAAGCACAAACATATCAGTAATTACATAAGGATAAATATAATAAATTCTATTGAAAACAAAAATTGTCAGACAAGTTTCTAATACCTATTATTTATTTTTATTATTCTGAAAATAAATGTAAGATTTCTGGATTGGGGCAGACTATTATTACTTAAAGCAATAACTGCATTGGTTCCCCATGCCCAATTCTTCCCTGGAAGGGTGGTGTAATGAGAGCCAGATGGTTAGGCCTGTACATGCTAAGATGGCTCTGGCACAACAGGAGAGAAATCCCAAAATTATGAATCTGAGTGTTTATATAGGAATAGTCATACAGCTGCCTTCCTCCCCTCCTGAGAGAAGGAGAGGAACTTTATCTTTCTAATGCAAACAAATTTTTTCAGGGAAGAGAAATGGCAAAGTCTCTACTCTAGAATGCAAGTATTTGACTCTGGGGTAAATAATTTTATTTACCCTTTGAATGAGAGCAGATGACTCCATTATTAAGGATAAAAACAGCTCCAGGCTTATCACCCTTAGAATATGAAAAGCAAATGTGTCTGGGGAAAAGAGACATTTTCCATTATTATAGCATGTCAATTTTCTTTGCTTAGAAAGACTTACAAAACTTTAACCGTGCAGAAATATGAAAATATTTATATTGCTTCTTAACAACAGTGATAAAAGAAAGCAACTGTATGTTGCTTATAAGTGATGCATCTTATACATAAGGCCAAAGAATGAGTAAAAGAATAGACAAAGATATACTATGAAAACACTAACCAGTGTTTTATAGTACAGCTATACTTATATCAAACAAAGTAGACTTGACGGCAAGAAGAATCGCCAGAGATAAAGAAAGACATTTCCTAATGACAATAGGATCAATCTATCAGGAAGATATAAAAATTCTAAATTTGTATGCAGCTCATAACATGACCTCAAATGTAAAAAGCAAAATTTGGAGCAAGGAGAACTAAAGAATTTCTTACATTTTTTCTCAGTAACTGGTAGAACGAGCACACAAAAATATATAAAGGTTACAGAGGATTTGAAATACGTACTTAATAAGCCTGTACTAATTAAAAGTATATTAAACTAACTAAAAATATATAGAAACAATACACTCAATACCCACTTGGAGTAACAGGTACCAAATGTATCTTCTCACCATAAACAACTAAAAAATTGAGAGCTCAACCAATTGGATATTTATACGGGAAAATAAAGTTTGATCCCTATCTCCTACCATATACAAAAGTCAGTTCTAGATGTATCGTAAACAAAAAAGTGAAAAGATAAAACAATGAAGTTTCTAGAACATAGAGGAACATATCAATGATTTTGAAGTAGGCAAGTATTTCTTAAATAGGACACAAAATGTACTAATCATAAAGGAAAATATTGATAATGAGACTACATTAAAATTTAGAATTTCATAGGCACCTGGGTGGCTCAGTAGATTAAGCATCTGCCTTTGGCTCAGGTCATGATCTCAAGGACCTGGGATCAGATCGAGCCCCACGTCAGGGTCCCCACTCAGAGAGGTATCTGCTTGTACCTCTCCCTCTGCCCCTTGCTCCTGTTTGTGCTCTCTCTCTCTCTCAAGTAAATAAAATCCTTTTTTAAAAAAATGTAAAACTTCTATTTATCAAATCATACCTTAAAAGAGTGAAAAGGCAACTCGCATGGTATAAGATATTAGCAATATATGTTTGGCCAAAAAAAATTTATATCTAGGATATACAAAAATTTATATCTAGGAAAAGACTCCTGTAATCAATAAGAAAAACCACAGAAAATTAAATAGAAAAATGGGAAAAAGATGACAGGTATTTCACAAAAGAACATATCTATGTGTCCAATAAGCAGATGAAAAGTCACTCCATTTCATTAGTCATTATGAAAACAGAAATTAAAACCACAATAAGTTACCACTGTATTGATAATAACCAAATATTAGCAAGGACGTGGAGCAAATGAAACACTCACAGACTGACAATACAAGTATAAATTGGTACAACCACAAGTCTATTCCTAAGTATATACCTAATAGAAGTGCATACACACGCATACCAGAAGATATTCCTAACGGCAATACACTGGGGTTGGGGAAGAAGGGAGTGTACATTCATAGTAAAATGTGATATTTCATACAGTGGATAAATAAACTGTGATATTTCATACAGTGGAATACTTCAGAACAAAGAAAACAGACAAACTACTGCTAGATACAACAGCATGAAGTATCTTGAAAATACAATGTGAAACAAAAGAAGTCACACACAAAAATCAAGAAAGCCATATGATTCTATTTGTATAAAACTCAAAAGCAAGTAACACTCCTTTATAGTGATGGAAGTAAGAGTGGTGGTTATGTCTAGTAGGGTCAGTGACAAAGAGAACTATGAGAGAGGTGTTGGGATGCAGGTCTCTTAATCTGGAAGGTAGTGGATTACATGACAGTGAAAATTTACTGAGCTATTATATAATTTGTCCATTTCTCTGCATGCATTTTCGGCTTCGATTTTCTTAAATGCTCACCAAACAAAAAATAAAATAAAACAAGATTACAAACATCATTTGAAGCATGATCATATATATATAAACCTATATAAAAAATATGCACCAAACATGTATAATTCTATATGCCAAAAAGCTACCAGTAATTATGTCTGGGTATTGACTCATAAGTAATTTTCATTTTCTTCTTTATACATTTTTGTATTGTCTGAATATATTCAGAGAGAATGTATTACTTTCATAAAAACTAAAAATAATAAGGCTTTAAATAAAGTTCTAATTTTCAGATGGTGAAATGGTATTGTGGTTATGTTCAAAGAAGAAAAGAGTCCTAATCTCCTACAAATACATAATTGAAGCATTTACATATGAAATAATATGATGTCTAGCAGGGGGCAGGGAGAAGTGGGGCGTATAGATTTTTTTTTTAATGGCTATATGTTGGTAATTGTTGAGGCTGAATTATGGTTCATAGGGGTTCATTATACTCTTCCTTCCACCCATGTTTGAATAATAAAAAGTTGAAAAACAAACATTATTTCATAAACATAGAACTTATGCATGACAGATATTACCCACAGCAAAAGCTATGCATAATCTGCATACAGCCAGAATGAGGGTAAATTATTAGAGAAGATTTTCTCAACACTTGGATGGAGGGCAGTTGGACTCCATAAAGAGTCTAGCATGGAGACTGCATTCACGGCACATTGAAGGTCCGCCAGGATTCACACCCTGATCAAGAGTCCAGCTCATAGAACCACTGCTCCAAAGAAAGGAGACCACTGATGGGACCCCGACCTCTCACCAGCCTAGAGAGGATCCACGCCCAATGGAGCGCATGGTGACTCAGAAGATGGAGCGCCAATACTGACCCTTAATCTAAGGCTTCTCTAAAAAGAGAAAAGGAGGGGACTTTTTTCATGGGGAATGAAACCTTAGAAGTTTCTCATCCCTTCAGCTTAGAAGTAAGGTACCGGGGACAGGAATTAGTGAGGAGGCGGGATAAAGGAAAGAGGAGTCTTAAATTGTGATAGAAAGGCAGCAGCTTCTGTGAACTTCTGGCAGAGTAAGAAGCCCTTGAGCACTATGTATGGTGGTCCTCAGATCCCACGTTAGACACTATCTGGTTGCCTCTTGTCCTGACTTTCATCTGTCTTCACCTAAAGCCCCATCAGCCTTGAGGTGGACATGACTACATTTCAATCTATCTTCTTGACCCATCTTCTGGCCTTCACACTCTACAATGCCACAGTCTTTCCTGTAACTTTTTTTGGTTAATAGGTAAAATTACCACCAGCTGAATTTTCAACAAATGTCAAGTACAGGTCAAAGAACTTATTTTCTTTTGGAGAGGGGTACTAGGCAGGAGGAGTCAGTAAAGCAGCTGAGAGACTTTCTAAATGGGGCAAAGACTGCCATGCTTCTTCATAAAAATCAGCAGAATTAGGCTCTTACCTAAAAATTTATGTTTCACTTTTGATTTTAATCTGAGTGCAACCTAGAAGATTAAAGAAAAACTTGAAGATTGATCAAAGACAATAAATTAAGGCATTCTCTAGAATAATGCTGCCCCATAGAAATATAGTACAAATCCAAATGAGAACGTCATATACAGCTGAATTTTCTTGCAGCCAACTTTAAAAAGAAAAAAAAGGAAACATGTGAATTAATAATATGTTTTATTAAATCCAATATTTCCAAAATATCATCTTAACACATAACATAAAAAATATTAATAAGATTTTTCCCCATTTTTTTGTACTACATCTTTGAAATCCAGTGTATATTTTATACTTAGGGCACATCCAATTCAGCCTAGCCATATTTCAAGACCTTAATGGCCACGTGTGGCTAGTGCCTCTGCCATTGGATAAGCACATCTCTAGAAGCGAGAAAATAGTACCCCTTGTGACCACTAAAGACTATTACAGCCAAGGTGCTGGGCTCTCAGTCATAAGCTTCCCTAATGCCCCCAAAGAACCATCCATCCAAAGCCCTGGAGAAACTATTGTTCTATTCAAACTCTAGATAAGATCGGAGCTATGAAAAGCAATAACTTACAATAATTCTGGAATTAGTAAAAATGTTATCAAACTCTTCCTAGTCTCTACTTATTCTTCTTGAATGATGATACTTGGCTATTCCAATGAAGCTAAATAATTTATATATTTAAAGTATAATTAAAGTGGAAAGGTATGCTAATATTTCTCAAAGGTCATTGAAAGCCTACTGATTCCAGCCACAAGGCCCTCTGACAGTGGCTACCAAAGTGCCTGGAAAAAAATATCACATTCTTCTACGCAGAACTTGCAGAGCTAAACCTTCAAAATGAGAAAAGCTAAATGAAAAGTGAAAAGTTACATCTGGGAAAAAATATATATATATAGCAGGACATGAATTAATTACAGTTTCAGAGTAAGGGGACAGGATGATGTGACAAAGAAGCATGGGCTTTGCAGCCACACTGTTTGACCTTGACGTGTCTCAAGCCTGATTCCCTCTTGTGTAGAATGGGATCGTGATATCTGCTTCTCAGCTACTGTTAGGACTAAATGAGGCAAAACACGGTGCCTAGCAAGGGCCTTACCCACAGCAGGTGCAAAAAGTGCATTATCTCATTTTTGTGGTCAAAAAATATTTGGTCAGCAGCCAGTATGTAGCACACACTAAAAGACAAAGCATATGAAGGGTATTAGTGAATGGAGGGCCGTGAGTACCACTCAGAGGGCTTGTCCTTTCTGAGAAAGGATTCTCCCCAGCTCTGCGGCTCCAGGCTCTGCATCTGTTGCTTGTGTCCTGCTCGCTTATGAAATCTCCAGAGCAGCACGTCAGACTCAGGTGTTCAGCCTTGTCCAAACTAGTCACCACTCTTCTGTCTTCTGACGCTGCACTCAAGGAAAGGATGGGGAAACTTCTTGAGGGCAAAGGGAGCAGATGTGGGCGTGTGTCCTGATGTCACCTGAAGGTGACCAGTCAAGAGAGCGCAACATGACAGGAGTGAAATGATGGCTCTAGGGACAGTTCCCAAAAATCCTCTCTGTGACTTTCTGGGTCACCTGTGTTTCTCTCATCTCCGCCTGCCATGTTTTGGGGCACCTGTCCCCTTCCAAAGTTGCCAATGCACAGTAGGGGACATAGTGCCATGACGAGCCAGTTAATTTCTGGAGAGGTACAGCGATACCAGCAGAAGGGAGGGTCTAGAGCAGGGGAGCGTGTCGTCAGCCTACAGGTGTGTGCCCACAAGTGCCACGGGGACTCTGGCACTGCCCAGTAATGGTGGTGACTGATGTGCACGGCCTTTGGGTTTTGTTCTTGTCCCGGCGCACTTGGCACCTCAGTGACGGCCTCCATCTGCT
>CM053613.1:80294475-80381561 GCA_028646535.1 Procyon lotor | reverse complement strand
CCTCTGCCATTTGCTTCCAACTAGGAGGCAGGGGAGGGAGCCAAGGGCAAGAGACGAAATAAACAGGTAGTGTCAGGTCCTGCCATTAGAAATGCAAAATTCATTAGAAAAACATTGATTGCAAAGAATTGATTTAGTAGTGATTTGATTGTCAGGCATACAGTACATCCAAGGAAAATTTTCATTATGATTCAGAATTCGTTAAAAAGAAGACAAGACAGGAGGGCGGGGGAACAAGGACACGCGGCGGCAGCTGCCGGTTGTTGGAGACCCAAGCCTGGTCTGGGAGCTGCCCACCCCCCCCCCCGAGAGAGCCATATCTATTGGGGTGACAAGGAGCTAGGGGTTTGCCTATCACTTCCTGGGACCAACAGTCTGTGCACTCTACACAGGGGCATGACCCCAGCTCGTGGGCTCCATGGAGTTTCCTGTTGTAGCCATCTCCCAGTTAAGGGCCCACACTCCAGCCCAGGAACCCTTCTGCTGCCCACCCCAATCACACTCTCATCCTCTGCCGTGAGGTCACAGAGCTGACTCTAGGGCCTGATAAGAGCAGGGGCCACCGGGTACTGAGGATGCCCAACCACGTGCCGCCCTGGGCCAGCTTCCCAGTCCCTGGAGAGCTTCGCTGTGTCTCCCTCCCCTGGGCCCTGCTCTCACCCAGGCCTTGCCTGTGCTTCTGAGGTTCCTCCCCTCTTCTGACCCCCTCTGCAGCCACCTCTGGCTTCGCTGTTCTCTGCCAAGTCCCTGGAAAAGCCACATCCTCACTGTTTAGCATCCCAGGATAATCCTTCTGGCTTCTGGCCTTGACTTCATCTTCCTCACCAACGCAGCTTCTTGGGGAAAACCTTGACTTCCCTCTGGCCCTCAAAGAAGGGGGTCTCCTCAGTTGATTCTAAAGATGGCTTTCCATCTGCTAAAACCACTTGGACATTTTGTATGTCCGTGATCGAGCTAGTCATCCTAGCAAGCTCGGCCTCCGTGCCAGCGGGTCAGTCCTGCCATCTTCTGTGCCCAACCCCCCCCGCGGCTCGGTTCTTACCCGCTTGTCCCTGCTATCTCTGGGCTCCCTCTCCCCTCTCCCTTACAGAACACCCACCACTAGCTCTCCTCGGACCAAGTGGCCAAGTGTAGTATCTTCTCCATCACTCAGCTTAAACATCATTTTCCTTTACGAGGTTGCTTGACCTCCTGCCCTAGATTCTCCTCCGTGAAATGAGCATAATAATAGCAACACGTGCCTACCTACCTCAGAGAAGCAAACATAACCACACACTGTGAAAGTGCTTTGCACACTGAAGGGGCTACTGATATGTAAATTATTTTATTTCTCCAAGTCAGAGATTCACAATACAATTTGCATTTTGAAGTCCATCCTCCATGATTAGCATTAAATATTTAGGAAATACTTTCTCGGCCAGTGATTCTCAACCCTAGGTGAGGAACAGTGGCTTTATCAGTTCGGGTTAAAGACGCAAGCAACCTATTCTTGAAACGCGCCCAGGTAATGAATGGAAACTTGTGTCCAGTTGAGAGCCAGTGATTTGTACTTGACCTTCTCACAGAGCCATCATCTACCTATCCGCTCCCCTGCCTTCCTCTTCCGTCTACACTCCTGCTTCATCTCCCCATCCAAAGCAGGCCTTTGGAAAGAGATTTGTAAGGGAGGTAGAGTACTCGCGTGTGGGAGATGGACGAGAGACGTGGGGGGTGAAAATCGCCCCTCTGGAGTTTGACCATCCAGGGGGTGCTCAGGGTGACAGGGAAGCCCAGCCTCCCCCTGCTAAAAGTGACACAAGCTGCAGTGAGATGCCAAACTACACCCTTGCTCCCTGTGTCCTCTTTGAGATGCCTCCTCGCTCACCAGAGCCCAGGCTCTGCCTCTGGCTGAAGTTCACATCGGACTCCGGCGTTGACTTCATTCAGCATCCATGTCTGAGCCCTGACCTCTGTGAATAGGTAAGTTAACCTAGTCCGTTGAGTCTAAGACATCAATTCTAAAATGTGCCGTCCCATTATGTATCGTGAAGAAAAGCGTGCTGCCAAATACACTAGGAAATGCCATCCATGGTGATTTCAGAGCCACTAAAATATGAGCAAATGTAGAATTGATGAAATATACAAGACTTCATCCACTGACTCCAGCTCTTGCCTCTCACCACAGACTTGATGTTCCTCGCCTGCTTCTCTGGGGCTGCCTGATCTCAGGCCTCTGGTTGCCCCTCACTCTCCAATTCCTGACTCTGCTCATAAAAGGACAACAGTCCTGTTCTCAATCCATGAGTCATCTCCCATGCTGGGAGCTCGTCCACAGAGAGCCATGGAAGGAGAGGCATCAGCGGAGACCTTGGCACAAGCCCCCATTGTAGAACCCTTTGCCCTACCAAGGTGAGCAAACAGACCTCACGCCGTTGTGGCACTAACGGGCTAAATGCCGAGCGCTGAGCTACATGCTGGGGGTACGAGGGTAACTAAGAGCTGCTCCCTGGCCTCAAGCATCCCATCTCAGGCTACACAGGGGCTAACTGTAACATGGGTAAAACTGCTCTACAAAGGACGTGTGATCTAAGTGGGAGGGTGTTCCCAACCAAGTTGGAGGCTGGGTTGAAAGTCAGAGGAGGCTTAGTGGAGGAAGTGACAATGAGCCAGGTCTAGAAGAATGCAAAGGAAATTAATAAGCCAAGAACAGGGGAAAGGTATTCCAGGCAGAAGGAAAGTGAACCAAGAACCCAGGTATAAAAGGTCAAAGCATATTCAGGAGCTGCTGTGGTCCCAGGTGGGCTGTTGTGAGAGTAGGCGTGGGGATGAGGAGCAGAGGAGGCAAGGGATAAAAAGGAACCTGGCTGTGACAATCCTAAATGGAAAGCTGAAGAGTTCAGCAATAGGAACTACTGACTATCGCTAAAGACTTAGCAATAGGGAGTCATAGAAGGTGTTTGAGCAGGAGTGTGGCATGTCTTCTGCGCATGCTTACAGCATACTTATTGGCTAAGGATTTCTGCTAAGTGAGCGGAGCTCAGTGATCTTCTGACCCCTGGTCTTCTCCCACTACCATGTTGTTTTGTAGGCTCTGCCCCGGCCGCTGCCTCTGGCAGGGTTGAAATTCCAAGGATGGCATAAATGGCCAACTCCGAGGGCTTGGTTTGGAGGAAATCCTCAGAAGCATTTACTGAGACCATTAGCACTGACCCAGGTCATAGTAACAGACTCTACTCCCTGCAGCTCATGGGGCTGACAGAGAAAAATCTCAACAGGACCATCTGGGAAGAGCCAGGGGTCCTGAGCTGCTAGAGAGTTTGTAGAGAGAAAATCAACCATGCACTCTTGGTCACCAAATGTCACATTGATCAGTCCTCTAAGGTGCAAAGGCATTGGCTTGAAGGGCTGAGGTGTGTGCAGAGAGCTGATTTTATCCATAATCTTAAATAATGATTCTTGGGCATCATGAGAAAAGCCAGTGATCCTTTCGAAGAGTGAAATTTGCTGAAAGGACAGCCAGAAGTGCCGTAATGAGTACAACCATTAACTTTATCGTTCGCTGCAGGAATAGTCACCATGGTGATTCAGGCTTTCCCTCCAGGGCTGGGCTGCTCCAAGTGACCAAAGAAGGGACCCCAATCTACGGGGTCCTGTGATTTAGAGATAATGTCAGCAAGATGAGATTTCAGAGTCTTTTCTTAAGGGTACTGGTAACAACTTTACCATCCTTGGTGTGTGCTTACCCCATGCTCACTCTGGGCTCTCACTTCTAGCCAGCAAGTGGGGGACCAAGAGAACGCATGCCTGGGAGGTTGTTATGAATAAGGTTTGGAATTGACATATGTCCGTCACTTCCACTCACACTGCATGTGCAGAATTCAGTCACATGACCCATGTACATGAAAGGGGTGATGGGAATGTGGTCCCCGTCTGCCCAGGCACTAACCCATGACAGCTCTACACTGTGGAAGAGAAACATGAATCTTTGGTGGGCCGCTGGCCATCTGTTTCCCTTATTTGCATTTGCTTGATGCAAATGAGGGAATGAGCACCAGATTGGAGTCCAAGAGTAAATGTATATCTAAAATAAGTCCCTTTTCCTCCTTGAGCATCAGTGTCTTCATCCCTAACATGGGAGGGTTGGACTTCAAAGCTCCCTAGGGCACCTGGGTGGCTCAATAGGTTAAAGCCTCTGCCTTCGGCTCAGGTCATGATCTCAGGGTCCTAGGATGGAGCCCCGCATCAGGCTCTCTGCTCAGCAGGGAGCCTGCTTCCCCCTCTCTCTCTGCCTGACTCTCTGCCTACTTGTGATCTCTCTCTCTGTCAAATAAATAAATAAAAATATTTTAAAAAAAAAATAAGCTTCCGGCGAGCTTGAACTATAATGCTGAAGTTGAGGCTGTCCTATGGGAAAAGCTTAGTTAGCTGAGCCCATGGAAAGTTCCACCCAGTGAGCCACCCTCCTGGGCGTGGAGTCACACTGCTTTGGGAAAACTGTACCAGGCCACGGTCTCACTCTCAGCCTGACATCACACAAATGGGACCCCAGAGAGGCTAGAAATTGAATGGTCCCCACAGGAGAGGAAACATTAAAGGTTACATGATTTGAGCCTGCACGGGGGTCCAAGCGACATTTCCTTGAGTGGAAAGACACAGGCTGCTAGTTGAGTGACCGAGGAGGCAGACGGCACCGGGAGCTGAGCTGCCCCCAGGGACCGTGAGGATTGAGCAGAAAGGCTCATGCTGCCTGAGTCACAAAGGTGAGCACGTTGCCTGCAGGCGGGAAATGCCGGAGCGATACAGAGGCACACACGTGCGACCACAAACACATATAGCATTTACGTGGGTGGACACCAAGGTCAGGTGCAGCCCAGAAATGCCCAAATAGGGATGTGCATATAAATGGATACACAGAGCTGGTATACACCTGCCCAGGGCAAATAAGAGTAGACTTTCACATACATAAGCTCCCCGTGAGTGGGTGTACACACTCAGACACACGCAGACGTGCGCTTGGATATACTCCAGAACGTGTGGTCGATTCATAATTAGGTGTATGTAGATGGCTACAGAAGCTCGACGACACACGTGAGCATTCACACGCATCTCCCCATAGCCTCCCGCAGACGGAAACAGGCCCAGGGACACTGACGCCGCCGGCCACAGGGGCTCAGCACCACAGACACGCGCAGAGTCCACACACAGAAACATCTCATCGTTCAGCTTCTAACCTCAGAAGCTTTACCCTTCAACCTTTGCACGCGCACACACACACACACACACACACGAGGCCGGGAGTTTGTCTCAGACCCTGGTCAGCTGTGTTGACCTGGGCAAGTCACTGCCTCTGTTCAGGCTCTAGAAACCTCACCGGTTACATAGGGGGGCTGCACGGGGAGCTCTCCAGATGCTCCCAGACACTTCCGACTAATCGGAAGGCACAGCCTCTGTCCACGGGGTGCCTCCGGCCCTGAGAAGTGGGCAAGCACAGCCCAGCCATGATGGGGAGGCACAGAGATCTCCCCGGGTGTGAGATGACATCTATACAGAGAGTTAGGGTTTGAGGAGATCTGATTAAAAGGTGGCAGCAGAGCTTCCTTCAGAGATGACTTGGCTTCCTCCGTTGACAACTCAGAGGGGAAGCCAGCGGCATCCAGCCCTTCCGGGGCCCGCTTGTGCAGACTGCAGAGGGCGGGCTTTCAGGGGGACTCAGGAAGGACAGGGTAAGGTGTGGTGACTGGGCTTTCTCCCAGGACGTGGGACTACCCGGGGCAGACGAATCCAAAGTCCTCTGGAAGGCTGAGGGCCGGCACCAGGAGGCCCAGACCTGCGGTGAGCTGGAAGAAATGAGCGTGGGGACAGGCGGGACGCCAGTCACTCTGCCAGCGCTCCGCCCCCAGCAGCCCTCTGGCGGAAGAACTCCGTAAGTGGCCTTGGAGCAGATCTGTGTACTCTGTCTTCTGCTGTCAAATGACTCATGGCTCCATGCAGGACAATGCCAGCTGAAGTCCGGGCGGTGCGCGCCCACATGGAAAGACCTGAGTGTGTGTGCGTACCCGTGTGAGTGTGTGTGTACCCGTGTGAGTGTGTGTATCTTCTCTCGGGTCTCTTTGCACGCGCCCAGTGACAAAAACCTCACACAAAGAACCGTTCCCAAGCCTGTCCTTCTGTAATGCACAACTGAATGTGTACATCACCTGTGTGCAATGTATTTGTGTTTTTACCCATTCACCCCATTCACTGGTACCCCTGAGGTATCCATCCTCGAGGGTAAACTATTTCTTGTGTTCCTGCTCTGACTCATACACCGGGAAGTTCTGCCCACCAGGGAATGGTGGGGGGAAAAAATCTGATCTCTTCACCTGCCTCCTTTCCCTGACCCATTCCTCTCCTTACTTAATTGGAAGACGGGGAGAAGGCTGGGCACAGAGCCTGCATGGCCCAGGCTGGTGTAGAACGCACATATCTGTCCTCCTTGGAGCCTCTGCTCCGAAGCAGGCTGGCCTTCAGGGCTCTGGGCTCTGGGCTGGGGCCCCAGCAGCCTCTATGCCGGAGGGAAGGGGAAGAAGCCCTTGTGGGCCTCATTTCTTCAAATCAGCTCTGCTGGCAATAAAGCTAGTATTTCAATATGTATTGCTAATACATCGCTGATTACGCATACCGCCAGTTTCAGAAATGTGAAAATATGTGTCTTTTAAAGAGGATGAGGGGCGCCTGGGTGGCTCAGTGGGTTAAAGCCTCTACCTTCGGCTCAGGTCATGATCTCAGGGTCCTGGGATCGAGCCCCGCATCGTGCTCTCTGCTCAGCAAGGAGCCTGCTTCCCCCTCTCTCTCTGCCTGCCTCTCTGCCTGCTTGTGATCTCTCTCTCTCTGTCAAATAAATAAATAAAATCTTTAAAAAATAAAGGATGAAATACAGGAAAATTTTGGTCACTGTCTACCTTTTGTCTGTTTTTCACTTGAGTCAGAAACTGATGGGAAGGGGAGTGCAATTAATGATCACCCTCAAATCTCTAGATGTTTGGCCGTGTGTGCACGTGTGGGTATGTGTGTGCACACAGCCATGGTCGCTGGACTGGGGAGCCTGCCCATCTGGGGCTCCTGGTTGTGTCCACTGCTCGCTGAGGCCCTGCACTCACTCACGTGAATCACCGAGTACAGCACATCTGCACGCAGAGGTATTTTGAGGTGGGGGTGAGTGACTTCGTGGGTGCCTGTATTTGTTGGGATCGTCCTGATTCCAAGGACCACCAGCTATAAACCAGGAGACACATGAGGACCACAGCCTGTCTTTCTCGTTTCTTCGCTCTCCCTGCGCTGGCTTCTCCCTCTCTAGGAGGAGGTCACCCAGAGGCACCCCCGCACTCGCGGAGACAGGCCCCGCCTCGCCTGTCTGGGAACAACAGGCGCAAAGCAATCTAGCAATTAGTAATAATCGTGTCTCTCTGACAAGCCATTATTTCAGCAGGACAAAGAAGGAGCTCAGGGGGTTATAAGGGCCAGGAATAATAAGGGTGGGGGAACTGCTCCTTCACTTCTCTGGATCGGGCGGGAGTCTGGGACTCCTTCCAGCAGAGCCAACCCCATGCTGTGAGGGCCCCTTGTCTCTTCCTCAGCCCCCCACACCTACCTTCCCTCCTCTGCTGTCCCCTTTCTCTCCCCAGCCCCTGAGAGCCAGGCAGGCCTCACTTCTAGCCTTGCAGCAGGAATGGAGCGGATCGGGCACAAAGGAACTCAGAGCAGCCCAGGCTCAGGGCCGGGGTGCAGGAATGGCCGACATAAAGACATGGGTTTGCAGGTCCCCTGCCCTTGGACTCAGCAGGTCACACATTTTAGAGAACTGAGCAGGTGTGGAGCTGCCTTAGGGAGCGGGCTTCTGGAGGGCATGCCTCGGCATCCAGCCCAGCCCTGGGACTCACCGATGCCTCCTGAAGGCAGAGGATTCCTAATCCCCCCAGGATTCATGGAGGTGGCTTGGGCACCAGGAATGTTGACAAGGGGACACAAAGGTCCAGAAGATAGGGTACCTTCTCCGGAGGCGCCCAAAGCAAACAGGAAGGACAGGAAATCTCCACAAATGACTACAATACAGAGCAGGACGGAAAAGCATCATGGAGAGAGAAGCCAATAAGTGTCATGTAAGATGAGAAGCCGCTCGCCCAGGAAAATCTGGCAACACTTCAGGGAGAGAGAATGTGCAAGCTGAATCATTCAGAATGCAGAAATACAGGAATCCACAAGGAGAAGAGGGGTACAGAGGTATCTGGGGTCCAGGACATTATGCAGAGGAAGGAAGAGAAGGAGAGGGTCGGAGATTTCAATGACATCAATAAAAAACATGCCTGTCCATTTCTAGCATCTTTCCCTTGGCCCAGACACAGCTACTCTGCTCATTACTGCCTGACCAAGCCCGTGCCTCTTTACCTCTCCAGCCTCCAGTCTTCCTGGAATCGCTAAAGCACAGAGGTGCCCCAATCTGCCCTCCACAGCACTCAGCCATTATGATACGGAAGGAGACAGGTCCTTGGTCCTGGCCCAAATGCAGGGCAGGTTAAGAAGAGAGGAGAGGGTAGTAAAAGGAAAGGAAAAAAAAACCAATACTTCGCATCTGGATAATACAGCTTTCAAAGCACTGTTATACACATTATGTCACGTTAGCAAAAAAAAAAAAAAAAAAAGGCAGCATCGACCGACCACATTGCATTGCCGGTCTGAGTCTAGATGATACCCAGACTCAGGGAGGTGGGGGGGCAAGGGTCAGCCGAGACTCCACAGCCAGCCCAGGCTCTACCTGCAGCCGTGCCGTGGGGCCTGGAAGGGCACGTGGGCACCCACTTTGAGCCCATTCCACAGGAAGAAGGGGAATGCTCCCAGGACTCATCTCTCCACGGCGTGCCTCCCTACCGGTTATCCAGAAAAATGGGAGGGGGCAGATGTCCAGCAAAGCCCACGGCCAGACTTCTCTGTCAGCAAACCCTTCAAGAAGTGCCAAGAATGTGGCCCTAGCGCAGTGTCAAGTCGTGCGCCCGCCCGGGACACAGCAACCCTAAAGACGCTCCTCAAAAACTGGCAGGTGAGCCCAGGGGCCCCCAGAGCAAAGCTGAGCCTCCCACGGCCTGGCCCAACCCCATCTCCTACAGCCCAGCCCTGACCACGTCTTTTCTTCAGCAGCACCAGACTGCCCGTCATTCCTCCCCCAAATTCACCCGCACTTCCTGCCCCTGAACAGGGCACTTGGCCCAGCCCACCAGCCGCAGGATGACTGGTGCTTGTCTCCTTCTCCTCCCAGTGGGCTATGGGAACCTCAGGGCAGCCCTCCTTTATTTCTGAGTCTCCCTGCCCAGGGAAAGAAGGACCCGAAGGACCATTCAGATCCCCCAGAAATGTCAACACTCCCTGAAAGAGGTCTTGACTGGCCCGGAAATCTCCAGGCTGCCTGTACTTGTGATAAGCACAATAAATAAAACAATGAGACCCATTTGAAGGCACTTGTGAGACAGTAGAGCTTTGAGAACTTGACTTTGATGAGTTTGAAAGGGAGGGAAAAGAAAGAATGAGTTTCCTCTTGGGCCCAGGTTTGTTTACCCTGCTTCTCAGAAGCCCAAGCCTACCAGCTTGAAGGTTTCAAATGTCCCTGTGTGTTTCTTCCAGGCTACTCTAGGCCAGAAGGCACCTGTCTGCCCTGGGCCAAATCCCATGTCAATACAGTAAAGGCACAGCCACACTGGCTCCCTGGAGGGTCTCGCTGGGACAGTGAATGGAGGAGGGAGAGAGTCAGGGCTTGAGTCCCCCCTTTTGGGGTACACAGAGGAGGTCGGAGAACTCTAGACAAGGGGAGAATCACAATGTACAGGTGGCCATGAGATGCAGCCCCTGGATCTCCTTGGGGCATCCCCCCCTTTGTGGGGACTAAGATCAGAGCCCCGGACCAGGGATCTAAAATCCAGAGCTTGGGCCCAGCTCTGCCCCTCACCTGCCTGGAGCTAAGTTTCTTCCTCTTACAGGGGAGGAAAATTTTTTCTCTACCCTTCTAGGTTCTTTTGGCTGCTCTATTAATTAAATGGACATAAAACAGATTAACAGAAGAAAAACAAATTTAATTTCATACATACGGGAGCCTCACGTAGACACAAGAGGTTCAAAGACAGTCAGTCACTTGAAGCTTCTATGCCATCCATCCTGAGCAAAGCAGAAGTGGGGAGGGGTCCGGGCTTCAAGGAGGAGGAAGACAGTTCATAGGAAGATGGAAAGAGCAAATGTTTGGTAAACAAGAGTCCCTCGCTGGAGCAGAGACTACGGGATGGGAGAGGACTTTGCACAAACAGGCCTGCAGCACCCCCAGCGCCCCACACCTGGCCCAGAGTCTCCATAGTTATCTCTGCTCAGGGCTCTCTTCCTGCAGTACAGCTTTCATCTAAAAGCTTAGAGGCAGTTAAGGAGAAAGTAAAAAGCTCTTTCTGAGTCTTTTGGGCTTTGATTGTCTTCAGCTCAAAATAATCCACCTGCCTAAGTGGCACATTTTGGAGAGGCTGGTTCCAAACCACTTCATTCTCATTGAGTCTTATCCTCAAAAAAAGTAATCTCTGAGGTGCCTCTGGACCCTGCCTTGATTGACCCCATCCCTCTCTAAGTAGGTGGCTCTGCTCTGGGTTCCTTCCTGACCTCTATGCTCTCCGGTCCAGCCCAAGCCCCGTACAGCTGGACCCCATCCTGCAAGGGCCCTGCTTCCTTTCACCTGTCAGCACATCCCCTCCCAAGACCACCCATGCAGCTGGAAACCTCACTATGGTACCCTGTGGCATTTCCCCCTCATTGTGGAAACTCGGAACTTGCTGTTTTGGAGCAGGAGTCTACATACCTAGGTGTGCTGCCACAGTTAATGATAACAGAGACTTTGGGGCACCCGGGTGGCTCAGTCAGTTGAGCACCTAATTCTTGATTTTGTCACAGGTCATGATCTCAGGGTCGTGAGATTGAGCCCTACCTTGGGCTCCGTGCTCAGTGGGGAGCCTTGTTGGAGATTCCCTCCCTCTCCCTCTGCCCCTCCCCCTTTTAAAGTAAATAAATCTTAAAAAAATAGTAACAGAGACTCATATTTCTTTAGTCCTTACTCCATGTCAACCACTTTACACACCCTCCTACTTGACACAACCCCTTCTAGAGATGAGAGAAAATTGGAGCTTAAGAAGATTAAGTAATCTGCCCTCCCATTGCTGTCCCAAAGGGCCTTGGCACCTGCTTCATCCTCACAACAGGGCTGCCAGGTTGGCAGCCTGATGTCCCCATTTCAGCAAAGAGGAAATGGAGGCTGAGACAGGTGAGTGACTTGCTAAGATCACAGCTGATTAGGAGCAGAGCTGGAGCTTGGGTCACACCCCCAAGTTGCCCTGCGTTCTGATGCCTTCTCTCAAGGCTTCCAGGCCCAGTGACCTTCTGTCAAACTGCTCTGGGGTCACACTCATGATGGAAAAGAATCGGCAAGGGCTGGGGGAGGGAAGGAGCGGCCTGAACCACAGGTGAGCTGCCCTATTAAGGCAGCGCATTGCCGCATCCCTTCCAGGACAGCCCGACGCTCTCCTTCTCCCCACCTGTCGCCCACCACCTTTGCCACAGCAAGACAATCAGCCCACCCCACCGCCCCTCTGGGCCATTCCACACCGTGCGGCTAGACACTAATTGGCTCTGAGAAGTGATTACTTCAAAGAAGTTCCCATCGGACCAAGATTTCTCAGAAAAAACAAACAGCAAGCACTCCCCTCCCCCCTGCCAGCTGATGTGCCCACAGATGGCTCTTCTTCCTGCCTCTAGGAGGCGCTGCTGAGACGGATCGGGGCCAGCAGGAGCAACAGCCTCAGCCCAGCACAGCCCTGGCTTCCTCCTCTCCCACCCTGGCCCTCTGTGGTCCAATTTCCCCTGCTCCGACCCCACCCAGAAGCAGAGGCATTTGAGCTGAATGGTATGGAGCAATATGAGGCCAACCACCACATGTAAGTAGAGCTTGAGAGAGGACGGGTCCTTTTCAGACTCAGCGCCTTAGTCTTAGCAGTGCTGGGCCCCTAGACTCAATGCACGGCCCCACGCCACCCGGGGCTACCCCCCACTCTCCAAGCACAATGCCGCTTGCCCAAGAACTCAGGAGATTCTGGTGCCCACATTCGGGGCATCATTCCTTCAGCACGTTATTTGCCAGGTACCTACCGTGTTCTTGGCCCCGATGAGGCCAGCTGAACGGGAGACCGCTCTGCCTCCCCACGCTCCCAGCCGCAGCAGAACTTCCAGCCTCCCGCCCCACCTGCCCTGCCTTCTAAAAATAAGGAGCCTCTGGGCTTGCCCGTCTGTGGTAGTGAAATCAGGTACAGGGTAGAGAGGGAATTCAAGGAACCCGGCAAGTTTCAGTCAGAGGTCAGCGATTGCCAACACGGGCACCTGGCCCACAGTGAATTTTTACAACTTTGTTTTCACAAAGTTGTATCCGACAGTTAAAACTCAGAGTTCTCATTAAAACTCAGATGGCTGGCTTCTTCTGATACACTCAGGAGCTCTGCTCACAGGGGCCCACATTCTTTCCCTTTGTTCACTCTTCCTTCAGTGGTGGGGCTGGTCCCCCTGCCAAGTGCCGGGAACACAGAGGGGATCTGAGCAATCGAAGTCAAGGCTCTTGAGAAGAACCTCTTCCTGGGGCATTTGCTCTGTTTCCCCCAGTCTCCGCCCTTCCCTGGACCACCTCCAGTATGATCTTTGCCTGGACACCAAGCTGTGACCTCCTCCACCAGCCCCGCTGGTCAGAAAGGCAAAAACCTGAAGCACACGGGAGAAATGTTAACCGCTCTCTAACCCGAGACGGGTGCATGAGTGCTTGTCCGAAAGTTGGTTCTTTGTCCTTGGTTAATTGAAAAACAAGCACAAGAGTGAGGAGAGTTATTTGTGAGTGGAAATCTAGAAAGGTTAAAGGGGGCAGGGAAGAAAAGCAAGCAAGGGCTGTGCTCCAGTGGCTTGGGGAATATTCAGAGGGAGGGGAGGGGGAGAGAGCGCACACACCATGACACTGCCACCCTGTGTGGAGTCCTGAGAGACAGAGATGGAGAAGAGGGGGCTTTAAAGTTCTGCTGTGTGTTAGGAATGAATGTCCTTTGGCATTTTTCAAACAGCTTCATAAAAGATTAAAATTATTTTTCAATGCTTTTCGGACATTCATCTTCTGCGTCTTTTGAATGTGATGCCGAGGGGTGGGTGTGAGGGGAGGTCAGTAAAATGCCGCAGAGCCGAGATAGTGGGGTGCAGGGCTGCATTGCTTCTCCTGAGAGGAGCGTCTCTCCTGTGCCAGGTCACAGGCCCCCAGGGAGAAGTCCCCCAACCTCAGGCATGGATGAGAAGATGCCAGTCCAACACAAGAAGGTGGTGAGAGAAGAAAAGGTAAGGAACATTCCAAGCAGTAGGAATCGGTTCAGGAAGGCTTGAAGGACAGACCCCGGGCTGTGGGTGCTGTTCTGAGTGGCAGGACAGTCAGACCTTGTAGGGATGGCAGAAGAGTGGAGCCTGAAGGGGTGGCCAGGACCCTGCCAGGCCTTCTGAGCTACAGGGCCGCTCATGGACCACGTGCAGTGGGCAATCAGGAGCCACTGAAACTATAATCAAGACAGTCATGTGGTCATTTGGTGTTTTCACTTATTTCTCTGGGGGCCTGGGCGGCTCAGTCAATTGAGCATCCAACTCCTGGTTTCAGCTCAGGGTGTGATCTCGGGGTCATTAGATGGAGCCCTGTGTCAGGCTCCACGCTCAGCAGGGAGTCTGCTTGAGATTCTCTCTCCCTCTCCCTCTGCCCCTCCCCCCTGCTCTCTCTCTCTCAAATAAACAAATGTTTTAAAAATAAATAAAATAAAATAAAATATTTGTTCTGCGGGAAATGGGCTAGAGTAAGGTGAGGCAGTGGTAGGCAGACTAGGAGGCTATGGGACTACACCAGGCAAGAGACAGCTGAGGCTTGGGCTGAGCTACTGGCAAAGGGAAGCGGAAGTAGAGTGTGGTTCCAATGATGGGCAGGAGAGGGAGAACAGAGTGATCACGTAAGTCAGCGCCGTGTCCCTAGCACCTGACATCCCTCCTGACATTCGGTACAGATGTAATGGATGAAAGACCTAGTAATTAAGCAAATATCGATACATAAACATTAGCTCGTTTAAACCTCATCCTTCCATTGCACAATGTTTAAAAACAGTGGCCACCAATTCCTGAGGGTCTGCTCTGTGCCAGGCAACAGCATTAGATTCTTCATATACACCAGCTCTGCACTACCTCTAAGCATCACAAAAGTCCTGCCTTTAGGTGTTTTTAGTTGCGTTTTGCAGGTCAGGAGACAGTTAAGTAGCGTGGTCACATTCACCTGGGAAGTAGGAAACAGACCTAAATTCCCACCCAGCTGTATTCTTTCTGCGCCACAGACTGTCCGAGTGACCCCTTCTGTATTGAGTTGTCCCAATACTGGGCTCCCCGCCTTGCGTGCCTCCAACTTTGTATATTGGATAAAAGGAAACAGTTACGGGCAAAACAAACGGTTGGAAAACGTGACACCAAAGTTCCTGAACCTTTCATTCTGATATTGCGTTAGTACCATCCGCAGCAAACACTGCATGAGCACCAAATGGATACATTCTGTGTTTTGGAGGAACTTGTGGTCCAGTGGGGAGTGGGAGTGATTGCAAGGTGCCCTAGGGTTTGCAGGAATGCAAGCAGAGACTCAGAGAGAGTCTCTCCAGGGAGCCCAGGATGGGGAGTCCGTGAGGGACAGTGGCAGCAGGGAATAGAAAGGTGAATGGATGAGCCCCTGAATTAGGGGCCACCGCAAAGGGGTCCAGGAGAAGGGACGGAAGTTAAAGATGTTTTGGTGATAGGCTAGACAGGGTAGCGATCACTTGGTTGTGAGAATCAATGGGCCATTGCCCACCTGGAGAGATTGGAGATCCTGGGCATTTCCGACAGAGCAGCTCCCCAGTGCACCCCCGCCCCCAGCCCTGCCACAGCATGGCTGCCCAGACGTGTCCTTATTCCCAGGGCCAATGCCTCAGAGCAGGCCGGGGGGGGGGGGGATGAAGAAGGGACTCAGTCTCTGCCCCAGCTTCGTCAACGCACACAGCTCCAGCTCCCTTTGCTGCTCCCCTTACCTGTCGAAATTCACCAATCTGATCAACTCACTTGCCCTGAAACCAAAGAACTCCGTCTTTGGCTAAATAGAGAAGAGGAGATTGAGGATTTGAAGAGACACTTATTTATCTCTTTACCAGACAGTCTAATGAATAATTTCATGTTTGCAAAAGCTCATTTTGAAATTTGAAGACAAGAGATATATTGCCAAGGCGGCTCTAATACTGCGACATTAATTTTGCACTGAAAGATTTACTCAAAAATTAGATTTTACAATTTTAATGCCTCCATTCTTTTCTTTAAATAAGCTGTGAAATGCAGTTAATTAGACTTAAACCCTGGAAGCTTAGACGTTTGAGCTTTGGTGTAAGCTACAAAAGAAAGCAAGCTTTTTCACTTGCAAATTAAATCTAAATTCATTACACGCCTAAACCTATACCACTTGCAGAAATCCTAGTGGGCTGAGGAAGGGTCTTCTGAAGGCCAGATGTCTCCCTACAGAATCCTGGCTGCAGAAAATGAAAGGAGAGACAGACGGGAGGTAGAAAAGACAGGGCATCTCACTAAGCTGTCTCCGGCAATGTTAGTGTATTCTTTGGAACATCAGCTTCGAGAATTGCTCCTTAGGGAAAAGAAGGTTCTGTGCTCAAAAAAAATTAGAGAGATGCCACATATCACGCTCCCTTCTTGGAAAGGCATACAGTTCAAAGAAGTAAAACAAACAAGCAAACAAACAAAAACTGTTTCACTTTGTCTCATCCAGGATTTCCCAAACATATTTAACAGTGAAGCCATTTTTGTCAAACATCTACTATCCAAGTCTATCCACTGCTGCACGGAACACAGTCTGCTCTGGGCTCTGGCAGCTCCATGAGGACCGCTTTCTCCTCCTTAGACATGGCCTTGGAGACCCAGCCCAAACCTTCTGTTCTCTCCCACATTGATTTCTTCAGAGCGAGCCGGGGAACGATCACACACACAGCCAGCTAAGAAATACAACCCTGAATTCGCGACAGGCAGAGTTTGGGGCCTGAGGTAGACACAGTACAGGTACTCAGCTAAGTGATCGTGTCTGTTGGACGCCGCTTAACACATCAGAGAAACCAACAATGGAAAGGCGTCAGGAAGCTCAGGGGCCTTTTAGCCCAATCTCCCACCTAATGCGAGAATCCCTTCCTCCAAACCGGGGCTGGGCTCATTCAACGCTTGAGCCCTTCTCAGGACAGGGGACTCTGCTGCTTCACAGGCGTCTCTCCCTCATCCCTGGACAGACCTGACTTCCTATGTGGATATAAGACCACCTCCTGGTGAGAACCCTCACTGGCCAACTTATCCAGGACCCCACCAGGTGGGCTCCAAAGGAGCTGGACTAGAGGCTCTAGTCCCAGTAACCCCTAGTCCTTCCCCATCCCTAACTTCCATTTCTGAATCAAAGACTGTCTTCCTAGCTACTGGCTTGTGTCTGATCCCAGGGCCACGACTTCCTCTTCCTTCTGGGGACAACTGAGAAGCTCACGAACCGTGGGTCTTCTTTGCAGAATTGCCCGGTATTAGAAGTTTCACAAATGCCTTGAAGTCGGTCCACCGGCCCTGTCTAGGACTCCCCAGTAGAGAGATCTGGGTCTGACTGCTGGGGCTGGCTAAGCCCAACCAGTACCGAGAGACTGTAGGGAGTTTTCCAAATGTCCACTTCCGTCTTCTGTTCCTTACCATTCAGGACGCCACCCTCTCTGTCTACCACTTACTATTCTGTTCAGAACAGAGTTCATCTTTGGAGAGTAACAATAAAGATGAGAACAATCCTAATCTTCCACCTTATTTTTGCAGTTTACAGAAAGGTGGCATCACTTTATTTAATTTGCCCTTTACCAGAGCCCCCAGGTGATAGGAGTCCCCTTTTGCTTTTAACAAAGGAAGTAATAAGCTCAGAAAGACTGAGTGATGCACCCAGGAATGGAGCCGAGAGACAGGTGCCCTGAGTCCTGGGTAGTATTCTTACCCAACGTCATGTCACCTCCAAATCATAAACCCTAAACCCCACATTACTCACAGTCCTTGGCGTCACAGAGGGGAGAAGAGGTTATATATTCTTTGCAGAACAAGTGAAAACACCAACAGATTATTTTGTGTAGGACAGGATTAAAAAGAATGCTTTGGGTTTTAAAATGCTGGGTTCGATACTGTTACTGAGCTTAGAGCTATGAACTCTGAGCAAGAGACTGGACCCTTGGGGTTGGCAGCAACTCCAAGAGCTGGGGTCACACGCTATGGGGAGGAGGGCCTGAGATGACCCACACAGAGCAGAGCGCTCAGCCCCTGGTTCACACCCAGCAGGTGCTAGACTCAAATGGAATGTGGGCCAGAAACCAAAACGAGCCTCACTGGAAGAGGTAAGATTTCACCCGGGCTCAGGAAGGGGTGCTAGGTGTGGGGGTGTGGAAGGCGGACAGAGGCCCCTGGAAAGGTACCCAGACAGGGCACTGGGACCCTCACACTGCAGGGAGCGGAGAAGTTCACACAAGCTCTGGTCTGGAGCAGACTGGATGCTGTGTGACTCCAGGGAAGGGAGGCAGATGGGGGCTCTGGAACTTGGACGCCTCCCTGAGGCCAGCGGGAGTCACTGAAGGCTTTGGACTAGACGGATAAAGGGTGCTGGTTAGTCAGCTGACTCAGACCAGAAGCAGAGAGACACCAAGGAGCAGATAAAGTGGCTGGTGGTGGCACTGGCCTGGGTGACAGAGACATAAACGAGTCTCTAGGTCTTGTGGGAGTTTGTCAAACTGCCCTATCTTGTTCCCGGGGTGCAGGCCCATCTCCCGTGCTCACCTGGAGTGCTCAGCGAGATGACTGGGCCTCCGGCCAGGGTCCCCTTCCACTAACCTGACTGGTGACACGGTCCTACTCTGAGTCTGGGACAGTTCTTAACTGGTGCCCTCCTGGGGACTGGACCCCTGTCCCTGGGACCCCACAGCCCCTGCTCTAAGTCATCATGCTGAAAACACTCACAGGCAAGTTCAGCCCGGTGCCGACCACAGGGGAGGTACCGTGCTGAGTGCTGGGGAGGGTGCAGAAGCAGGTGTGAGCTCACAGCCGTCAGGGAACTTGCAATCCACTACAGCAGGAAAGCCATATGGAAGAAGGACAGTGATACAAGGTCAGGAATGAATCAAAGAGCTTTTTAGGACAGTTTTGGATAAACAGCTATGGTTGTTTCCAAAAAAAGAGAAAAAAAAAAAGACCCTCTAAGCCATCATAGGTCTCCATGTATTTGGCCAACATGGCCATTCCCATCAGAGCTTCCTGCCCCCATCTGTGAAGGAACGGCTACCATGGGAGTGGTCAGAGTCCCCTCCTGGCCTGGCTCGATGCCTCCTTCCATCTCTCTGATGCTCCAGTTCCTGCACTGGCTCTTCTTAACCACCAGGTCCTGGCTGCTACCCCACCTGGCCACTGAAGCCTATCTCCCCCTCTTAGGTCCGCAAACACACCCACAGTGAGACTGGGGTGGGGAAAACCTTTCAAGGAAAACAAAAGAAAAATACCAAGCACTATAAAAAGAAACATGTTTGCAGAGTCCTTGTTTCTGATTGCAAATTGAACATTTAGCAAAATATCGACTTGGTGGGTACAGCTTGTAAGCCTCCTCCCACATGCATCCGGGCCCCAGCCTCTTCTTGTCATTTCAACTTTTCTTGCCCGAATGGTTGAGAGATGCTCTGATTTCTCTCCGAGCAGGTTAGGACTGGCCCTGCCCCCGGGTCTTGTCTCTGAATTGGGGTCCCTCGTGACCACCCCATTGGGCCAGAGCTGCTACTCTAACACCCTGGTTGTGTTCCACATGACCCATTTTGATTGCGATGCTGTCTCTGCCCTGCCCCAGCCTGGGTCTCCCTGCTCTGAGCCAGGAGATCTTCTCTGGCTCCCACTTAAGGCCCTCCCATCTGAGCCTGAAGAGGCCCTCACACCCAGCCTCCCCCATCGCCGATCAGCAAGTAGCAGTCAAAACCCATTCTGTTTCCAGGGAAGCTCGGCTTTGGCACCCTAGGATCTCTGTCTCCCACTCATCAGCCTGCAGAGAGCCTTCAAAATGGACACCATCTTGCCCAGCCGCATCATGCTATCACCTTCCATGGATCAGAAACAGACACGTGTCCTTTTTTGCCCGTAAGCCTCACCACTCCTTTTGTGCCCCATTCTCCAGTCTCCTTGGGGGGCAGCCTTGAGCAACAAGTGGACCACTGCAGCAATGTGCTAAGCACAGCCCCTGCCTCAAGCCTTCTCCTCCCCAGTCTGTGTTCTAAGGTGCAGCTGGAGAAAGAGGTTTCTCCAGGGCACATCTGTGCCGCTTGCAGCGCTAGACTCATACCGAATCCCATTGTCCTCGCATAAGACCCACTTCCTTGGCTCCATTTGGAGTTGGAGATTACCATACATGCCCTGCTCTTTGCCCATCCTTCTGCCCCCTGCCTAACACAGGGTAGCACGCCTGCGCCTCCTACTGGTCACTCAGAGTGGTGCAGTCAGAAGAAGGTTCCATCCTTCTTACCCACCAGCTGGGAGACCTGCCTAACCCAGCCCTTACACCTGCAGAGTGCCTACTCAACCTCCAGCCCGAACACCACCTCCCCGGGGGACCCTCCTTGACCTCCCGGGACATCCAGAGGCAGCCACATTACTTTCTGCGGATCCCACAGGTCTACAGTTGGACCTGCATTACAAGATGATGCCACTTCTAGAACTCTCTGTATGGTCCATCTCCCCAAGGCATAAATTATGGCCGAGAGCTTGGACTCTGAGTCTAACAGAGCAGAGATCATATTCCAGCTCCAACATTTAGTAGCTGGGTGGCCTTATGCAAGAACAGACCTGAGTCTCAGTGTCTCCCTATACAAAAGGGGGGCCATGATCATGAGACCTGCCCTAGAAGGGTCCCTGTGAGGACTGAATGAGTCAGAGCTGGAAGTCACATCGTCTGGTAGACAGTAAGCAGCCACTCAGGGTGGATCCGGTCTACGGTATACTCTGAGACTCTGAGTGCTCACTACAGAGGAACAATAGCTACCTGGCTTTAGCATCCACTAGCAGTACTTGTTCTGACCCACTTCATGCCCTAACAGCTGCCTGAAGGTGGTATTTTTGTTCCACCCATGTTGCAGATGAGGAAACAGAGGCAAAGAGGCCAACCTGCTTGCCTAAGTCTACAAAACCTGTCAGTGGTAGAATCAGACCCAGGAAGTCAGGCTCCAGAGCCTTTGTCCCTAAAGACGAGTATCTAAGTCCCCTTAGATACTCACTAAACTTTTATTTGAAAGAAAAGAAAAGGGAAGGGAAGGGGAGGGGAGGGGAGGGGAGGGGAGGGGAGGAAAAGGGAAGGGAGGGAAGGAAAGAAAGAACCACTCAATCTGTTCAGCTTTCTATCCTCGTGTCTAGCGTGGACCCAGCACGTACTGAGTTACCATAAACGACTGGTGAGTGATGAGGAGGAGAACTGGCAAGGGCACAGAACAAGTCCGCTCCCTGAGTTCAGTTCTCCCCATTTCTCTACGTGGCCGGAGGAGTCTGGGTGCAGGAGCCCCCAAGGGAGGGGGCTTGCTCTCCACAATAAACTAGTACAGTAACTAGGGCAGACTTGCCCCTCAGTAAGAAAGGGGAAGAAGGCCCCTCACGGGCTCAGGCAGTCACAGCCTCTGGCCTACCCAGTATGACCCCCTGATGCCGGCCTGTCTGCAGAGACAAGAGGGAAAGAGCGAGCCCCAGACAGGGAGAGATAGAGAGAGCATTTGACTCATTAGCTGCATATTCAATTCTGATGTTTGAACCTGACGGGATCCGAGTAGGGCTAGAGTAATGAATTAATCCTGGGGAAGAAGACAGGCCTGCAGCTCCTCAGCTATTCACAGCCCGCTGGGAAGGGGAGCCCTGCTGAGCCAACATGTGCCACAGAGTTTGCGCCCCACCACCTGGCGCCTGCTGGAACCTCGGGGGTCTGGCCCAGCCAACCTCAGAAAAACCAGCACGTGATAGGTGTTCAATACACGTGTGCCGATTAAGGGACTGACTGAAGAGTGCCATTCCCTCTAGGTTCACTGGGGCCAGGACCAAGCGTCCTGTGACTTTGTGCCCCAGTTAGCAATCCACATATCTCCTAGGGGTCATCCCGTCTAGCCCCTGCCTTTGGGCTACCTGTTTTTCTTTTCCAGAGTCACAGATCAGAGCATATCCTGATGAAAATCACAAAGGAAAAGTGGTCATGAGTTTCCCCAGATTTATTTTCTTTCATTCATTCATTTATTCCTGATTCCCCTTTGGAGAGAGGCAACCGAAACCCAAACCAGTCACAGGGTCCAGTGGATACCAGCAGCCAGGCCTTCCTTGGACATCAAAGATACAGCGTTGCCGTGCATGGCTTTACCAGGCACTGGGACTCTGATCAGACCCAGGATTCAACACTCAACTTGATCCACTCAAAGCCTGGATTCAGAGCTCAGCTTCGTTCCCTCTCTCTCTCTCCCTCCCTTCCTCTGTCCCTCCCTCCCTTCCTCTCTCTTCCTCACACACTCACCCTCCCCAAATCTACCACTCTCCCTTCCAACCTCCCTGGCTTCCCACACTCAGTGACACCAAATCGAGCTGGTCACAGGATGGAACTGGCACAAATCTTCAAAAGAGAAAGACAAAAGAGAGGAAGCAACAGACAGGAAGAGAGACATCCCTGTATCCCCCTGGCTCTCTTCTCCCAGCTGGGCTGTCTCTAACCCCAGGCCACAGAATTCATCGCTCACCCTGATTCAGTGGGACAGTTATTTTATATTATTAAAATAAGAGATTATCATCACCACGGATCTCCATCTTCTTTCCAATCTCATCGGAAAAGCAGGCATTGCCTCCTGCTCCCGGACCCCTAATTCTTTCTGCCTCGGCTGTTAAATCATTTAACCTGGCAAAGTGTCGGGATATGCATTTTACATGAGAGACACGAGGCAGGATAAATCTAGGCTGACTGCAGAGGCTGAAAAGAAATATCTGAGTTGTGGCCAAGGGTCAAGGGAGCCCTGGATGGGGTGCAGAGCCAAGAGGGTGGGGTCTCCTCTCTCTCCCCGCCTGCTTAGGGACGAGAGACCCGAACCCTGACACGCCTTTGCAGAGAAGCAATTGAAACCCAAAACATATCAGTGATGGGGTCCAGTGGGTGCCATGCGGCCAGGCCTTTCCTGAACTGCAAAGATGAGGCATTACGTGCACGGCCTTACCAGGCACTGGGACTCAGAGTAGACCCAGCACTCAACAGAGCTCAGCAACACGGGAGCTATCTCAGAACGCCTGGGCTGTAACGACCCCCACACACGACAGCTTCAATATACAGATGAGCAAACCAGAAGCCAGAGATGGGTGGGGACTTAGTCAAGGCACAAAATATTAGCAAAGCCCAGGACTTGCATCCAGGGTTTGGAGCTTAGTGATCCTGGCACCTGGTCCAGTACCTGGTTCTGATCCTGGCCATTTCCTTACACTTAACTCTGTGATATATAAATGACAACTCTAGCGATTCAGGAGCTGGGTGGGAACACAGGGAAGGCTCATTTACTCACGAATTTATTTTAGCAACCTATATTAAGGGACTGCCAAGTGGTAGCCCTGGGTTGGGTGCAGGGGATGCAAGTGGGGACCAGACCCATTGGGGCCACGAAGGAGCCCCTGGTTAAATAACCCCAACAGGGCTAAAAGCTCAAAACAATGCCAGGCCTGTGCTCTAGGTTGACAGTATAATTTTCCATATGCTTTATCATCCAAATGGAGATCTTTGCAAACCACTGTGTAAGAGTCCTATAAATGCTTCAGTGCCCAGAGTTCAAGGGTGCTCATTTCTCGCTTGACCTCGAAAGAGGAAGCAATGTTCCCCAGGTCACTTGGCATGTCACCGGCAGGTCCAGGGCTCAAACCCAGGAGTCCCGTTTCAGCTGTGATGTCAGGCTACTAAAACAGGGCAGGGGAGCAAGGTTGCCAAAGCTGCTAGCAGAGGAAAATACACGAGGCTGGGTGAAACTCGAATTTCAGATAAACAATGGATTAAAAAATGTTGTAATATGTGTGTGTCCCAAATATTGCAGGAGACATAGACTTAGACTGAAAAACAAAACAAAACAATTTCATTGTCTGCTATTCAAATTCAACTGGGCATCCTGTATTTTGCCTAGCAACCCTGTGGAGATGGGAGAGAGAAGTGCTTGGAAATTGGGTGCAGAGTGAGAGATGCCTGGGCTCAGGAGCCAGAAGTTCCAGGAGCCCAAAGGGTGTCCCATCCGTTCCCAGGGAGGGCGGGCCCTTCTTCTAGGGCAGCCTCTCCCAACCCCACGGCAACATGAACGGCAACATGAATGGCCTCTCACAGCTGTGTTAACGAGAACACTCTTCCCCAAACAACAGATTAATTGATTTAAAACTTTTAATGCCAGATGCTTGGTAGAGGCATTTTAATAATCCTCGAGTCAGAATTAATCATGTCTCCTGATCTTTAAGGAGGGCAGTTATTAAATCCTGCAGAGGCAGGGGAAGGGGACGAGGGGAAGCTGTTTTTCTGGGTCCTTTTCCTGCTGCGCTCTAATGATGAGCCCTGGGGCCCCCAGGGGGGTACAGGTAGAAAGCAGAGGAGAGATGTGGTCTGGAACAGCCCCTGAGGGCTCATGGTTAGCTCAGCCCTGCTTTCTTACAGCCCAAGGCCAAGGCGGGGTGCCACCAGTGGTGCCCACACTGGCCAGGACAGAGTTAACTACCGAACCAGACACATTACTCAGCCCTGAGACATCCCTGGGGGTGAGGCCCGTGCTGCTGAATTCTTCTCACTCACCAACGCCCCCCCCCCAACTTTCTACTTCCAAGGAATATTAGAAGAATCCATTTCTTTGAATTGGGGGCTAAGGACAAGGAAGACATGTCTCCCTTAGTGACACAGGGGTGGGGGGGTTCCGCCCCTCCCCACGGCACATTATCTTCCTGCCTCGTCCGCCTCCTCCCAGCATGCCCTCCCCAGCCCCTTCTCCCTGCCTCCCTCCTCTCGCTCCACCCAGGAGCACTTTGTCCTTTCCCTCCCTTGATCCAGAAGCCTCTGAATCCCTCCCCGCATGTCTCCAAACTTGCATCCTCCACCCTCTCTCCGACTCATCCAGTCACCCGTTCTCTGCCCCAATTTCCTCTCAATCCAGCCTCCTACACATGCAACGTTTACCGAACCTATAAACCAACACAAGTTCCAATCTTTACAACCTTCCTACTGTTGGAGATGCAGCCGATGATGATTATCCTTGGCTTACAGAGGGGCAAACGGAGGTTCAGTTATGTTCACGGCTTGTCCACAGCCACACGATCCCATGGTGCCAGCCTGGAGCCCCCTCCACTCAGATGGCTTCCTGGTCTCATGTGCACTCTTGGTTTCAGAGTTCCTGAAGGAGTTGTGATCAGTGGGAGCCGATTTTACATGAACGATCCCAGGTGTCTGCCCTATTCAGAGTTCATAAAGGACCAGGTCCACGTTAGGTCCTCCTATGCAGGGCAGTGTACCACAGCACCTGGAAATAGGGGTTAGGTGCCAAAGGGAAGCTCAGGAGTGGGGCGAACCTATCTGGGCCCCTGAGCCTCCCACTGACGGAGCTGGGCAATTCCACTCATCCTGAGAGTCATCCTACTGAGGACGGCATCACCCCCGCCTCGCCCTAGATACCCTCACATACCCCTCAGCACTGTCATGGAGACAGTAAGCTCTGAGCAGGTAGGGGCTTGCCACTGGTCTCCACGATGTAGGAAGTCCAGCCCTGAAGGAAAGCAATCCCAGGTCGGCCTCAGGGATGCCACATCCTGCCCCTATTAATGCTGAACACCCTTGGGCTCCCCTAGTCCCCTGATGCCCCACCGTCAAAGCTAAATCGATACTCCCTTTTTTCTCTGCAAGAACATCTCAGTAATCCTAATTGGTCACTATGGCAACCCCAACTGCAGCTCCTCGTGGCCTCAATGAAGAGACAGAAGGATGAGAGGGGGTGAGATGGAGGTTAAGCCTACTTATTGTATAATGCTCTGCCTTTGATATCACCTAGATCCACATGCTAAGTACCTGGAAAGAAACAAAATCCCGTGTAAATTAGAATGATACCATCCAATCCCCTGCTTATACCCTCACTAGTAGCAGCCGATAAGACCATTGTCTGCAGCCACTGGGCCTGACCTCCTCTGCCAGGCGGCTGATGGGGTTTCACTGGTGGGTCACATTCATCAGGGAGGATGGGCTGGGGCCGTGATTCCCGCAGCCACTGTCTGCAGCCCCTCCCACCCCACCCCAGCCCGGCCGGGGGGTGAGGGGGGGCAAGGAAGGAGGGGAAGCAGCAAAACCACAGCACAGAGCCTTGCCACCTGTTCCCTCCCTTGGAATCGTGGGGCTGCTACTCCATTTCCTTGGCAAGTAGGTCACTCCCCACTTGGTTGGGGTTCCCTCAAGGGCTCAATCCTGCAGTGAGCTCAGTGGTGATGTCTCCCCATGTCTCCCTCCCTCTCTCTCTCTCTCTTTCTCATACACATGCACACACACACACACACACACACACTCTGCCTGCAAATGTATCTTGCCACCCAGCCATGCTCAGAAAAACCCTCTATTCCTTTCCTTCTTCAAGGCTTCCTGCTCCTCTTCCCGACACGGGCCAGGCCCTCACGCTGTGTGAACCCCATGACCCCTCCGACACTAGGCGGGGGCTGGCTCTGCAGCTGTCACCCGCGGTCACCAGTGGCCTCACGGTCCTCCAGCTCAGCCGCCATCTTGTATTCTCGGAGCCAGACTTCTCCCCCATCCCAGGAGAGAAGGGTTCGGGCTTTCTCTCCCAACATGCTGCCCTGGCTCTGCTCTACCTGCCCAGTGTGAAACTTCCATCCTGTTTCCCACCGGCTGCCAGAGAGGACCCCTGGGTCCATCTTCTACTGCAGCTCAGGCCAGAGGCTGATCGGCCCCTTTATAAAGAGCAGGATTCAGGGCCGCCTGGGTGGCTCAGTGGGTTAAAGCCTCTGCCTTCAGTTCAGGTCATGATCTCAGGGTCCTGGGATTGAGCCCTGCATCTGGCTCTCCGCTCAGCAGGGAGCCTGCTTCCTCCCTCTCTCTCTGCCTGCCTCTCTGACTACTTGTGACCTCTCTCTGCAAATTAGTAAATAAAATCTTTTAAAAAATAAAGAGCAGGATTCAGTGCAGCCTCTTTTCTCATCCCTGCTGCCCCAGGTCTATTTGAGCAGAGCTTTCGATCTTGTCCTGCGGCCCTCCGAGAGACCCTCTCTGCTGAGAATCCCTCCACATTTCTCCATGGCTCACATGGGTCCTCTCTCCTTGGGAAAAGGAGGCACCAGGGACACTGGATTTTTTCCTTAATATTAAACTGCATGTGAGAAAGCCATGTCCATTTTGGCTCTTCTTGTCTGGCCCTTTCATGACCTCTCCTTCCACGCACCAGTGGTCAACCATCCATTTCTGACCTCTGGTCAACACCTAAGGCTTGCTCTGGCCCCTGCCAGTTCATTCTCCCCACCATCTGCCTTATAATGATGTAGGAGCACTTTACCATGTAGCAGGTACCATTAGGGATACAGAAAACCAGAGAAGGGTTCCCATTTTCTAATCCGAAAAGGATTAGTGAGTACACATCTGTGCACGTCTAGTCCGGAGAAGATAAACCTTTCCTCTTGGTTGTGTCTGGGAAGAGAGAGGCAGAACAGCTGCAGTGTGGTGGGAGGAAATGAGACTTGGCATCGGACAGATTCTGTTATAGAAGCTTGGACAAATTACTCAACCTCTCTGAGCCTCAGCTTCACGAAGGTCATAATGCCTGGCTTGGAAGGTGACTGGGAAGGATGGATGGGACCTAGGCTAGAAGCTGCCTTTGTAAAGGACAGAACATGGCACAGGTGTATGGAATGGTCATTACAATAGCAGTGACATGGGCCCTGAGTCTTGGGTGGGTGATCTTCCCATTTCTCCACTCATGGGATCTGTTCTGGGAGAGGAGGAGGCACACATCCCTATCAGACCGTGACCCTATGCGTTCTTGCCTTCTCCTCCATGGGGTCCAGAGCTGGTGACTGGCCGCAGGAGAATTTAGACATAGAGGTATTCCTGCCACTGCTTGCCCCAAGGGGATACCTCGTAAGGGACACCCTCTTAGCCCAAGATGTGGTAATTGTCTTTTCACCCCTGAACCCCAATCTCACCTTCCTGGGAACATGTTCCCATGTTCCCATTAGGTAGTTTTTGATCAGGAATGTAGGTAAAGGCACACTTTGGATACATCTTTTGAGGCCCAACACCTCCTGTGACATAGATAAAACAAGCATTGTGCTCATCCTCATTACGCCAAGGAGGAAACCCAGGCAAGAGAGGCAAAGTGACTTTTCCGAGGCCCTGGAGCTCGTGAGTTGCAGATCTGAGACTTCTAATCCCCCAACGCAAAAACCCCTGCTCTCTTCCTCTGTGCTGCAGCTGCCTGCCTCCTGAAAGCTGCTCCCCGCGGCCCACTCATCTGCTTATTCTGGCAGGGTAAACACTCAAAGAAGGCCCTCTGCTCAGAGGGCATGTTGAGTGGAATATCAGGTCAGGGTTCATCTGCATTTCTGGCGACAGAAGGCTGCGGAGATAATAGGAGCCCCCCATGTTCCGTGGGGCTGGGTGGGAGTGAGCGGATGTCTGCAGGAGATTACAAGCGGTTATGGATATTGCTTGTCATGCTCCCATCAGCACACGCCTTTTTCAATTGACTAGTTGCTTGTATTTCCAGAATAGGGAATGCCAGATGTATTTACTGCACTGAAAGAGAGTGCTGAAGGCCCTTGGAAAGGTACCCAGCTGTCAAGTAGCAGTGGAAGCCAGGGTAGGTTAACCCCTGGTGGCCTAGTAATCAGAATTCCTGGGCAGCCAAGGACAAACAGACAAGGCAGCTGGCACGGAACAAATGCGTGGAGGCTTGGAAGTGCTTTCTAAGTTGCTTGTTGGAATTCAAAATCCACTTTCCTGTGTGAACAATGGTATTAGGACAAACATTTATTAAGTCCTGTTATGTGCTAGATGAAATCGAGGGATTCCACCTCCATTTTTTTTTTTTCATTACATCCTTACCTCATTAGAATCTTACAAGGTAGGAGTGGTAGACACTGGCTTGTGGTTCACCAAATCAATCAGTAACCCTTTCCTCTTAGGCTCCCAGTTAGTCACTCGGCTTTCCTTACATTAGCTGCAGCTGTGCGGCAATGGAATGTAGAGGGGTATCATGCACACCACCTCCTAATCTGGCCCATTAAATGCCTCCTGTTCCATCCTCCATGCTCTCTCTCCTTCTTTGTCTGCCTGATGCACGCAGAGGATCCAGTGGAAGGTTCCCAAGCTCTAGGGAATTACATTCACTAAATGGAAAGATCTGGGGTCCCTAAATGACTGCAGGGAGTCAAACCCCACTACTGACCTATACTGGAGGGTGACATAAGTGAGAAATAAAACTTCATTGTGTTAGGCCACTGAGATTTGGTGACTTCTCTTTGTTTCTTTGAAGCTCATCTGCCCCTAACTAATTCAGTAAGTGCCAGTGCCTAGCAATATCCCCCATTTACAAAGGGGAAAATGGAGGCTCAGAGAGATAGCATGACATGCCCAAGATGACAGAGCAAGAACACTATGAAGCCAAGAGTCAAGGTCAGGTATGTCGGACTCCAAAGCCAATAATTTTCCAAGTTGTCTATCACAGCTCATGACCAGGTGTCTAGACAAACCACAAAAATCACTTTGCCAACAAAATAGCCAATGTAATTTTCAACTACCATCAGCCATTACCCACAGCAGTTTCTGTGGGATAACAATTAAGGTTCAACACCTTACTCTGAAAACATATCCCATCACCACAACATCACCTCCAAGTTCTGGAACACACATCCAGGCCTGAGTAAAAGAGATGCTTCTCCATCAGTTACTCCCCAAGGACTCTGATTCAAGATAAAAAGAGCAGTTGTCCCAGGGGAATGGGAGGTGGGACCAACATTCAAACTTCCCCTGTGCATCCTATGTTGACCTTGCTAGGTCAAATTGATGGTAAGTTGGGACTTTGCTTGCAACCTAGGACAACCAGGTCATTTCTGGCTCTTAGTACATGCCTGTACTGATCCTAGAAGCATGGATTCTAGAGCCATATTTTCTAAGCCTGAAATCCAGCTGCATGGTCCAACCAGCTGAGGTACATTTATGGTGACAAGGGGAAGGAATATTTAAAATCGCAAGTGACCTGGAAACCCTGAGAACTGACTGCTGCAAACAGAGGAAAACTCATGCTTCTTTTCTGAATGGGTCTTAGCCAGAGGAAAGAAATCAACTCTTCAGTATATCCTGAGTGTGTGATGTATGCACACCAGAGTACCATCCATAGGAGGGAGGGAGGAAAAGAAGGTACCATGCCTGCCTTCCAAAGGACAATAAGCTGATCAGAGAGATGAAGCTGAAGCACAGGGAACAAAACCCTAGAAATTCTCCACTACCACAGCCAAGAAAAAATTCTCCACCAGTTCATGTTAATTTGCAGGTGTTCATATGTGGAATACTGACCTCACTGTCCCTTTCACCTCCTCCTCAAGCTCTCAAATAAATCCAGCTGCACATAATCAATGGTGTGGGACTTACTGAACATTTGGTAGGGAAGATGAAGATTTACTTCACACACCCCTTTGAAAATTCTTCTAACATTCCCTTAGTTCTCTCTCTTGACCGCAACCTCTTCTCTTCCTTGTCCCCACTTGGAACCCCTCCTCTCTGACTAACCCCATACTTTCTCACTCCTTAATCCAATTTAACTTCCAACTCTCTCACTGCTGTTTTATTTCGCAAAAGAATGTGACCCTTTCCCAGATCCTGTCATCAAACTTTTATATTTCAAGGTGTCCCCCCACCTGCCCAACATATACATACTATGAGGTCTTTAGCAAAAAAGCGTTCCCTGGTTACTAGAACCCATTCTAGGAGGAGGAGTGGGTACATTACAAACAATCCACTCAAAAACATTTCTGATATTCTGCTTGTGTGATTTCATCACACAGAATCTTATCCAGGGCTCTGCCTGCCAATAAGTCTGCTGTCCATGGTGCTGACCTGACAGCTGGTCATCCTTTTTCTGCTCACCGTTCAGGCAGGGAATTGGATCACCTTGCTGTCTGCTCCAAACCTCACTCCCGTCACCTCTAAAATGGGGTTATTAACAGTAATTACCACATGCAAAGCATTTAGCATCAAACCTGGCACAAAAAGCTCAATAAACGGTAATATGTATTATTATTATTATTACGCTATTATTATTCCACAGCCCCCAGGAACTGTCCCCACATCTCCTATTTATTCACTGCCACTTCCCAGACATATTCTTCCCTCTAAAATCCATAGCTAAATGGGATTTGCATAAATGATGCCCCTCTTACCTCTCCTCCAACACTTTGCTTTAGAGAGAACACAGCTTTTCAAGGGTCTTTTGCTTTAACAAAACAGAAGTTAACAAAACAACTAGATGGTTTCTCTGGTTGAAATATGAGGGGAGTTAAGTCTAGAATATTTCAGCTATGGCTTAGTTCCCTCGTTGATTCATCTCTTGGATCCTCATTGGGGAATGTGACTCAGTCAATTTGTTTTTGTTTTTTTTTTTGAAAGCCTGTGTTCCCAAGATTCTCTGTGCTGGTCTCTCTCATAGTACATCTCATGCTCTACTGAAACTGTCTCTTTATAAAGACTGTATCATACACCTTTGTATCCTCAACAACTTGCAGAATGCCAGGCACATGATTTGGGCCTGAATGAATAAGTTTTCTTTAACGATGAAATGTTATGGGCCTGAATGAATGTTTTCATTAACAAAAACAAATGAACAAGAGAACAAATGGAATGTGGTCGGTTACATTTTTGTCCCAATCTTTGACTCCTCTCAATATCTATATATGCTTTTCCATGTGTCTTTTCAATTCTTCCCACTGAAGGAGTAGAGTATGTTTTCCAGTCCTCCTTTGACTTTGGGATTATACACGTGAGTTTCTTTGGGCATATAATGAGGCAGAAGTAACAGTGGGGCGGTTCTAAGCCTGTCTTGAGAGGCTTTGCACCTCTCACTTCATTATAAAAAGAACATCCCCTGGATAGCCTATGGTACCGGTAGGAGGGTAAGAGCCATGTGGAGCAGGGCTACCAAAGCTGCTACAAACTGCAGGAGCTGTCCCAGCTACCCATAGAGCTGAGGACCTGAAGTGACACCATCCAGCCAAGCCCATTCTAGATGAGCCATATCTCAGCTGACCTGCAGAAGCATGACGGATCACAAATGACTACTGTGTTAAGACCCTAAGTCTGGGGTTGATTTGTTGCACAGGATTATTTGGGCAATAGCTAACTCATACATAGAGGAAATCTTAGTCTTTTTTTTTAATCTGAAGATCATGGTTTATGAAGTTCAGCAGCTCCCTTTCTCTGAGCCTTAATTCCTCTTCCATGAAGTGTGGATAACAATTTCTGACCAACCTGGCTCACAGCGATCGTGGTTAGTTTCAAATGCTATCAGGGTAGGAGAGCACAGCAGTGAATTAGCCAGCAGCACAGAGATAAAGGAGTATTATTATTAGGAACTGGTATTCATAAGTCTCTCCAACATCTTGGTACATTCATAGTCTCCATCCTGGACCTTATATACTTAACTGAAATGGGATTTCAGGCAGCAATGGAGGATCACTTGGATTATATTGATAAAACTACTCTTCTTCCAAGAGGGAACTTGATACTGCCTCTTTCGTGTTCAACAAAAAATTCCACTGAACTCCTAGATTTTGGAAATAAGAAGCTTCCACCCCACCCTCCCCAGTGCTTAATGCACCCCATCCGGAGTCTTCCAGCCTCCACTTAAACCCTTCAGTCAAAGGAAAGTCAGTTGCAAAGCAGCCTATTCCAACTTCGGACAGTTCAGATTGTAAGAAGCTCTTCCTGATCTTCCCTAAATCCCAGACTAGGTCAAGATCCCTACGTATAAGCTTTTCATAACACTCTACTCCTTCAGAGTATACATTACAGACTATAATTTCAAAGTTACTTGTGTCATAATTTGTTCAATGTCTGTCTCCCACACCTCACTACAAACTTCATAAAGGCAGAGACTGCATGTTTTTCATTCACTGTTACATCTTCAATATCCAGCATGATAACCACAAATTAATAGGCATTCAATAAATATTCACTAGATAGATGAACAAGTTTTCATTTTATTTGGCAATCTTTTACGTTGTCCTCGCTTAACAAAGATGAACTCACTTAGTAACAAATGAACAAGTGGATGAACAAACAGAGGATAGTATCTGTCTTCCTTAACTTCCTCCCTCCCAAATGGTATCAATTCTATCTTTTGGGGAGCCAACAGAACAAGTCTCCTCCTTGTATCATTCCGTCACATTTCAGAGTAGTAGAGAACTGACCCCTAGTAGGGTTCTGAGTAAAAGAGGTAAGGGATTGAGAGTGAAAAATTTATAACTCATATAACAAATATCTGTAGAGCATATATTACATGCCAAACATATTTATGGTTTTAAATACAGCACCAAGGGGTACAGCACTAAATAGAACAGACCAAAAAGGAAAAAAAAAATCCCTTCCTTCATAGTTTATGCTCTAGTGGGAAGAGAGAGATAACAAACAAAAAAATAAAACTTAACAGCATACCAGATAACGAGAAGTACAACAGAAAAAAATAAAGCAGGGAAGGAGAATAAAGAACACAAGGGAAGACTCCTATTTTAAGTGAGGTGGTCGGGCAAGGTCTTTCTGAGAAGCTATTTGCACAACGATCTGAAGTTGGTGAGATACTTGCAGTAAGAAGGCTCCAGGCAGAAGGAATGGCAAGTAGGGAAGGTCCTGTGTTGGGAATATCCCTTGCAGCAGGTGAACAAGGTATAGAGACCAATGTACCTAAGTCAGAGTGAGCAAGGGAGATAACAGTCCGAGACGAAGTCAGAGGGGTCACAGGGAACCTTGCAGCCATTGTAAGGGTCTTGGTTCACACTCTGAGTAAAATAAAAAAGGAAAGTGTTGAGACATAACCTGACCTTCCCGGCTGGTTAGGCTGTGTCTAGATTGTAGACCAGCAAGGGCAGAAGCAGATCAGTTAGAAAGATATGACAATAATCTGGTCGGATGATGACGGTGTGGACCAGGATGGGGTTTATTCTTCTCTGTATCCCAGCACCTAGCACCTAGAGGACCTGAATAAATGCTGGATGAATGAGTAGTTGCACAGATGACAGACAGAACATGCTCAGGCTTTAGAATCAAAACAACTGGATTTGGAGTGAGAATTCCACAGGTAAGTCTTGCCTATGTCCCTTGAATTGGTTTTCCCTAAAATCCTGCCTCCAGTGCAAGGATGAGAATTAAAGCTGTTAAAGCACATGTATGAGTGGCTGGCTCAAGACACAAGAGACCACATCTCATGAGATTCCATTTATCTGAAATGTCCACAAGAGGCAAACCCATAGAGACAGAAAATAGGTTAGTGGTTGCCAGGGACTTGGAGGAAGAGGATCCTGGACAGAAAAAGGACATTAGGTAAAACACTAAGAAAATCTGAATAAAGTATGGATTTTGGTTAATAACAATGTATCGGCATTGGTCCAGTAACTGTGACAAGTAACTAATACAGAAGATTAATAAGAGAAACTGGATGTGGGATATATGGGAGCTCTCTATACTATTTCATAAGTTTTATAAAACTAAAGCTATCTAAAAGAAAAAGCATGGGCACCTGGGTGGCTCAGTGGGTTAAAGCCTCTGCCTTCAGTTCAGGTCATGATCTCAGGGTCCTGGGATCGAGCCCCGCATCGGGCTCTCTGCTTCCCCCCCTCTCTCTGCCTGCCTCTCTGCCTGCTTGTGATCTCTCTCTCTCTCTCAAATAAATAAATAAAATCCTAAATAAATAAACAAACAAATAAATAAAACACATATTTAAAAAAAGTAATGGCCATTCAGTGGCCATTCCTTAGACAACAGAAGAGTCTCACCAGTTTATCAGCCAGGAAGCAAGGGATGCCCCCTCCCACCCGCAGATCTGGGGCCCATCCTGGGGATGTGATCTGCCGTGGCTATTCTTCTGTAATCCATTCTTAGAGCTGCTCCTTTCTGTGTGTGCCCTGGGCAGTAAACCAATTGTTTAAAATAATAATAAGGTAAGAAAAGCTTGATACAAAAAATATTTCTCAATGACTTTAACTAATGTCCTCTGGGCTTCTGGGTGGGTAATCTGGACCCCTTCCGTGTACAGGCAAATGTGATTACAGCAGGGCCTGTACTGGCAGGTCTCTGAGCTCCCAGCCCCCCAGGCTGCGGCCTGCCCTAACCACATTAGCAGCACTAGAACCATCCATCAGACTAATAGGGGCCTGGGATCGGGCCTGGCCCTCCTGCGAGAAGCTGGGCCCCACCATCAGGGGACATCTGGCTCAGACTTCTCCCAGCCTCACGATCAAGAATGGGGCTGAGGAACTGACCTGCCTGTCTTGTCCCTTTCTCCTGATGGCCTCAGCGCCACCCCCTCCCCGCCAGTGCCTCCTCAGAACTGCTCGGTGGGGGCAGGGGAGGCTCCTTGCTTCCCGCGGACAGATCAAACCCGGCTGGGGTGCGAGGCCATGCTTCTGACCGCCATCTGCCTCTCGCCCCAATTCAGCAGGTACCCTTTCTTCTGTCCCCGCCTGTGAACTCTCCCAGCCTCCTCAGCCCAAGCGTGTCAAACATAGAACTCGCTGGCAGCAGGAGCAGAAGCATGGAAGGGGCAGGGGGTCTTGTTTACCTAACACCGTGCCAGTTGCTACAAAGGTCAAGGCCCATCTGCCAGGCAGTGGGTGCCAGGAAACCAGCTGCCTTCATGGCACAGGCACCAACATTACTGAGGGGCAGGTGGACAGACCAAGTAACTGCCCCTGGGGCCTGGCCTCCACGCGTGCACGCGCGCACACACACACACACACCCACACACACTTAGGTCCAGAATCGACTGAGTAGGCCACGAGTAACTCACTGGCTGGATGACTCACAGCAAATGTCGAATCTTGTGTCAGCATCACCCTGTCATTTACCATGCCCACAAACCACCATCCTGCCCCCTGAGCAAACGCACAGAACCCCTCTTGATAGGAAAGGAAATTCAACATAATGAAGAAGCTTAATCAGCTATTGTGTGGGGGAAAATAAGCAACAATTCTATGACTAATTTTAAATCGGAACAGAAACAGTTTGGGAGCACTTTGGCTTTGGGGATTAACTTCAGTCATCTGAGAGTTCCTTTCCAGAAACCCGTATTTCCATCTTTCAGTTCGGTCCCACTTCCCTCTGCTGTCCCCGTGGCAAACCGGCAGAGACAGGTGGTGTTGGAAGAGAGTGAGACAGCGAAGCCTGGAGCATCCTGAGGGCAGCTGAGGACCTCCCCCAGCCTCAGAGCCTCCATCAGAGAAATCGGCAGACCCCAGCTTGACCCTGAGGTGAAGAAGCCCTGGGAACTTAGGAATGAATTGCTAATGCGCATTCTCGGTAGACCCCCACTTCCCAGGACCTCACGTGTGGGCTCAGGGAAGCCAGGCAGCACAGTGCTGTCCCAGCAGGAACTGTCCCCTTCTTCAGGGTGCTTTCCACATATAGGCAGGCGGGGCTGAAGAGCACACGGTCCAGAAAAATAGGCCCCGTGTTGACAGCAAAGGCAGGTGCTCCTTGACAGGACGCGTAGGTGCAGCTGGCTGCTCTGGAGGAAATCCTTAAAGGTGGTCCAGGGGCTCCCAGGGGTGCGCTCACACATGGGAGTGCATTCTAGGAACCACGGAGCCCCCACATACGCCTGGAAGCAATCACGACTTCAGAGGAAGGGAACCGGGGCTCTGCGGTAGGCTCATACCTGCTGTGGGAACCCAACAAGCCACTTTCGTCCTCTGAATCTGTTTCTAATTTGTAAGTTGTCAGACTAGTTCCTCAGCTTCACCCTTCATTGTGCATCAGAATCACTTGGAAAGTGTTTTAAAAATACATTTGCCCAAGCGAGCCAGAGATCTAGAGGTAACTTGTGGTAGGAGGGTCACCAGTAGTTTTTTTTTAAACTCACCAGGTCATTCTAAAGTCTAGGCAAGCCTTAAGAAATACGAGCACCACTCAGCTTGTGCTGAACCAACTGGAGAACCTAGCAAAATACAGATTCCTGGGCCTTGCCCCGATAATTTATTATTCAGTAGGTCTGGGGGGGCGGGGCTGAGAATTTGCATTCCTAACAAGTTCCCAGGTGATGCTGATACTGCCCTTCTGGGGACTACACTTTGAGGTGCACAGTCCTGGACCAACACCACTCAAAGCAGGGTCCCTAGAGAGGGAGCAACGGCATGACTTTACTTGTTGGAAATGTACACTGAGGTGCCTAAGTCCACACTTTAAGATGATAGGCGTCCGTGTGATGATAGACGAATGGGGATGATGCGGATAATGTGGATGGAGGAGCTGAGGGTAGAGGAGCGAGCGGGGGCAGGAGAAGGGACGTGCTTGCTGGAGTCAACGCTGAGTTGGTGTTGGACGCGGAGGGACGAGGAGGAGGGTGTCGAGGCCAACCACTCTTGCCCCTCAGAGATCTCTTCTCCCCGCCTCTTGCCTTTCTACACTATCATGAAAGGTTGTCATGAAAGACACCCCACCTCCACAAAAGTCCCCCATTTTTCCTTAGGTGGGAGATTTGCATAAATCACTGGCTCAGCACCCCCTAAGCCACCAAGTCCAAGTTCTACAGGTGGAAAAGAATGTGTGATTTGAATGGCTGCCTGGAGCCCCCAGGGCAGGGCCCGAGTTCACTCGTGACCCTGGGTGGGTAGTCTGGACTGGCCTGTCCCCGTCGGCATGGACAGGCTGGGAGCTATGCTTCCTCGGCCTGCTGCCTGGTTTCTGGCCACAGCACCTCCCCAAACCCCGAGCTGCAAGACGCTATGAGACATTAAGAGAGGGGGTAACACAGGCTGGCTGGGAGTGCCCTGGCCCAGGAGGTGACAGCCCTCCTGCTGTGTTGGGCTCAAGTTCAATTGGCCACGACCCTGGCTCAGCTACCTACTCTCTCTGGGTCTTAATTTCTCTGTCTGCAAAACAGAAAAAGAAATCCTTGCTGGTCCCCTGAGGATGGAGTAGCAAGCTCCCTCACATCCACTAGCTTCCCTTTATTGGAGATTTTCCCCTCTAGTCACTATTCGGTGGCCTACCTTTGAAGAAGAACCAGTGAATGTGGGGCACGCATCATTTGGACTGTCCTCAAGTCCCGTCCTTAGCATCTTCGGTCTCCAGAACAAAGCTTGGCCATGTGACTGATCTCGACCTGATACAACATAAGCATCAAAGTGAGACCCGGGGCTTGTTCCAAACGTGATTCCATTACTTACCCCATTACTCAGTTCCCATCCTAGGAACCGCCAGAAAAACGTGTTACACGTTACTTTAAATAACTTCATTGGTGGCAAATCTTCATCCTAGGAAGGTGGATTTGCTTGTTGGAAACAGCCCAAAGCTATCCAGAGCCAAGCATGGTGAACAGAGTGGGAGATTAAAGCTGGGAAATACCATTTAGTCTAAAACAAGGTGCAACTATAATTAAATCGATCCAGGGATTGGTCAGGATGGCCTCTAATGTCCCAGCCAGCTCCAACACACTATGATTTTCTTGTATAAATAGAAAATGAATTCTGAAGGCAAAGGAAAAACATTCCACAGGTGTTTTGAATGAAGTAATTTCAAAGGGATCTGTATAAAATCGCTCCATCCAAGATGACCACTTTAAAAGGTAGTCCTCCTTTAGATACATACCTTATTTCATAGATTTAGAGACACACTTTTATTTTCACATTTTATCTCTGAAATCAGGACACCGATGATAATGGGAGGATCATAGTTGAAATGGCAGCACTTTTTGTCAGTGGTATATAAAGCAAGGTGCATCTTTCTGTCAATGGCTTCTTAGATTCTATGTTATATGGTAAATCCCAAACTGTTTTGATTTTACCTTTCAGGACAAGTTCCTTTAGAATTTCACTTCTTACATTTTTTTTTCCCACTTCTAAGATTAGTCTTGATTCTCAACTTTGGCAGCACACCCCAGACCAATTAAATCAGAATCTCTGGGAATAGGATTCAGGCATCAATTAGTTTTTAAAGCTCTCATGGCAGAAGGCCTATGATACCTTAAGAAAACCACAGCTGTCTTGGAACCCTATAGGAATCTTGGCTTGTGGGGAAGCCAACATCATGGCTGGTGGATCAGAGAAATGGAAAAGTCTAAGGCATAAATCATGTTGATCACCTAGATTGAACCATGCCTGAAGTCTCCCATCGCCTCCAGACCTCACAATTTTGTAAGCAATAATCTTTCTATATTGTTCGAGCTGGTTCAACTTGGGCTTTTTGTTAGTTGTACCACACACAAAATGAGACACTAGTGGTGGTGTGTTGTAAGCAATTGACTGAGCTAAGGAAGCAAAGGAGTGGGCAGTGGAGGTGACTCTACCCTGGGCCAGGAGGTCGGTAATCCTTGCTCTCAGGGAGCAAAACCACTGATTAAACTATGACGTTTTTAAAAAATACTCAAACCACGTATTTCCAAAGATTTCTGTATCCCAGAATTTGTTCACAGGAATTCAAGATGTCAGAGGGTGAAGGCTACTTTTTGAAGCCTTCAGTGTGACCTAAAACTGGTCCACCTGCAAATAGCTTCAGAAGAAGATACAGATTTGCTAAGAGAGACCCTTTTTAGCTTGTGGTCTGCAACATACATTCCCCAGGGGTCTGGCAATTAATAATTCTGCCTTGCAGAGTCCAAAAAGCCGCATTCTCTACTGCAAGCTCAATTTCCCGCAAGCAGAGGTAGGAAGTAAGAAACTCAGCAGAAGACAGATTAGGACCCAGGAGAAGACTAATCCCCCAGGTGTCTCTCAAGTACACCTGTTAAGCATTGTCTGTCTAGGAACAGGATTTATCACTCCCCTGGCTCAAATGTAGCTGTAAGCCAGAACACTTAGAGGATCTTCCTGACCAGAGTCTGGGGTTTCAAGCTGCCCCAAAGTATAGCCCATTAGAAACTGGCAGACCCTGTTCTAGCCTCAAAGACAAATTCGCTAGGCTTGCTTAGTAGACCATGGCCTGAAGCAAATAGATGCATGGGCTACAGGGTCTCTTAGGATTGAGTTTTGTTACCTGCACAGAAGACTGACTATACTGGCTTCACGAAAATATGTTTTTACTTATTAAGGATGTATCCCAGGCATTGAGCAAACATTTGACATATGATGAAAATACATGGGTGATTGAATCCAGCCCAAACACTACTGATGGCATACAGAATTTCTAGGGCAAAAGAACGCAAAGGGATCGATGGTGAGAGCAGAGGCCCTCTGTTTGGGTTGGGAAAAAGGAAACCAGCGTGAGGGATTTGAGACTTAACCTCTTAGGCCTGAGGTGCCTCTTCCTCTTCTCTTAGATGGAGCTCTGCTTTGCCAGGCAACAAGCACACCTGCTGGGTTTCACAGCACCTTCCCTGGAGATTTACACTGACCACCAGACTAGAGTCCCACTCCCCGGGAACCTTTAATGTGTTGGGGGAGGGACAAGATGGATACATCCAAAAGTGTTCTCCGTGGGTGACAGACACAGGAACCAGGGAGACGACGCATCACATTTAATGGCAATCCAAAGGACTCAGAGTAGCCAAATCAACCTTGAAAAGAACAAAGTTGGAGGATTCACACTTACCAATTTCAAAACTCACTACATGGCTAATAATAAAGACAGTGTGGAACAGACATAAAGATAGGCATACAGACCTTTGGGATAGAATTAAGAGTCCAAAAATAAACTTCTATACTTATGGTCAATTGATTTTGGCAGTGGTGCCAAGACAACTCAATGGGGGAAAGAAGAATCCCCTCAACAAATGGTGTTGGGACGAATGGATATCCAGGCGTAAAAGAACAAATCTGTACCCTTAAATCACACCCTAACACAAAAATTAAGTCAAAATTAATCACAGATTAAATGTAAGAAATAAAACTATAAAATTTTTAGAAGAAACCATAGAAGTAAATCTGTGTGACCTTGGGTTAAGCTGGGATTTCCTAGATAGGACACCGAAAGCACAAATGGTAAGAGAAAACTAATAAATGGGACTTCATCAAGATTAAATACCCTTTCTCCTCAGACACCAAGAAAATAAAAAGATAAGCCACAGGTTGGGAGAAAGTATGTAAATACATTTACAAATCATGTATCTGACAAGGGACCTGTGTCCCTGCGTGGCAGGCAGAATTATGGCCCCACCCCAGCCCAAAGATGTCCACGTCCTAATTGCTAGGACCTGTGTATGTATTACCTTATACAGCTAAAGGAACTTGGCAGATCTGGTTAAGGTTAGGGACCTTGAGATGGGGGGGATTATCCTGAATTATGAAGATGACTTCAATCCAATCACATGAACTCCTTAAAATCAGAGAGTACTTCTAGGTTGCAGTCAGAAAAAGATGGGACAATGGAAAAGGGTCAAAGGCACAACACATTTCTGGATCTAAAGATAGAGTAAAGGGGCCACAAGTCAAGAAATGCAGATAACCTCTAAAAGCTGGAAAACGTAAGGAAACAGACTCTCCCCTAGAGTCTGCCAACCTTTTGATTTTAGCTCAATAAAACCTGTATCAAACTTCTGACCTACAGAAGTATAAAATGATACATTTGAAGTAATTTGTTACAGCAGCAGTGTAAAACTAATACACCAAAATATACAAAGAATTATTCCAGCTCAGTAAGACAAATAATCCAATATAAAAATGTGCAAAAGATCGACATTTCACCAACAAAGACACAGGAATGGTCGATAGGTATATGGATGCTCAACCTCACTAGCAATTAGGGAAATGCAAATCAATACCACAATGACATACCACTTTACACCCACTAAGATGTCTATAATCAAAAAGACACAGAGTGGGGCGCCTGGGTGGCTCAGTGGGTTAAAGCCTCTGCCTTTGGGTCAGGTCATGATCTCAGGGTCCTGGGATCAAGCCCTGCATCGGGTTCTCTGCTTAGCAGGGAGCCTGCTTCCCTCTCTCTCTCTCTCTGCCTGCCTCTCTGCTTACTTGTCATCTCTCCCCTCTCTGTCAAATAAATAAATAACATCTTTAAAAAAAAAAAAAAGACACAGAGTAACAAGTTTCGGTGAGGATATGGAGAAACTAAAAAGCCCCTGTGCTGCTGATGGAAACGTGTAATGGTGCAGCCACTTTGGAAAATAGCTTGGCACTTTCTTAAAATGTTTAAAACAGAGCATATAATCACTATAAACATAGAGTATATAAATACATGACCTGGTCATTCCACTCCTACGTATCCACCCAGGAAAAATGAAAGCATATGTCTACACAAAGACTTGCATGTGAATATTTATCGCAGCATTATTCTTAACGGCCAGAAAGTAGGCATAACTCAAGTGTTCCATCAACTTGTGCATGGGTAAATGAAACAAATAAGGATAATCACAAATCATAAGGAATGAAGTACAGATACATCTTACAATATGGATGAAGCTCAAAAGTATTCTGCTAAGTCAAAGAAGCCAGTCACAAAGGACCGCGTATCGTATGATTCTGTCTAAATAAAAGGTCCAGAGTAAGGCAAATCTCCAACAGCAGAAAGTAGAGGAGTGCCTGCTCAGAGCTGGGAGCAGGGCAGGTGGGAGGAGGGTGGCTGCGAGTACAGGGTTACTTTTATGGGGTAACATAAATGTTCTAAAATTAGATTGTAATGTAGCAGTGCCTCTCTGTAAATATACTAAAAATCATTGAATTGTATACTCAAAATAAGTGAATTTTATAGTATGTAAATTATGCCCAATAAAGCTAAGGAGGAACAGAATTTGTCAATCCCTACCAACAGGGAAGCTGTGCTTTGAGAAGTCACATCCATAGAGGACTGGCTGGGCTCCTCCTCGTATGGATTAAATACAAACTTTGATTTTATTTCAGTAGCTGCATCCAGATTGTCCAGGGCTTCCCGGAGAAAGGAATCTCTTCTGGAGAGTGCTCGCTGAGGGAGGTGACGCTGGGAAGTGACTTTGGCAAGAGGAAAGGTGGGCTGTAGTCCGCACAAATTTCCAACCAGAAAACAAGGCAAATGCAAACGTATTTGAAGGCCAGCGGGACAACTGATACAAAATCCAGGCCTACCCAGAAGACCCTCGGCCCCCATTCATCCCTGCCTGCAGCCTGTGCCCTGAGTACAAGGAGGAGGACCGAGAGCTTGTGCCTGGCCTGGTTCTTCAAGGGCTAGGCCCCCAGGCCAGTCATGGTCACTGTGGAAAGAAGAGCATCACCCAAACAGGCAGGGAGCTCACGCGGGAAGTGGCCTGTTAGAAGAGCAGGGACTGGGCCTGCCTGTCTTCTGAGTACATGGAGCTCATCCTCATCTGTCTATCTTGGCACCTGGGAGAGAGAGAGAAGGGGCCTCATAACAAGCATCTTGATATATATGCGTCTACAATCTGGTTATGAGGTTATCAAGCAAGAAAGACGCCCCCAGGGAATGCATATGCTTTTTTCATAGAGAAAACTGTGAGCAAATAGCTGGCATTTATCTTGAGGGAGATAATAGAAATACTTTTTTAAAATGTGGAAAAAACAGTATTTTCCCCCAGAGTATGCAAGCCCTTCCAGGTTTAGAGCATGTTTCTCATTAATGGGCCTCTGGCTGGATTCGTTTTAGGTCCATGGGACAAGAAAGGAAGTGCCTCGGCCTGGTCAGTGGTTTTGATAGAAGCCAAGTTGAGGAGAGAGGGAAGAACACCAGCCATCCCAAACCGGGCCTCTACGTTGCCCAACGTCAAAGCTTCTCGGAGGGTCGCCCAAGGATGTACACTGCTAGAGGTCTCGGGGGCACTGGAGATTTCTGGAAGAAGGTGTGGCTTGTGAATCTGGCTGCTGGGATCTCTTTATGCAGTCACCGTGTTGGTGAAAGACATTGGCCTCTTTGCCTGCATAAATGTAAATACTAAATGTGTTTACTGACCTATCTGTCTGAGAACTGTCTTTGCTGGCTGAAGCTCATAGTCAATGAACACGGAAGCCTCTGAAACCAAGCAGCACTGGGCTTGGAGGTGCAAGGGAAGTGGAAGTGCAAGCATTTATTAAATGTTTCCAAATGCCAAGCTCTTTCCTTTTGGCTATTTTTTTTTTAAGATTTTATTTATTTATCTGACAGAGAGAGAGATCACAAGTAGGCAGAGAGGCAGGCAGGGGAGGGGGGAAGCAGGCTCCCTGCTGAGCAGAGAGCCCAATGCAGGGCTCGATCCCAGGACCCTGAGATCATGACCCGCACCAAAGGCAGAGGCTTTAACCCACTGAGCCACCCAGGTGCCCTGTTTTTTGTTTTTTTTTTTTTAATTCTTATTTTAAAAAACAAAAACAAAATTCCCAAGGTAGGCGTTTCCATTTACACATGGAGAAACTGAGGCTTATAAACTTGACATGGCATGTCTGACCTGGTCTGTAAGTGGGAGTGCAGAACTTGAACCCCAGGCCTGACTCCGTAGCTGGTCCTGAAGGCTGGCCACGGATGCTAATAGACTAAAATCTCCCTTGGGGCCAGGCCCGGGCTGCGGTGGACGCATCATCTGGAACCTTGGGTAAAGCACAGTGCTGCTCTAGATACAAGAATACCTCCCAGGTCATTATCACAGCACTCCTGGTACCTCTGGTCACTGTCTAGAAATCTGTTCCTCCCCTCTTCTAGTACAGGAGTCCCCACTGCAATGGACCCAAAGGGCCCCTTTCCCTGGAGAGGTATGGGAGAGGACAGATCCTATCCCTGGCAAAACCATCATCCTTTTCCAGTAGTGGCATATTCTTGCCCTGGCTTGGCACTTGACCTCTCTGAGGCTTGATCTCCAAATTGGAAAACTGGACCAGGTCGACCGTTTTCAAACTTATTTTACCACCACTCACAGTCAGAAATACATTTTCTCTTAGGACCTGGTTCACCTATAAACATTATCTTTCCACGAAACAAAGCTTATCCATACTCTGTGCGGTGTGCTTTACTGTTTTGCTATTTTATTCTGCTTTTGTTACTGCTGGCCACAGTCCATTAATTAATTTGATTGCACTCCCCTAAGGGGTCACAACCCACAATTTGGAAGACCCCCATTCTGGATGCTCTCTAATGACCATCCCAGCTGCGACACTGGATGAATCTTTACCCAGCCTCCTCCGCCCCCAGCGGGGTTCCTTCTGAACCGGTAAGCTCCAGCCTGCTGCTACCTCTGCGCCCTCGGATGGTTCTCCTGGCAACCCGTTTCACTTGTGCGCATGTCTGCCTCATGAACCACCACGGGGAAATGACTCACTCAAGGTCATACAGTAGTAGCTGGAATAAGGACTTTAACCTTAACAACATGATCACATGTCCAGACTCTTCCACGCCACCATCTGCCTCCAGAGACAGGGGCCCTGTGGCCAGCAGTGCCCAGGCCTCCCAGGCAAACGTCCTCTACCTCACCTGCCTCCGGGCCATCGGCCTCCTCAAAAAAGCAGAGCTGTTCTTGTCCTTTTGCACCCAGCACTCCTCACTTCCGTGTGACCTCTCGGCACATGCTCCCAAGTCTGCTCTGATCTCTGTTTGGGGACACGTGGGTCATGCATGTGCTTGGGGATGAGGGGCAGCGGAGTCAGACCATTTTGATCTGTCTTGTCCCATCAGCGTGGTTCAGAATTCTTAGTCCCATGGGAGCATTCTACTTCAAGCGGGCTTTAACTAGTCAGACTGAATGTGTGTCATTAAAGCTGCGTCTCTCGGGGCGCTTGGGTGGCTCAGTGGGTTAAAGCCTCTGCCCTCGGCTCAGGGCATGGTCTCAGGGTCCTGGGATCGAGCCCCTCTGCTCGGCAGGGAGCATGCTTCCCCCTCTCTCTCTGCCTGCCTCTCTCTGCCTACTTGTGATCTCTCTCTCTCTCTAATAAATAAATAAAATCTTTAAAAAAAAAAAAAAAAAAAAGCTATGTCTCTCTTCCAGTCCTGTAAGTGGACTTTTGACTTTGACTCTTTCGATCCAAGACCCCCCTGGATCTGTGATGGGGTAGTCAGGAGTCTGACAGATGCATGAGCCAGGGATGCTGGACAGAGGAAAGAGGGTCTATGGCCTCCTGGCTGTGAATACACAGGATCCACAATGGGTAGTGCCCCTCAAAACTTCTACGGCGGACCAGAGGCTCTTGGCCCAGAGGGATATCTATGAGCAAAGTCCTAGCTTGAGATTTCTAATGGATATTAATTATTGTGTATGAGCTTAGGTAGCAAGAACAGATGGAGAATGATAGCTAGATGACAGCTGATGGATGTTAAATAATAGATTGTAGCTGGTAGATGGTAGGTAGCTATGGATATAGTACAGAATAAAAAGTAGCTGATAGATTGTAGCACACAGCGGATAATAGATAGTAGCTGATAGTAGATCACAGATAACAAATGGAAGATACTGGATAATGGCTGGAGATAATAGAAGCTGATAGTGGATAATAGTAGATAGTTGATAAGAGTAGCTAATAATGGATAATAGGAGCTAGGTGATAATAGTAGCTAATGGTGGCTAATAGTTGGTAAGTGATAATAGTTGCTAATAGAGGGCAGGGCTAATAGCAGATAATAGTGGCTGATAGCTCACAGGTAGATGACAGCTGATAGCTCGTAGGCAGTGGCCTGGCAGGTCACTGAAGGCCGAACATCCTCTGGTTCCATTATTCTAAATGGCTTTAGGACTCACTGGGCACCCTTGCACAAGTCTGTCCTGAAGTCTCCCCAAGGTGAGGGCAGGTGGAACAGAGGATACTCAGCCCCGTAGCCACAACGTCCAGTTAAAGTTCCTTCATTAACTAGCTTTGGGATCTTGGCAACCCCTATGATTCCTCATCTCTAAGGTGGGAGATGGGTCATATTCCCTGCTCTAGCCACTGCAGAGGCCTCAGAAGGCCTCTACTCAGAGGTAGGCACACTTTGACATTTCAGTGCCATAAGGAAGTTAGATGGTTAGCTAAGCTGGCAAAGGCTCAGCCGCAGATGAGGATCAACCGGCCACTGATCCCCAGGTTGTGGACAAAAGGATACCTTTGTTTTCCGTCCTCCCAGTCAGCAGGCTGCGTGCCCAGGGGAAGGGACCACACATAGTTGACAGGCTACTCCAAGTTCAGGAACGCCCTTTCCTGGACTGGCACAAATACTCACAATCTGAACTTCCTCCTCTAACCGCATCCAGTGGTTTCTGTCACTTTGCTGATGGCTTCCTCCATTGTGCTTTGCTTAATATCCAAACAAGCCAAGCCCATTCTCGTTGGCCTTTCACTTGATGCTTCCTCTTCTTAAAACATTCTTCCTTCGTATCCACACCCCGGAGCTGTGTGCATGGCTCTTTCTCAATTGTCACCCCTCGGAGAGGCCTGCCCCCCTTCAAGTCACTCTTCATCACATCATCTTGTTTTATTTCCTTTGTAGCGCTTAATCCCCATCTCAAATTGAAACCCATCGTCTTCTTCCTTTACTCAAGTTGCTTTCTGTCCCTAGCCTACTCTAACGGAACCTCCATGAAGTCAGGGCTCTTGCTATCTCTTCGGTGAACACGCCCCAGCACCCAGAACGGTTCCTGACACAGAGCAGTGTACCAGTATTTGTTGAATAAATCCATGCATCAGGAAAAGGCCCTCACGATTGCAACAAGATGACAGCCTTGGAGCAAGACAGACTATGATTCTGAGGCATCCACACTTCAGACTGGCGATGAGATGCTGAACAAGGTACCTGACCTCCCCTATTATTTTTAGTGTAAGACCTACCTCCACCCTTCCTCATGACTCCTGTAAGATTCACTGAAGGTTCCCTTGCTTACTTGCCTCTATAAAATTATGAGACATTCTTCATTAATGAGCATCCTCCCCATTACAAATAGTCATAATAAAATCATCTCCTTATTGCCCAGTGCATTCTGACTTCCACAGTATTTTTCTCCTTGTAGAGTTGATACGAGGATTCAGTGAAATGACACGTGTGACATGTATTGCATGGCACTTTCAACATAATTTCTCCCCAGTGGGATCTGAATGATCTCCAATGATTCTCTAGGTCGAGGTAGGGTATTGGTCTACTCACAGGTCAGAGAGAAATTAACCTCAAAATGTGGTTACTCACATTAACCCACAGTTACTCAGGACTCCAACCCCCATTACCTCTGCTCCCACGAAACTAAGAACAAGGTGAGTACCCTGTTACATGTGTGTATAAATGTGTGTGTATGTATCTCTATGCATACATATAAACATATACACACGCATAGACATAAACATATACACACACATAGTATCTATGTGAATGAAATATACATTTCATTGCATATTCATATATATCAAATATATTATATCATATGATATATGACGTATATCATATATATATTTGATATATATCATTGTATATATCAAAAATATACATATTTTAATGAAATATACATTGAATGAAATACACATTCAAAAATATATGTTTTTGAATGTACATCCATGATATGCATTAATATGCAAATACAATACAAACACATATTATGATATTAATGAATATTATATTCCTAATCTAATATTAGAAACCGTTTTGGTGTCAACTGTGTATTATGGGACAAGCACTATGTACTAGCTATTATTATTCCCATTTTTCAGATCTTAAAGAAGGTAAGGGATTTATCCAGGGTCCCACAGCTAATTAGTGACAACGCTGGGACTTGAACCCAGGTCAAGCTGATCCTGAAGTTCATGTAATTTTTCCTCTACACTCTTGTCTTGCTAAATATTATTTATTAACATTTATCTTACGTGCCTGCTCTGGCCTTGTGGTTTATACACACGTTGCCCTGCAAAAGCTCCCAGTCTGCTTTGGAGGCAAGACTGAGACCCTGGGAACCACAAGGAGAATACATAAGGCAGGCTTAGCAAGTCAAGGCTCCAAGGAGAGATTCAGAAGAGAACAAGATCGATGTGCCCTAGGGAGGCTGGAAGTTCACTGCTTTCCGTGCGTGCTCAATAAATAGACTAAATGAATAAATGATTGCAGTTAATGTTTCAGGGGTACCGAGGGTTTTAAATGGTCTTCAATTATGACTCGCCCCAACATCTCTGATCCTTCCATCGCCATAAAGAAGAGAGGGAGGAGAGTCATTCGAAGCTCAGTGGACTTCTCCTCTGTGTATTTTCCACCTGCCACCACTCCTAGGAAGGCTGGATTTGCCTTTCTGGGAAAAAGACACTCAGCCAAGAACCCCAATCCTTTTGCAGGTGGCACCGTTCCTTCCAGCGCCCCACGTGACTATCTTCTAAGAGCCTCCCCCATTCTGCTGAGGATTTTTAAGTTATGGAAATTAAGGAGCAGGCATATTCCTCAGTTCCCTGCATGGCACAATGGCCATTAACCAATTAATGGCTGGGCAGGTGCCAGGCAGCCGGGTAATTATTAGATGGTAATTGCCATATCATTACAAGGTAAATATAGGGTCGGACTGTCATCCACCCTGAAGAGGGCAACTGGGAATTCATTTTATTCCTATTAAACATAATTATTCCCTGGTCTCTGGGAACCTGTGATTTCCAATATAATTATATTGTGTTTGCCAACTCTCATCCACGAGGGATGGGGCTCAAAGGCAGACAATGAGGGACAGCCTGGGGAGGTATGGGGCAGGAGCTTGGAACTCAACAGCAGTGTCAGGGTTTAGAAGCTAAATCAGTTGGGCATCTCTGATGGCAAAGGGACCAAGAGAAAGAAAGAGAGAAGAGAGGAGATATTTAATAGAATCCTCTTCTCTGCATGTCCAAAAAACTGCAAAGTATACAGGTCTTCATTACCCTAAATCTCCCATAGATGGTATCGTTCTCATCCACCAAGTCAGGTAGCCTAGCACTGGAGATAGAAGGAAAATAGAACAAAGAACCTGCTCCTGAGGGCCAAGTAGTGGCAGAAAGCACACTATCCTCCTTCCTCACTCTACAGGAATGGAAACTGAGGTTCCCTGATTGGCTACATTTGCTCAGCTCTCTCCAAGGAATAGAATTAACAATCCAAAAAGTGGAAGGTCATCTACAATGCCACAAGGTGCAGACCGAGGACTTCTGATGCTTGACAGGAGCTGGGCAGGTGTGACAATTGAGACATAAAGTTGACAAAGAACCGTAAGCGCTGCTGGGTGAGATGATGGAGAGTCATGTTCCCAGCCATGGAAGACGTGAGGCTCTGACCTGGTGCCATCTGCGAGATCCGGAGACGGCACTTTTCATGCTAATGTGTAGGACTACCATAGATCACCTTTAAAGAGAACTTGACTGTAATAAACATTTACACCAAAACTATTTCCTATAAATCAAGCAACAAATCCCTGGCCTATCTGAGACACATTTTGTGTCTGGGAGTCTTGCTATTAAATCAAGTATTGTAATTTGCTTCAGAAATGTTTTGCCAAAAGGTTAAAATATACATATTCGGAGCTCGTCAATCTCATGGGTCGGTGGGAAAGCCCTTTTGGTTTTTTTCTTTGTAATTCAAGCCTTCTTTCAATTTCCCAACTGTAGTTCTCTGCAGGTTATGAGGTAGACTCTAGGGCACTGGATTTCGAGAGGGGGTTGCTGGCTGAGGCAGAAGGGAAGGCACGGGGATTAACAACACCCAATATTTTTTATTATCTACCAGTGATATTAAATAAAAGAAATTACAACAAAAAATAATACAATGGTAGGTATGTTAATAAACCTATTACAAGCTAGGCGCAGACGTAGCATGAGGGATAAAGGGGACTGGATGGACAGGGGTCTTGCCTTCATGGAATTCATAGCTGAGCAATTGCAAGAACGTTTACATGTAATCTTTGCGAGCTGCTAGAATTATCCTCATTTTCTTGATGAGGTTATGTGAACTGTTCCACTTCTCACAGTTCGAAGTGGGCAGGAGAGGGCTGGTTACCATGTTCCTTCTACCACCTCCAATCACTCTCTGTGTACAAGGAAGCATATGGCAGCCACCTGCCTCTCCCCGGACATCTGCCATTGAGCCTTCCATGATTTGTTATCTGTGGTCAACCCCAGTCCGGAAGCAGATGATCCTCCTCCCGACACATTTCATCAAAAGGGTTAAGATACCGAAGGCTATATCATGATGCCTGCCTACGTCATTCCCCTCTCTCCACCTTATCACACAGGCATTTTACCACCTCACATCATCACAAGAATAGGAAGAGTGAGTACAGGATGATATCTGAGAGGAGAGAGAGAGAGAGAGACCACATTCACAGTATATTGTTATCATTGTTCTATTTTATTATTAGGTATTATTATCAATGTCTTATTGTGCCTGATTTACAAATTAAACTTTATCATAGGTATGAACATATAGGGAAAATCATACCATATGCAGGGTTTGGTGCTATCTACGGGTTCAGGCATCCACTGGGGGTCCTAGAACATATCCCTGGGTAAGGGGGACCACCGTACCTAGTTCTCAGAACTAGGGTTCTGGGTAAGGGGGACCACTGTACCTAGTTCTCAGAACACTAAAAAAAAATCTTCCCCCTCAAGTCCCAGCTGACCTGCATGTATGATGTGTTGTCTACTGTCTACTGGGCCTGCCAATAAGCTCTTCGATTGTGTTTATTATCTTTGTGGCACAAAGTTACCGTAGCAGTAAAATTTATACTCAACAATACAGTACTCCTATGATTTTCAACTAAATGGAATTACTATTTTTGTTTGTTTAGAGCCAGAGCAATAAAATAGGCTCCTAGCAATACTCTTGTAGTTTTTTTATGTCTTTATAATTTACTGGAAGTGATAACTATAATAACAGAATGTCTGTAAACAAACAAATGGCCTTCTCGGAAAAGGGAGGGCTTTGGTTTCCATCATGGTGGGCCCACAGAGTGATAGATGGAAGCGTGGGAAGAAAAGGTTGAGAAGCACTGTAATTTGGAGCCCAGAGGTGTCTGAGCCATATGAATCCAATCCTAGATGTTTGATGACCTAAAGAACAAAGAGCCATCCCTTCTCCCTGCCAGGAACATCCAAGAAGGTGACTGGTAAGGAAAAAGGAAGTTGAAGAACAACTGGGTATGCCAGGAGTTCTGGCTACTCCTTACCGTGTTCCTCCTACGGGAAGGTGGGTATGAACCATATGGGCCATGCCTCTCATTCCGATAGGCCACACCCTAGTTTCTAGCTCAAAGCGTGAAGGCCAACTGAAGGACACAGGCAGACAAAAGAAGAAAGAGAGAGTAAACAAGATGGTAGGCCAAATCTGGACCCCTCTCTGAGATTAAGACCTTGGGGAGGATTAAGATATCCTCCCCAAGAATCTCAATCTATGGCTTTAAAATTTTGCCTGGATTGCTCACCATTTCATTGGGTTAAGACATAACTTCAGAAGGGCCACATGAAATTACAAGTGTGTTACCACTTGCATAACATATTCACCTCCCGGTAGGGGTCGGTTTCTCAATCTAGTGATTTCCAAGAGGAATGCTCTTCTGGAAGAAGATTCTAGATAAAGAAAACTCAGTAGGAGTTGGAGAGCAACATAATCCAGAAAACATTTCAGAGTCTAGACAAGGAGGGCAGGCTTGACTGAGCCACCAACAGGAGGATGGAGAAAGCCTGGGCACGAGGAGGGGATAGAAAGGAGCATGGGTTCAAGAAGGTGGTGAAGGGAGGGAAAAGGGAAAATGCCCTCACCAAGAAAAAGACTCTAAATGCAAAAGTAGAAGAGAAAGTGGGGGCAGTAATACTGGAGTATGGGGGCCACAGTGCACCTGGGCACTTGACTAGAGAGCCTGGAATGGAAAATGGGACCATCAAAAGGCAGACTTCAAAGAGATGCCCAAAGAAAAGAGAATGCTTTAAAGAGGTATTTGGTCAAAAGCCTAGAAGGGCATGGGGACTGAGTGGCCCAAAATTTAAGGCATGAAAAATCAGTTGGCCAGCCGATAAATGTGGTCACCTGAGTCCCACTAGATTAAGTGACCATATTGTGATTATAGGACTTGCCAACCAGTATGCATTCTACACCCAAGATTTCCTTACATACAACTGACAGACCTAGCTCAGGATGCACAGATATCCTGCTAGAAGATGAGACAAAGAATCAATGTGAGGTGGTAGAAGTCGCCCACAAGGATCCTTGGCCCAGTACAGACATGGAGGTCGAAGGAAGTAGCTCAAGGACTGGGGACCTGCTCTCTGGCCTCCTTGCCTGCCTTCTCTGGCACGCACCCAGCCCCACCCCACTCTAGCTACCCATAGCTCGCCCATATGACCTCACCCTCACCCCCTCAATCCTGGTCCTGAAATTAACCAAATCCTCTCTATTTCACCAGCAACACCAAGTCTGACTGTTCATCCTCACCACTGGGCTTCAGATGGCAGAGAAGAGGCTGGGCCCTAAGCCTGTCTGAGAGCCCTCAGGAGCCAGCAGCATACAGCCACCTCCTCTGACCCCATTGTCGGGGGACATCAAGTTTGATCAAGCTGAGCCTAACATCTGAAGAGTGAGAGGGCCAGCCTGGGAGCCATCGGATAGGTTGCTTCAGAGGGAAGAGGCAGACATAGCAGAAAGAGATTTAGTGCCTACTCTGCTGAGAGCTTCCACAGAAAAGGTGACTCTGAAGCAAGCTGGGGCTCCAGGGACACGGGCCTGAGTACACCCTGGGGTACACATTGGCATCTGCTCCTGAATTGATTCATGCAAGTAAGGGCCAACTCTCTGCAGAGTCACGTGGAAGATAATCCATGGCCCTCCCCCACCATTCGGCACATTTCCAGGGCTCTCTCCAGATGGTCCAAGTCCCCACAAGACTTGTCTGCTCACATTCTCTGCCTCTTCAAACCCTAGCTCTTCTTTTAAAGCCTACTCCAAGTTCCCCACCCTTTAAGACCTCCAGCCCAGCAGGAACAGCCTTCTCCTGACCTTAAGAACTCACGGTGCCTGTCTCCATACGTGTTTTGTCATGGGCTCCCCTTTAGAAGGCTGGCTCACTTTTCAGGCCCAATGATCATAAAGGGAATGCAAGCTCCTTGACCCTGTCATATACTGCTCTAGCATCCCCTAGAGGCCGCCATAAGTACATGCTCAATAAAAAACTTGGTGACTCTGTATCAGTAAAAAACAGTGATCTCTTACAGGTTTTCACAGAGAAAGAACTGACAACAGTTCAAGCTCTGGCTCTTTTCTGCTAGGTGAGCTCAACTTACTCAGCTTTTCTGAGCCTCCCTCTCCTCGTGAGTGCAGTGAAAAAATTGACAAGCAAATAAACAAAACAAACCGGACTCTTAAATACAGAGGACAAACTGGTGATGGATGGAAGGGAGGAAAGTGGGGGGACAGATGAAATAGATGAAGGAGATTAAGAGGTACAAACCTCCAGTTATAAAACAAGTACGTCACGGGGATGAAAAGCACAGCATAGGGAATACGGTCGATAATATTGTAATAGTTTTGTGTGTTGACAGAGGGGAACTACACTTATCGTGGTGAGCATTTCATAATATATGTAATTGTCGAATCACTATGTTGTGCACCTGAAACTAATATAATATTATGTGTCAACTATACTTCAATCAAAGCCACAATAAATAAATAATCGAGCCCTACCCATGCTTTGAATTCAAAGAAATTATATGTGTTCAGGGTTTAAAACCATAACGGACATGCAATAGATCTTCAAACAGTGCCAGCCTGGCCCCACCCACCAGAAAAATTTGTTCAGTGCTTTTAATTTAGCAAAACCCTTTCCTATAAACCACCTTACACAAGCCTTGCGTGAGGTATAATCTGTTGGTACACCTGTTTTACAGGTGAGGAAACGGAGATCTGGGGAGTTGATGCAACTCTAACCCAAGATGACACCACTAGTAAATACTAGAAACGGCCCTCCGGTGGGGTCCAGCTGACTTCGAAGTCCAGGCTGCCTGGTGGGGATCCCGCAGTGAGGCTGTGCCTGGAGACGGTGCCTGGTATGGGGCACTCGGGTTGGGGTGCAGTGAGAGAATGAAGATAGAAAGGCAGACAGAGGTTTGGGGGATGTGGCGGTACTCCAGCTCGGGGGGCAGCAGCTTTCTCACACTGAGCCCCCACCTGTGGCAGTAAGAGTAGAGGGCCAGCAGGGCCAAGTGTGACAGTATCCTGCATGTGTAGCTTTCCCTCCGTCAAGATGCTAAGGAATTCAGGTTGCAGCCAGTCACCATGGTGATAGTGATGGAGAAGCATCAAGCAATGAGCTCTTTGGGGCCCAGCCCTTCTGCTAGAGAGACAGAAACAAGATTCTCCACGCACTTCCTAATCCCCCAGCTTTCAACCAGCACTCCCTGCCCCAGGGATTAAGCCCTCCTTAGAGTAGTACCCTCATAAGACTATGGGGAGGAGGGAAATAAGTGAGGGAAATTCAGGGCAGCCCAGAGAGTCGCCATTGCCCCCAATATCTCCCAACCATTATAAACGCTTCTTGCAGATACTCATTGTAAGGCTTCGAGGAGGTGAGGGAGGGGACGGGGCATGTGTTGGTGGACGCCCGCTTGTGTCAAGCATTGTGCTACATCCCGGAAGTCCGCAGTCTCCTTTGGTGATCTCACGACAGCCCTGATGAGGAAGGTATTGATAGCGCCAGGTAAAGAAAGGTACAGAAACTGAGACTCAGAGGTGGAGCATACTACAGTGCTTCGCTCGGCCCGACTTTGAGCCCAGACCCGTGGGACTCAAAATCTGTGACTCTGAAGGGGCAACATGTCCACATTTCCCCCATCTGACCCTCTGGGGAATGGAGCTATGGCTGCTGGTTGGGAGGAAAGCTAAGGAAATAGGACGTGTGTTGGGGCAGGGCCGGTTCACAGGGGGAAGGTGGGGCACTGCTTGGGGCCGAACGCCAGAGCCCAAGTTCGACCATGATCTAGCCTGGCCCTCTCCTCCCCTCTGGCCTCGTCCTCCCCAAGGTCTCCCTCTCACACCCCTTCTCTTGGGAACAGGACAGGATGAAGGAGGAAGGCGAGGGGGTGTACACCCTAGCACCGACATGGAGAGGAAGGCTGGGGGCGTGGGGAGAAGCAGGGGAGCCAAGCAGAGACCATCCCCCTACCTGCCTGCACACTTACATTTAGAAAATCAGGGAAATAATTCAGGGATGGAGAGGATTTACTAAATTGGATAACTCCTGGCTACAGCCTTCTTTTTAGGCTTCGAGTGGTGTGTGTATTTTTTTCTTCATTAAGGCTGCATCATAAAATAATTGCATAATTAGTGAGGAATTTGTTACCTTTCAGGGAAGAGTCTTTAATCCCCCTAAGAACACCTCACCTCCCGCAAGCTCTGTCTCTGTGAGGGCCGAGGAGGAAGTAAGGCGAGGTGGGAAAGCTGGCTTCCTTTCCCATGGACAAGTCCTGGTGGTGAGAAATGAAGGTCAGTCCCCTACCTCTGAACTTGCCTAACTATCTGGTTTGGGCCCACAGGGCCTCCTGCGGGTCATTCTGTCTACCGGCCTTCTAGCCTCCTGTCATGGCCCCCACCAAGGTTTCCCAAATGTCTGCTTCTCAGGCTCATCAGAATCTCGATAAAAATCTTGGCAGATTCCTGGGTTCCGTCCCTATGTAATGCAGGGAGATGGTTATTCGTACTAAAGCGGGAGCACCACTGTGCGTGCCTGACCTTGCACAGTGGGGTGGAGTGCCAGGGGGATCTGGTGCCGATGGGGGAGAGCCCCGGAAGGGCGGTGCAGCCCCCCCATTCTCTCCAGGACACGAACAGGTAGGGAGACACTTATTTATGACCAAGCCTAGCTACCGTCCCTTCTCCCACTTGAATTTCCCATCTGTATAATGGGGGGTTGTGCCAGAGCATCGAACGTCCCTTCCAGCTGACAGTCTTTGATTCAATGGCCTGTTAGCAACCACCTGCTTATCACCTGTCATCTTCTACTCTGATCTATTATCCCTCCCAGGTCCAGGCAGAAGTGACCCTATGATTTTGACGAGACAAGAGACAAGTCTGGACGGGTTAATCCCGGAAAGGACTCTCCTCTTCACGTTCCACAACTAACAGCTCCAGTCCTTAGCCAAAGGCAAACGTCCCTGGGAGGAAAGAACAGCAGCCGGCTACTCCATCGTATACAGCAGGTGTCACAGGAGGAGGACGGAAAGAAACATTTAGCGTTGCTCAGAGACGAAAGAGGCGAGAGGACAGAGAAATGGAGTAACGTCAGTGGTGTGTGGCCCAGAGTCCTGAGCACCAGTCCCAGCTCCGCAGGTGTAAGTGTGATGACAGCATTGGGTCTGGCCTGAGCCTGTGAACCCAGAAAACTCGTGAAGTGACGATACCCCCCATCTCTGGTGTTCTGGGAAACAGCTTCAGACAAAAATTCCCCTTCTCCATATGACCTAGAAGAGACCCAGAGATGCTTGCCCCCCGTTTCCCTGTGACAAGGTCAGACACAGACCCTCAACATTCCCTTCCTTTGCCTCATATACGATTAGCCGAACTGCTCATTCCCACCGATGGGTCGGAACAGAACGCTGGCTAACCAAACTTGGGTTCTGCTTCTCCCTCCAGGCCCCTGCACTTCAGCCTGCCTTCATCCTGAGCCAGCAGACAGCCCCTCCTGAGGACGGGCTGGCCTCGAGGTGAGCCCCTCTCCGGTCTACCGTCCCGTCGTGTCACCTTTTGCCCGGCGGCCCCACACCTGTGTTCTAGCTTGTTGACTCCCGTCCATGAAAGAAAACCCCTGCTGGCCACTTGCCGTTCTTAGGGTCGGATCATTCTCCCTCCCCCATGCAATGCAGCTGTCCCCCGCTATCCGAAAGTAGAGCGTTCCCATGAAACCTTGTCTGAGCTGAAATTGTACAAAGGGAAGAAGCAAATTAATACGAATTTATATGGAAAAATTTTTGAGCATTCCCAGACCCGAAAAATCACCTCTCTTGGGCTTTTCTGATACGTTAGGACACATCTTGCTAAGAGATGCACAAAATAAATCGAGATAATGATGGTAGGCATTTAGAGCCCTGGGGGGGGGGGCGGAGCGCCCCCTGGGAAGGAGTTCGGGGGTGGGGAGGGATCCTTCTCCCCACTCAGGATGCAGCTGCTAGGCTCGCCACCAAACAAACCCTGAACAATACTTTTGCTTTTTGCTGTTTCTCATACAAGCAAAAATCCTCCTTGGGTGACTGCGGTTGGGGAAAACAGGTACTAAAGTAGGTCTTCTGTGAAAGCGACGGGGCCTAAATCGGACTTCCAGAATGCAGGGGCACCTGTACTCCCTTTCCCTGCCTGGAAAGAATCCTTTCAAATACAATCTCTCCTTCCTACGCATGGAATTGTTTTTTATTCGACAATGACCACGGGCAAGTCATTTTACTGGAGTTTCCACATCCGTCAAGTAAGAAAAATACACCATAAAGCCGCAAAATGAAAGGCAGAGCATATATAAAAGCACTTTCTATGCATGAGAGAATCCAGTTCTGGAGGGCACTCGAATCCTCCACCCTCAGTTTCCCTCCAAAGAGTCGGGCGGGCGCCCGCCCTGCTCCATGCCACCTAAGCTTCCAGGGCCCGTTCAGCTGTACGGTCTCAATCCAGAACGCCACCACTCCCTTCCCCAGGCGCATCCATCCCTCATTCATCACTGTCACAGCCCACAGAGGGCTTTTATTTAACAACCAATTTATTTCCAATTTAACTAATCTGGGGATGGGCATCTCTCTCATAGGCAAACCGATGACCGCTGGCTTGTAAATAGACTCACCTACGAGTGTGCTAGATAATATAAACTCTCATCACAGTGGCATCAAAGGAGGGGGAGAGGAGGAGAGCAGGGTCGGGAGATTGCACAGGGATTAAAATATGCAAGCCCCCAAGGCAAACCACCCCTGCTGCCCTCCCTCCCCACCCCTGCACTCTGGGCTGCTCAGAATTATTTATTTACTTGCCTCCGGGATTCCTGGCTCACCTTGAGCCCTGACAAAAGCTTCATAAACAAAGGATGAGCTGCTAACTGGAGGCAGGGTGGGAGCACACAAGGGGTTGAGGAGGTAGCCACCAGTCTGGCCCCAGGCCAGGCTCCCCTAACCCACCGCCCTGCAGCCAAGCCACTTGCACTGGGGAGGGACCATGGCCCCTATGAGAGGAATCTTGTTCTTGGAGAGGAACAGCTCATCAGTAGTCTACACGGCCTCAGCTGCTCAAGGAATACATATTGATCGCTGGAGATATCCAAGAGCAGACGGGCTTTGTTTACAAGGCTGATGGGGCCGGGGTAAGGCCCAAGGCTTCCCCCAGCCTAGGTGGGCTGAGGTGGATGAGGAACAGGCCGGGAGGCTGCCCTCCCCCTTGCCCTAGATCTCTCAGGCTCTGTACAGACCCCCCAGAATCTCATCCAGGGTAGGGGGCCCTAGATAGGGCAAGAGGTGTTACCTTACGAAATGGGGTTTTAGAAAGAGTGGTCACTTACTGGCTGGGATTTGGGCTGAGTCTCCTGACCTCCCGGCTCAGTGCCCTTCCCTGAAACGAAGACCTTGAACTCGATCAGATGATTTCTGAGATGCCTCCCCCCGCTCCACCACTTACAGGTGGAGGCACGGAGAAGGCCACTGGGCCGTCGCGGGAGATTTATCCTCGCCCCGGTCGCACACAGAGGCCTGCCAGCACGACTTTAAATTACACCTCCTAAACTCTGCTGCACTCGGCACTTTCTCGGGTTACCTCGGAGGGCAGAGCAAGTTTATGTTAAACAAACAGCACTTGGTTATTAGGAGCAGTATTTATAGTGGTCGTGCGACTTAGGGAATGGGCGTGGATTCCCTCGCAGGCCCGGCCTCCAGGGAGGACTGGCCCTGCGGAACAGCTCTGTCCGTGCCCAGGACAGGAGGCACCCCAGCCCACATCGATCGCTCCCTGGTTCCTTCTCTCTGCAACAACCATAATTCCATGCCTAGATCAAGCTCCCGGTGTCTGGGGGAAACCAGCTCGCGGGCCTGCTGACTCCATTTAAAAGGATGATGTATGTGGCAACAATTTTTAGCTGGATCCCCAGCTCAATCCTAAACCAATTAGAAGAGGGTGTGTTTATTGAGAGAGCCAGGGACATCCCTTCCAGAGCAGACTGCGGGATGCTGGATGAACGTTGGAGACATGGGTGGTAGGTGGGGACTCTGTCTCTGAGCCCTGAGAGTCCAGGGACGAGGCCCCTGCTGGCAGAGCCGGCACTCTCTGAGGAGGAAGCTGAGGACAGAGAGAAGAGAGCAGCAGTAAGGCCTCCCTGCCCCTCCCCTTCCCCACATCCCAGTGCTACATGGCTGGATTCCTCTAGTGGCCGGAAGTATTTAATCGAACACTTTTGTTTGGATCTTGCCTCCCTGGTAACCCGAAGATGTTACCATGGCAATCCCTGAGTAATACATCTCGATTATTTATGGTCTTGAAAATAGGGTGGGGAAGCACTCCAGGCCCCACAGAAACAGCAGGAAGGTAGAGGCCTACTTCCTTCTCTCACTGTTCCCAGTGGCCCCAGAAGAAAGGGAGAAAGAAGACGCCAGCTTGGTTGGCTGGAAAGAGCTCAAAGCCATTTGGCGTAGAAAATCTCCCCTCCCCACTGCCCCCTCTACGCCCCTTGGAGATTTCCTGTTCCCCAGCCCTTCCACTCTGAGGTCCCCTGAGGGCTCCCAGATCATGCCCTACTCCCCGGGGAACAGACCAGGGATGGCTGGGGCAGTCAAGAACACCCAGGGACGTGGGCCCCCGGTTCTAGCGTGAGCTGAGCTGGGTCCCACTCCCACCGGTATTACTACATCTGTGACCTCAGCCACATGACCTGGCCTTCCAAAGTCTCCATACCCTCCGGTGTCAAACGGGATAAGAACGGGTCTTCTTTCAGAGTCATTGTGAGGGCTAGGTGAGAGAATGCATGGAGAGCTGCTGGCACGGGACCTGGCACGCAGCGAGTGCTCCATAAATCATAACCATTCCATAGAAATCACATTATCAACCATCCTAGCATATCCTTGTTTGCGGAGAGAAGTCAGGATTGTCGACAGGACAGCAAGGGACAGGAGGACAGAGCTGGGGGGGTGGGAGAGATCCTGAAGGTGGGGAGGGCAATTCTCCTCTCTTGTCGGGTCCTCTTGAGTCAGAGGAGCAGCAGGAACCCCAGCAGCCAAATCAAACCCGGACCCCCTCAATTCCAGTTCACTCCATGCCCTCACCCTGCTCCTAACGGGCCAACCCCCTCAACAGCCCTAGTGAGCCCTGGACTGGGTTGAACAGTGTCCACCCGACCCCCCAGATTCACCCCCACTTTGTGAGTACGGCCTTACTTGGAAGTAGGGTCTCTGCAGATTACAATGAGGTCCTACTGGGTGCGATGGAGTAGACTCACCAGTCACTTGGGTCCTTATCATTAGAGGGAAACTGAGACACAGACACACAAGGAAAATGCCGCATGCCCTCAGAGGCAGAGATCGGAGGGATGTGGCTGCAGACCCAGGAGCAAGGACTGCGTGCACCCTCCGGAAGCTAGGACACGAGCAAGATAGAGATTCTCCCTCAGAGCTTCCAGAAGGAGCCAACCCTGCTAAAACCTAGATTTCAGACCTCTGGCCTCCAGAACCATGAGTAAATAAACGTCTGTTGTTTTCAGCCACCCAGCTGGTGCTTACTTATTACAGTAGTCCTGGGAAACTCATGCAAGCCCTCAGACTCTGGCTGACTTCCCAGCTAACGTGTGTCCCCTCAGCCATCAAGAACAGCTCTGTCCCATATCAGCTGACATGACTGGGTGTGCTGGAGAGAGAACACAGCCGGGTCTCTCACTAGCTGTGTGTCCTTAAGTGAATAGCTTACCCTCTCTGAGCCACTGCTGCAAGAGAGGGACACTGATGCCTGTCCAGTCTGCTTCACAGGCTTCTTGAGAGATTTGGACTCAATCCAGTCCATGAGATATCTTAACACCTCCAAAGCAGGCCATACCTGCAGCCGATAGTGTTTATGTTCATTGTGCAGACACAGAAGGAGAATTTTTTTCCCATTTCCCTCATGCTTACATGTCAGGGTGCCCACCCACAGTTAAGAGCAGATAGAGGACATCTTCCATCCTGGCTCGCAGACTTTGGCCCCCCCTGTACCACTGGCATTCCTGACATGGCCCTTCCACCAATGGCCCCAGGCAACCACAACCCAGCACACAGACATGATGGCCAAGTAGAACCTCAGCTGAGAACTCCCACCAAGGAGACCACTGGAACTCTGGCTGCCCGGGCGTGCTCCGAGGGCAACAAAGGGGAGGAAGGCAGGCATCAGCTGATGGGTGTCTCTACAAGGCCCTTTTCCCCTGCCTCTCCTGATGCCAACACTTGCCCAGAGCCCTGGTGTTCTTCCTTCATTCTGAGCTGGACCCAGGCCCTCCTGCTCTCAGCCACAGGGTCTGTGACTCGGCCTGGCTTCCGGGCTCTCAGGGGGCATCCTTCCTGCCTCTGCTGGCCCGGCCCTTATTTAGGATGAATCTTTAGGATGAATCTTTAGGGTGAATCCTGCCACACAGCAATGCCCGGCACATATTAGGTGTGAGATGTATTCTGAATGAATGAATGACATTTAGGGGCTCATCATACTAGAACCACGGATTCGTGGTATGAGAAACAGAACTCAGACTACCTACAGTCGGGATGGAAAGAACGTCCCTCCTCACTTCCGTATGCTAACACTTCTATACGTTGATGGTGATGGGAGACTGGAAAGGTGTAAGCATTAGACTAAGACTACGCTCTCCTAGAGACGATGGTGGTGCTTGTTGGGGAGGGTGGTGCATACATGAGTGTGTGCGTGTGCATGTGCATCGGGAAAGGACCAGAGGGGGCATCGCACTGTTCACTCTGCATCCCCTTCAGTGAAGGGAACATACCTGAATAGGTCACGGAGATGCGAAGGCCTGAGAAGAGCAGATAAGAAGGGCCTGGAAGATCTAGACCAGTGGCCCCAGTCTGTGGCCCTCAGACTCCTACAGGTTCCCACAGGTAGTAATGGGGGCTCGGGAGCTATCTTTAATATTTCTGTATGCCTAGCAGAAATGACACTCTTACCAAAGATAAGGCCGCACAGACGGCTAACTGAGACATCATTTCTTTGCTGTTGGCTGGAATTATATCAACTCGGTGTGATAACACTGCTAATCTCGTGCTGATCTGAACCCCTGATTGGCAGTCATGCATGGCTTTGATTAATAAAAAATGGGAAAACAAATTATTACTTGATAAATGCAGTTTGTTTGCTAGACAAAAATCTTGAAAATACAGGGTGCTCGGTGCAGAGGGACGGGGAGATTCGGTGACTGCTGAGAACTCAGACCCCGGACACACATACTCAGTTTCAAATCCTGGTTCCACAACCTATAGTGAGTACTACCCGTCTCTTAATCCCTTAAGCCTCAGTTTCTTTATCCACAAAATGGGACTCATGGTGGTATCCATCTCACAGAGTTCTTACGAGGATTAGAGGAGATCCTGCAGACTTAGTCCTTAGCTTGTTGTCGGGCATAGAGGAAGCATACATCACATGCCAGCTCTCATCATCATAATTGCTATGACTGCTCTTAGTCTGAGTGGGAGGGTGAGAAAATCGGGGAAACTCTAGGCTAGCACATTCCTGAGGTTCATCATCAGAACTGCTCTTACAATGAGAACTAGAGGTCTCCAACCCTCCACTCATGAGTCAGAACTCACCCAAGAGGCAGCAAAACTCTGGGGCCTGAGGATGTAAAGAAGAGGACGCATACCTCACTGACCTGTCCCCACTGCCGGGGACCCCGCTTGGTCCCATGAGGCCAGAAATTAAGAAGGATGGATCCCAGACCAGGTGCCTGGATGTTAGATTTAGTGTGTTATTTTCTACAGCTGCAAAACAAATTGCCACAAATTTATCGGCTTAAAACAACATTCGTTTACTGTATCTCCATCTGTGGGTCAGAAGTCTGGGCACATGCAGTTGGGTTCTCCAGTCAGGTCTCACAAACCCAAAATCAAGGTGTGGGCCAGCCTGGTCCCTCACCTGGAGGCTCTGGGGAAGGTTCTACTTCAGACTGTTGGCCAGATTCACTTCCTGTGGCTGTAGGACTGAGGTCCTGATCCCTTCCCTTGCCGGTCAGCGGGGACCGCCTCCCCTCCTACAGGCTGCCCACGTGCCTCACTCACCCTGGGGGTGGCTCTGTCTTCAAGCCAGCCTGACTCACTCAATCCTTCTCAGACTTCTCTCTGGAAAAACTCTGCTTTTAAAGGACTCTTTTGATTCGATTAGCCGACCCCAGTAATCTCCCTATCTCCAGGTCAGCTGTTAGAACATAATCACAGTAGTGATGTCATGCTCACAAGGAAGTGGGGAGGTCACTGGGGTCATTCTTTGAGTTCTGCCTACCACATGGAGGATGTTAGGGGGCAGGTGGCTTCGGATAAGGCAAGGAGGGCTCTGTAGGGCCCTGTTTGCCCTCTGAGGATTGTGGATTTCGTTCAGTGCAAGGGGGCACAGTCATCATGAAGGAGTATTGCTAACCCAGGTCAACACCCACCATCCCCAGTGGCCCCCGGGAGACTGGGGAACAGGGCTGATCTGGGTGTATGTCACCCAGAACTGCGTGCCCTGGAAGGCAGACGCTCATTTGCCTCCGGGCTGCACTCCCATTCCCTGATTTTCCCATTCCTCCATCTCAGCGCAGACGAAGCCACCTTGTCAGCGCCCCTTCCCATCTGCAGGAGGAAAGCCTTCTGTTAATTAGCTATCTTCTTCCTCTCCTCTGCTGGCTTCTGTGCAAAACCTCATGACTCCTCTGTGGCCATGGCCCAACACCTCTTGGGTGTTCTCTCCTATCTCTTGGGCCGTGGAATAAGCCTCACATTAACCCTTCATGGGTCCAAGTCCTCCGTCCCGTGACAGTCGATATTGCTCTAGGGCCTTTGTTCCCAACGCACACTCCCATCCTACCTGCCTCCTGTGTGCGAGCCACATCTTGCACGCCTCCGACCAGCCCCTTCAGGTGGGCCTTCCACACAGGAGCCTCTGGAACACACTTCTGCCTCCCCACGTTCCCGCAGGCTAGGTGCCCTCCATATTGTCAGCACGGAGCTACAAAGCCCTCAGGCAACTCCACGTCTCTGCCGGTCTCCCTCCTACTTTCCCGTCTATAACATGGGGCAGGGACCAGGCATGATCAGCAGCCCCCGGTCCTGGCTATGTACCTGAGTCACCTGCGGAATTGGTAGAAACACAGATTTCTGGGTCCCACTCCGGGAGCATTTGAAGCTCTGCACTGGTTCCAGTCTCTGTATTATTAGGGGGCCCCACAGGCAATTCTGGGTGGGGAGCTCTGGCCCTCCCAGATCTAACCTCCTCTTGTTCTGGAAACCTCCAGGCCACAAATGAGCCAGACAGTTCGCGGCCCCCTCTCTCTCTGAGGCCCCTCAGCTGGACACAGATACCTCCTGAGGAAGAGGCCGGGAGGGGCATCCCACCCCCAGGCTCTCTGGAGCATTTGAAGTCATTTCCGACGTCTGCCCCGTCTCAGCAACAAGCCTACCTGAGTGTAAGGGCATCCTCCTTGCGCCCTGGGATAAAGGAAAGTGTCCTTTCAGTCACACAGCCTCAATGGGGAGGGCACAACCCCCCTACCCCGGGCCTGGCCCCTTCCCGCCCCTGAAGGCTGCTGGGAAGCGGCTTCCAGCCAAGGTGCTCCGAGCAGCCGATTGTCTCGTTTGCCTGGTTGTTATGGAGAGATCCGACACACAGGCAATCAAACCCCTTAGCTCACCTGCCAGAGGAAGAGAGCGAGCGACAAGTGTAATAGTGGGGAGAGAACAGATATTCCATGTCACTCGGCTCACATTATCCCCCATAATGAGCTCTGCCCGACAGCTGCTCACATGGCTCGCTCAGGTACCGCAGTGCGGGAGCCCGGAGGAGGCGTCTCGGCTGCTGCAAGTCTGGGGCCGCGCCAGCCTCCCTCCCGGCCCCGGCCTCCCTCTTACTGAACAGGCCTGGAAACCGAGCCAGCCCTGAAGCAGGAGGTCTGGTTCCCCACGGACACAGCCAGAGTTACAAAAGCCCTGTGTCCTCACGGCCTGCTGCTCGCACCTGCGGAAACTGAGGCAATGGACCAGTCAGATAGGAGCTGTAAAGGACCTGGCTTGACCCGTGTGTGTGTGTGTGTGTGTGTGTGTGTGTGTGTGTGCGTGCGCGTGTGTGTGTGTGTGTGTGTGTGTGAGAGAGAGACAGACAGACAGACAGACAGAGACAGAGAGAGACAGAGAGAGAGGCCGAACTTTGCTGTCATGTCCGGGAGATAAAGCTCATTAATCACACAGTGCCTGATGAACAATGCACACTTTAGGGGGGCCCGATTGTCAGGGAGGGTCAAGACCGGGGTGGAGGCCACCGGGAGGAAAGGGGAGCTACACCAGGCTCCAGAGGAGAGACAGGACCCTGCTGTAGGTATTAGGTGGCGTCAGCAGTGTGGCAGGGGAGTCATTCTCGAGGGGACAGCTAATGCCCACTCTGGCTTGGGGAGGGCAGCCAGATCACTGACATCATGCCTCTGCCATGAGCTTCTGCCCATCTCAGGGGAGCCAAGGTCAGGGCTGGGTGGGGGCAGGGCCGGCAAGCCAGACTTGGAATCTAAGTTCTTAGAGATGGGAAGGTTTCCTAAAGCCTCGCAGGTGGGGTCAGGAGAGGGGGGTCCCATGCCCAGCAGCCTTCCAACCAGCAGCACGGTTTGGGGTGAGCACCCTCCATACCCCCGCCAGCTCTCACCAGCCGCCATTTCCAAAGGCCCTGGATATTGGTCTGCTCTTTGAACTGGGAGGGGGAGGAACAAGGTTGCAGCCTAGTCTTCTCTAGGGCTAGGTTCTAGGCCCAGCCAGAGCTGAGGGAGGAGGCAGGGAGAGGCAAGGGAAGCTTCCTTCTTGTGCTAGTACAATGCCGACTGGCCCAGTGGCTGGGACAGCACTTTGAGTCCCCTGGAAGAGCCGCTAAGTCCCCGGCCCCCACGGGATTTCCCCAGGAGCCCACAGGGGGCAAAATAAAACAGAACTATCAATTCTTCAATTGTATTCTTTTCCTTCCCCAGAGCACAATAAACCCATTCTCAGTGAACTCCTGGGCCTGATGTTCCCTCCCACTCTGCTGCGGCAGGCAGCCTGAAAGGTGCAAAGGGTGAGCCCACAGCCCGGGATGTACCTAGAGCGGAAGAGAGGCCACCCCTGCCCACTGAGGCTGCAGATCTGTCTGCCATCTAGCCTACCTCCCCACTGACCTCCGTCCTCCTCCAGCCCATGGTTGGGCTCCTCAGGCTAGGCTGGGCCCAGTGAGTCTGATGAGCCCCAGTCCGCTGGGCCTGTCCGGCTGGACACGGCAGGATGCAGGAAGGGGAGGGAGAGAGAAAGAGACAACCTGGGGAGAGAAAGAAGCAGGGCCTAGGAAGAAATCTCAGTGGTTCCTAAGCATTAAATGAGTTGCTGTTTAAATGAGATGCAAATGACATGCAAATGAGCCTCTAGTACTTTTGAAAAGCAGCAGCAGCATTTTGGCTAAGAGAATAGCGGTTAATCTCTCTGCAGCCAGAGACACCCAGAGTGACCCCTCCTCCCGGACTCTCTACGGCAGTGAGGAGCTGCCCGAGCCACCGTGGCCGGGTCCCTGTGCCCCGGGCTCCCCAGGGAGCATCTGCCAACTTCTCTTTCTTTGTTCCCTACAAGCCAAAGGGGTAAAGGGCGAACGCACAGCCCCAGATCTAGAATTGACAGCACCACACAAATCCAGTGAAGGCACAGTCCTGGGTATCATCCCTTCCCCACCTCACACGCGAGGCACTGACCAAGGCCCGCGGTTCTCTGCTGCGGCCTGGATCCGGGACCCAGCCCACTCCTGCCCCAGGTCACCATCTCACCCTGACCTCCCTGCTCTTCCGTCCTGTGAGCCCCTCGCGGGCCCCTGAGATGCACAACTGCACCTGGGAAAGAGGGCCAGACGGCATCCAAGGGAAACATCACCTGGGTCTTCGTCTAGAACTTCAGCCCGATTCCTAGCCACACTCCGGGGCCCAGAGGCAGGGAGCAGGCACAAAGGCAGCCCTTCCCTACAGACTCCATGCATTCCTTAAGTTTCTCAGATCTCCATCCCCCCACCCGCCTCCACCAACAGTGCCTCCTGCTTTCCCCATTCTTTGCCAACCCAGACCCTGCCCAGGTGTTCCTGAAGCTGGGTCCTCACACCCTTCCCCCGAGAACCCTCCCGGGGGCTGCAGCCAGAGTCTGGGAAAACCAAATGAGGAAAGTGGTCAAGTGCAGAGCCCAGAGAGAAAGGCTGAGGAGAGCGTCTGTCCCTCGGGGCAGACAGAATCAGCCTTTCCCAGAGCTCTCAGGGACTTGAGATGCCAGGAGAGACCTCCAGAGGGCAAAGGGGAGCTGGCTGAGCCCACAGAAGACCAGCAGCAGTCTGGGAGAGAAGGCGAGAGCGGGAAGGAGACGTAGTGCCCTTGGTGGAAGAGTCCAGCACAGTCCCCAGCCTGTTCCTCTGGAGGGACTCCCCAGGCAAGGACGTGCCGGGCGTCCAGAGAAAGAGCTAACACCCCACTGACATCCTCCTTGGCAGGCTTTTGGAGCCCACCTTCCCGCCCTCGGTTCTCCTGCACAGCCCTTCTCAGCGCCAACCCCAGGACGCAGGCCCCCCGAGTGAGCACAGGCCAGAGATGAGGCTGGGCATAAGGAAGCATCGGGTCCGACGCTCATGCACTCAGAAGCGCTCTCTGACAGGTACCCTGCTAGTTCAGGGCTGGGCCCCTGGTATGCTTAGTAAAAGCCTGATAAATGAGTATGAGAATTGATGGGCTAATTAATTATTGCTGAAGACCTTCCAGCCAGTAAATTCTTACCCCCTCCCCAGGGCCTACAGTCACCCCCACAGAGCCACTCTGCCAACCCAGTTTGGCCACCCGGGCAGCCTCCAATTCTAGATCCATGGCTGGGGGGAGGGGTGCAGGCAGTTAGGGGGAGAGGTGTCTAGGCTCTAATGCTGGGCAGGTTTTCCAAACTCTGCAGGGCCGTACAGAATAATAAGCCTCAATCCTGACCTCCAAGCAGGCTCTAAGAACTCAGGCATCCAGTGCTGCTTTCGCCATTGTCCAGGCATCTGATTCTGTGGCCAGGGTCTCACTTGCTCCTTTAGTGTCTCCCCTGGGGACAGAGGGGGGGTCATACAGAATACAAACGGCTGCAAACTCCATTCTTCTCATCTTCAGATTCAGATAGAGAACCTGAACCCCAGATGGCAAGGCCAATGGCGGGGTCTCCTGACTAAAGACACCAGCCCTCCAACAGAGGGAGGTGATTCTGCCCCCCGCCCCCCAAGGAGGGCCAGGCAGAGGGAGAGAAGGTGGGGTTTGGGGGAAGATGAAAGAGATAATCACTGGAATTTTCCAGGTGCGCCTATCCCTCCAAGCTTCACTTTGCTTCTGCTCCCCTCATCAGACTTCCGTCAGTGCTGAGAAGAACAGAAGCCTCTTTGTGGGCAGTCACTGGCCCAGGGTCATCAGAGATTGTTAGCATCCAAACCGGGGATCTTTCAAGAATGAAAGGGAGCGCTATTAATAATCACCAGCACAGCAGGTGCAAACCTGAACCGTCCTGAGCAAATGGGGATGATGGTCATCCTGACCATGGCTATTCCATGGCCCCTGCTTTCTCACAGATCATCTGTGAGTCATCTCAGTGTCCACAGTAGTGACCACCGTGGCCTCAGCTGGTGGCTTCATCCACAGGGGTGTGGAGATCAGCCAGTGACATGAGACTGGGGACCCTGCTTAGCAAGACCGATGTAGGGGAGAGGGAAGATAGAGAACCCGGCCACTGTCTGCCGCAGTGTACATTTTCCATTCATTAATCTGATAGATACTTGCAAGGCTGCAGTGTGCCCAGCCGAAGAACCCTGGGTGCTGGACCAGTGTTGGCAGTTAACACGGACAGTGACCCTGTCCTCATGGAGATTACAGACAGAGCTTACAGACTTACAATATTTACAGTGGTAAATACTGAACATCAGTTATAAGATCAAATCATGTTCTAAATAAGGAAACACTGGTGCCGTGCGAATGGTCAGGAAACACAAGGCCATGCCTTGTCTAAAGGAGGTTCTATTTTTATCTCAAGTCAGTTCAGTATGGAAGATCAGCACTTATAGGTATGTGACTTTGAGTAATTAATTAACCTGAGCCTCGATGTCCTCACATGGAAAAGGAGAATGATGCCTCCTTTATAGAGTTAATCTGAAAATAAATCAGATGATAAATGTATGATGCTTTGCACGGTGCCTAGCACCAGGTACGCACTCAACAGACATTTGTTTCCTATTATTTCCAAAGCTGTTTACACCTAATGCCTTGACTGTTGCCAAATATTCTCTCCTTCCTATTGTCTATGGACGAACTCCTACTCATCCCTCAACACTCAGCCTAGCCGCGTGAAAGCAAGAAGAATAAAGTAGTAAAGAGTACAAGCTTTGGACCCAGTGTTCCTGAGTTTGAATTCTGGTGTGATGTGAGGCAAAGCACCTAACCTCTCTGTACCTCGGTTTCCTCCTCTGTTTCATGGGATGAACATGAGGATAAAGTAGGTCCAAAAGCATAAAGCACTTAGACCCACATCTACAACATAATAGGTACTCCACGAATTTTTTAAAAATAAAACAGCCAACTGAGATATCATCTCCTCTGGCTTGAAAAATCTGAAATGTTGCTGAATTGGGCTGACCTTGGGCGCTCTTAGCTATAAATGACCCTGGCCATGGGCTCCCCTCCACCCGGCCCCATGGCAGAGTGGGGGTCAGTGGACCAACTATGAATCAGGGCCGGAGCTGACCCGCGGACCCGGGATTCTGAATCCAACCCAAACCCCAGGCCTAACCACCTTTCATTTTCCACTTGCCTATCTGGGGAGCTTAAAAATCAGACAGATTCTCCTCTCAAATGGGCTTAAGCACTATCCGTAGGGAGACAGCTTCTCAAGGTCCTAGCAAACCCAGAATTTGAAGGCTCCTCCCTGCAGCCTTCCTCTTCCATAGAAAGCCCCCGAGGCCCAAACTCCAGCTTCAAGAATTCACCACGTGTTCGGTTCACTAGCAGTCCCCCCACCACACACGACTGCCCCCCATCCCCCGAGGCCCAGAAGCATCCTCGAAGCAACGCCGCCGTCAGGAGAGCCCATCCAGCCCCGGCTTGACATTTCAGCAGCCCGAGACCCAGAGATAAAAGTGGTCACTGAACAAAGTTCAGTTCCCCCTCCCTCGCCTTTCTGGAGGCTCGATAGGCATCAGTGTGGGTGCCAAGATGGTCCGTTCCACCTTGCTGCCGCCACGATTCCTGCTTTTTGGGGAGGAAACCTTCACAATTGATGATTACAAAGAAGCAGTTTATCACCTGTGCTTTTATGATTGCAGCAACTAAGGGGGAAAAGATGTCCTTTCAGATAAGCATTTGAAGGAGGGGGAGAAAGATTTTCAAAGCCTCCTTTGTTCTCCTCAAGAGCCATGCCATGGAGTTCTGGCAGGCAGCCCAGGAGAAAGGAGAATTTTAAAAACACCATCGGAGCTGGCTTCCAAGCCACCGCACCATCCCTGTCATCAATTAGGGGTGTTACTTAACAAGGGGGATGGACCACTGTCTCATCCAGCCTGCTTTTCCTAATTGAATGTGGACTTGTGATGAACTCTCTGGAAAAGGGCTCCGTGCAAGGAGGTCGCCACCTCGGCCTGCTGGCACCCAAGGCCAGCTCCAGCGGGGCTGGCGTGGGCCTCTAGGGCCCGGGGCTGGCAGGGAGATAAGAGAAGGACCTTTCTGAAGCCCCTCAGGGCAGGCCGGGAGCGCGGACCTGGAACGGGGAGAAGGGCAGGCTGCCTGTCGGTGCCGGGAACTCGGGAGCAGGGGAGGAGACGGGAGGTGGAGTCCGTGCCCCCAGTGACCTCACTCGGGCCTAGCAAAGCCCCTTCCCCAGATTATGAAGACGAACCTCATCAGGGCACAGAGAGCTGGTGGGACCCGGTCTGTAAAGGAGTGGGCCGAGCTGCTACAGACCCAATGCCCATCATGTTCAGGAAGCCTGTACATTGTGAGTCACAGCCTGGCCCCTGCCAACAACCAAAAAGTGGCCATTTTCCCTCGAAGACTAAAACACTGCTCCTCCACGGTGTGCAACAGAGAGAACCCTTGGGGATAAAGGAGGCTGGATCTCATGGTGCCCTGGATCACAGAGACATTTGGGAACGACAAAGTCATGGCGTTCAGGATGCTCCCCACTTTACCTTGTGACCCCAAGTGGCGGCATGAACCTTTTTGTTGCTCTCTCCAGGACAGCTGAGATCAAGCTGGAATGATTAAACAGAACCCAGAGAAACAAAAGGGAAGAATATACAGAAGAATACAAAACCCAGTCATCTGGTTCAAGAGCCACATCTGGTTCAAGTTCAGTGTGGAGCCTCCCTAAGGTTGCTCACCACCAGGATGGACTCCGGGCTTGGCCCTTTGCCAGAGGCCTTCTTTTCCCTGCTCGTCCAGGATCCTGGAGGTCCATATCCAAGTAAGTGGAATAGGATTTAGCCTCCAACCTAGCTAGGACCTGCCATCTGAGTCCTGTCCCAGAACCCATCTCTTGCCTGGATAATTCAGGCAGGGACCATCCAGCAAATTCCTCCAGAAGGGAGCACATCTACCCACCAGACCTTGCAGGAATGCAGCCCTGCAGCCTCGCACAGGGCCAAAAAAACCCACATATATTTAAAAGCAAAGAGCTAAAAAAATAAAATAAATAAAAGCAAAGAGCTAAAACTCAGCCTTCAGCAACGGTTTCCTGCCCATCATCACTCCAGCTCCCTTTGGCAATAAAGCCCACCCTGCTTGGCTGGAGTCCTAAAGCACCTGGCTGGTTCTTGCCAACTCCCCGCCCTGTGTGGGGATCTGGAGGCCCTTCCCCAGAACTCATATTCACTGGCAGAGTCCCCACACTAACCGGATGAACCATCGGTATCTGCAACCCCTACCTGATTTCCCACCTAACAACTCCTGACCACACCCTGCAGCTGCGCCCCACCCCAGCCCTGCCTAGTTTTTGACACCAACCGGAATAAAGCCTGGGGTCATCCTAAGTCTTCTTGGAACCTACGAATGGAGTATCTAGTGGCCTTCACCAGCAGCTAGCCATACTTTGGAGTCAGTGATAATCAAGAGGTAACCAGACAGAAAGCTCTACATTCTCTCAAATTTTCCTCAGAAAGAACATCCTATATATTTCTATAAAAGAAGAGGAGGCCCCAAGAGATCTGGAAGCGAAAAGAATTGGTCTACATGGAGCAAGGGTGAGGATTTGTTTGATACGCTGAAGAAGGAAGAGAAAAGAAGAGAAAAAGAGAAAGAGCTGGCAAGATCACCAAGGGTTGTGTCCCACCCACAGCCCTGAACCCTCTCTTCAAATCTCACTTCTCCTAATCTTCAACAAGGCTTCAAAACTCTGTGGATTCTGGAAGGGACTAGAGGATATACGGAACCCAGTGAGGGAGAAGATACAGACAAGCCTGGGGGTGGATGACACAGGAAAAAATAAGTGAAAGACCTCAAGAAATCACAGGTTCATGCAGCAGGATACAGAATTTAGATTCTAGTCAAGTTTAATAGGTCTTGAAATATCAAGAGGTCCCACTCATACCTTACAGTATAATCAGTGTAGCCACCATTTTCTGAGCACCTACTATGTGGCAAATTTGGCACGTTTTTTTCAATCATAATAACCCTGTGAGGCAAGTGTTATGCCCATCTTAGCGATGAGGAGAGCGAGGTTCAGAGTAGTAACTAACTTCCCCACAATCACACAACTATTGCACGGCTGAGCCAGGATTGTTACCCGGGGCCAATGGAATCCAAAAGCCATGCTCTCCTCTACGACATGTTGGACTCTGGAAATCTCGTTCCCTTCCAGGTTCATCTTGGTCTCTTCCCATTCCCCTTCCATCTGCTCCTGCCAGCCCAGTACGGAGCCACAGTGAGATCAACTGTGTGAGGCCAAAGTCAGTCAGTCACTCAACAAGCATTTCGCAAAATCTTACCATTTGCCAGGAATTGGGCAGGAAATTGAGGATTCACACTCAAGTACAACACAAACAACGGCCAAGTGCTGGGTGTGCAGACAAGCCTCCATGGAGCTATGGGACGGCACAAGGGGGAGCCCACGTTCTACGCTGGGGCAAGCAGCAGAGAAGAGGGCATTGGAAATCCAGGGGCCTCTTTGGCCAAAATAGACCACACACAGTCTCGGGATGCCCAACAGCTGAGCCCAGAGACTCCCTAGGGAATGACTCTGGTTTTTTTTTTCCCACTTTTCCCCTTTGCCAACAAGGAGAGAACAGAAAGCATAGGCTCAATCCTATATAGAAGGAAAGGAAAGAAGCAGCTAACATTTTCAGAATATCTCCTATGTGCCAGGCACCCCCTCGGGGCTCACAGCTGCATTTTGCTGAAGGAGCTGCAGACAGGTTCAGTAACTTGACCTGGGTCATTCTGTTGGGAAATGCAGAGCCGGGGTGCCACCCAGTCCTGCCCACCCCAAAGCCTATAAACGATCCTTCCTCCACACCATGCCTCTGGGCCTCCAGGCAGAAGTGGCTGGATGTCCACCCGAATGGACAGGCTGGTGAAAATGTGGCCCAGCAGGTAGCACGTGCGACAAAGGGACTGTGCCAAAGCCACTGCCGCCGGGACCTTTCCCAAGTCAAGGAGAGGAGATAATGAAGCGTATGCGGGTTTGGGGGTGCATGCCTGTCTGTGCTCTTTGGCCTCCTCCTCAGAAGGCCGTCTCCCCAGGCTCTCCTGACCACCCTCATCCCCACCTCCCCTTCCCAGCCAGGAAGTCGGAGCACCAGCCTCGGGAAAATGTCATCCGGGCCTGGCCAAGCATATGCCTGTGTCACTGGCACCCGCAGGGAGCTCCAACAGTCGGAAGGTGGAGGGACCCAGTGCCAGGGGCGGGGCAGATGGCATCCCGTCAGCCTCGTCCCTGCTCTGAGAACCCTCAGGCCTACTCTTGGCTACCTCTCTGAAACAAGGGCTGCCCACGAGCCCTTGCCCCCCACGCTCATGGCAACCCACCCGGCCTGCAAAGCCGTGCCAACCCATGAGCTGGCGGAGACACCGCCACAGCTCCGTCCCCCCTGCCACCTGCCTGTTGTCACTCCTCAATGAGCGTCGTCGGCCTTCCACGGGGCTGCGCTCCCAGGCTCCAGGCTTCCAATCTGCTCTCTGGGAGGCTGGCAGAGGACAGGCAGGGCTGGGGGAGGCCTCCCTTCCGCGCTCCCACCAGCTCCTTGCCCAGGGCCTGGATGTTGGAACAAGTGCTAGGAACCCAGATGGCGCTCGCTGCCATCTAATTATGCGTGCATAGGATAGTAGCCAAAAGCATTTGACTATCTCCTGCGGTCTTGGGCGGATCAAACGGAGAGGCGCCGGGGTTCGAGGATTACTCCCGCAAGGTAAGGGCTGACAAGACTGCCTGCTGCCACTCAGGCCACCACTGGCCGGCTGTCCTCCCCCGTCAGAGCCCTCACTCCTCACCTGGAGGAAGGGGAGGAGCTGGGAGCTCAGGCCTTCTGGGACGGTGGAATCCTCCTCGGCTCCTGGCTGCTGGCCTTCCTCTGACCCTGTCCTACTAGGCACCCCACTGAAGACCTCACTTCTCACCAGGGTAGAACGGAGGATGCGTGTTTTCCAAGAATTTATGTGCTCACGGCGAATCTCATCTTCTTCGGAGTCTACCATCTCTAGCTTGCCCGTTGATAATGCCTGATCTAGAATCAGCCTCTAACCCACCCACGTGGCACTCATTTGCACTTAATGGAAACGGATCAGTACCTTCGCCCAGCCCGCTTTCCTGAAGGTCAGATACCCCGTGCGGCCCAGTTTTCTTCCTGGAACATAAGCCACTTAGGTACGTGCTTTGCACACATTAGGGGCTCAAGGCGTGGTTATTGAGCTCAGGTTCCCAACTCTGGTCAGCTCTTTCCTGGTTACCTACTAGACAACAGGTTCTGTGCTAGACGATGGGATTCACACTTGAACCAAGCACCGTCCCCAGCCCACAGAATTCCACACCCAACCCGCTAACATGTCACTGTGAGTGCCTGGAATGAAGGGAAGAAGAATCTCGGGAAAGGAAAGGCCAGGTGGGAGCTGAAGGTAGAGAGTGGCCTGAATTAGGGCATCAGGCCCTCCCAAGATGTCAGCATTTGCTTTGCAAAGTTCTTGGTACCTGCTGTGCAGGAGCAGGGAACTCACAAGAGGGTCTCTGATCCCAAGTGTCAAGTGGAAGTCGAGGAATTAGGACGTAGATGTCAAAGGTAACTTTGCTTCCTGTACTCATCACTTAAGAAGCAAGAGGACGGCATGGAGGAAGCCCATGGACCGCAGGAGGCAGGAGGCCTCCTGGGCCGTTAGGATGTGGCAGAGCAGCGTGAGTCCCCGAGAGAATGGGGAAGGCAGGAAGGGACTGGGAGCAGCACCTACCTGCCTCTGGGGCCAGCAAGGTGTGGCAGAAACCGACGCCGCCGAGGACAGTGGCTTCTGAGGCTCCATCTGGTGGCCAAGCAGGTACCATGGGACATAGCTGTCTCTGGTCTCGGTCCAGGGTGAGTTCCAAGAAGATGTAGAGGGTGTGACCCTTGGAAGGCTCACGTTTAAGGACTGGGATTCAGCGGAATCCTGGAACAGGGATCGGTGGGCATACAGGACGGGGCACAGAAGCCCACGGTCAGAACAAGAATTCAGGTGCATGAGCAGAGTCGTCAGAAATGGCGTGTGGCGTTGGGGTGGGGCCAGCAGAGACAAGGCCGGGGGCCTCGCCCGGGGCCTTCTGGAGCAGTGCTGCTTGCTCACTGGTTCACTCCGGCTCCAGGTACAGGAAGGGGCTCCCCTTTATGTGAAGGAGCCACAGGCCAGCTGTGGGCAAGACCTGCTAGAGGCTGGGTCCAGGCAGGGCCTTTCCAGAACAGGTGGGACTTCAGCGAGCGCTAATGGAGAAAAAGAGAGGGGAGAGCATCCCTGGAGCGAGAAAAGATACACAGGGGAGGTTTTTATGGCATGCTTCTGGTCCAGTCAGCAAAATAATGTGTTCTACTGGCATGGAACATCTAGAACGAAGAGTAGTGCTAATCACATCTGGGAATACAAATTGGGGCTGGATCGTAAGGGGAGATATGAGGCATTCTTCTGGAGGAAATCTAGAAGCAACGAAAGGCTATATATGGGGTGGAGGTGAAGGAAAACATATGGAGAAAGTGGCTTCTTGGGGTCTCACATCTTCTATGGAGAATCCCAGGAGAGAGCAGGAACTTCTCGTTGTGGCTGCTGACCAGGTGGTGACTTGTACGCAGGAAGGAAAGCCACTGACCAGGCTGTGTGTGTGTGCGTGTGTAGGACGCCGTGGTGGGAAGGCAGAACCTTGCTTGTACTGTGGTCTCTGGGGCCACCCCACACCTGGCTTTGGCCCCGGGGCTCTGCTTTGGGATTAGCCGTGGGATAAAGACAAGGCAACATGAACTGCCAGTTCCCACTTTCCCCTCCAACAGCCTCCTCTTCCTTTTCTCCTGGTCTCCACAGAGGATGCGTTCCCTGCTTCTCCCCGCTCCCCCCGCAGCATGACTGCCTCCCAGCCACAGGGAGACGGGTGTGTCAGACTGTAGATCACCACGGAAGGGTTGACACCTCGTGGGTAATGAAGAGAGAAAATGCATCAAGGGTGTTTAGGGAGGATGACAAGTGATCACAGAGGCCTCCTCCTTGCCCAGATGTATTTTGTCAACTGATCACTCAGCAGACTGGAGAGGGAGATCAGTCAAGCCCCCTGGGCACTCGGGAGGGATGGGGGCTCTTTTGATCCCAGACGTGCTTAACTCTGGCCTGAGCCACACTCTTGCTGCTCCCCTGGTGGAGTGGAACGAGGAGGGGAGAGGCTCCCTTTGAAGCTCATTCTGAGACTGGGCAGAGCTTCCTTTCCCTGTAGAAAAATGAGAGCAGCAAGCTGTGATGTGATTGGAAATCAAATCCCCCGAGGGAAGAGCTGACGCTCCGGCCAGGGGGACGGTGCCTTTCCACACAGCCCTACGTGTCCAAGACCCCTCCAGCCTGCAGACACAACCTTGAAAAGTGACCTTGAAAAGCCACCAACTCTGAACTTCAGCCTCATTATCTGCAAAACAGAGATAAGCCTATATTTTGCTAAAACTAAGACACCATTGACTCTAAGACCCACCATTCTTTTCTTTACCACTAGAGAAAGTAAACACTGCCAATTAAACTATGCCATGCCACCAAGTGTAAGACCCATCCTGATGTCAGAGATGTTGAGATGAGAAGAAATAACGGTGTGAAAATCTGTGAAATGTGATCATTCTGCACAAGGCTCTGAAGATGATCAAGCTCTGATGAGCATCACCGAGCTTTACAAGCCATGAAACACGGAAACGGGAGTGGTGCACAGTATCCGAAGACGGATTCTGGGAAAGGTCTCAATTGCTCGAGAAAGTGAGCTTCAGGAGGGGAGGTATCCTGGTCTGTCCCCCTCAGCACAGTGTCCCCGGGCCTGGGAGACTGACTGCTCGGCACATCACAGGCTCCCAGTAAATATTTCTGAACACAGAAACGATGAGTGATCTGTGAAGTTGCAAAACTTGACCGTTTCACACTGTGACAGGTCCGTGTGTGCGGCCAGGCCAGGGGATGCTGTTGAGTCTGAGGTCGGAGGCCATGGCTGCTCCCCACCCTGACACCGTGGGGGTATATGAGGTAAGAATCCAAGCAGACTTGGATTGGGTCAGGCTCCCTGAGACCAGCAGGGTGCCCCTCTCACAGCCTGGCTCAATTTTCACCCAACGAGACTGGCAGCCTATCCTAGCAAACAAGAGAGAATTATCCCGACTCCTGAAAGACACAAACATGGGAGGCATTTCTGGGGCAACAACTCCATGAACGCCCAGGGGCTGAGTCCTGAGTCAAGGTGTCATCAAAGCTGGCTTCTTCTGGGCCTCTCTCCTGGGCCTGTAAGTGGCCCCCTGCTCCCTGCATCTTACATGGTCTTCAGTCTGTGTGCCTCTGTATCCCCATCTCTTCTTGAAAGGACACTTGTCGTATTGGACCAAGGCCCATCCTAGTGACCTCATTTTACCTTCATTACCTCTTTAAAGGCCGTATCTCCAAATATATTCATATTCTGAGGCACCGGGGGTTAGGGCTTCATCGTAGGGATTTGGGAGCACATAACTCAGCTCCTAACAGTTAGTTCAGTAAACATTTCATGACTACTTACTGCATACCAGGCACTGTGCCAAGTGATGGGGACACATAAGCAAATAAGACTGTCCTCAAGAGGATCACAGTCTAGTGGGGAAAATACACACATAAACAGATAACTATTCTTCTTTGTGGAAGTGCAATGAGAAATGTACCAACCCAGCAAGACTGCCAAGAAGGGCCACCTGTCCTAACTTGAGGGGTTGGAGGTGGTCATGGAGGAGGTGATATCCGAGCTGACTACAAAGGATGAACATAAGCCAAACTGAGGTTGGGGAGAAGGGGAAAAGAGGACACTCCTGAGAGAAGAAACAAGACCCCAAGTGTGTAGATTCAATTCCAGGCCCACCACTTACCCACCAGCCCTGTGACCTTGGACAAACTTTCATTTTGTTAAACCTCCATCTAAAAACCTTCATCTAAAAACACTCACTTCTAAAAGTACTCCGGTGGAAGTGCCTGGCTCCTGAGACCCGATTAGCATTATTTGCTGAGTGTCCGAAGGAAGAGGGAAGAGACAAGATGCCGGCCTTGGCTTCCCACCCTGTTGCCCCCTCTAAGACCTGGTCACCCTTGACTTTCCTGCTCTCTCACCTCCTCCCCTAATTAATCACCGTGCTCTGGTCATGCCACCTCCTTCTTAGTTCAGAATCTGCCCACTTATCTTTCTCCCTACTGCCTCGCTCTGAACCTCTTCATCCAGGCCACATTTCTAGACTGACTTCCCCCAAGGGCCACTTTCTGTACGGATGCTGTCAGCCACCTACCCAAGTATCGGCCTCTCTTCCACATGGTGCAAAGCTAAGTGGATGCATCAAAGTGGGTCATGGAAAATTCATTCTCCTTGTCAGTGATTCATTTGGGAAGTGATCAGGGAATCCAAGCCTGGCCGAAGAAGAGTAAGGCAATCTACTGGAAAGCTTCAGGGAAAGTTCTCCTTGCTGATAAAGAGAGACACACAGGAAGAGACGTGGCCCCTCTCCTTGGGCCGGAGGGTATCCTGTCTGTGTGAGAGGCGTCACGCATGGGAGGGGTCACAGCCAACAGGCTGAGGACCACAGAGCAGAAAGATGGGAAGACCCTGGGTTCTCATGGCGCTGTGCAGCTGCCCAGCTGGACACGTGCCGCCGCCATGCTTCTTGCCGTGTGAGATAAGTGGCTCTTATCGCCTAGCTAGTTTCATCCGGGTTCTCAAGGATTTGCAGCATCTTGACTGAGACAGCTTCCCACCCCCGGTGTCAACTCTCAAATCCTTCTTGACCACACACTAGAGAGATCTGGTGGCAAGTCCGGCCATGTTGGCCTTTCTATGGCTTCTCCTTGGCATCAGTTTCAAGTCCAATTTCTTGGCATGGCCTTTGATACCCTTCCTGATCCAGCCTCTGCCTTCTCTACAACCCTACATCCTTTTACTTCCCTCTTTCCTGGGCCCTCTTGACCCCTCTTAACCCACCATTGCTACAATCTACTCTCAACCAACTGGGCGAGCCATTTCACCTTCGCATACTCAATTTCCTCATCTGCAAAATGGAAATACTCACGGTAGCTACACCATAAAACTGCCATGCAAATGAAATGAGTTCACGTATATAAGGAACTGATGCCCAGATTAATCTGTAAAGTGCTACATAAATATTGTCATGTCATTTCCCCAAATGTGCCTTTTTCAGGCTTCCTGTTTTTTTCCACTGGCCAGAGGCAGAAGACAGAGCCCTAGAAGACGGCAGAGTCACAGAATAGGAGGAGCCTGAGTCCCTGAACCACCACACAGTCATGTTGAGATATTATGTGTGCAAGCAATAAATCCAAGTATGAATTTGTTTGTTACAGCAGCCATCACTCCCCTAACTAACAGTGACTCCCCTACGCCATGCCCCCAGCTATCCTGCGATAAACCCTGTCCTCCAGACCGCCAGGCCGTGTTGCCCCTGTCAGTTTAGATTTTCCTTTCTCTCCTAACTAGAAGCAGGAGTGAGTCAATTGACCTTTAATTACAGTTATGGGTTGGATTGTGTGTCCCCCGGCCCCCTAAAAATATGTCGAAGTCATAACCCACATTACTTTAGGATACGACCTTATTTGGAATGGAGGTCACTGCTGATGTGATTGGTTAAGATGAAGTCATACAGGAAAACAGTGGGTCCCTAATCCAATATGACTAACAGCCGTACGAGGAGAAAGAGATGGACCCAGGCACGCACAGAGGGAAGACAATGTGAGGACAGAGATGCACAGGGCCAAGGCCATGTGACGATGGAGGCGGAGACTAGGGAGAGGCAGCTGGAGGCCAAGGACACCCAGGGTGACCGGCCACCACCGGAAGCTGGAAGAGGCAAGCAAGCATCCCACCCAGAGTCTCAGAGGGAGCGTGGCCCTGCCGACACCTTGATTTTGGACTTCTAGGCTCCAGAACTGCAAGAAAATAAACATTGGAAGCCACCTGGTGTGCGGTAGTTTGTTTCGGCAGCCCTGAGGAACTCCTACAGGTACCAGCTCTCACAGCAGGGTCAGAACCGGAGCTGCAACTTCATCAGTCCGCGTGGGTAGAAGGGAGGAAGGAAGGGAGAGATGGGGGGAAGGAGAATACGAAAGAAGAAGATGAAAGTGACTTTTGCTCCTGTTTGATCTCCTTCTAGACAGGTACCAGGGTTTTTTTTTCTTTAAGGCTCTGGGTATGCAAAGAGATTTCTTCCAGAGAATATGGTAAACATGGGCTTGAAGCCTCCTCCTGGAAGAAGTGAGGGAAGCGGAGGAAAACCTCTCCTTCAGATCACCGATTGACAAAATAATACAAGGTTATAAAGGTGGAGTATCCCTATGGCCTCATAAGCTTAGAGACTGAATGAAACACATTTTGAAAAAAGAAAAAAAAAAGCTATGAGAGGCAGCATTGCATAATTTCTGTTACGTGTCTTCTGGGCATCAGTAGCCTATAATGAGACTGCACCTGGGGTGGGAGCGGCTTGGTGGGGGAGAGTAGAGACGAGGGCGTCATTGCCAGGCCACAGCTCTGGACCCTCCCAGAGCTGTCCAGGTCATGGGGTGGGGGTGGGTTGTGGCAAAGACCTGAGGGCAGCAACAAGCGCCCTGGGAGGGCAGCTGCGGGGCAGGGGTAAGGCAGAGGCCGGATGGCGGGCTTGCCAGCCTGCCACGCTCGGGATGGACAGAGCTGCTGTCCCAACTATGGTGGTGTAGCCGTTGACAATCCGCTCCTGGGAGAGATGGGGATTGTGGTTTTCCATCGCTGCTTTAGCAAATGACCACAGATTAGGGGCTTAACACACAACTTACCATCTTACAGTTCTGGAGGTCATCTCAGAAAGAGTTTCACGGGGCTAAAATCAAGGTGTCAGCAGGGCTGCATTCCCTTTTGGAAGTTCTAGGGGCGAACCATTTCCTAGCCTTTCAAAGCTCCGAGAAGCTGTACGGTTTCCTTGTCTCCTGTCTTCAAAGCAAGCAACGTTGGGCTGAGTCTTCATCTGCCAGCTCTCTGGGTCTCCCTCTTCTACCTCCTTCCTCCACCTTTAAGGGCCTTTGCGATTACAATGGGTCTATTTGAATAATCTGAAGTAGGCCCCCTATTTTAAGGTCAGCTCATTAGCAGACTTAATTCCATTTGCAATGTTAATTCCCCTTTGTTGCGGAAAGTAACATGTCACAGGTTCCAGGGGTTAGAAAGTGGATATCTTTGGTGGTGGCTGGACATTATTGTCTTTTGTCTCTGACCCCCAAAGACCTACCAAAGGGTCCGTCCCACAAGCAAAATACAAATGCATTCACCCTACTTCTGGTACCACAATATTTATCAGTCAATGTTCAGCCAGAGAAGCAGAATCAGCAGAAAGTATATATTAAGTGATAAATTGCAAGGAACCTGCTTGCGTGATCATGGGGGCCGGCCAGGCAAGTCTGGAGTCTGCTGGGGGCGGGGGGGGGGTCGTTGTGTGTGTAAGGGCGGGGGCTGGAACTCTCAGGTATGGACTGAAGCTGCAAAATTTCCTCTTTTCTCAGGGAGGTTTCAAACCTGCCTTCCAGATCTTTCAACAGGATCAAGCCTACCTGGATGATCTAGGATAATGTCCCCTATTTAGAGGCAATTGACTATGGATTTTAATCACATCCTCAAAGTACCTTCACGGTAACACCTAGGTAAGTGTTTGATGGAATGAGTGGGGGCTGTAGTCAAACCTTGTTGATGTTTCAAAGAGACCATCGCACCCCATAAGGTGGCTCACTAAGGACCCAGTCCTTTGCCACAGCCCCTGTACATGTCAGAATAGATGACAATTTCTTAGGATGGTCCTCTCCGTGGAGTTAATGGGTCTAAGGAGCCCACAAAGCCAATTCTGGATCAGCAGGTCCTTAAGAATAAAGGGTAGGATTTCACATTTGTATTTATATTTACGTTTATATCTAACAGCGCCTAACCTAGTGTTCCTTGCGTAGGAGAGATGTACTCGGGAAATGATGGTTGGAAGAATTTTGTCTTTGTTGAGTAAATATTCTCTCCTGTTCCTAATCTGCCGACCCCTTTGGGTAGCCGCCAATTTGACTGCATTTCCAGCTATTAATTCAAACACTGGTACAAACTTGCATCCTATCGCAGTGCTGTATATGGCCAGGTGGCATTGGGGGGATAATGAGAAATCACCCTAGGGGTGGCAGTGGGGTGGAACGTTTGAGCAGATTAGAGGAAGAGGCCATGGCATCTCTTTATAGAGACATTTATAAACAAAAAGAGCCAGTATGCCTGGATCAGGGCGAATATTGACTTGTCTAGAGACAAGTATCCTCAGAAGGGCTTGACAGCCTGAGAGATCTCTTATTCCTAAGCGTTCCACGTCTTGGGGAGCTCCACAGTGCCCTTGATACCAAGGACAAAGAGAAGAGTCTAACGAGCCAAGCCTTCGAGAACATTTTTCCCTAACTCCTTATTTTACAGAGACTCAGAGTAGGAGAGCGATTTGCCCAAAGTCACACAGTCAGCTGCAGGCAGATGGGTCTGGAACCAGAGGCCAGGTCTTGTGATTCTTCTGATGCACTCTTTAATTTTCACTATGCTGTTGTGTCAACTTCAGGGATGTCACATACTCAGAACTCAGTCGAAGCACCCAGAAGAATTGGACATATTTCTCCAAAGTTCAAATGATGGGAAATCAAAAAAGTGACTTAGACATCTTTAAGATCTGCCCATTAAGTGAGCATGCATTCTAAATAAAAATAGTTGCAACTTAAGAAAGATTCTCTGTCCATTCTCTTCAACCAAACTACCTCCCTGGGGCACATGGGTGGCTCAGTCAGTTAAGCGTCTGCCTTCAGCCCAGGTCAGGATCCCAGGGTCCTGGGATCAAAGCCCACATGAGGCGCTCTGCTCAGCAGGGAGTCTGCTCCTCCCCCTGCTCATGCTCTCTCTCACTTACTCTCTCTGAAATAAATAAATACAATCTTTAAAACCAAACTCCCTTCCTGAAGTCCATCCAATATGGGAGTTCTGGAACCCCCTATGTCTTCACAGGATCATTGGATACTTGTGATTCACTGGCTTGAGCAATCTCATGAAAACCAAGCCTAAGTGAACATGTTTCATTTGCACGTAACTGGGTCACTACCTAAAAATAATTCATGGGATGTATCACAATTTATTTTTGTTTCCCACTGTCCTTTTAATGATTTATTCAACGGGAGAAGTTTTCCCTTTGTCCATAGTTATAATCCTGGTCCTAGGCATGTTCCACAGACTGATGGCTACAATGGGCCGAAGTCTCAGATGACCTCCCAGATTGCCACCGCTGGCGCGAACATCCTGTACCCCTCCCACTGAGTGATATGCTGAGATAGTCACTCTCCTGAGGACCTTACACCACAGAAGACTCCTTCCTAGCAGACTGCATGGAGATTCTCCTACTAGGAGCTGAGGACCCTGGGCTGACAGCTAGCAAGAAAATCGGGGGCCTCAGTCCAACAACCACAAGGAACTCAATTCTGTCAATAGCTTGCAAGAGGTTCCCAAGATTCGGATAAGAACACAGTCCAGCAAATACCCTAATTTCAATGCCTTGTGAGACGGGGAGCAGAGAACCCAGCCAAGCAAAGGCTGACTCCTAACCTATGGAAACTGAGATAATAAATGGATATTGTTTCAAGCCACTGGGTTGGCGGTAATGTGTTACACAGCAGTAGGCAAGTACAGCTGGCCCTTGAACAACACAGCTTTGAACTGCACAGGTCCACTTAAATGCAGATTGTTTTCAATAAATGCAGTACAGTACTGCAAATATATTTTCTCTTCTTTATGATTTTCTTAATACCATTTTCTTTTCCCTAGCTGACTTGATTACTGGAATGCAAACGACAAAGGATAGTCGGAAGGCAGGCAGGTGAGGACAAGGGGCCACCCACCCTCAGAGGAAACCACCCTTAAAAGACTTTTACACCACCCTAGAAGGAGGCCTCCACCCTTTCCCATGTGACAAAAACCTGATCGGATGACAGGCGCAGGAAGGGTTAATCAGATTAAAACAGCCCGCCTACAAGCCCATAAAAACCCCTAGCTTCAGAAATTCTGGTGGCAACCTCCCCAGTCCCCTCCCTCCTCAGCCGCCGCACCACCGGGCCCTTCGTGGGGGGTGGGGGGGCAGCCCACGCAGGAACGTAAGGATTCTGAGGCAGCAGCCCCGCCAGACCTACACATCTTCAACGTCTGTTCCAACACCACTTCGGTGTGTGGTCCTGGGGACGCAAGGCTACCTCCGGGTGGCCAGGCAATCGCCCCAGTCCTTGAGGACCCCCTTGGGCCCGTCTGGCCTCCTGCCAACCCTGCAGCCAGGGCCCAGCAGGCCAGAGTGCTAAGGCCCTGGCCGAGGGACCCACCCCTTTAAACTTGAGAAGCAAGTCCCAGCCAACTCTCCCTCCTCCACTCCACCTCGGGCCCTGGTTGAAATCTTATCTCTTTTTGGGCTGAGAAAGAGACTGTTATTCTCCACAGTCTGGTGCCTGATATAAAATCTGTGCTCTGAGCCCCCTGGCTTTGGCTTTTGATATTTAAAGCCAAGCTTTAGAAATTCAAAAATACCCTTTTTTCTCTCGAGCACCTTGCCCTCAGAATTGAAATCCGTGGCTCTCAATACCATTGCCTCTACAATAGATTTACAAAAGGCTACTTAAGAGCTCAAAAGCCAGGAAAGGGACTCTTTGTTCTCTCAGTACGGTCCCTACCCTCAGGGCAATGCAAGCAAAAGCCCCGCTGCACAACACAGGGTAGAGCCGGCAGTGAGAGGGTTAAAGGAAGAGCGAGAGCACCAAGTTTAACAAAATCTGACGGCAATCTGACGGCGAGGCATCTGTAAAATGCTGAGGTGTTTCCCCAAGGCATCGCTAGGCGTGGTTTTCAGGACTCATTCCAGCAAAAGTACTAATAAAGACGAACAATAAATATTATAAATATTGACACAAGCCGTTGACCTGGAAGTTTATTATGATCACTTAGGAGCATTTGCTAATTTAAGCTTTCTGAAAATAACCTGGGAGTTGCTACAAGGTGCAACTTTAAATGAGTGCTTATTTTATAGCTGGAAGAGTATATAAAAATATAAGAATCCACAATTAGCTGGACAACTAATTTTGATAAGGTACAAAGACAAGCCAGTGAATAAAGGATGATCTTTAGAACAAAGGGTGCTGGGACAATTAGACATTCATATTTTAAAATAATAACTTTTTAAAGATTTTATTTATTTGACAGAGAGAGATCACAAGTAGGCAGAGGCAGGCAGAGAGAGGGGGAGAAGCAGGCTCCCCACTGAGCAGAGAGCCCAATGGCGGGGCTCAATCCCAGGACCCTGAGATCATGACCTGAGCTGAAGGCAGAGGCTTCAACCCACTGAGCCACCCACGGGCCCCAGGTTAGGACTTTTTATCAAATAAGACTTTTTATCAAAATAAGAAGTGAAAACAGTAGCATCAAAAACATGATCCATAAAAACAAAATTGATAAATTGAACTTTATCTCAACTAAATTTCTGCTCTTTGAAACACACTGTTGAATGAAAGACCCCCAAACAGGGAGAAAATCTTGGGATATATCTGACAAAGGTCTGGGAGCCAGTATAAATAGAAAGATTTTAAGATTCAATAATAAAACAAACCACACAATTTTTTTTAAAGGAGCAAAAGATCTGAAGACAGGAAAAGATGCTCAACATCCTTATTCATTACAGAAATGCAAATTAAAACCACAATGAGTAGTCATTTCACATCTGGTAGAAAGATCTACAATAAAAAGTCTGGCCACATGAAGTGTGGGTAAGGAGCTCTCATGCACTGCTGGTAGGAATGTTGAATGAATGGTACCACCACTTTGGAAAACAGCGTGGCAGTTTCTTAAAAAGTTAAATACAAGCCTAACCCTATGGCCTAGCCATTCCTCCCTTAGGTATTTGCCTAAGAGAAATGAAAGCCTATATCCATACAAAG
>CM053613.1:80262281-80293975 GCA_028646535.1 Procyon lotor | reverse complement strand
ATCACTGGACACACTCACTCAAGGACCCAGGCAAGGCCTGCCTCTCAGCCACAGAAGGCACTGGTCCCCTCCAAGGCCCCTGGAGCCCTCAGGCCTGCTGTACCTCATGGCAAACGGCACAGCCCTGCCCCAGACCTACACCCACAGCCAACCAAGCTCTGCGAGTTTGCTCAGAGCTGCTCTGACTTGGAGCTTGGGCTCTAATGAACAGATGGCATAAATAAGGGAAGGGATGGAGAATTCAAGGTAGAAAGCAGGTGAGGAGGCATTCAAGGTTGATGGGCTCTAGTCCCTGCATCCACAGGACTGGGAAAATACAGGGCAAGGATGCTCAGTTTGGGAATGTGTGGTTTCCTACTGATGCAGCCTCCTGGGCCGGCCCATTCCTGCCATCCGGGGCCTGGGACGTGCCTTCGTAGCTGGCACCACCAGCCCCCAGGAATATGCTCCTGGACAGCCACCCAAAACAATTCCTAAAACACCACACTGCTATAGACTTCAAGGTCCTTACGCTGAAATCCTAACCCCACTGTGATGGTTTTAGGAGGCAGGGCCTTTGGGAGGTGCTTAGGTCACGAGGGTGGAGCCTTCGTGCATGGGATCAGTGCCTTTGGAAAAAGCAGCCTCAGACAGCTCCCTCTCCCCTTCGGCCAAGTGAGGACCACAGCTATCACTGACCCAGGCACTGAATCGGCCAGCACCTCGATCTTGGACTTCCCAGCCTCCAGAACTGTGAGAAATAAGTGTTTGTTGTGTAAGTCCCCTAGTCTGTGATATCTTTGTGATAGCATCCCTAACAAATTATAACCACACAGAGCTAACATCTTTATTTTACTTTACCTATTGAACCCAAAGCTCAGGGAAGGGAAGGCCCCATTCATTAGTGATAACCACCACCATGTTCGCCAACCAACATTTATTGACACATTGGTAAATGGCACCAAGTTAGATATTGGCTCACCGACTCCCAATCCCTGCATATACAGGCGCAGGTGTGTGTGTGTGTGTGTGTGTGTGTGTGTGTGTGTGGTGTATTGAAGCCCGCATGGGTTGGAAATAGAGGCCCTCAGTATTCTTCAAGGCAAACCTTGGTTTCCATTTCTTGTTGATCAAATACATTACTTTGTTTATCTACCTACACTGTGGATGAAGGGGTTTAAGGGCAGAGATTTATCCTTTAAATTAAACAGTAAGGCAATGGATCTTAAACAAAAATACTTCCAGAGTTCCTCCATAGAATGTGTAAGTCCTGGGAGCCAAGGAGTGCGGAACAATTCTGGCCAAGTGACTGGCACTTGCCTGAGCCTTGATGCTTTCTGTCCCCAGCAGGGAGTAGGGATGAGAAATGGAAAAGGAAGAGGGAAAAAAAAAATTTGTCCCTCTTAGATAACTGTCTACCTCCTCACTAGTCAGATTCTCTCAAGTAGTTCAGAACCACGTAAATTTCCACCCCTAGTCACTCTCCACCTAGTTGAACTTTAGAAATATATGCTAATAACAAACAAACATGGATTTGGGCCTCTTGGGCATTCGGGATGGGACAGAGCACCACGTCTTTCTCTTGAGATATCAGACTGTGGCCACTGCCCAGCGGATCCACAGAGCTGTTCACACTAAACCACAGACCGCATGGATAGGCAGGTAATCTACTGACCAAATCAAAGGGGTGCCATTCCCGTCGTGGTCACACAGAGTGGTATATTCATTGTGACAGTCTTCCAGCAGATGGCAGTGATGCGTCTTGAGGAAGGAGCCCTTACTTATCACTTGTACGGAGCACCGGCTAAGCTAGAGGCCATGCTGCAATACCTAGCGTGTCTGGTTCACCTACTCGACGGTGGATGCTTTTCTGAAGAGAAATGGTACTGGGAATACAAAAACAGTCAGAAGGCCAGGCCATCCCAACCTGTGTCTCTATGACATATCCATTGTGTCTGTGCCAGCCTTGATTGGAGATAGAGAAGTGGTGGACAGACAGAGGCAAAGAGACTAGCTGCTGTCTAACCTCCATCCTGGTTCCTGACCGCATCCTAGTGTGGAGGAAAGCATGGGGAATGAATGTCTTTCTCACTGCTCTGGCCACACCGCCCAGGAGAGTGCTGGACACAGAAAGGGTGCACCATACAAGTTAGTTGAGGGGAGGATGGATGGTTGAATGGATGGATGGATGGATGGATGGATGGGTTCAGCAGACACCTGCGGAATGCTTGGGTGTGCTCTCCTATCATTTGGTTCATTTGCTCCAGCTGGTCTTCAGAGACAGCTAGCAAAAGCAATGCCCAAGGACTTCTCTGAAAGAAAGCAGAAACCACCAGAATGAATTCACTTAAAAGATCTCTCACCAGGAAGCAGCCCTTAGAGAGTCCCCTTTCTGGAGGAGCAAATCTCTTCCTTAATCACCACGTGCTGCTGCTCACTCTGATCACTCACTCAGTCCAGCTGTCTGTCCCACCTCTCAGCAAAACCTATTTAACAAATCCATTTGCAAGTCTAAAATGCAATCACTGGCTCCCTCCTCAGCATGTTAATCTCCTAAGGGCCTTCTCGGAGCCAGAGCCGGGCTGGAGCCCCCGGCTGGCTAGCTGGGTGTGGTCCCGTCTCTCCTCCCACATTTCTGCTGCTCCATGAAAGCCACCGACAAGGCAGAAATAGCAACCAGGCAGAAGTCTGGGCTAGGGCTGAAACACCTCTGCTGGGGATTTTCAAGGGCAGACTGGCCTTGGACCAATCAGCTGGCGAGGCTTAGGCAGAAAGGCTGCACACACACACCCCCCCCAGGTCAAGCCTCGGGTGCAGAGGGCTCCATCCTGCTCATCGCGACGCGATGCCCGCCCACACGGTGAGCCCACTGCTGGAGGCAGATCAGCAGCCCAGGAGCCGCCCGGACTCCGTGGACAGCCCGGCTTCCAGAGGTACTCCGTGGATGCTCAGTGAGCTGAACAGCTCCGGGCGAAGTTGCTAGGGTGGAACCTAACTCCTTCTTTTGTCCAGAACCAGCCCACTATTCTTTCCAGTAGCAAGTGTTTATGGGGCACCTGCCATCTGGCACCGTGCTGGGTGTGGAACGTTCCAAAGAACAAACAGGCATGGCCCCTGCCTCGTGGAGTTTGTGGGCAAGTGGGAAGTAGAAACCAGAAGTTAAATGCACTGCCAAGTGCCAGATCAAGGGCACCGGACCCGATCCAAAGGATTCCTGGAGGAAGTGGGAATTAAGCGGGCCTTGAGGGACAGAGGAGTTAACAGGCGCAGCCAAGGCTTGGGCCCAGAGCAAGCATGGTGCATTCTAACACGTCAAAATTCAGACTGGCTGGGTCTGCGGGGTGGAGAGAGGCCAGAGAGGAGGGTGGGGGAGCCAGATGCCCAAGAGCCTTCTTTGCCAGCCGGCCTGGAGTCTGCATTTCCAGGGGGCGAGGGATCAACAGGGAGGATCAACAGGCTTTGGGGGATATTTGAGGCCAAAGCAAGTTAGGGATGAGGGCACTGGCAAGGCGGAGACAGTAAGGAATTCTGGTGGCCTGGAAACCATTTCTGAGTATTTATGGAAAATTCTCTCCCCTTCCTGCCCTCCTTCCCTGAGAGATGCACTTGGGTAGAAAAGAAGGTTATAAATCACCTCCCTCATATTCCATACTTTAGAAAGGATTTTCATCTCCACCTCCTCGTGTGATTCTCTAAGAAGGTGGCAAGTAAGATCCCCCTCCATGTTACAGATGAGGAAACAGACCCGTAAGGTAAACTGAGGCATCTAAAACTGCACAGTAAATACAGCTGCATGGAGAACTACCTCTTTGCCTAACCGAAGGCTGTAACATAGATTATGGACGACCTTGGGTGGGACAAGTGGCCGAGCGCTCACCCCAGTGAGTGACAGCACAGGCCCGAGAGTCTTCCCGCCCTATTTCCACCTCGGCATAGAAGGAGCAAATGGCCAAGGCAGGAGTGGACCCCCAAAGTTCTGAGAGCTGGCTCAGTGCCCTTGGCATGGCAGGCTGAGCAAAAGAGACCTCAGAAGCCACCCTGCTTGAAGTCTGGGGGAATCAAGCAGAACGCCTACAACACACAAAACACCAGGGTCCGATTTGAATAGGTGTGGGCCCATCCCACGCCAAGCCCTCAGCACCACATGAATGGCTGGGAATTCCAACCACTGCCCTAACTTCCCCTCCCTCCGCACTCCCTGCCTCCCGAGGGGGTGTCGTCGTTATGGGGCCTCCTCACCAGCTTCTGGAAACTTGGCCTGTCCTCTTTTTAGACACTCCGCCCCCCACCCCACCCCGTCGCACCAAGGGCAAGAGCCAGCGCTCTCTTGGGCATGCTGCTTAAGTAGGAAAAGAAATAATCCCACTTGGAACAGCAGCGGCAAACGGCCTTCGGTCAGAGGGCCTTTCTGCCCTTCTCCCAGTTCCTGGGTATCCTCTCTACTAGAAACGCTTTTCAGGACAAGGGGGAAGAGAGAGGGGAGGGGAGGGTGGAGATGGACATTATTCTTCAGAGGGTCTTTGTTGCTGTAATTTCCATCTTTCTCCCCGGGCTGAGAGCCCCCACAGAGCCAGAGCCGGGAGGGCTGCTCAGTGCCATGGAGACAATTGTGATATCAAAGGGAGAGGATTATGGCTCCGGTGGGGAGGGAGGAGCAGGAGCGCCAGCCGGAGCTAGAGACAGCCAAGAGAAGATGACAAGTCACTTAGGCCCCGGGTTGAGAGCCGGTGGCAGACTCTGAGATGCAGAGACAGGTCTTGTCAGTTCTGAAGGACCGTCAGTGTCACAGGAAACGACACTCTCTTTAACAAGGAGCCATCCCCTGAAGTGGGAGAGGCTGGAGCGCCATAGCCGGTGGCCAGGCGAGGGGCAGGGGCAGGGTCACGCCCACGGCAGAAGGCTGTCCTGCTAACAGCAGCTTGGCTAAGGCAAAGAAGAGGGGACCCGCCAGAAATGCCAGGATGAGGCCCACGGGACCTGAGTATTCCGGGCCCAGATGATTTGGACAGACCTGCACGTAGGAAGGGCTCAAGAAGCAATCGCCGGAGAGGACAGCCACCTCAGAGGTGACTCCCAGGGCCACCCATTGACCAGGATATACCGTAAGCTCACCTTGTGCCCGGCGCCACGCTAGGCAAACTTGTAGGGCGCAGCACAATAGCAGCCATGCTTCCGGATTGGCTGCAAATACATAGATAAATGGCACGTCCATGCCTGACCTCTCAGAGCTCACTGGGAAGAGGTGGGCAGGAAGTGGCTACGCTGGAAGGCACCTGTGAGGAGAAGCGGCAGCACGAAAGAAGAGCAGAGGCTAGGTGATTCCATGGAAACCTCCTCTGGGCCTCAGTGTCCCCATCTGTACAATGGAGCACCTTGCACTCTGGGCTCTCTAGGGCGCCGCACCAAAGGCACTCTCCTCAGCTTCCAGCCAGGGTCTGTCTAGCCTCTCGTCCTCCTGCAGCAGCAGGGAATGGTCCCTGGCACCCCCATATCTCAGGATACAACTACCGCGGGCCATGATTTATTCCCAAGCAGAAGGAAAAAGCTTGGTGTCTTTGAGGCAGCTGGTGACATCCTCCCGGAGCCCCCCCACTGCTATCCCACCCCACCACACCCAAAATAAATCGGGGAGACACATTTTCCAGGCTCTCCCCCGACACATCTAATGGATATCAGATGGGAGCGTCCGCATAGCAAATAGGAATCTAATCTATCCCCTCGTTCAGCCAAATGGAAACAGCAGGATATCCATGGCTGAGCCTCTGGCTTCTGGCGGGGGACACGTAAAAGGAAAATGGAAACAGATTACAGTCAGTCTGATATCCAAATAACAAATAGGTATCCCGGAGAGAAATTTGTTTTATTGATGTTCGGGAAGAGATCCACTGATTTCCTTGTCTGCTCTGCCTTGCCACTTTAATTGAGGAAGGTGCTAGTTAAAAGCCAAAGGAAAAAGAAAATGAAAGAAGGTGCTTAATGTCTGGCAGGCACCTGTTCCCATGTACACAGAGGCACGCGCGCTCACACCGCACGGCTCTCTGGAATAAATGCTCCCGACAACCCAAAGTGTCAGTTGGAACCGGCCACTGATTGGGCACAGTTCATTCTCCCAGGGGTTGACAGGTGTTCCGGGCTTCAAGGCAGATGGATTGCGAGCGCGAAGGAATCGGCCGCTGGGCCTGGTGCCAGGGGGTGGGGCCTGGGGATGTCGATTCCCCAGGGAGCTGCTGAGGCCGGCCTGGGATTCAGGCAGAGAAGGGGGGTGGCCTCCCAAAGGTCAGGGAGGGCCCATGGGATCTTAACAGCCATCACAAAACTCCCAGCTCTGGACCTCCCGAAACTGAGGGAAAATGAAGCCAAATAGAGAAAGGAAGGCAATCAGCTCAAAGGAAAGAAGCAATGGGGTAAGAAAGACCAAAAGCGCGTCGTAAGGTCTCAGCGCCCCGCCAGCCCCCGATGTTTCATTAGCATGGGGGCCATGGTCTGCCTCTGAAGATGCCAGGGAGGAGGGGAGATGTCTGTGATACTATAAATAGAGTTTATAGGCTTTGGTTTATCTTTATGACAGACCCAATAAATAATTTACTGGTCAGTAAAAGATCAAAGACATTGCAAGAGCTGCAGCCTGAAACATCATAACGTCTAATGTTTCTGTGGAAGCTCTACCAACCATGCAAATTTACTACTTGATGGGCTAAGTTTATGGCCTTGAGCCCTGGTCCCCAAAAGCTAAAGAAAACAGAATAAACAAACACCGGGACCAACAGACATAGGAAGAAATGTAATTTATAACAGCTGGAGTAACAGCGCAGCCGACCCCACGGGGTTAGTCCCTGTAATTGTGAGAAGCTGCACTGACCCAGCCCCACCTGACCCTGTACCTGCCCCCAAAGAATCTCGGAGGGGATGTGCATACTTACAGAAGCCAACAAAAGTATGTGATTGACCTTCTGAGAAATCATTGCAAAGGAACTGAAGATGTGAGTGAATGGAGAGTGAACAGCCCTAAATCCAGTTAAGGCAACGTAGGTACTTTACCAGGAGGACTGGCCGTGCTCAACATGAAGGTCCGGGAATCCCTGCAGGGGGCGGGGGGGAGGGGGGCCTTAATAACAGAAGAAGGTACTAGGCTCGGATCCTGGAAAAGGAAGCCCAAGGTAGGCCCTACCCATTCTCTTCCTGCCCAGCTCTATCCTTGTGTTCAGGCCACGGGGCCCAGCTCTGTCTCCTTTCACACCCCCCTCCCACCCCCTGCCGAATGCAAAACAGCTCCTCCTTGGCCAACATGGGCCTTGGGATGTGCACACTGGCAACAGGCCTCGGGTAGAGGCCCCGGGAGCCAGCTTGGGGCTGTTTGGACAGGGAATCGCCAGGTCCCAGGTGAGGGGAGGGCCAGAGCGAGGCCCTCTGAAGCACAAGCTCAGGGCAAGGGCTTTATTCCCTGGGTCTGCAATGGTAGTAGCCTGAGGAACGAGTGCCGCTGGGGTCCCTCCTGCACTGGCTAAAAGGGAGAGACACAGACCCACCCAAACATTCCAAGTTCTTAAGAGCAGGTGCAGGAGTGATGAGGGATCAGTGGTTCATGGGGCCTCACTGTTTACGGGCTTCCACAAGCCCCTAACCCATGTTCCTTTGGGCTGTTGGGTCATTCTCTATTGTTCCGGAACAAGAAGCTCCGAAGAGCTGATCGAAGTCTCTGTCCACTGCCAGGAACAGCCCCTTTTAAATGACTCCACTGTAATTCTTCTCTCTCGGTCTCTTTATGACTTAGCGCGCATCAGCGCCCCTTGAGCCCAGTGGCCTCAGGGTACCCTTGTCCCTGGTGCCCTACCCTCTTCACAGGGCCACCGCCGGCCTTTGGGGCGGGAGGAGTCTTTGTTGTAGGGGATCATCCTGCTTGTGGCAGAGTATTTAGGATCCCTGGTGCTGATCCCCTGGGGGAGACCCAGAATCTGTCCTTGTCATTGACAGTTCTAAGCCCCGCCTCTCCGGTGTGCAATACATCCTCCCCCATCGGAATCACTGCTCCAGCTGCAACTCGGGAAGGAAAACATGGGGCCAGACACGAAGGATCAGCCAACTGGGAGACCCGGAACGGACCGGTACCACAGATGAGACGGAACTGGGGACGGATAAATGATCGGGCAGGGGCCACCCAGACAATTTGCCATCAACCTCACGTACGCTTGCAGATTGATACAATCAGCAAATTGGCATTTTGTTTTCTTTAATGGGAGAGAGAAGTGACGGCATGCTTGAACCCGGCTGCTGCCTTGAAAGAGACAATCGGCCATTGCCCTGTCTCCCGAGGCTCCCCCCAGAATCCCTTTGGGATGTAGAGACCTGATGGGATTAAACAAATAGAGATGTCTTTGCTCCCTCTACTCAATCCCAGCCCGCCCTTCTCCCACCTCGCAGGCCGTCCTATCCCTAATGGAAGCCAACTGCTGATGAATTGGTGGCAGGTTGCTCTGCCGTCTTCCTAAGTGGTTCCCCCCCACTTAGGGTAGGAGGCAGCTGCTGGCAGGGTCAGCAAGAGTGTCAGACTGTCAATGAGCGGGCCAGCGGCTCCATTCATTAGAGCAACTCAATGCAGTGCCTCAGGCCCAGACAGCAGCTGGGGCTGGGGTGAGTCAGAACGGAGGGTCTCCCGGCCTACACTCCCCCCTCCCCTGCCTGGCAGCTCTCTGCCCATTTCCCCTGCCCCCTCAGTACCCAGCTTCAGGAGAGTCCTCCTCAAGGGGAGGGCTGAGGCAGGAGCACCTCAGGGTCCCAGCCAGGAGGACTCTCTCCTTCCACTGCAAGGAGGGGGAGGATTGAAGAAGGTCCATCTCTATCCTGCTTTGCCAGTTTTGTCTTCCTATAGCATGAACCCACCATGGTCCTTGTATTACAGGCCCTATCCCCACATCCCCGCATCCCTGCACACATCCGATCCACACACTTGGCCCAGGGGCCCATGGGCCCGGAATTCCCAGAAGGATGCTGAGTGGACACCCCATGGGACATGTGGCATGTGACCAGCACCCTCGCTATCTGGGTCCTTTCCCTTATCATCATCTAAAATCATGGGAGAAGGCCCCTGCTGCTGTGGGGACCACAGGAGAGCAGTTCTGCTTCCATAGCTTGTCTCTGTCTTCCTCTGCTCTGAAACAAATCACTTGTGACATTGGCGCTTGCTCCTGAGAGTGCAGCCAAGTACATCACGAAGCCTCTGGAACCATAGGGTATGCAGCAATACCAGTATACGGCACAGACACTGATAATTACTCTCCTTACCACTTACTGAGCACCCACCAGCACGCGTTAGTCTCTGCACCAAGCTCTTTAGCTCTATTATCTTACTTGATCCTAACAGCGATCCCGCCAGTTAGGTATTATGATTATCCCACATTTTTAATGCCAAGGCAACTGAGGCTCAGAGAGGCTAAAAAACTTGCCAAGGGCCCCCTCTGCACGATGCTCTGCTCCGTGGCACGTGGTACCTAGGACAGAGACATCATAAATAACTTGCCAAGTGAAAGAGTGAATTAAACACTCAACTTTGTCTTCAGTGATGTAACTTCCTAACCCCACCCCGCAGCCAAACCATTTTGTTTATCCAATAAATACCTATTGAGCACTAAGTCAATTTTGTTCACTGCTGTGAGGGGATACAAAGAAGCAGCCACTGGAAAAGTTAATGGAAACATTCAACTAATAAAAAGTTAGCAACATTTAGCGTTAACTTGAATTAATTTCAAGGTTATCTGTTTCCCCTTTTAGCTAATTAAACGTTAGTGAAATGGTGCATAACTAGTTGACTACAGAGTAATGTAGCAAAAAGAACACAGGATTTGAAGTCAGGGGTCTTGGGTTCCAAAACCTCACCAGCTCCTCAGCACACAAAAATGGACAAGACACCTGACTTCTCTGAGCCTCTGTCTTTGTTGCCGATGTGAGTCTGAGGGTCGCTTAGCACCATCAACTGTGGTCACGGCCATCTGGACAGAAGATGCACAGCAGTTAAGATTTATAAATCTTAAAGCTCCAGAAACACGGGAGGGAAATGGTATTCTCTCTCTCTCTTTTTTTTTTCGAAGATTGAAAATCAGTCCGTTGACAGTGTTTAAATTTTTTTTTGAAAGCAATAATGGGCAATTTATCCATAAGCTCATAAATTTGCTTGAAACTTTCCCTGAAAACAATTTGTTCTTTCCACATAATTTGCAGGGTGACAATATAACAATGTTGCTAGAGTACCATGTCAAGGATTTTTTAATTTGGTGATAGCAGAGAAGGGAAACCATAATTAAAATAAGGCAGGACACTGACAGGGCTTAGTGCCAGTAACCTGGTCACTGGGCTTGCTTCTCATTTTCCGTGGCGCTCACACGGGGGGTGTTTTATAGAAGTGGGGCACCTTTCTTTCAGTCCAGCGGGATTACAGTTTTCCCCGAAGACACAGCTGGCGTCTCCGTGACCTTTTCACCATGGCCTCAGCTCAGCACCCCACCGAAAGGAAAGGGTGTGTTTATTGCCTAGACCTCAATTATAAAGGAAGCTTGAATGAGGGTCACGTTCAACGGGAAATACTAAAAATTTCACGTTTAGATTTGAGTTTGGGTTGAGGGATCCTTTGGGGGAAAGAAGCAAAGAAAGGAGCTGACGTCTTGGGGGTGAGGTGGTTTGGGCAGGTGAGCTGAGCCTGTCCCATCACCATCGGCTGTTGCGATGCCAGCAGATGATACTCAGCGAGTACACTTCCTTTGTCCAATGCTATGCTCAGCTTATCTAATTCTCTCCACAAGTATAAAGCACAATGAGCAGTCCTACTTTACAGATGAGGAAGCAAAGGCCCAGCAAGGTCACGAAACTGGACCCCAGCCTCCACCACCCTGTCCTCACCAAACAAAACCCACAGCTTGTAGAAGGGCAGCTGAGGTCTCCATTGACCCCGGAGCCCCAGGCTCCTGACTACTGTGTCACCCGCCCCCCGACGCAGCAGGCAGAAGAAAGTCATCTCGCTCTCCACTCCCAATGAGACCGTTCTCCAACTTTCCAAACAGGAGAGAGCCAGAGAGAATGATGATTTCTTTTTCATTCAGCTAAGTCCAGACTTGTGCCAAGACTGACAGAGCTGGGCAGCACTTGGCCTCTGGCCAGTGTGGCTGTCTTTCCACTGACGGGGACTGATCCAGGTTGTGACATTGCTGACTCAATTTGGCAAACCTACACGTGTACTAGAGACAAGGTGGGGGCCGCCGCTGCCATGCAGATGAGCAGGAGGCGTTTCTTGGTTGAGAATGTCTACCCCTCCCAGTCATGAACGGAGTGCAATGTGGGAGTTGAATGCAGGAGAAATTACATGGCCTGTTACCAAGTATTTTTAATAGCCACATCCTTCAACTTCTCCCCCTTGCTTTACAACCTAACCACAGGAGGAGATGGACGCCTGGCAAGCCGTGAATCTTGCTCAGAAAGCCACTCTCTCCCGCTGTAAGTGGAGTCACGTGAATCAGGAGCCTGGTCCGGTGACCGGCAGTCACGTGCGCGTGTGTGCACGAGCAGACACACTCCCCAGTAGTCCCATCAGCACTAGGGCCCGTTGGCATTTGTGGTTCCTCATTGCCCAGTCGCAGTGGGGGACTTACACTCTCAAATTCTCAGACAAGGCTTTCAGAGGGAAAAAAAACTATTACGGAGAATGTTGGATGAATGAATATTTATCATTGGGAAACTCCAAAAGAAAAAAAAAATCTAGTTCTAAAAACATTTCAAGTCTCTACACACTTTTAAGCAACTTCGAGTTGAGTCATTTTAAATTGTTACACTAAAACCCTGACCCTTATTTAACTAAAATGATGTCATAGATAAGACGCGAACCTTTTAGCTTGTTAGTAACTGGTTTATTCATACCCTCCCACCTGTGAAATATTGCCTTTGCCCACAAGGAGGTCGGGCCTAGTAGGGACGATGAGACAGGTACCTAAATAATCTCAGTTGAAGGTACCAGGTGATCAGTGCCACGTGTACAGGGTTAGAAAGGAAAGGGTGCATTTGCTTCTTGGTGGGCAAACAGAGGAGACTTCCTGGAGGGGTCTTCCGGAGAGGAAGTGGAAGAACAAGCAGGACTTTACTAGGTAGATTTGGAGGGAACAGCGAGGAAAGGAGAAAGACTCAGAATTGGGTTAATGGAATGAAAAGTGGGCCAGTTTAACTTGAGCATGAAGTTTATGTAGGGTGATGAGTGGGAGCTAGAATTGGGAATGTAAATTGGGACCAGATTATGCTGAGTTTTGAATGTCAAGGTAAGGCTTCTGGGGTTTATTTGGGACCCAATGGGGAGCCGTTGAAGGTTACTGAGCAGGGAAGACAAATGATCAAATTAGTTTGTTCCCAGTCCCTGTTTTCTGAGATTGTATGATCCTTTCTGGCAGATACTACGTACAGCCACAGACGGAAGCCAAACCCCTCTCCTAGGCAGAGGCTAACCTGGCGGTGCTTCCTGCCTGCTCTCCATGCCCAGAAAGCTCTCGAACAAGTCCCCTTTCTGGGCATGCAGCCTGGGTCAGCTTCCCTGAACTCCTCTCTCTAACTCCTGCCCTATGGAATGCGCCCCACATTTCTTAAATGAGGCTCCAGATTCTTCCATAGCCCTGATTCAATAACAGCAAACCTTTCTCTATTCCCAGAAAAATAAGTTAATTGATGATTGCCTTAATTATAAATTTTTCAACTACAAATTTATTTTTGAATGTTGGCCTCTGCTACAGTTTGCCTTTAAGACTCTTGTATGCGAAGCTCCTGGATTTCGTACAAAATTATATTTTTAATTAACCTGGGCTTTGAAGTTGGGCCCGTCGGGATTAGAATCCTTGGTCTACCACGTACTAGCTCTGTGACCTTCAGTGAATCAACTGCCATTTCTGGGCCTCGATACACTCATCTGCAAAATGTGGGCACCTATGCCCTTCCCACCTGGGTGTTACAAGAACTAAATGAAATTAAACACGGGTGGAGTGCCTAGCCAAGTGGCAGGCACTTTGAAGGACTCAACAAGTACCCTATCTCCCATTCTCTCTCTCACGGCTTCCCCTTCCCCTGCCCTTGGGGGCAAGAAGTGTGCTTTATGCCAAGGCTAGATGTATGAGCCTTTTGTGGTTTTCTGTGGAGAGGGAGGCAATGGGAGCATAGACCCAGCATGAACTGGAGATGTGGGACAGAACCGGGTTCAAAGTCTGGCAGTTCTTTGAACTTTACCCAGCGTGACTTGGGTAAAGACCTGATCCTCTCCAGGATTCATTCTCCTCTTACAAGAAATACCACCTGCCACGTGCAATCACTGTGATGATCCCCTGAACAGCCAAGGGCAGGCAGTGCTCCCTAGCACCAGGCCTCTCGCTCAGCAAGGTGCAATGCATGCTAGCTTCGGAAGCTTCCAGCAGTCAACCTCCACAAGTTTGAGGACCACTGGGCTCAGACCCGCCCCCTCTCCAACCCACCTTCATTGTTCCCCTTTCTTCTCTTTTTGTTAAGATTTGCCATTCTCTGGCATGCACCGGTCCTCCGAGGATAGGTGAGCAGATTCAATGAACACAAGCAAGGAAGGCACTCACCGCTCCAGGCTGTCGCCCCAGCTGCCCATGGTGCACCGAGCATCTTCATCCCGACTGTAGCCGTCGTCATCAACCCTACCATCATGGCCTCTTCCAGGGCACATTGGGGCCCTCTCCAAAGTCACACTCAGCAAGCGACAGCAGGACTGGTCCTCTTCTCTGCAACAACAATAAAACCCAGGGTCCTTGTAAAGCACAACTAGGGGGAGAGGCTCATTCCTAGGGAAATCAGAGGGGTTAGCAGCCAGGACAGAGGAAGGTCAGGCCTGCGGGTCCAGCAAAGGGAGTCAAGTGGATGATTTCCTACCCGCTCTTTGTCGATTTTGCTTAAATCAAAGCTTATAGCCATTTCTCTCCCTTAATCAAAGCAATTGTTATTTCTGCTAACTTGTCCTGCAGACATTAATTAACTTTCTACCAAGCATGGCCAGATCCCACAGAAGTCAGTGCCCCGAGAGACAGAGGGGTCCCCAAGTAGCACCTCTCCGTGCATCGGGAAGGAGTAGTTCTTTGTCCTCTGCCCCCGTGTCCCTGCCAGCCCAGGAGAGCTGGGGACTTGGGCCTCAGAAACCCAGCCTCCAAGAAGGGGATTATCCTGTCTTCCTAAAAACCAGAGAAATGCCCTTGCTGAGGGAAGGATCAAGATATGAAAATAATCCACATTCAACAACCATGCTAAGGGTCCTCTGTTGTCTGGGCAGGTCTTCAGATGCAAGAAGACCACCACAGCCTCAGGAGGGTGAATGTGCAGCCCCTGAAGATGATCGAGCCGCGCACACAGCCAAGAATCTAACAGAACCTGCCCCTGGGCAAGAGCAAGTCGCCTGGGCGGATTCTGAGTCCGTGCGAAGGGTGGTGGTCACACGGCCCAGATTTACACAGTCTGTCACCTCCACAGTCCTAGTGGCCTGTTATCAGAAATACACGGAGGAGGCTTCTAAGGAGATCAAAGACGTCCTCATCCAGTGCAAGCGGACCCTGCTTGCTGGGTCTGATCCCCACAATGCCAACCCAAACAACTTGGTGGACCGGGCTCACTCTCAGAAACCCTACCAATAAGCCATCAGGGGGATCAGGTTCATCTTTATAATAAACAATTTTGGGGGGCACCTGGGTGGCTCAGTCAGTGAAGCATCTGTCTCCAGCTCAGGTCATGATCCCAGGGTCCTGGGATCGAGTCCCTCATCGGGCTCTCTGCTCATCAGGGAGCCTGCTTCTCCCTCTCCTCCCCACTCTCTCGCTTAAATATATAAATAAATAAATCTTTTAAAAATATTACAAGTATACATATAATGATCAATTGTCATGGGACTTAATAAAGGTTGAAAATAATCACCTCTGGTTTTTATTTGCTTTGCTGTTCACCACTCATCAACTCCTCGCCGCTTAGAGCTGGAAAAAAGGTCATCTGGCTTTTTCATTTCACTGGGAGGAAACGAGGTTGGGTGGCTGTGAGACTTGCCCAGGGTCATGGGAACTGCATTAGGCTGTGTTCCCTGCGCAGTTCCCCAGGGGCAGACACAGCCACTCCTCTGGAAGCAAACGCTGGAGCCGAAGTTGACATTGAGTCTATGAGGTTGATATTGAGGACCTATCGTGTGCCAGACACCATGCTAGTAGCTTCCGTGGCTATTATTTCATGGGATTGTCTTGTTCAGTGCTGGACTCCTCCCAGCACTGGCAGGGGTAGTTGCTCCGTAGTGGGGGTTTCTTCTTTGTCCTGGGAGCTGGGGATGGAGTAGTAGAGTGGATTTAGAGTCAGTCTGGGTTTGAACCTCATCCCTGCCACTTGTCAGCTTTTTGGCCTCTACTTCCCTAAGCCTCAGTTGCCCTATCTCTAAAATGGAGGTAATAACTAGTGGTAAGTTTTAAAGTCATTGTATGTGAAGGACCTTTTACACATAGTAGGTACTCAGCCAATTACAGCACTTCCTGCCACTGAACACGCTGCTATGGATCGGCTCCTTGAAGGCTGGTCATCTCAGAAGTTAAGACACATAAATGCACAACCGCAAAGCGAAGCAGAGAAGAAAGCAGCGGTGAGCCCTGCAGGTTCCAGAGGGAGGCTTTATGTCCGAGAATGACAGGAAAGCTGCCTGGAACAGGTGACACCGTAGTTGAAAGAGTTGCATGGACTGAGGGGGAATCAGTGATGCTGAGAAAAGAGCAAAGATAAGGATGGGGAGACAAGCGAATGCAGCAAGTGTTCAGGTCCAAGAGCATGGGGATCTAGAATCTGGGGAAGACTGGAAGTTTAGGAGACTGAAGATAAAACTGGAAAAATAAATAGGGGTCAATTTGAGGTGGCTAAAGATTGGGGATCTTATTCTGTTGACAGCGTGGAGTCAGAAAAACATTTCAAATAGGGTAATGGTATGAAAAGAGCTGAGACTTAAAATGATTAATTAGGCCAAGTGTCCAGCATCATTTGGAGGGCAGATAAGAGAGGAGAAGCTACTGCAATGGACCCAACTTGAGCAAATGAAGGCCTGACATGGGGAGTAACATGCAGAGGGAAAGATAAAAATGAATATAAGACAAAGATCAGAGGTAAAAGAGAGAGGACTGAGCCACAGACTGGATGTAGAAATGAGGGAGAGGGAGGGCAGGAGAAAGGTGAGGAATGGAGTGTCATGAATCCGAGTGGGAAAGTAGCAACAGTTGATCAGAGTAAGAAAGACCATCGGTTACCTTGGAAGGAGGGCTCAGGAGACCTGGTAATGTAGAAAGAGCTGCAGAAAAAGAGAAGATACAGGACAGAGAGTAACCAGCAGAGTAAGACCCTGTGTGAGGCCAGAAGCCCTCCTGGGACCCTTGGTCAGGACAAGGGCGGGGAGTGGAAAAACAAAGGAAGACACAGAACTTTAAGTTGGGGAGAAGGAAAAGTTAATTTATTCATAGATACTCCCATTCCTTCCATAAGCATGAGTGCCTACTACTGCCAGTCAGAGAGCCGACCCTTGTGAGCCCGCATTAGAACTCCCCAGCCAGTAGGAGGCAAGGCCAGCTGCTAAGGGAAAGGGTTCAGGGTCCTTGGGAACTTATTAAAAAGGCCAATTCCTTGGCCTACCCCCTAAAGATACCAGTTCAGGATCACTCTCCAGGTGGCTTTTTGGGAGATGAGAGTTGGAGGGGCTGAATGAAAAGCTTGTGAGAGTTTTGGGGTCATGGTTGAGGCCCCGAAGTGTAGCCGACCCAGACTGCACTTCACAGCCTGAGTGTGTGGGAAGCAGTGCATGGGGCTTGCCATCACTGGCACACAGGGAGGGAAGAGCAGGGGAGTGGAGGGGGTGACTGCAGGCATCACTGAGGGAGCTAAGGGAGTGTTGCAAAGGACCCAACTCTCAACTCCATGAAGCCCAGCACACCCCCATTTCTGACCTCATCTTCCACTTTTCCCAACCCCTGAGAAAACTTCCAGGAGTTCCAAGGAACTAGACACCTGAAGGCTCTGAGGCTTCCTTCAGCTCTGATATCTAATTATAATTACGTTTAACACATCCAACAATCAGATCCGTTCAAAGGAGGAGACAGTCCTCATGATACCGCCAATGTCACAGTTTTCGGCAATTTCACGCATGTTACCATACGTTATATTCTACCAGCATTTCTCCAAGTATGATCCACAGACCACCAGCATCAACACTACCTGGGAACACGTTAGAGATGCAAATGTGTAGGTGTCAGCCCAGACCTATTATTATCAATCACCTGGAGAGCCAAGGCCCTGGAGGCTGAACTTTTAATATGCTCTGGGGTGACTCTAACTTGGCAACTGGAGATACAGTAAAAAAGGAAGGGAAATTGATCTTTGTCCCTAGTTTACTGCACAGAGCTTCAAAAACCCTTGGAATTTTGAGATAGGAATGTCTTTTGTTATTTGTAACGAGCTCCTTTTGACCATACCTGAGTGTGCTAATAGTGGACCCATACAGCCAAGCCAGCGTGGCCAAGAACAGGACTTTCAGTCCCATCCCACAACCTCTGGGGAGGGCAGAGGGACTGGAGATTAAATTCCATTGCATGGTTTGATCAACCATGCCTACATAATGAAACTCATCATACCTCCAGGTACTGAAGCTCAAGGGACCTTCCTAGTTGGTGAACATAGTGATATGCTGGGAGGGTGATTTGACCTGATTCCATAAGGAGAGGGTATGGAAGGTCTGTGCCACCCCATACCCTGAGACCATTGGGCTATTCCTGAGTTGTATCCTCTGTAATAAGACTGTAATTGTACATACAGTGCTTTCAGTGAGTTCTAACAAATTATCAAAACTGACAGGATGTTGTGGGAACCCCTGAATTCATAGCCAGGTCAGACAGAAGTGCAGATAGGACAGGGACCTCATTTGTGGCAGGCATCTGAAGTTAGGGCAGTCTTGTTGGAGACATGGGCCTTCACGGGATCAGACGGGAGTTCTGGGTAGTGTCAAAATTAAATTAACTTGCAGGAAACTCCACTGGTGTCAGAGAATTGGTGTCAGAACAAAGGAATCATAGTCTTATATAAGACAAACCATAATCTTGCAAGTCACATATCAGTATCTTCAGGTCACAGATGGGGCTGCGGAGACACAGGGTGGGAAAGTGGTAAGACTTGCTTACCTAGAGGTAGAGAGCCATTCGGGAGCAAAGCGCGAATATGCATTTAGGTCCCCGGCCCCAGGTCATGCCTCTTCCCTCCAGGCCTTCCCTCCTGACCACAGCTGCCTCATGGTCTACCATGCCCCCAAGACTGTGGTAAAATCACAAAGCTTAGGAGGAGAACCCGCCTTGTGGTGGGGGGAAGCAGGGGGTGGGTTACCTCCTTCAACCCATCAAGGCCAACTGCCAGGGAGGTAATGAACAAGAGCTGTGGCCCTCACACCTCTGAAAGTTCAAATTACACCTTTCATGCATGTCTTGTATAATCCTCAAAGATTTATAATTGCGGCAGCCCAGGAAAATTACAGGTGACTTAAAGCAATTTAATGACAATAAAAATAAAATAAAAACAGTAAACAGCACTGCTGCTTCCTCTAATTTCCCAGCATCTTTATCATAGAAATGCCGCCATTCTTCCCTCCACAGACGATTAATGAATCTGCAATGGCCACAACTGGATGCCACGCTCCCCTCACTCACTCTTTCTGCTGCGGCTCCGGCTCACTCCATGAGAAGCCCCTCCGAGCTCTGATGCCAGGGCTCTCCCAGGTCCTGCCAGACTCCAGGAGCAGCCCTGGGCCGCACAGAGGCCCTCCTCCAGAACCCAGGCTTTCCTCCCTGCCCCTCCCCCCAGTGGCCCAGAGCTGTCTTCTGCAGCCAAGTGTGTGCCAGCGCCCTGCTGATCTGAGCAACCACAAATTGACCTTCTCTCTGGGTGTCTCCTTGCCTCCCTCCTGGTGTTAATACGCTCCTTAAAGAGCTGCAAACTCAACAAGTCTCTGTTATGCAGGTTAATTCCGAGAGCAGCCAAGCTGTGATCAAATGACCTTTACCCACTTCCCTGCTAATTTTGATGGGCAGCTCCATTTTCCTTCTCCCTCCCGGTCCCTCCTTGCTCTAAATTGGAAATCTATCAATTTTCTAGGTAAATGGAAAATAAAGACACCCAGGCACAAGCAATACACTTGCCTGCATATACACTCACGCTAACACTAATACTAACATATCATGTTGAGGCAGAGGCTAGACCAGACCTGGTATTTTTTTTTTTTTAATTCTTAATTTCCAGGGGTGCTTGGGTGGCTCAGTGGGTTAAAGCCTCTGTCTTCAGCTCAGGTCATTATCTCAGGGTCCTTGGGTCGAGCCCCACATAAGGCTCTCTGCTCAGCAGGGAGCCTGCTTCCCCCTCTCTCTGCCTGCCTCTCTGCCTCCTTGTAATCTCTCTCCTCTCTGACAAATAAATAAATAAAATCTTTAAAATTTTTTTTTAATTTCCAGTTCTCAGGAGAAGGGAACTGAGTCCTGAGCTGATGCCAAAAGAAAATAAAGGTGTTAAAGGAGAATCCCTTGTCCACAATCTTATTCCTTGCTTCACCAGTGGGAGACAGTAACAGTTACAAATGTGGGGAATAATAACAATAAAAACTAAAGTTTATCAAGTGCTTACAACTTACCAGTCACTTCTCAAGAATGAGCTCATTTAATTTTCTCAATACCTTTATGAAATGAGAATTATCACCCCCAGTTTATAAAAAAGCCTTCAAGAGATTATGTAAAATGCTTAAGGACACACATACAGAAAGAGTCAGAGTGAGCGTTTGAACCCGGATGGTCTGATTCCAAAGTCAGGCTCTTGCTTTGTTACCAGCAGCATGACCTGGGACCTATCACATAATCGTGTGAAGCCTCAGTTTCTTTACCTACACCATGAGGATAATCAGATTTACCTCATCAGGCTCCAGGAGGACACATTCAGTGGTGATCATCCTTTGAAAGCTGCAAATCACAGTTGGTTCACCATTATTAATGATGATTATTGATTCAATTAATTAATTCCTTATACAAATACCTCCTGATCACCTACTATGTGCCAGCTCTGTCCTAGGCCCAGGGATACAGCAGTGATCAAACAGATAAATATCCTGTTTCCCAGAGGATTGAAATGGGGAAAACATACATAATGAAAAAAATACATAATGAGTCAGATGAGGCTTAATGCTAGAGAGAAAATCAAGTTGAAGGGGGGTCTAAGGAGTGAGGATGGGAGGGCGGCAGTTTTACATAAGTTGGTCAGGAAGACCTCACAGAGCGAGTGATATTTGGACAAAGGTTGAAGAGAATGGGGGGAGCCAAGCAGGGAGTTATCAGAGAAGGAACATTCCAAGCAGTGGGAACAGCAAAAGGAAAGCCCCTGAGGCTGCACCAGCAAGGAGGCCAGAGTGGATGGGCAAAGAGAGGGAGGAGAAAGAAGCAAGAGATGAGTCTGAAAAGGTAAAGCAGATGGTGGGCCATGGAGGGCCTTGTAGGCCACTGGCTCCAACTCTACATGTGTGGGGGGGGCATGGGTACATGGGAGGGTTTGAGCAGAGCAGTGATATAATCTAACATTTTTAAAGGGTCACTGTGGCTACTACAACCGGGCAGGAGCAGAAGCAGGGAGACCAGTTAGGAGGCTGGTGCCACTAACCTAGATGACAAAAGACAGTGGCTTGAACCAGGAGGGACCAGTGGAGGTGATGAGATGGATTTGGATTCTGAATATATCTGAAGATACAACCAACCAGATATGCTGATGGATCGAGATGTCAGTGGGCAAGAAAGCAACAAGTCACTGATGACTCCAACGTTTCCAATCTGAGAGAAGAGGGAGAGGAGACCACTTACCCAAATGGAATAGAGTAGGATGTGCAGATCTTATGGGTTGGAACATAAGAGACCTGTTGAGGTCCTAACCCCTAATACCTGAGAACGTGGCTTTATTTGGAAACAGGGTCTTTGTAGAGGTAGTCAAGTTAAGATCAGGTCATTAGGGTGGGCTCTGGAAAGACTGATGTCCTTATACACATGGAAAATTTGGACACGGATTCACACACACACACACACACAGGTTGGGAGCTGGAGAGAAGGTGGAAGTTACACGGCTGCAAGCCAAGGACCTGCCAGAAGCGAGGAGGGAGACATGGACCAGATCCTTCCCTGATTCCTCAGAGGGAACAGCACACTGACAACACCTTGATTCAGATCCCAGCCCCCAGAACTGCAAGACAATACACTTCCGGTGCTCAAGCCACTCAGTCTGTATTTGTATTTGTTACGCCCAGTTTGGAGGGCAGGGTCAGCAGTCCCGTTTCAGACATCCACTCAGAGATGAGGAGGAAGCAGCTAGGTAGGAGTCTGGGGTTGAGGGGTGAAGACTGAACTCATCCATTGGAGAGTCATCTTCTCTGCTGAGAACTTGCAGGCAGGGCACTGGCTGCCATCATGGAGGGCAGATGGAGGAGAGGTACAAGGACTGAGCTCTGGGACACTCCACCATTAAGAGGACAGGGTGTTAAAAAGGAGTAGATAAGCGGAGGAGAACCAGGAGAGGTGGTGTCCTGAAAGGCAAAGGAAAGAAAAGTTTGGGGAGGGAAGACTCATCAGCTGTCAAATGTCGGCAATGAGCCAAGTCTGATGAACACGAAGAAGTGACCGTTGGATATAGCAACTCGAAGCTCATTGGTGGCCTTGACAAGGGCAGTTTCAGAGGGGGGAGTGCAGCCTAACTGGAGTGGGTTGAAGAGAAAACTGGAGGAGAGAAATTGGAGGCACAGACATAGACAACTCTTTGGAGGGATTTGCTAAAGGGAGACAAGGAATCAAGACAACTTTTTTCAAGGTAAGAGAGGTAATAGGATGCTTTATGCTGAGAAAATGATGCCGCAGAGAGTGGGATATGGATGAGACAAGAGACAGCAGGGAGCATTGCAGGTGTCACCCTTGGAAATCTGGTGGGGGTGGGATTAAGTACATACCTGACCAGGAGCATGGTGGATACGGCCAGAACAGGAGAGATAGGGTGACAGGCCGGTGCATGGGGGGGGTCGATGTGGTGGTGGTGGCATAGGAGATAAAGTTATCAGCTAAGAGCAAGGAGGGGAAAGGGATGACACAGGGATGGAGGACAGTGGGAGAGTGAGAGGTGGGAAGATATAGTGGGATTGTCCGCGGCACACGGGGCCACCTGAGGTTTGGCCCGTGAATGTGGATGAGATTTTATTTTTTTTCTCCTGCCATGTTCAGCTGCCCACATGGAAGCCCAAACTCAGCAGAGAGTTGGGCTTCATCAGAGCTGGGGCTTTGCCCTTCAAACGCAAAGAGAGAAGAAGCAAAGGAGCTGAAGGGTATGCCAAAGCAGGGTTATAAATATGGACCCTGGAATTTAAGCTAGATGGTGATAAAAGGGAGGGTCTGAGAAGGGCAGGAATCCCCAAAGGGAATTTGGATCAAGAGATTGTATATTCCAGTGGGGGATAGATTGTTAAAGTCAGAGTACTAGCACTTAAGAATGACAGTGGGGGTCAGAGAATAAAAGTGGAGCCTCCTTAACATGCATATCTTGGGGGGGTGGCAGTGGCTGGCAATGACAAGGTGTAGGGTATGGCGAAGGGAGTGGGTGGCTGGCATAGGGTGGAAAACAAGAACATTGGAGGAGGAGGTCAAAGGACTGAGAAGCCATGGTCCTGAAAGGCTCATAGGTATTGAACCCACCAGGAATTTTCAGACAGTTGGTATTGGAGAGAAACAGTGAGCCAGGAGCTAAAATCTAGAAGAAATGAGAGCGAGCCACCAAGAGTCATTACAGAACCACAACTCCTGAGGACATGATTCCCCACACTGCAAGTTCTTAGAGAGGAGATTGATAGTAGGGTAAAAGCAGCCGTGAGAAGCAAGGAAGGTCCCAGGTCCCTAGAAAATGTGTCCTTAGGGTAGAACCAGGGACTTTCAAAGAAGAGATTAAGAAAAGCTGGTTTGCTGATGACTAACCATGACCAGAGGAGCTCAGGAGGAAGGAGACATTCAGGCAGAGAAGAGGAGGCATGCAGAGACTAATGGAGGCCTCCATTAGGGGTGGGGTGGGGTTCTCAATGACTGACTTAAGTGAGGATGAAAATGTCCAGAGCCATGAAGTCAGGACGGATGCCTAACCTCACTGTGGGTGGTCTCCCTCGAAAACACCCCCTCCATTTCCCTCCAGCAAATGCTGGAATCTTCTGCCACTGCCACCCTCAGAGAAACCAACACCTCCACCATTGCCTCGGTCCACAAACCAAATCCCCTCGGCCAGGCCACTTTCCCCGACTGTCTGCTCTCTAAGTCCATGGCTGTGGATGAGTCTGATTGGTGCAAACTCAACCACGAGCCAGGCCTCACCAGCAAGGGAGGCTGACCGTGCAAATCTTGTGGCCTCTACCCTAGGAAGAATTATCCAAAACTTGTGTGAACTGCCCAAATCTAAGGAGGGTGTTCAAAGATTCTGGCAGACCAAAATGTCAAATATTTGTTAGATAACAGGAATAATGGTCATTTTTATTATTATTTTGTCTAAGCTTTCCAAGAGAGAGATGGGGAGGATTCTGTGCAGCCACTTCATCACTAGGATCTCGGATGAGGTCTCTAACCTTCCAGCTGCAGTTGAGAACACTATTTCTATTGATTAGTGCCAAGGACTCAATAAGGCACGTGCATGTTCTCAGGTAGGACTTTAGGCCTGAGCCTTCCCCGATAAGATCAGACCCATTTAGAGCTCACTCCACAGCAAAGCACACTCTTGACTCTGGAAAGACAAAATGATAGAGGTTCCTATTTACTCAGCAGCCCCTGTGTGCCAGACACTATAATCTTCACTTGGCCTGCATGATCTCCTTTAATCCTCAAGGCAACTCTGTGAGGAAGGTAGTGGGATTACCATATTAGAGATAAGGAAATGGAATTTTAAAGAAAATATTAGTAAGTTGCTTATGACACCCTCCACCCCCCTATTCCTTCCACTACTCCCAGCAGCTACAAGCTCCCAGTGCACATATGTGCAGGTCGTGCACCATACAACTCCATGGGGCATAATTGTATCCGTTGCGGATTACACTACCTGGAGTTGTGCAGCTCACAGCCTGTGTGCTCAGATATAGCCTCTGCTCCCTTGGTTCCCAAACCCATTTCCTCACAACTGTATTACAGAATCCAGTCATCAAAATCTTCTAAGTAAGAGCTCCTTAAGGTCAGGGGAGATTTCTTCTGTGTATCCACAGAGACCAGCACAAAGCCGGGCACATAGCAGGTGCATAATAAATGGCTGCAAGAATAAAGGCTATCAAAGATGAACATGAATGTGCTCATCAACTCCTGAATCACTGGATCTACAGAGGCACCACTTGAAGCCTGAAATAGGTAGTTTAAAACAAATGAAAGGAAGAACTACTGCTTGGCACAGCTGGTCGTCAGCTTATAAAACTCATTAACCCCAGAGGAGGTACAGGTGGCAAATACTAATGGACTCCAGGTGTGTCTAGGAAAGTTCAAGGTTTCTACAACCATAGTGTACTATGAAGGAGAGTAGCCAAGAAGGGGGCCACGGACATTGTTTGAGCACCCACTGTATTCCCCGCACTGAGCTAGACTGAGCACTTTATCTTCGGGATGCCTCCAAGTCTGTTTCCTTCTATATAAAGAACTATTACCATCTACCTATTGGGGTGGGAGTTGTAATCACTAAATAAGATAACATATACCAGGCACTTAGCACCAGCCTGGCACCGTGTTAATACTCAGCATAAGTTAACTATTATTCCTGGAAGTAACAATAACGCATGGAATCATGTTGACATTTCACCAGCAGGAAAAAATCTTCACAAAACCTGCATCTCATACCAAAAACTCAGTTCAATTATCCTCTTATATGGACAGTTCACTGATCACGACTTTAAAAAAACCTAACCTTTAGCCTTTGAGATTGCGCATAAATAGAAGAACAATTTGATTATTTTTCTCCCTTGTGATTTTTCAGCCAGGGCGATCTTGGACTAAAGCAGCAACAGAATGAGTATGTGCTTCGAGCAACCCCCAGCTCCTGTCACTCCTACAAAGAGCTTTCAGGGGACCAACACTGTGTCAGGCACCAAATGAAATGGTCGCATAAGACTTCTGCCTTCCTACATAGAGATTTTTGTGCAGACTAGGTGGCTATTGTGGTACCCAGATGACATGAAAGCAGATTAATATCACCAGAAGCCAGATTGCAAAGAAAACTATCCCAAGTTTTCCAGATTAGTAATGCCTGTAACCAGCTTCCTATCCTACAGACCTGAATGGAGCCCCTTGGTGGTCTGCCTTGCTGGACTCTGCACCCCTTGAAGGCAATCATCACTCAGTTCTGTGTCATTTCTTCTCTGGATCCATAAGCCCATCCCTAAGCTCCCTGCTCAGCGGGGAGCCTGCTTCTCCTTCTGCCTGCTCTGCCCACCACTTCCCCTGCTTGTGCTCTCTCTGTCAAATAAATAAACAAAATCTTAAAAAAAAAAAAAGGATATTAGGTTCCAAAATGAGCTCTGCCATTATTTAGTTGTGTGGCCTTGAAAGAGTTACTTGATCTCTCCGAGCCTCAGTTTCCTTAACTGTAACATGGTGCTAAGGCTAGCACCTACCTTGTAAGTTTGTTGTATTAAGTAAGCAAATAGAGAAAGCACTTATCCATCAACACACATTCATTGAGTTCATACTTCATGCCAGGCCCTGGTCTAAGAGCTGAGACTACCTGATTAAGCAAAACAGATAAAAATATCTGCCTTCACAGAGTTTCTAATTAGGAAAGCGGGCAAAACACAAACTAGAGAATTATCTAGCATGTGAGAAGGTAAGGGTTTTTAAGGGCAGGGTAGAGCAGAGTAAGGTGATGGGGAAAGGTTTGCAATTTAACTTCAAATGGTCAAGGTGAGCCTCACAGAGATGGGAGCACTTGAGCAATGACTCAAAGGAATAAGGGAGTGAGCCATGGGGACATCTAGGGGAGAGCATTTCAAACGCAGGAAACAGCCAATGCAAAGGCCCTGAGGAGGGAGTGTGCCTGGTACATTCAGTGTGGTTGGAGCCACAACCACAACCAGAGAGAGGGGCAGAGTAGCAAGAGATGAGGTCCAAGGGAGAATGGGAGGTCAGATCCCATAGGACCTGATGGGACACAGTACAGCTGTGACTTTTTTCTTGTTTTCTTTAGTGAAATGGGGATCCTTTCTGAGCAGCAGAGGGACAAGATCTGATTTACCCTCTGAGGGGTCACTTTGACTGTTGTGTGGAGGACCTGCCACCTGATTGGGGCACAATGCTAGCTGTTAGGAATGCTCGGCAGAAACAGCTACCTTCTTGGGGGTCTTAGCAAAGCTGTTTGCCTTCCTAATTACTTATACCATCTGTTTTCATCAACCACAGCAAAGGGCTCTGCAGAGTTGAATAGAAGGAGCTGGAAGCTGGCACTGCAACTCTGCACGACTCACTGTCAAGGTGCTCCCCAGAGCCAAGGGGGTGTGGGCATGTGTGCAGACACGTGGTTGACTCCTACTAGGGGGATCCTCTGAAGCTGCTCCTCGCCCTGCCCATCTGCTAAGGGACACTTTCCCCCCTCGCTGTCAGACAGCCTCTTCTGGGCCAGAGGGATGAGCATATTCTACCCAAACTCAGCCATGAGGACATTCACAGTGCTCTTCTGAACAGGCCTGACCTTTTCCCATCCTTCTCTTCCTCTTCTTCCTCCCCTGCCCCCATCTTCTTCTTTACCCATATCCTCACTCTCATCATGGTTTGTTCCTGCTGCACTGCCCACAACCGTGCTGTGTGCTTTACATGCATCACCTAACTTAACGTCTGCAGTTACTGTATGAGACGGGGACTAGGCTCTCCTCATTGAACCCAGGGAGAAACTGAGGCTTGAAGAGGTCCAGTCACTTGCCTGAGCTCCCACAGCTGACCTAGTGCAGAGGAGGATGAAGACCCCAAAGAGGACGGCTGCAGAGCCTGAGCTCAGAGCCATTACACTGCCTGCCTGCCAACCACGGCTGTTTCTCGGGAGGCTTTCATTCTGTCAGTCTACCTGAAATGTGGTTAACATGGCCTTCAGTCCGCAGAGAAGGGGAAACAGCAAGGTGGAGTGAAAAGGGCACCCAGCCCTGTACCGGGCCAGTGTGGCTTCCCAGGGGCGGTGGATATGTACAAGGCCAGACTGTGTCCTGATATTCATCTGGGGGTGAGCACGTGCACAAAGAGAGACAAAGAGAAGGTAAATCAGGAATGGGTGCAGATTGGGCTCTGGCCATGGACAGGGCTTACCTTATCTTGGGAGGAGGGTCCTGGAGGGGGTTGAGAGCACCCAGAACCAAAGCCTCACTCTGCACTTCGCCCGCTGGGAGACCTCTACCTCTTCACACCTGTTTTCTCTTTTGTAAAATGAAGAGGAGTGTAGTGCCCAGCTCGCAGGCTTGTTATAGGGATCAAATGTGCTAAGGCATGGGGTGGGGGGAGCAAGATGGCGGAGGAGAAAGAGACCTAAATTTCATCCGGTCCCAGGAGTTCAGCTAGATTGCTACCAAACCATTCTGAACACCCACAAACTCAATAGGAGATCGAAGAGAAGAATAGCAGCAATTCTAGAAACAGAAAAGTGACCACTTTCTGGAAGGCAGGATGTGCAGAGGAGTGAATCAGAGGTGATATTGGGGAAGATACACCGCGGGGAGCAGGGAGCCTCCATCAGCTGGCTCCCAGCAAGTGACAGAGCAGGGGAGCACAAAACCAGAACTTTGAGAGGTCTGCTCCACTGAGGGACAGTATTCCGGTGGCTAAGCAGAGGATGGAACCCTGGCTGGGAGAGTGTGGTCTCAGAAAGACGAGGGGTGTCTGAGTGTGGCAGAGCTACCCGGTATTGGAGTGGGGAATCCAGCTGCAAAGATGGAGCTGAGGAGGGGCTCTGAGCTCCGGGTTGCCATAAACCGTGATCTGAGGCACAGTCGGGCCACTAGTCTCCGAGCAGGGATCCAACAAGCGGCAGATCCAGGCGACTCACCTTCCTCTGCAGGAGCGCACGGCAGGAATCGGCTGGGTTTGCAGACTCCAAACGGGGGCCGCGTGCCAGAGAAAGAAACACTCGGTCACAGGCCGGGTGAGCACAGAGCGTGACCGGAGACCAGGAAGATGGGAAGGACAGACTGCTTTTCTCCGAGGGCGCACTGAGAAGTGGGGTCCCGAGCTCTCGGCTCCTCCGGCTCGAGACTGGGAGGCCGCCATCTTCATTCCCGGCCTCCAAAGCGGTACGGGCGGTACGGAAAGCGCTCAGGGAATAAAAGCTCCAAGAGCACGAACTGCGCAGATTACTCAGCCTGACCCCTGGCAAGGCAGTACAGTTCCGCCTTGGGCAGACTTTTGAGAATCACAGCAACAGCCGTCTCCCGCAGAAGATCCAGCCAAGACCAAGTTTACCAATCAAGGAAGGCAACACAGAATTTATGGCTTTTTCCACCCCATGATTCTTTAGTCTTTCAAAGTTAACTTTTTAAATTGTCTTTATCTTTTTTTCTTTTTGGATTTTTCTTGTTTCCTATTTTAATGAACATCTTCTCTTCCAATTCCTTTTCTAAATCTTTATAATTTTCATCTTTATAGTCATATTCCATCCCTTCATTGTAGTTACCCCTATTTTTGTATACATATGTTTTTCTTTCTTTAAAATTTTGAGGCAGTTTCCTCCAACAGACCAAAATACACCCAAAATCTAGTGTGTGGCTCTGTTCTATTCACCAGCCTAATCAATTTTTTTTTCTTTTTTTTCCTTTCTTTTCTCCCCAGTTTCAGGTCTCTTCTGATTTGTTTAGTGTATATTTTCCTGGGGTCATTATTACCCTTTTAGCATTTTATTCTCATTCATCCATTTTTCTCTGCACAAAATGACCAAACGGGAAAAACTCACCTCAAAAAAAAGAACAATAGGCAGTACTGACAGCCAGGGGCCTGATCAATACGGACATTAGTAAGATGTCAGAACTAGAATTCAGAATGACGATTATAAAAATGCTAGCTGGGCTTGAAAAAAGCATAGAAGATGCTATAGAACCCCTCTCTGGAGAAATAAGAGAACTAAAATCTAACCAAGTCAAAATCAAAAAGGCTATTTAATGAGGTGCAATAAAAAAAAAAATGGAGGCTCTAACTGCCAGGATAAATGAGACAGAGGAGAGAATTAGTGATACAGAAGACCAAATGATGGAGAATAAAGAAGCTCAGAAAAAGAGAGATAAACAAGTACTGGATCACGAAGGGAGAATTCGAGAGGTAAGTGATATCATAATACAAAACAATATTAGAATAATTGGGATACCAGAAAAAGAAAGAGAGAGAGGGGGTATAAGGTATATTGGAGCAAATTGTAGCAGAGAATTCCTGTAATTTGGGGAAGGAAATAGGCATCAAAATCCAGGACACACAGAGATCATCCCCAAATGAAACTAGAACTTAATCACAAGAGGAAAGCTGGAAAGAATTCAAATACATGGAGGCAAAAGAACATCCTACTAAAGAGTGAATGGGTCAGCCAGGAAATTAAAGAAGAATTTAAAAAATTCACGGAAACCAATGAAAATACAACTGTTCAAAATCTTTAGGATGCAGCAAAGGCAGTCCTAAGAGGAAAGTATATAGCAATACAAGCCTTTCTCAAGAAATAAGAAAGGTCTCAAGTACATAACCCAACCTTATATCTAAAGTAGCTGCAGAAAGAACAGCAAAGAAACCTAAACCCGGCAGGAATAATAAAGATCAGAGCAGAAATCAATGAAATGGAAACCAAAAGAACAGTAGAACAAATCAACGAACTAGAAGCTGGTTCTTTGAAATAATTAATAAGCTTGATAAAACCCTGGCCAGACATATAAAAACAAAAGAGAAAGGACCCAAATGAATAAAATCATGAATGAAAGAGGAAAGATCACAACCAACACCAAAGAAATAGAAACAATTTTAAGAACATATTATATATAAGCAACAATATGCCAGCAAATTAGAAAATCTGGAAGAAATGGAGGCATTCCTAGAGACATATAAACTACCAAAACTGAACCAGAAAGAAATAGAAAACCTAAACAGATCTATAATCAGTAAGGAAATTGAAGCAGTAATCAAAAATCTCCCAACGAATAAGAGCCTAGGGAGAGATGGCTTCCCAGGGGAATTCTACCAAACACTTAAAGAAGAATTAATACCTATTCTCCTGAAACTGTTCCAAAAAAATAGAAATGGAAGGAAAACTTCCAAACTCATTTTATGAGGCCAGCTTTACTTTGAACCCCAAACCAGACAAAGACCCCATCAAAAAGGAGAATTACAGACCAATATCCCTGATGAACATGGCTGCAAGAAATCTCACCAAAAAATTAGCCAATAGGATCCAACAGTACATTAGAAAGATTATTCACCATGACCAAGTGGGATTTATTCCTGGGTTGTAAGGTTGGTTCAACATCTGCAAATCAATCAATGTGATATAATACATTAATAAAAGAAACAAGAACCATATGATACTCTCAATAGACCCAGAAAAAGCATTTGACAAGGTATAGCATCCTTTCTTGATCAAAACTCTTCACAATGGAGGGATAAAAGGTACATACTTCAACATCATAAAAGCCATCTATGAAAAACTAACAGCAAATATCACTCTCGATGGGAGAAAACTGAGTTTTTCCCCTAAAGTCAGGAACACGGCAGAGATGTCCACTATCACAACTGCTATTCAACATAGTACTAGAAGTCCTAGCCTTGGCAATTGGACAACAAAAAGAAATAAAAGGCATCTGAATTGGCAAAGAAGAAGTCACACTCTACTCTTTGCAGATGACATGATACTTTATGTGGAAAACCCAAAAGACTCCACTCCAAAACCGCTAGGACTCAAACAGGAATTCAGTAAAATGTCAGGATATAAAATCAATACACAGAAATCAGTTGCCTTTCTATACACCAACAGCAAGACAGAAGAAATAGAAATCAAGGAGTCAATCCCATTTACAATTGCACTCCAAACCACAAGATACCTAGGAATAAATCTAACCAAAGAGGCAAAGAATTTTTACTCAGAAAACTATAGAATACTCATGAAAGAAATTGAGGAAGACACAAAGAAACGGAAAAACATTCCATGCTCATGGACTGGAAGAAAAATATTGTGAAAATATCTATGCTACCTAGAGAAATTAACACATTTAATGCAATCCCTATCAAAATGCCATCAACTTTTTTCAAAGAAATGGAACAAATAATCCTAAAATTTGTATGGAACCAGAAATAACAAATAGCCAGAAGAATGTTGAAAAAGAAAACCAAAGCCGATAGCATCACAATTCCGGACTTCAAGCTCTACTACAAAGCTATAATCATTAAGACAGTATGGTACTGGCACAAAAACAGACACATAGATCAATGGAACAGAACAGAGAGCCCAGAAATGGACCCTCATCTCTATGGTCAACTAATCTTCGACAAAGCAGGAAAGAATGCCCAATGGAAACAAGACAGTTTCTTCAACAAAGGGTGTTGGGAAAATTGGACAGCCACATGCAAAAGAATGAAATTGGACTATTTCCTTACACCACACATAAAAGTAGACTCAAAATGGAT
>CM053613.1:80209022-80261781 GCA_028646535.1 Procyon lotor | reverse complement strand
TTCTCCAGAAACCCACCACTGTCAAGTATAAATAAAGCAAACCACATTATTGCACGCGTCTCCATCTGTTAATTAACCAATAAATCAGCCCCGTCTCACCAATTAAGGAAGGATATCTGAGACCACAAAACCTGACTGACTCCTCTCAGTGAAAATGAAAGGTGTTTGTCACAGGCCTTGAGGTGATGGGAGCTGCCCGCCTGTCCCACCAGCCCCTGCCTGCTTTGTACAGCAGCGATCTTCTGCCCCCCGGGCCCGAGGGAAGCCAGGGAGCAGGCGTGGTGGGGAGCCGCCCCTCCACACGGCTCTCTGGGCGGCACCTGCTACTAAGCCCCAGACCTGCATCCAAGGTTCAGTGGGCTGAGCTCAGACTGCTCTTCCCAGCATCCCGGCTCCACCTCTTACGTGAGGACCGGACCTGAGGCTGGTCCGTGAGGCACCGTGGCATTTCTCTTCTTCCCCCATCTTCACGGAGGTTAAATCAACAAATTCAAATTATAGCTTTTTAAGGTGTATGGGTTGATGTTTTGATATACATATATGTTGTAAAAAGCAGAATTTCTTAAACTGAAGTCTGAGGACCACCAGGCTCAGAATCCCGGGGAGCGTGTAAAAACATAGACTTTCGGACCTCAGCCAATCCCATTGGGTCAGAATCTCTGGGAGCGGGGCCAGAACGATGCCACTTTAGCTGGGTCCCCAGGAGATTCTCGGGGTTTGAGCACCCCTGTACAAAATCCTCCTTTTCCTCTGCTTGGGGACCTAGGTGTTCGGTCATTTATCATGACAAAAGGAAAGGGGGAAGCTTCTGGCAAGTGGGACAGGATCGTGGGACCCTGGTCCCACCTTCACTGCACAGGCAAGGGGACCGAGGCCCAGGGGAGGGGTTGGTTTGTTTCCCTCAGCAAAAAGACGTGTGGAAGTTCGAGCCCCTGGTGCCTCAGAAGGAGGCATTATTTGCAAATTGAGTCTTTACAGAGGCAATCACGTTAAAACGGGGGCATGAGAGAGAACAGGTGTCCTTATGAAAAGGGGAAATGTGGGCACAGAGACAACATGCCCAGAGGGAAGGCTGGAAGAGACACAGAGAGAACCGCAGCTCTGTTGTCACGAGCCAAGGACACGTCGGGAGCTACCAGGAGCTGGACGAAACGGGGAAGGATCTTCTCCTACGGGTTTTAGAGGGAGCATGGACATTGATTGGAGACTTCTAGGCTCCGGCACCGTGAGACAATACATTTCTCTTGTCCTAAGCCACCCAGTTCATGGTACCTTATTTATTACAGCAGCTTAGGTTGACCCTTCTAGCCCATAAAGGGAACAAGACTCGCCCGCAGTCAGCCCCCACTCACGGCCACGCAGTCTCCTTCTCACCCTTCATCCCTGTAAGGCATGACCCCAAGCCCGCTAGAAATGCAGAGCAGGTGATCCCTCTGAAGCATTTTTCCACATGCGGAGAAGAGAGGGGGAAAGTTGCTCAATGTGACCAGGACCCCTGGGGGCTCACCCAGCAGACACCTGTAGAGCCAGCCTCCCCCTCGCCTCCAGCTCTTTCCCCCTGAGGCCAGGCCACTGGTGAGTCCCCCAACCCCCTGATGCCTACCTCTACCCTTCCACGGAATGCACGTGACCCCACAGCCCTTATGACACTGTCTCGCCAGGCTCTGGTCTACGAGGCCCGGAAGGGGTGGGCGGGGAGGCCACTCCCAGGATGGAGAACTGCACGTGGTTTAAGAATTCTGCATTAAGGAGCAAAACAAAATCCTTCGAGCTCCTGTCCCTAAATTGTGTTGTGGCTCATGGGACTGGGACACAGGATTTCTGAGCTCGTGAGGAAGACGCCACCAGACAGAAGGCTGGAAGCACTTTAGGATCCTCTCCAAGCCCAAGGCCCTGAGAGCAAGAGAGGCTGGTGTCCAGGAGCGGGTGGGCTCCGCAGCCAGCTTGGAGTGAGCAGGAGCTCCCCCATCCTGCCGTCGGTGCCTCACAGGTCCCAACAGGAGGAAACTTGTCCGGCCCGAGAGTAACATATCCACGAGGGGAGTCATTCGTGATGAGAAAGGAGAGAGAGAGAGAAGAGGGAGAGCATGTAATCAAATTAATTCTAATGACATTGATAAGGGGATTTGGAAGCACAGCCAATAACTCCATTAAAATAATGACTTTGGGTCTCTTCTGTCATCACCTGGGGTCTCTCCCCCTCCCTTGCCACTATATCTCAAGAGTGCTGGCAATGACCACTGGGTGGGGAGAGACAGGCAGGACGGCAGGGATGAAGACTGATGCCTCTTTCTACGCACTGGCTCCTGGGCATCGCTGGTCAGGCCTTTTGGTTGGCAGCTACAGGGAGGGGAATAAATCACCTCATGACTATGTGATCAGGAGACATGGGTGAAGGAGTCTGGCCCGGAGCCTCTGCCATTCGCCTCCTTCGGCCAGAGGCCCCATGACATCCCGGGATGGACCCAGGCCCACCCTGCTCCACCTGCATGCACCGTGATGTCAGCGGCGTCCCCTGGAGTTGTGCTGAGTGACAGCTCTGGCGGACACCGACAGGTACATGTAGGAAGCTTGGTAAGACGACTCCGGATGACGGAAAGATGTCCGGGAGAGTTTCCCCCAGATCCCCCAGAAGGACATCTACATTCCCTTTTGTGTTTGCTTGTCTTTCACTTCTTTATTGAAATGAAACTCATATAAAGTAGACAATTCACGACCTTCACAGTGTTGGGCGATCACCATCTCTGTCTAGATCCAAGGTACTCTCACCAACCCCAAGGAAACCCTCTACTCCCTCCTCCCAGCCCCTGACAATGTCAGTCTGCTTTCCGTCTCTACAGACTTACCTATTCTGGACTTCGTATAAATATACGATACAGAGCTCCTATGCCTGCCTCTTTCAGCTAGCAACGTGTTTTTGAGGCTTATCACATGACAGGAGGTATCAGGAGTCCATTCCTCATTGTGGCTGAATAATATTCCATTGTATGGAGGTACCCCAGTTTGTTTACCCATTTACGGGCTGATGGACATTTGGGCTAAATCTACATTTCTGATTGGACCCAGAGTCTCAAAGCCACCTCCCCCCCAAATGGGCGCACCAGCCCTTGCTTCCCGCGTCTGTTCTGCCTCCGCTCCCACTCCAAGGAGAACTCTCTCCCTATCTCCTGTTTGGACTGTCTTTAGCTGAAAGAGATAAACACACCTTCACCTGAGCCCTCACTCTGGGCTTCTAGGAAAGAGCGGAAGATTCAGAGCTATCTGCAGTCTGGTCTCAATCTTGCAATCCCAAACTCTCCATCAAAGAGAATTTGTTTTGTTTTGGTTTGGTTTAGTTTAAAGACTTTATTTATTTGAGAGGGAGAGAAGGAGAGAGGGAGAGCATGGAGGGAGAGTGAGAGGGAGAAACAGACTCCACGCTGAGCAGAGAGCCCAACACGGGGCTCGATCCCAGGACCCCAAGATCATGACCTGAGTCAAAGGCAGATGCTTATTTCGCTGACTGAGCCACCCAGGCGCCCCTCAGTCGAGGAGAATTTGGACAAAGTTATTTAGGTTGAACTACTACTATCCGTGGTGTATTTGTCCCACCTGCATTCTGATCCTCTCAACTGCCGGGGAGGGTTGGCCAAACTGAGCCTGGCATTGTCCCAGACCATGCCGTGGGCCAGGATTTGGTTTCATCTGATGTGTCCTCACTGAGCACCTGCTCCAAGCTGGACGGCATAAGCCCAGGGATATATAAAGATCAATGAGACATGGCTCTTGGAGCTCTTGGTCTGGAGAAAGAAGGTGCAGGAATAGCAGTGAGATAGAGAAGACAGACCCTGAGTCATACAGTGGTCCAGGAGCCCAGGGGAGCGGAACTGTCTTCTGGCAGACCCAGGAAGGGAAGATTTCTCAGAAGATCTTCTGATATCTTCTCAGAAGGGGGTGCCTAGATGGCTCAGTTGGTTGAACATCTGACTCTTGATTTTGGCTCAGGTCATGATCTCAGGGTCACGAGATCGAGCCCCTCATCTTTGGGCTCCGTGCTCAGCAGGGAGTCTGCTTGTGATTCTCTCTCTCTCCCTCTGACTCTCTCCACCCTCCCCACCCCGCCATGTGTGCACTTGCATTCTCTCTCTCTCTGTCTCAAACAAATAAAATAAATCTTAAAAAGAAGAAGATGTGACGTCAGGGCTGAAGGAGGCTGAGTAGTGTTTGACCCGGGAAGGGCTTCCTGCACAGACTTTAAAAGCAAAAGCGTGAGAAGGCTACGGTTTTCGTGGGGAGTGCTTTCCCGCACTGTGGCCCTGAAGGGGATACTCTGGACAGGCAATGGAGGACTGGCTGGAGAGGCACACAAGGGCAAGGGCCACCGGACTGTGGGGGGCCTGGGGCATCAGAGTAAGGCATCTGCAGGTTTGTGACCTGAAGGAGGAAGGGGCAAAGGCTGGAGGCTGGAGGCCAGATGGGAGGCTACAGTGGTGACGCTGCCCAGCCCTGAGCAGCTGACCCAGCAGCCCCTGTGGTGCTCTGCAGAAGAGAAGCTGAGGGCAACAACCTTGCTGAAAGGTGGCCACCAGACCCTGTAATTAACATGGTAATTTATGCAAGATGAAGAAAACCCAGGGGGGAGGGGGAATGGGAGGTTGGAGCCCTTCACCCAGCCCCTCTGCCCTGTCCCTCCGCCCTGTCCCCACCGAGCACTACACTGTCTGAATTTGGGCAGCCACAGGAAGTTTGGAAAAAGGAAGAAACCGTTTCAAGAAAGTATGTCAGAAGAGGATGAATGGGGTCGTTCAAAATAAACTGCTGCGCCCCTCGAAAGCTAGAGCCAGGAAATCATCAAAGAGCAGTTTCCCACAGAGCCCAGACGTGTAAGGGGGTCCTGTCCGGCCTGACACTCTTTGCCATTCCGAGCCTGAGGAGAACCTCCCAAGGGAAAACCCAGCCCAGAGCAGAGGGGTCTGCAGCCACTGGCTGGAACCACCTGGCGCCCTCCGGCTCCTGCAGCTGCCCGCCCCAGCTCCCAGACAGAGCGACTGGACTGCCCAGGCAGGGTCCGGCGAAGCCCCCACCTCCTCCCCCTGCTGCCACTTGTCAGAGCCAGGCAAGAGAGATGCCAGCCTCATCCCCAGCCTGAAAGCCCATTCGGGGTGCTGGAAGATGAATTATGTTTCATTTATATCAAAGAAGCAATCTCGGAGCCCATTTGTGATCAAATTTGCTGTCAGAGAAACTTTGCTTTATCTCATTACATCTGATATCTCTTGGCTTCTTGTCCTTGAGACTATTAAAGTTTAATGTCAAATTCAAGATGAAATGAAATCTTTGCTGTATCATCTCATCAGGACCTGAGCGTTCCCCCTTCCATCTAAAATTTTTTGACAACTAATTACAATGGGGGGTGGGGGGAAGGAAGGAGAAAGACCTACTTCCCTTCCATTTGTTGAAAATGCCATCATTTGAAGGGGATGCCAATGAGCACAGTGGCCCCGTGGTGGCGGAGAGCAAGGAGAGGTGCTTGTCACCCTTCGGCTCCTCTCTGTCATCCCTTCACCCCGAACCCAACATCCCTGGGACCAGTGACATCTGTTTTCATCCCTGTTCTTACAAGGCCTTCCTGCCCAGGGCACATGATGACAGAGAAGGCACATGGACCGGGAGGCAGGCGGGCACTGGATTCCAGGCTCTGCCAGCTGCGTGACCCCGAGCAAGTAAACAGTCTCAGGCCTCAGTTTCCTCCACTGTAATAAAGGGGTTTGGACTAGAACCACGTGACTCCACTTAGGCACTAGGAGGGCAGGTGGATTAACTGAACAGCTGTGCGTCGAACAACAGGGGTTGGGGACTGTGGCAAAGAGAAGCATCTAAGAATTAAACAAACACCAGAACATCACGTCTGCAGGCCTTATTTATCATGACGACTCTGAGACAAGTTGATTTACTAGGCTTATGATCGCCTCTAAAGAAGAAAAATGCCCACAGAAAACGGGCTTTAGACTGGGAATAGGCTTTCCCTGGAATAGAGATGGTACATTGATTAATAACACTGATTGAAATCTACCTGTACAATACAGAGCTCTCAGAAGGCCCAGGGACACACAGCTCAGAATCCCTAAAAAGCAATGTACTTTAAAAAAAAAAAAAAGGGCAGGGGGAGGCTTAAAAAAAAGGCAATATATTACAAATGTATGAAGACATTCATTTATTCAGGAAATATCTACTAAGCATCCCTGATGAATGCATTCACTGTCCCAGGTACTAGGGATTCAGCAGGTAATAAGAGACAAAAATTCTTGAACGCATGGAGCCTAAGCACTGTGGGAGGAGGACACACAATAAATGTGATAAAGAAGGAATTCATTCCTTTAAACAAATCTCCAAATTCTTAAAGTAATGGGCCAAAGGAATCATGTGGATGCTGGGGTGTTAAGAGAGCTCAGACCCCTGACTAGCTATGTGACCATGGGCAGTTTGCTAGCTTCTCACAGCCTTCCTTATCCTTATTTCCTTATCCATGAAACAGGCACCATCATGGTACCTACCTCTTTGAATAAAGTGAACGGGTTTGTGTGAAATGCCCGGCACATAGGAAGTCACCGTATCTATCAGCACAATCAGCTGGGAAAGCTTTCTGGAGCTGAGCTCTGATGTGCAGGCCCTAGTGTCCCAGGCCTGGAGGAGAGCAGCTGCTTATGTGAGGCAGAACCTCACGGGGACCACCGAGAGGGGGTCCCCGTAGAAGGCACTGCTGACATCTGTCGCTGTTGTAACAACCCAAAATTGCAGGCACGTGACTGAAGATGCAGAGATCACCGTGGGGCCACTGATTTTCCCGGGAAAGGCTGGTGATCCTGGGGTCGAGGGGTCTGCCTCTCCTCACGCCTCTGTGATGCAGGGCTTTGGCCTGGCCACGGTGCTATCCCTGACTCTGGCTACTGCCCTGGTCCTTGCCTGGAGGCGCCGTGCGGCTTCCCACTGGGTCATCTGCCCTATGTCTATTTCCCAATAAAAGAAGAAAGTGAAAAAAAAAAAAAAAGAAGAAGAAGAAGAGGAAGGTCCTAATCGTTTTCCAAATAGCTACCCTGCAGAAAGAAATCAGGAATTACTTGATGCACTTGGCCAAGCTAGGATCCTGCCTCTTTTTTTTTTTTCCTAAAGATTTTATTTATTTGAGAGAGAGAGAGAGAGCATGAACAGGGGTGAGGGGCAGAGGGAGAGGGAGAAGCAGGCCCCCCGCTGAGCAGGGAGCCCCGACATGGGGCTCAATCCCTGGACCCTAAGATCATGACCTGAGCTGAAGGTAGGCAAGGCACCCAGGTGCACTGGATCCTGCTTCTTCATAAATGACTTCTTGGTCTTCTTCACTCGCCCCTCCCTCTGCCTAACCAAACTCAGGGGAGGTTCTTCCTTCTTCCGTGTCATTTCTACGGCAACCAAATGCCAGGACTTCCACAGTTTTCTTCAGAGGAATCGGAGTATCGTAAAGCCAGTCTGTAATCTAAGTCTCTAAAAGTGTGAAGGCAGCAATTTATTCCTTGGCCCTTCTCTTCACGGGTGGGCGAGAGGAAATAATCATCCAAAATGTTGGTAGGTATATTCTTTATCTGGATGCCAAAGCCAGATAAACACTCAACTTTACCAACAGCCCCATTAAGTAGATGCCACCACCACCACCCACCCCATCGTGAAGGTGAGTAAACTACCAGGAACTTCAGATGACTGCCCAAGGTAGCTGGTAGGCGACATATCAAAGACATAAACTGCATTCATTGGCTTCAAATGCCAGGATCTAACCATATACTGTGTTGACTCATTGTTTGCTGAGTGACGTATTCCTGTCCGAGGTGTGACATAAGCCAGAGACACTGTGTCCTCTGAACAGACACATCAGATTTCATGCATCCAAGTTAATGTTGTCCCCTGTATGGCAGGACTTGGGAGGCTCTGCATTGGTCCCAGTGATGTCACCACTCACTGTTGTCTTTTTCTTTTTCTTTTTTTTGGTTTAAGTTTTGTAGTTTTTTTGCAACTTTATATTCTTTGCTTTCATTGTTGTGAATCTTCTCCAAGACAGTAAACCTTTAATGTTTTGAGGGTAGATTAGATTTCTGGAAACAGACCAAACTTGTTTGGAGCCAAATCTTGCCAATAAGGTAGACAAGTGGTTTATATTAAATTTAAAAAAAGAAAAAACAACCATGTGCCTGGGGCTCAATAAATATTTGTTGACTAGCAATGACAACAAGATGAAAATTAAATACAAGTTGTTTGATTCTAAAGAAAAGAGACTAGTTTTATTCTTTGGCTCATAAACCTTCTCTGGAAGTAATTCCAGAAGAGAAATTCCAAAGCATTTTGAACAGCGGCGGAGTCGTTGGAACAGGAGCAGCATATCAAGGGGGTTCGGCTTGGAGGACGACCTACCGTCACAGGAGCTCTAGATTTCAAATCAACATTTAAGGAGTCCCACGTACATGCAGGACAAGTTCTAAACACTGTGTGTAACTAAATTAGAACAAAATTCTCAAAGAGCTTCCAATCCTTTGGGGGAGGGAAGCAGGAAAGATGCCTATAGAAAAGCAATAAATACCCACGAGTCAAAGCAGACAATAAGACACTCCAGAAGGCCCGGGGGAGGTATCCATTGGTGGATATCCAAGGGAGGCAGGGAGACTTCTGGCTGGAGGGTTAAGTGTTCCCTGTGCTCTGACAGCAGGCCAGTGTCCTGTTGGCAGGAGGGCAGGAACCCTCAGGAGGTTGAGGGAGTGAAGACCCGGGAAGCAGCTTGAGGCCGGTGAACTGGGGGCCTGGACGGCCACGTTAGGGACCCTGGAAGTGACCCCACAAACCAGTGGGGAGCTGAGGAGTATGTTTGGGGGCAGAGAGGGAGTGGGAAGAAACCCTCACACTGCTTACAGTTTCCTTAAAAACAGCCATAGAGAATACACTTTAAGCAGACAAATCCCCAAAGCTAGGATTCAGGCCTTTCTCCCTCTTGGAGCTTAGCAGGATGCCCTGCTTAGAGAAAAAGACCCAGCTGATTCAGAAAAGAGATGAAAACCCCCAATCCCCAGTTTTGTTTTGTTTTTTTTTAAATGCTGTGAGGCTACAAAGTAAACACCCATGTTTCCTCAGGAGCCCAGGGTCTCCAGGAACAAAAAGGAGGCAGACTCCTTCACGTGTTTTCTGTCTGTCCCCTTAGTAGTTTGCGTCACCGCCGCTGTGGTCCACCCTGACTACAGGAGACCCCGCCAACCACCGCCCCGTGGTGTTGGGGGACGGTACTCTGAAGATGGCTGCCAGCGTTGCTATGGAAATTTAATTCCCCACCAGAAGCAAATCCCATTCTAAAGGCCAGGAATGGCCATGTTAGGTCAAGAATGAAACATGAACTGGGGGAAAAGATTGCTTTTCAAAAGAGCCAGACAATTAATTTAGCAGAGGAACCACCCTACAAAGAGAAAATTGCAGACACCTAATGTAAGCGATCTTTATTCTGTTCGAGGGCAGTTTTTAAGAGTGCCTACAAGGGACACAGTGCAGGGGAGCGTTCTCTATGTCATCAGAGGAGAGGTGTACGCGGTGGCCGGAGGGATGGAGGTGAGAGGTCAGGAGAAACTTCCCCGGCAGAAGGGTTGTAAGACACTGATCTGTGTTCCTGAGGACAGTGGTGAATCTGCTTCTCGAGGAATTCCAAAGAAGGGTAAAATTAGGTACATGTCCTAGGTGGTTCGGGTTAATGCCTTCCAAGTGTTTTGAACTGAAAACCTCTGGAAGAGTCCAAATCCCCACTTCCGTAGGTGCAACCCTAACTCAAGGTCTCTCCGTTCCCCCAAGGTCACTGACTACACATGCAGTAAAAGTGTATGTTTGAGCTGAGCCACACAAGGCAGCTGTCTAAAAAGGCGTGTGTGGAAACCACAGTCCTACCTTGGCGCTGTCTTCTCCGTCTCCCCTCTCTCCACCGCCCTCCAGCCCGCAGTCCAGAGTTTATGGATGGAAGTGATGATTCAGTGTGCAGACATTAGTTGGGCTGCCATAATGTTCGAGGCACTGTGTTCGATGCCAAGGGAAAAACAAAGAGGTGAAGATTTTACTCCCCGCCTTCAAAGAACTTGTCTCGAAGGAAGCTTGAATGTGACCACATAAAAAGGTAACAGGTCAGTTTAGGGAGTTTCTGTAGAAAATGCAAGATCATGAGAAGCTCTGGAAATGGGTAGCTCTTTCTTCGCTAGGCTGGTCAGAGAAGGCACAGGGAAAATCTCTCTTTTTTTCTTTTAATTATAGTAAAAAAAAAAATCAAAGCAAACAATAAAAAAAAACCCCACATAACATAAAATTTACCATCTTTAACATTTTTACGTGTACAACTCAGTAGTTAAGTACATTTACACTGTTGTGTGACACACCTCCAAAACTCTTCATCCTGCAATACAAACCTTATATCCATTAAGCCACAGCTCCCCAATTCCCTCTCCCCCCAGCCCCTGGTAACCATGATTCTACTTTCTGTCTCTGGGAATCTGACTACTTTAGATGCCTTACAAAAGTGGAATCACATAGTACTTGTCTTTTAGTGACTGGCTTATTTCACTTTGAACAATATCCTCAAGGTTCATCCAGGCTATAGCATGTATCAGAATGCCCTTCCTTTTTAACGCTGAATAATGTTCTCTCGCGTATAAGCCCTCATTTTGCTTACCAATTCATCCATCAATTGACATGCGGGTTCCTTCCCTCTTGGATACTGTGGATAATGCTGCTAGGAACATAGGCGTGCAAATAGCTCTCTGAGATCCACCTTTTAGTTCTTTTGGATGTGGACCCGGAAGTGAGATTGCCGGATTGCATGGTAGTTCTGTTCTATTCAGTTCTATTCTATTCTATTATTTCATTTATTTGCTTATTTATCTAGGAACCACCATACTGTTTTCCACAGCGGCTGTGCCATTTTACAATCCCGCTAAAAGTGCATGACAGTTTCAATTTCTCCAAATCCTCCTAAACACGTGTCATTTTCTGCTTTTTTAACAGTGGCCCTCCTAACAGGTGTGTGGTGACATCTCATTGTGGTTTTGATTTGCATTTCTTCAATAATTGGTGATGTTGAGTGTCTTTTCATGTGTCCGTTGGCCATCTAGATAACCTCTATTCAAGTATTTTGCCCATTTTTTAATCAGGCTATTTTGGGCTTTTCTGTAACCGTTCAAGGAACAGCATCCTGAGTGGAGCTGGGGAGAGAAGTATGTGTGGGTGTCGAGAAGAAGCAGGCTTTTGCCGGGTCCGGATCGGATGACCCAGGCAGAATGCTTTGAGGAAGGTGAATCTGGCATGGTGTGTGTGGACCAGACGGGCAACAGGACGGGGCCGGGTCTCCAAAGCCAGATCCTGAAGCAACATGTCTGGCATCTGGGGAGCCTGAGGGCCACGGACACACACGTCCCCGCACCCCCCTCAGTGAAAGTAAAGCTCAGCAGTTAAATGGCTTCTTTGTTACTGTTGTTTCTCTTTGAGGAGAGGGCTCTCCACTCCACCCTCCCTCCAAGTGCCTGACATTTCTAGTCTTATCCCGGGCTTCCAAGTGGCCAGCACCTCGGCCCTCTCCCTTCCTCCCTCTGGCCTGCTGGGGCTGGAGCAAGAACCCCCACAGGACGGAGCTGAGGCAGTGGAAAGACCCCCAGCAAGGCAACAGGAGCGGCCTGCCACACTCCTGAGATGCCTTGGGACACTGGACGGCACCCTGCCTGCCTCTCAGGCTACCCCTCCTGCCGGGGACTGTATGGCCCTCAGCCTCCACTGGAAGCAGGAGACAGCCCCACCTGTCAGTGCTGAGACCCCCTCTGCAGCCCACTCTCCCACGCTTCCCGGACCAAACACCTGGCTACCCTTTCTGCTTAGCGCTTGTTGCGTGGGGAAATGCTCCCCACACGCTGTTATAAAGTAGGAGACAAAAAAGCGTTACTGCATGAGATTCCTATTAAAAGACAGAGATAAAGAGACAGAATGAAAGAAAAGGACAGCGAGGTGACACACCTCAAATATTAATAGTGGTGGCTTCTGGGTAGTAGAATATGGATGAATTTTTTTCTTTGTGCTTTTCTGTATTTTCCAAATTTTTGACCATGAATATGTATTACTTTTGTAATCAGAGAAAGGACAGCACATGGTAATTTTAAAAAGCCTTTGTTGGGCTTCATGCCCACTTGGGCTTGGTGCTCTTACAGCTTCCACACAGGAAACTGTAAGAGTCTTTGCCCCTTGTGGCTCCTCCTCTCAACTATACCTGCTGGTCCTCCCAAAGGGGCTACAGACATTCCCGGGGGAAGCCCCGAACAGCCCTTCCCGCCAGACCCGCCAGGGCAGAGAAGCCGTGCTGGATGGCCCAGGCGCCGGATGAAACGTCACAGGTCCATAAACGGAAGTGGGCGTTCCCTGGGAAATGGGGTCACGGTCAACTCTCCTCTCCTCAGATCAACCCAGAACACCCTTCGCCTTCCTGAAGAAAGGGGCGACGACGGGGCTCTTTTAGAAACTAAGAGGCAGCAACCGTCTGTCTGTAGGGAGCCAGGGAAGGCCTCATCAGGGTGCACAGGGGTACCCCCGGCAGGGCCCGGCTCCCCACAGCTCAGCCTTCCCTCACTAGAGAAATCACCACATTTTCAGGGACCAACTGTCTCTCCATCTAGATGGGCTTGGTAAGGGAGCTGGAATGAGTTCAGCAAGACGGAGGGGGAGACGGAAAGACCGTATCTTGATTTGAATCAATGGTACCAAAACATGGCTAGTCTCCGGATTCTACTATCAACCGTTTCGCTTCCTCTCTCAGGAGGAGAAGCATCATGGGTCCTAAAGATAGCCCTGTGAGAAAGGGGTGTGGAAGGCAGCACCAGACAGGGGTGCAGATAAAGTCCTCCCTCTGAACTGCCCCTTGGAAGATAAGGCTGGGCTGCTGCCTGCTGTATGCGCAGGAGGTGAAAGTTGTAACTATGTTCCTTGCATTCACACAGGACTTCTTCATCTCCAGAGCTTTTATGCAGTACATCCTATTAGACACAAGGGGAAACTGAGGCTCAGAGGAAAGAGCGGCATGCCCAAGGTCACGGAGTGGTACAGCTAGGACTGCAACCTAGAGCTCTGGATCCAGTAAATGCTGAGTCATTTACACATGTCCACTTGCCTTTCTGAGCTCCCCGGGGGGTGGGGGCGGCGAAGAGGGAAGCTCTACCAGGGAGAGGGGTCGCCTGTGTCCTGGGACCGGCTGTCTGAGAGTCCAGGCTCTCCCTCAGCACTCCCTGCTGTGGGTTGACTCAGAGCACTCCCCCATTCCCTGCAAAGTTTCCAATCTTGTCACCTCTGGCTTGAGTGCAGCCATCCTCTGCAAGCCAAAAGATGCGATTTCCGAGGGGGAAATCTCGGATGGGGTTCCTGTGTGTCTCAAGCCAGAGAAGCCAACTATAAACCAGTCACCCCCAGGCTTCAGAGAGCCTCAGTTTACACAAGATGCCTTTGCACCCCCTCCCGGCAGATAAATCACAACACAAGGCCTGGGGTGCCCAAGTAAGCCCCCAGGGTCTGTGGATTTTAGTTCTCTCTCAACCCCAGGGGTGGGGAGCCACTGTGCAAGGCATGCTATGGGCTTCATCCCCAAGGATCTAAAAGGCCCACCCTTCTTCTCCCAACCCCCACTTCCCAGGCATCCCCCCCCCCCCGTCCCCACCACACACACTCAACTTTCTTTGAAGCTCCCCACTTGGTGATCAGAAAGGCTCCCCATCCCACACCGCACCCCTGCCCATGGTCTGGACTGGATTTCTAACTCCCTATGTAGAGCTGATGAGGTCTCATTCCCAGGACCAACCAAGCAGTTTCCTCGTCCTCTGCCCACCCCCACCACCCCCCTTGAAGAGTTCCTTTATGCTCTATTTTTAGTTTTCTTGATTGCAAGCGAGAAGTCGGAATCAGAGTATGCCAGGAAACTGCCAGCGGTAACCAACCCCGAAAAATGGACAGCAACTGGGGAGGGAGGCGGGGTTTAGAGTGGAGGTGGAGAGGTGGCCTCCGAATCTTAAACTAGGGGTTGGAAAGGAGGGCTGAGGATGTGTTAGGCACCCTGTTCTAGACCAGCATGGAAAAGTAGCCTCCATAAAGCCACAGAGCTAGAGGGACCCCTAGAGGCCGCCCAGCCCCCTCCTTTCCAGAGATGGCAACTGAGTCCCACAGCTGAGCAGGGGCGGGCACGGCAGGGCCACCAGAAGCAGCCCGATTCCTGAGGCCTCGTTCTCTGGCCCCGCACTAGGAGATCCCACCGCTTGGCCAGAAGACGTTTCCGTCTGAGACGCAGCCTCAAAGCTGGCGCCGTCTGCGTGCCAGCGCGGGCGGGAGAGCCAGGCAGGCCTCCCCCGGCCGCCCAGGCCCGCCCGCCCGGGACCAGATTCAGCCCCGCGGCGCTCAGCCACCCTCACGCCGATCACTGCCCTCTTTGCGACGCGGGCAGGAGTCGCCAGGGGCCCTCCGCCTGCGCCACACGCGCCACCGCCCCTCGGGGGACAGTAGGGAAAGACGCCGGCCGGGGAGCACCCCCGACCGGCCGCCGCACTCCCTAAATGAATGAACTGGCAGCTCCAGAACGGCGGCGCAATTGGCAGTTATTGCTGGCAGTTTATCAGTATTAACTGATTAGGCCCGGGATGATGGATCCCCTGTCTCGCTGAGCCCGCCGCCCCGCGAACCGCGCTCCACCCTCCGCCGCCCCCGGGCAGCCCGGCCCGGCCGGCGCCCCAGAGACCCCTGCCTGGCACCGTCCTCCCGCCCGCCCCAGCCCCTGGCTCCCTCCCCCACGTTCCCCCCTCCACCACTCCCGACACTCGTCCCCCCCAGACATTTAAATAAATAAAACAAAATTCAAATGAGGACACTAAATCTCCCCGGCGTTTAATTGATGATCATTATGCTTGGGAACCTAAACTCTTTTAATTTCACTGCGGTGCAGGGAGATGAATTATAGAATTACAGTCGCCAATTATCAATCACGCCTTTGCTCTGAGTCTCTTGGCTGCCCAGCGGCCAGCCCTCCCTCCCGCAGGCCAGGGGTTGAAGAGGCAGGGAAACAGCATCCCGAACCTGAGCTCAGCCTGGACACCCAGTGACCTGGGGGCTTGGGGGTACCTCGCTCTCTCTCTACTAGCACCCCATTTCTAGCACACCACCTTTTCTACTTAAAAAAAAAAAAAGGAAAGGAAAACAGCAGAGAAAAGAAAACCTTTTTCATTTCGAGCTTGGCATTTAATTCATTTTGTTCAGGGTAAGATGTGCTTGTAGCTTCTGTCCCCACACTGGGCAGGATTCCAACAGAACTTTTGCCCCAACCCAGGCAGATGCTGTCAGGCCCACCCTGCGGGAGGCAGCCAGGAGCTGGGGGAGGACTTAAGGGGCAGGGAGGTAGGCCTGGGAGTGCTGCCCCAGTGTCGGCTGCTGGGGCCCGGCTTCCACCACTGGGGCCTGGTCCCACTGCCCTCTCTTTCCTGTCCTCCTTCACAGTGAAAATAATAATAATAATTTGAATAATAATTTCCACCAAAGCTGTGAATGATTTGCATTTGTATAGAGCTCTGCAATTTACAAAGTGCTTTCATGTGCATTATCTCATTTGATCCTCCCAATAATCCTGAGAGAGGTCGCTAGAGCAGGTAGTTCTGTTATTCAAACGTTTATTCATTCATTCAACTAACATTTATTGAGTTTCTACTTTGTGCCAGGCCCTGGGGATACAAAGATAAGGAAAAAAGAGGCCTCCTATCTCAAGGAACTCACAGACTCCTGGGGAGACCTATTAAGTGAACAGATAATTATAAGGCCTGGGTGGACAGGTGTCCCCCCTGTACAGGGAGGAAGGGGATGCAGCTGAGGGACAGGGCCAGGATGGGCCTCCCACCTGCTGCACTGGGGTCCAAGTATGTTCTCCCCCACAACCACACACACACACACACACACACACACACACACACACACACACACACCTTATTATAGTGTCAACACTGTCTTCATCTGGTCCGTTTTTTTTAAGTACCCATATAAATCTATTGCTAGCCTTGGGCCCCCAAAATTATCCATAAACAATTGTGGATCAGGAGAAACAAGTGTGGGAACTTCTGTCACCAAATCTCTCAAGGCCAAGTGTACTACCACCACATAAAAAGAGATGTGGGCTGTGAATGGAGCCAGACCCTAGTCCTCACTGCCCGCCCCCCCCCGACACCTGGGCCTCCTTCCCGTGAGGTGCTGTGTGGAAGCTTCTGGTCAACATCTCCTGGTTGATCCATTGGTTGGCTGACTGGCTGGTTGGTTGTAACACTCTGTTTTATTCCAGAAACGATTTGAGGTGGACAAAGAATGCGTTCTCTCCCACAGGGGTGACGAGAATGCCTGGGAACCTAGCGTGAGCATGGCTGGCCCAGAGTCATTGATATATTCATTAGACAGTCCCATCGCCAGGTCTGGTCTTAGGATGGAAGTCCAGTGTTCACCAGCTGACTTGGACGCACGGCTTCTTAATCATCCAGGCCCCCTGACTGCAGGGGTGGATGGAGTGGAATCAGCCTCGGTCAGTTGGCTCAGCTCAGCCCCCCAAAAGCAGCAAGGTCCTCGGATTCCTGTGCTGGTGACTGAGGCGAGGGAGCACAAGCAAACGGATACTCTTAAAAAAGCGTCGTTGCCTCTTTGCAGAGCTAAGCATCTCCCAGAGGAGGTCCTGCAGGGATCACGGCCTGGGTCAGAGCCCACTGGTCTGCCTGGCCAAAGCCAGGACAACTCTATCCTGTCACCAGCTGGCTTCCCTGGGCTCTGGGCCACTGGCCTCCAGCCACGGGCCAGGCACCCAGCCATGCCAGGGAGCCAAGCAGCGCTGGCACGGGAGCTCGGCAACGTTGTCCTAGGGCTTGGAAGGCTGAGATGGAACCAGGACACTCTGTAGAAATTATGTCTCCAACCTTTCCCTGGTCCCGAGGATCTCCTTCCTTCCAAACCACACCCCACCCCGTCTGCACGTGGCAAGGACAGGGAGAAGGTACCGTTCCATTCTGTAGCCTCCTGCCCTGCCATGCCCAGCACATACCCTTTTGCTCCAGAGCATAACTAAATGTCCTTTTATAGCTCTGCGAGCTCCGCCTCTTGAGCTCCGTGTCTAGCCCTCCATCTCCTCTGCCTCGCAAACATATCTTCAGCCTTCAAAACCTCAACTACCACCTCCTCTGGGAAGCCTTCCTGACTACCCCCCATCACCACTAAACCAGAGTTCACTTCCCCTTCTCCAGGCCCCCTGCTCACACACCGGAGGGCAATTCATCTGCCCATCATGCTGCTCCTCCTCTGTGCTCTGAGCACCTCCAGGTAAGAGTTGCTTCTGTCATTACTGTGTGCTTGTGCCTCGCCCACAGTAGGGCACCAACTAACAAGGATAGAAACACATTTGAGCCCTGTCCTAGGGTTCCCAACTCATCCTACTTTGCCCAGACTTCCCCACTTTTGGCGCTGGAAGTCCTGCCTCCTGGGGAACCCTATAGTTGCTGGTGAGGGGGCCGGTTCGGGGCCCTACTGGGGGCCTCCTCCTTGGGGGCTGAGAGTTGCAGTCCCTCCAACACCGTGACACCTGTCTTCAAGGCTGGATTTTCCAAGTCCATGAGGTCTGCAGGGAAGGGTCAAACACAGCTCGGCCATGCAGCCTCCGGGCATGGTTTCAACATATAGATCTAAGGATTCAGAGAGTTCCAGAATGGATTCATAGGACTTGGACTTTTGGGAACTGGAGCAGAGATCATCTGAGATGGGGAAACCATGGCCTGGAGAACTGGAAGGGCTTACCCGAGATGGCCCTGGGGAATTGAGAGACACCGTGGGGGGCCAGAAGTGACACCAGACTGGGCGTCCCAGACCTTCTGGTCCCGGATCCAGCAGCACACGGGCTGCCCTGCCGAGCCTACACCTTCGCCTCTGAGATGCAGAACAGGCCAGGCGGCCATTCCCACGGGCCTCCCAGCCAGGCAGGGGGAGGCAGGCTCGCACCTGCTGAGTCCTGAGCTCTGGGGCACAAGCTTTGCAGTCACCATTTGATTTAATTCTCCCGACAAGCCTCTGCCAGTTTACAGATGAAAAAACTGAAGGCTGGAGAAGTCCAAGAATTTTCCTGCACTCCCCCAGCGGATGGCCGTGCTGGGTTTCAAATCAGCGCTCTCTGGCGCCAGAGCCCAGCCCCCTTCCACTCCCTCAGTAGGCCCCTCATCTTTGCGGGCCAGGCTCCTCCAGATCCTGCTCTCCTTGGTTCTCATGGCAGATGTCAGGTGTGGCCCCACTGCTGGACCAGGTGCTCAGCGCTGGGGAGAGCCGCCCTGGGCAGGAGAAGGGGCGCAGTAGAGTGCAAGGAGCCACCCTCCTCTGCAGCCCTGGTCTCTGGGCCAGAACAAAAGGAGATGGCTGTGAACAATTAAAGCTGTCTTTGTTCAAAAGAACTCGGCGAGAAATATCTCTAGCGAGAAAAACAGACGAGAAAGAGCAGAGGGGGAATGGAGCAGCAGGCTTCGCGGAGGATTGGATGGCGGCAAGGAGGGGTCCGGAGGTCAAGGTGTCTGGAAGGCCAGCCTCCTCCTGCTGCTGACTTCCTCTACCTAACACTCCTTCCCCAACGGTGCTGCTGCGTGTCTGCCTGAATTAGCCCCAGCCTGCTCCCCCCACCCCCGAAGACGCCCCCACCCACTCAGGAGGAGCAGGGACCTGCCCTCATCTCCCAGGCCAACTCTGCAAACAGCAAGAGACGAACATCTGCTTGGGGCTGCGCCCTCAGAATGGCCTCTCCGCAGCTCCTGTCCTAGTCCGGGCAGAGGCTCAGAGGCTTACTGGGCCTCGAGAAGATCGCTGCCTGGACCCCAGCCCTGCCCCTACCCACAGCAGCCTGGTGGGCCCACCGCTTGACCTCACTTGCTTCCGTGAGTACAGGGGCAGCGAGGACGGGTAGCCCACTGAGGGATGGGGAGGGGGCCTGCGGTGCTCCTCTCTCCCTGTGAGCAGCTTCAAAGGTGACAGATGAGCTCCTTGACCCGAGGAACCACTAGCCTAGCCTCACTTCATCGTCTTGACCAACCCCCACTCCTCCCAATCTCTCTTCCTGGCCCAGACCCCACGTCTTCCTTGCAGCCTCAAATCGATGCATTTCTGAAATGTAAAGTGCAGTTTCTCTTCTAATTACAAAAATAACAGCTGACAAACACGTGCCAAAGGCCCCCCTCTTTTCCTCCTGAGCTAACAGCCCCATTAGGACAGATCCTGTTATCTTCTGTGCCCTCTCCATATATTTTATGGAACAGCCTCAAAAGTGCTCTGCGGCTCATTCTCCCTCCCCCCTCTCTCTCTTTTTCAAGACGATGGCTTTGTGAAAGCTGAGGGGAAAAATAAAGCCTTTTACTAAAATGTCACTCTGGGAAAAGGGGGGGAAATTTTCTAATAGGCCATCGAAGGCTTGCCTTTTTTTTTTTTAAGTGTGATAAATTTGGCCTGTCTTAAAAAGACAGCTCAGTGTTGCTTATCAACCGTGATTTGACCAGATAGCCGTTCTAAAAAAAAAAAAAAAATACAGACACTGGTCTTTTTATAATAAATGAAAGCAATAAAACCAAGAGCTGGGCCAGAACTATAATTAAGAATCAGGAGCTGAAAACAGTGGGTGTGTTCATGGAAGGCAGAGTCCAGTCTCTGGGCAGGCGGAGTGGGCCAGACCTGCGGAGAGCACACCCCACCGGAAGGGGAGGGTGACTCCTCCGGCTCGGGGTCAGGCTGGTGCTCCCCGATGTTTGCACCCTCCCCTTCTTTTTCTCCCGCATTATGGGAGACTTCCTTCCCTGGACAGATGGGCCTGAGTATAGGAAGGAGGGGTCCAGGGAGGGGCTCATCACACACCCCCAAAGCCAAATCAAATGCCTATTTGAAATTCAGCCAGAAATCCCCCTCCTTGCTCTGTCTGTGCACAATAAACATCCCAGACTCGGCCGCTCCTAAAGAGCTGTCTGTTTAACACAATCTCCATCTCAAGCGGCTGTTTTGCATTTCCTTTTGGCTTTATTAAAACTGATTTTCTATTTGCACTATAAAAACTGATCTGATTAAATTTCCATTTTTCCCCAAAGAAAAGACTCTCCTCTCTCTCCCTCTCTCTCTCTGCTTTTTCTCTCCCCTCTGTCTCTACTTGCCTTCCTGTCTCTTCTCCCTCCCACTCTCCCTCTCCACTCCTTTTTTTCTTTTCCCAAACAAGTAATTCTTGATTATTCTCCTTCATCCCTCTCTTATCCCCCCAACTGGGTCCCCATCGCAGTTGCCATGGGGATAGCCATGGATGGCACTCCCCGGGAAGGGAGCAGTGAGGGAGCTCCCCCCTGGGGCTCTGGAGAGAGGAGACTGGGGAGGCCTTCTCAGGGTGGGGGGGGTCATTGTGAAACTGCAGCCAACTCCCACGTACCCCTTATAAGGAGCCTCATACTCAGGGAGGCCCACACGGCTACGTGGTATCAGGGCTGCATACCAGCTGTGTGTGCCATGATTCTAACAAAGCCAAGGTTGCGGGTTCGAGCCCCCCATTGGCCACTTAGCTCCTTCATTGTGCTCAGGGCCCCAGTGTGAACTTATCACCCTGACTTAGCTGTGCGTGACTAAGGCCACTGGAGGGTGGGCCGAGGAGAGGAGAGGAGAGGGCAGGCAAACCCACCTGCCTCGTATGAATAGAGGACAGCACTTTTCCTTTTGCATTCTTGCTTCTCCCTCCCGCTTGACAAGAGAGAACCCATGTCTGTGGCGCCTCTGTGTAGTGACAGTGACAGCTGTCACTCATTAAAGCCTCACCATGGTATGAACTGGGTCCTAGCAGGTCACATGCAATCTCTGTCGTTCTTACGCCCACCCCCCGAGGGAGATGCCAGCTCACAGAGCTTCGGGGAGTGGCTAACGGGGAACCCAGGCGTGCCATCTCAGCACCTGTGTTTTCGCCGCGCCACGACGCTGCCTCGTGAAAAGAAAGGACCCTGGTGAAAGACAAACCCAAAGTGCCCAGGGGTTTGGCAGAGGAGAGCTCGGGAAGCAGCATCTCTGACAAGAGGATGGGCAAACAAAGTAGCCGACCTCCAACCTCCACCCTTCTAAGGGCCGCCCCCGTCACAGTCCCCTGGCACCCTGGGATTCCCCTGCCTCCCTGCGCTTCAAACTCCAGCCCAACCTTGCTCCCACAGCCCCTCCCTGTGGCACGGCTGAGTCATTTAAACAAAGACTTTTCTGAATATTCAGGGAAAACAAACATTAAGTAATGACAAGTCCCCCCTGATTTCCTACTGTACCTCAGCACCTGCGCAGGCACTCTCATTAGTCAGCTGCTGGATGAGTGAGTGAGTGAGTGAGTGAGTGAGTCGTGAGGGAATGAAGAGCTGCTTGCTCATTAGACAAAATCAAGAGGGGCGGACTCAGTTTCCTGCACAGCTGGGCTACCCACTCGGGGCTGGATTCTAGGCTCCAAGGCCACCGCCAGGCCCACCGAGGCAGGTCGAACGGCAGGCCTTGGCCAGCACACAAGGAGAGCCCTCACCTGTCAGATGAGACCACATTTCTCCACTCAGACGTGGCTTTCCTTGTGAGAGCTGCCCAGTGTGGTGTCTTCTTCACACATGAACCGCACCGTGCAGGTGAGAAGAGTTCACACCCATTTGTGACGATTAAGGCATGGTTACTCCCCTCTCTGGATCTGAGCCAAGGGATTCGGAGGCCCCCAAAGGCCCCTCATGCCAGGCTCGGCTCCCATCCCCACACCCTGGCTCAGTGTGGCCTCCCGCACCTGGGGTTCCCTCTGTCTACCACCGCGGGCAAACTACCGGGGTGACTGGCAAAAGGCCCACCCTGCCATCCAGCGGCAGAGGTGAGATGCGCTCTAAAGAACCAGGATACAGGAAGCCGGTACGGGCCGAGCCACAGAGAAGAGCCACAGCTGTCAGAGAAAAGTGCTGGGCACGCTCAGCAGGAGAGACCCTGTCCGTTGGGAGGGAGGGGTCAGGCTTCATGGAAGAAGAGGCCTGTGAATCCCTGATCTTGAAGAATGGTTACGACCTTGACATTGAGAAACACAGAGAAGGCTCCTGCAAGAGGAGAGACTGCCTGAGGGTGCTGCTGGAAAGCATGGGAGTTGTGCAGCACCCCTCTTGCCTGGGCCAGAGTATGCTATGCGGGAGGGGCTCCGGGAAAGAGAGCCAAAGGCGGGCTGGGGCCAGAACATGGAGGGCTTGGCTACCACGGGGCAAAGGGAGCCCCCCGAATCTCGGAGCTTTTCTCTCTCATCCCCACCTGTCCAGATCTTCCTCATCCTTCAGCATGCAGTTCAAAGCCACTTCCTCCAGGAAGCCTTTGCCAATCTCTCCAGAAGAGCCCTCCCTTCAGCCGAGACCATCTGCCTGTACCGGGACTCCCACTCACTCGACACGGAAGCCTTCCTACACACCAGCCTTGCAGGACCGCTCGGGCACCGGGGTGCGGGGCCCATGTGTTGTTGCCTCTGAATGGCCCCACCGACCACCTGACTTCCGCTTGCTGATGAAGGCGGGCTCATCCTCAGAGGCCCGCTCAGCCATTCCCTCCCCCAGGAAGCCTTCCCTACCCTTGGCCCCGCAGCTCTGTCCAAGCAGTTTCTCACACTTCCCGCCTGCATTGGCCCTCTCTGCCCAGATCCTTGTTTGTGCATCTTTCTCCACCAGAGCACACGCTCCTTGAGGGCAGAGACTATGGCCTTCCTCTCCTCATTCATTGCAACCGGCACTGCCTATTTGGTGTCTTCAGTAATTATCCATTAATTAAATGAACCCCTGAATGAACAGAGAACTGCCTTGTGAATATCCTGCACATTGTTTCGGTTTGCTACTTAACTCCCTGTGGATGCATTGTTCCTCCAGTTTGCAAGTTCCTTAAGCTGGGACTCCACCCTCAAACCTCAGCGTTTAGAATAGTGCCATGCTTAGACAAAGTGCTTCCCACATTTTTGGCCAAAAAAAAAAAAATCTGGATCATGTGTTTTGAACCAAAATCTGTGCTTGAAGTCTCTGGAAGCTTCCCAAGAGAAGCAAAGCATGGTTTCTGTGTCCATGAACAAGGCAGCCCACTCAGAGGCCTGGGGCAAAGAGAAACCATGGGAACCTAAGCCCCATGAAGGCAGGGAGCTATGGCTGCTTTGTTCACTCGTTTATCCTGCCCACGGCAGATAATAGCTGCTCAATGCACACTTGCTGTAAGAAATATTACCATGCACAGAAAGGTGTGTTAAAAACTATAAATACCATACAAAGGCTTCTTTTGATAACTGTCTGTATATAAGAAACTAAAGTGAGAAGAATGCTCCAGAAGAAGAAGAAGGAGATGGAGAAGGCAGCGGCAGCTAGAGGTCACAGCGGGAAGCAGTGGTTTGTGAGAGAAGATGTGGAAAGTGGTTTTAGACATTTTATGGTGACAGCAAGACATTTAAGGAGAGATGTCCTACAGGCTGCTGGATTTATGACACTAGAGTTCTGGTAAGAGGTCAAGGCTGGAAATGAAAATCTGAGCATCTTGGAAAAAGAGAGGATAGCTGCAAAATGAGCTCATGCAGGAAGTAAATCTAGCAGCAGGAAAAGGCAGCATCAGGAGGGGCCTCAGGGGACAGCCCCAAGGATGGGAGGAAGTGACACCACGGAGACAGAGAAGGCACAAGCAGGGAGATGCGAAGCAACCAGAGAACAGTAATGGATAAAAGGACGAGAAGGATGAGTAATATCTGACTCGCCTTTGGAATTTGGGCCTCTTTTCTGACAGTTTTCATCTCTGCCTTTTCTCAGCGGCAATGCAATCACATCCTGCTCCAAATTCTGGCTCGGTCCCAGCCTCCTGCTCTGCAGGCTGCTTCTCCCACCACACACCCACTCACTTTCCCCTCTGTCCCTCCCTGTAATCAGACCATCAGTGGTACCACATAGTATCATGGCCCCTACCAAATCATAGGTTTTTTTTTAAAAAAAAAAAAAAAAGGATTCACAAAGCATCACATCCCTTGCTCTCATGCCACAGATGAGGCCCAGGGAGGGAACGCAACCTGCTTGAAGTCACACAGCTAGGAAGTGGAGAAGACTAGCTCCCAGGCTAGTGTATTTCTAGCACAGTCCCTACGGCAGAGAAAGCAGAAACCCTGGCAGAGAACAAAACCTGCCCAACACTCACCACTGGGCCAGGCTGGGACCAGGATCCAGAGATTGAATTTCCTGTCCACACTCTTCCCGCTCCACTGGCTGGACAAGAACAAGCGGCCTCCTGGTCTCAGCTCTTCAGGCCAGCCTCAGCACTCCCGAGGGCAAGTAGACACAACCTCACAGGTTGAGGCTGCAGGGCAAAGATCGGGGACTCAAGCCCTTGCTGCTCCCTGCCTCTGAATATTCCCCTCTGCTCAGAAAAATTCCCTGAAGACGGGTTGCCTCTAAGGGCAAGGTACTTTTGCTCCCTGAGCAGTGACTGTTAACCTCGCTTCATCCACACCTAAAATCTGGGCCATTCCAAAGACACAATTACACAGCCTTTACCATCCCGGCACCCAGAGCTGCTGGCTGCTCAGAAACCCCTGCCCCTCCTTGTCCTGAAGCTGCCAATTTCCTCATCAGTATTTTATTTGTCTGTTTTGCTCATTTTTAAGCTGGTGGCAATTGCTATTTAAATTGTTTTGTAAAGTGTCTTTGCATTTACAATGCCGGCTGTCAGCAGCCCCACAATAGGAAATGAGATTTGGCATCAAAGGCAAAGACGCTACTAAAATACATTTTAATAAATATGTAAATCAATTAATCAATCACCCATCCAAGGAAGGAGCTTTAGGAACACAGACAGGCTGGCTGAGAGAGTGGAGTTCGGGAGAACGTGGGGGTCCAAGGTGACAGAGGATGTTCAATGGTTGATGAACCGGGAAGTTATGGGCACATCGGGTCCTGGGGCCCTGACCTGGCCTCCCACCCTCCCAGCTCTGCCTAAATGGGCCCCCGCAGGGTCCTGCACAGTAACCCCACCGGAGAAAGGGGACAGGGCCCCATCAAGGTAAAGAATCAGCCCCAGTGCTGAGAAACCAGCCCCCTGGCTGAAACTCCCACCACACCCAACATCTGCCCCATTGATGCTGTTTCCTAGAGAAGTCAAGAGATTAGAAAGTTCCTGCAAGGTTTGTGTCTGCAGATTGGACCAGCCTAGAGGATTATGATCAGGAAACAGGAGGAAGAAATGACCAGCTGTGCTCTCCTTTCCTGACAGGACGCCAAAGGAGAGGAGCATAAGCCGTAACAGGAGGGGTGAATTCTCGGGGACAGAGAGGGTTGCTGTCCGCTAGGAGAGGGTCCTGACCTCTAAGGGCAAGGTACTTTTGCCCTTAGAGAAGGAAATGGGACTTAAGGGACAGTATTGAAGGAACAGAGACCAGGCCTACCAGTGAAGAGCTTAAAAACAGGAACCCAAATCCACACGGTAGCTGATGAGCAAGGTGGAGGTGTCTGGTGACAAGGGGCTGGCGGCATAGTCACAGATCCTCAGCTTGTACTAAGGTGTGTCATTAGGGGTATCATTCGGGCCAACAAAATCTGAGCTTCAGCGGGCACACCTCTCCAAGCCTCGGCAGCACGGACTCTGTAGTCTCCTCCAGCCCACGCTGTACGGTTTGCCAAAGAGGGACCTCAGGTCCCTCCTCACACAGCTTCGGCGTGACCTTGGGCAAGTCACTTGTCCCCTCTTGGCTTCTGCCTACTCATCCAGACAATGTGAGCGATGAGCAAGATGAACTCTGAACTGGAAAACTCTCTGTCCCGACTTGTCCCACCCTCCTGGAGGTGGAGCCGATACTGCCCATTACAGCTGCTAGCTTTGTGGCCATCGGCAAAGACCGGCCTGACTCTGCCAGGGAAGAGACTGATGGTGTGAAGTCTGGAGACCGGGGGGGGGGGCCTGTCTGAAGGGCTGAAACATGCCCAACTCAAATAACCAGGCTAAGGGAAGAGTGAGGCGTACCCGCAGAGGAAGCCGAGGAACCCCACTCAGCTCCTCTCCCACCCCTTCCTCTGCACTCGCTCCCCACCCCACCCCCACGGCCTCCCCTGGAAGAGGCGAGCCCTCTGATTGAAGACCTGTCTGGCTCCCAAATTACCTCGTTTTTTAAACCGATGCCACCCGGACCAGAGGGCAAACGTTCCCATTAGGGCTGAGCGTGTGCACACGCACCCACCCGGGGTGCCGGGACAAGTATGCGAATGGCACACACGGGGGTGGGGTTGCGGGGAGCACAGAGCAACACGTGACTTCAGGCGTATCTGCGTACATTGCTGCGTGCCTCTGCCTGTGCGGCCCTCTGTTGCTCGGCATGCTCACATTCGGGCCTGTATGTGCTTATTACGTGTGCCTGTGTGTTTCCACAGGTCTGTGTGTGTGACCGGTGCCTCAGTAACCACGCTTTCAAACACCCCTGTGGCCCGGACAGGCCGCGTGCTCGGCAGGGACCGGTGCACACTTCCGTAGCCAGAGATCTTGCTTATCTTGCTCGCTTCCCTGGGAGAGTCGGTTTCACAGCGTTGCCCAAAACTGACCAGCCCGTGCCTGCTTCTTCATTTGCCCAATGAAGCAGAGGCCGGGATGAGGCAGTGTTGGGTACAGAGCTGTGGGGATCATTTGGCCGTGAGCCGGGCTCTCCGCTCAACTGCACAGACCTGCTACATGTGACTAAGCACAAGAGTGGGGAGAGCGGTTGTCTAAAGAATCCCTCTAACCTTTCTAGAAAGATCCAGGGATCACTCTACAAGCTGCCAGACAGTGTGTCTCTGAGCCCTCAGTGTCACATCTGGCTCCACCCCCCAACACACACACAACTCAAATGCAAACTTGACATCATCTGTGTTACTCCTCTGGTGGCCTCCCACTCCTCATCTCCAGATGGCTTTGCATGACCCCAACACCCTGATGGGATGTCTCCCTCCCCAAACTCTTCTCTCGTGCCTCCTGCCTCATCCCCTACACTCCAGCAGCCTCCCACAACATGCCACAATGCTTCACGCCTCCACGACACGGCTCATGCTGAGCCCCTCTGCCTGAGCGGGACCCTCTAGCTCAACTGGCGTGATGTCTACTCAGCCTTAAGGACCAAGCTTCCAGAAACTCCTCTCTCACCCATCCGGGCTCGTCCTCAGTGCTCCCATAAAGCCAGCATGGCTACGCCATGACACTATGTTGTACTTTCTCATCCTCTGCTTACCACCCTTTCTTCCCTGCTGGACTATAAAGACCCCAAGGCCAGGCACCGCATCGTAGGCATCGTGGAGATGCAGATAGGAATGCCCGCTGAATGACCCGATGGCTCGCTCTAGATTGCCTTGCAATGAGCTGGATGAGGTCGGGGGCTCCTCGTGGTCTCCAGAAGCTATAATGGCAGGCAGTCTGGCATGTCCAGCTCTGGTGTGCATTCTCTCAAGCGGTTGGCACCATCCTTACATTGTTTTGCAAAGTTGCTCTCAAGTTCTCCCTATAAAACAGTAGAACAATAGCAGCGCATGGCATTCCTTTTCTGGAGCCCAACCCATGAGGCATCCAGCATGCCCAGCCCAAGCATGTAGGCAGCATATTTTGTTTCTCTGATGCTTTGACATCTAATTATTATTGCCTTGCTAACACTGGAGGGACTGCCCCTCCCAGCACTAGCTAATTCCCAGAAATAGCAAATACCTAGAACAGACCTGTCATATGCAAACGAACCAATCCAGAGCCCATACCCCAACTGGTCCCTTTACGAGACACTCTTCCACTCCAGGTCACTAGCACTCCGCCCTGATCACCACAAGGCCAGGTACCAGGCAACTAGGAACAACCCCGCTGCCCTAGAGCCCACTGAAATTATTCAAACTAGCCAGTGCCAAGCCTGCTCACCCCACCTTGTCCATTCCTTCCTTCGAAAACCACTCAGAGGGCCAAATGGCTCACACCTGATGACTGCCTGACTGTCCGGCTAACTGGTCACCCCACAGCCCCAAAGGTGCTGTCCCCTGGCACCTCACAGCTCCATCATCCCCACCCTGAAGGTGACACCATTTCTGGGGAGACTTCCGAAATGCCAACTTTATTAAGATTGATTTGGCCTGCCCGCCATTCTGACAGGTCCAAAAGCAAACACGGCAGGGCCATGGGGGAGATTTGGTCATAATTACCATCTTTAATTACTGCTAAAACATCAATTGCTCTTGTTCAATTAGCAGTGCGGTTTCAGGCATGGCAAACTTTGCAACACAAAATAAGCTGAAAATTGATTTCTGAACACTTAATGCAGATCTGAAATTGCTAACCTGATAAGGTTGTCATAGACGAGCCAACGTGGCCAAGGAGGAACTTTGCGGGGCTGTAATTGCCTTGGTAGGAAGATTAATAACTTGTATACTTACATCTTGTTCATCAAGTAGGAGGCATTCGTTGGGGGAGCCAGAGCGGTGGCTGGGTGTGAGGCATGAAGGCAGAGGGAGGGTGTTAACAAGGACAGCGGCAATTAGGCAGGAGAGAGCAGCAGCCTGCACCCAATGGTCCGTGAATGAGGACATGGCCCTCTGGGATGGCACGCGGGAGGGGCCGTCTGCCTGGGATGGCTGCCAGGGGGAGCCGAGCTCCGCAAAGCAGGCAGGTACCAGGGCAGGCTGGCGGGGGAGAGGGTGCCCGGGGTCCCAGCCACCTCCGCCTTCTCTCCAAGCCCTGGAAAAGGACTCTCAAGGTCAAACACCCCTAAGAGCTCGGTTCACCGATGAGAGAGCTTTCTCTGTTCAGGCCTCCTGGCAAGGAAGAGAGTCCAAGGTGACGGACCAGAGGAACCACAGCTGGGCTGGGGATGCGACACCCCTGCCCCCACTGCTCTCATCATCTCTCCTCTGGATGCCAGGGTCTTCCTGCCATGGAGCTGAGTGCATTTCTTGGTGCATCTCACATAACGGTGATCAGGGAGCATTCAGCTACCAGGTGCCCTCCAGGCTGTGCAATTGCTGCTATTATTATTATTATTATTATTATTATTATTATTATTCCTCTGGGCCTGTGGTTGATGTAAGGGCACAAGTCAAAAACCTGAGCAGTCTTGGGAAAGGGCCCCCTCTCCCTCTCTGAAACCTGTCGCTGAAGCTGAGGAAAGTGAAGAAAATATTCCCTCTTCTGCTTATGAAACTAACATCTACTGAGCCCTGCCCTGTGCCTGGAGCCGGACAAAGCACCAGAGAGATTGATGGGTCCATGGATCCATAGACGGGTGGATGCATGCATGGATGGGTTGATGGATGTAGGTAAAGAGAGCAGGCTGGCAGGTAGGTAACCGTTAAAGAGAAGTTATTGCATTTAATCCTCTCCATACCACTTGTGGGTAGGTGTTACTCTCCCTGTTTGGTGGATGAGAAAAAGAGGACTTAGCAAGATTAAGTAACTTACCCTACTAAGTGGTGGAGCTGAGATTCAAACCTATACTTCTCTGAGGTGTCAGACAATACTCTCAATCTCTACTCTGCCCCAGAAGTGTCCTTTGAACCTGTTCGGCGCTTTCCTAAACTGTGACATGACTAGGAACCAGGAACATCCTTGCCCACGTCACTCTACCTGTAGAAACGGACCCAGACGTTCGCTCAGCCAGCTGTGCTGAGCGCCCTGCCCCATGTCCTGAGCAGCAGACTAACTGGACACTCTCAGCAGACACCCCTGCTCATGGCAGGCTGGACTGGAGCCAGGCTGTAACAAGGCCCCTCTCTGTTATTTTCTTAGAGCCTATGACCCCTGTAGATCCAAACTTCAACTCCATTCAACAAATGTTTACTAAAGACCTCTTGCCCGGCCTCAGACCGGTCATTGAGAGAAGAGGAAGACTTTCCAACCATGCACTCCCTGGGAGAGGGAAAGGAAAAGCAGGAGGATCGTCTGGGTGTGAGCCGTGCAGAACAGATGAACGAGGTGCCGAGTGCACAGGAGAGGGAAGCAGCTGGAAAAGGCTGCCCAGGGGAGGTAATATCTGAGTCGGCTGTGCAGCTGGCCGGGAGTCAGCAGGGCAGACACGAAAGCCAAAGGGCCCTCCAAGCGGAAACATAGCGGTGTGAAGGGGCCTGGTCCACTGGAGGGACTAGAATCTGTCTGATGTCTCTGGCCTTGATGCCTGAGGTTGGGTCTGGGGTATGAAGGGGAGATGAGGCTGGAGAGGAGGGACCCGATGATGAAAGGACTGCAGGCCATGCTAGACCTTATCTTGTAGGTGCAAGGGGTCAGCACGGCATCCCAGAAAGCTCCCTCTGGTGGGAGGGGAAAGAGGGTGGATGATTTGCCAGGGCTTCTGTAACAAAGAAGCACAGCCTGGGTGGCTTAAACAACAAACACTTAGGTCCTGGAGGCCAGAAGGCCAAGGCCAAGGTGCAGGCAGGTTTGGTTTCATCCGAGGCCTCCCTCCTTGGTTTGTCTCCCTGTGTCCTCATGTGGTCTTCCCTCGGGGCTGTCTGTGTCCTCATCTCCCCTTCTCTCAAGGACCCCGTCATATCGGATTACGCCCACCCATATGACCTGATGTTAACGTCATCTCCGTCTCTTTAAAGACCTTATCTCCAGATAAGGGCACATTCTGAAGCACTGAAGGTTAAGACTTCAAAGTATGAATTCAGCCCATAACAGAGAGAGACAAGAGGCAACCAGACCAGAGAAAAGAAACTAATGGAGGCCTGTTGGTGCAATCAGGGCAAGAAGGGGTGAGGCCTGAGTCACCCCCCAGGGCAAAGGGCTGCTTAGAGAAATCTAGTGTAGAGAGAAAATAAATAGGCTGTGTGGTACCTGGACGGAAGGACTCCCTTACAGTTGCAGATGCTCATAGGGTCAGAGGCTGGGCCACTCGCTCCAGAGAACTCTCTCTAAAATGTTTGTTCTCAGGGTGTCTGGGTGGCACATCTGACTCTTGATTTCAGCTCAGGTCATGATCTCAGGGTCATGAGATCGAGCCCTGTGCCGGGCTCCATGCTCAGCATAAAGTCTGCTTAAGATTCTCTCTCTCTCCTTCTGCCTCTCCCTCCATCTCAAAAAAATTAAAAAATAAAATATTCATTTTCAGGACTCCTCAGTACGATATGGTATGCAAATCTACAGTGAACACACACACCATGCAAATCAGTAATAGTGAGAAAATATCACTTACTGGTTAGAGAGGTGGTCTAGCATAGTGGACAGGGCCCCAGACCAAAAGGCAGGAGGCCTGGGTTCTGGAACCCATTCTCTTTAAGAAAGTCACTTCTTTCAGGGCATCAGTTTCTCCTCTGTAAAAGGAGAGGGTTGAACCAGATTGTCTAGAAGTTACCCTTCCATCCCCCATACCCTATAAGCTTATTATTGCATAAGGAGCAGAGTGGGAATAAGAGCAGTGAGAAGAAAGAGAGGCCAGAAGGAGACTGGGGTGAAGGGAGAGAGAAGGGGCAAGTCCCTCATTCACTTCGCTAACCCCTCTCCAGGGACGGTCTTAATAGGCACAGATCCAAAGGCCAAGCCAGCCTTGGCCTGGCATGAGTGTTTCTAATAGTCACTTAAGAGAAAATATTAATTATAATAAGTAAAGACTGGCACAGCAAACCAATGTGCCTTATTATCTGAACTTCTCCAATGTTGATGACCCTAAAAGTACTCCCCGATTCTCCCCCTGACCCCAGGCTCCATATTTCCCTCCTGCTCCAGGTCGCCATCCCACTTCCTGGCTTCAGTCAGTGATACCATCTTTGACTGCCTTCTGTCTTGCCCACATTACCAATTAGCTCCCGAGTTCCGTGGCTGTTTTAGCAGAGGGTCTTGCCTCCGTCCCCCTTCTTTCTTCCCTTCCAATACGTCCCCAGTCTTGGAATTTTCCAGCTTCATCACTGTTGCAGTTTGTTCTTCACAGTTCCCCAGACTTGCACCTTCACGTTGACGGACAACGGCCTCCAAACTGGCTTCTTCCCCTAGCCTCAGTTCCTGCGGTGCTTCCTGCATATCCTGAGCCCCAAGCCCCGGCCCTCCTAGGCCCTGCCCAGGTCCGGACTCAATAGAATGCCACCCAGGTCCTGAGCCAACGAGAGTTGCTGCTCTCTGGGGGAGCTCCCGGGGCAGGGAGGGAAGGAGAGGGAGAAGGGTGGAGCAAGTGCAAGAGCAACCGCCACCCTCCCTGCGGATTCAGTCGCATTTTGTGCTATTCCACCCAGGCTTGGTTTGGGGGCTTCACCCCAAATCCCACAATCTCAGTCCTAACCTCAAGTCATGGCCTGGGTTATGCTTGCCCATACAAACCCTTGGGCCCGTGTCCCCCTGGGAAGGAGACAGTCCTTCTGTACAGGACTCTGCTGTGTTGTGCAAGAGCCTGTAAAAAAAACCACAGCTACCTGACCAGTGAAGGGAACTGATTGATTCAGGTGTTTCATCAAGAGGGCAAAAAGTTCTGTCCAAATAAGGGTAACAGTTATTCGCTGGACCAATCAAACTGTCTCAGAAGTTTGAATAGGAAACTATGGGGAGAGCATCAGTCAATTGGTAGCAAAAGTAAAAACTGAAAAGACACATAGAAATAGGCATTGAGGTAATAGGGTTATTAGCGTGTCTTGAATAAACAGAAACTATGAGTAAATAGAAGCTATAAGCTAAATGGACCACCAAAATAAAGAATGTATGGAAGTTCTAGTTGCCGTTTCTCCCTCTGAAAGGAAAATACTTCTCTTGAAAATCACCTAAAAGCAACAAGGAGAAGAAACAAACTCTATCTTTGACAAAGCTAGCAAAGACCTATAAACTCAAATACAACACATAACTAGGATACACAACGATGCTCACAGAAAAACAGTTGTGGCACAGAGCTTGGGGAAAACTAGCCAAACACACCCTCCAAGGTAAGTGCCACTCTCCAGTGTAAAACAACAACAACAATAACAACAACAAAACCACTCCCTTATTAAGAATAATAAGGACAGGTATATGGTGAGCTGGGCACTGGGAACTTTCTTGAACCTATTCTGACATGAAGCAGAAAAAGCAAAGGTGGGACCAACGATGAATAATGCAGAGAAGTCATATTTGCAGAAAGCAGTCTCTTTCTTAGTAATGGAGGAGATAGGAATGAGACTCCACATTATGAGCACAGCTGCAGTTGCCAGTTGTCTAGACAGATGTAAAGCTTAAAAGATCTTACACTCGTGTCCCTGTAGGAAAGTACTGGTAGCCTAGAACATAACCATCCTCTCCCTCCCCCACTCTAGAACTTCATGCCAATAGCTGGTCCAGGAAAAAGTCACCTCATTAAAAGATGAATTAATAACCAAAAAAAACTACCATCAAATTTTAAAATAAAGATATTACAACAAAAAAAGGACAGAACCGAGGAAAAAATAAGTAGTAGACAAAAAACCCTCACCAGAAAAACGAACAAACATGTTACCACAGAAATTTTTAAAATTCAAGGAAGCAACTACTTCTACAAACCAAGAGAACAAAGAAGAGATACAAATGTTTAGGGGAGAAAAATCTGGCAAGGCAAGCAAAGGATATAAGTCATAAGATGGCAGAGCGTAGAAAATAAGTAGGGGAAAAAATGTAAAAGAAACTACAGATCCTGTTGAAGGCATAGGAAGTGATACGGAGGAAGAAATTGAAGAAAGTGAGAAAAATCAGAAATTATTAAAAGGCTAAAAACACAAGATCAAAGAGAAATGGTTGGTCTAAAAGGTAGACAAACATATATGTAACTCATATCCCTATGAAGAGAACAGATATTTAAAGCTATTTTATAAGAATTTTCCAAAAAACGTGGGGCTGGGTGGCTCAGTGGGTTAAAGCCTCTGCCTTCGGCTCGGGTCATGATCTCAGGGTCCTGGGATCGAGTCCCACATCGGGCTCTCTGCTCAGCGGGGAGCCTGCTTCCCCCTCTCTTTCTGTCTGCCTCTCTGCCTACTTGTGATTTCTCTCTGTGTGTCAAATAAATAAATAAAATCTTAAAAAAAAAAAAAAAATTTTCCAAAAAAATATAAGAACAAATCTATCAGTTAGAAAGGAAAATACCAGCAAAGACTAATCAAATCTAGTAAATATTCTGGACTTCAAAGACAAATACTCCTTTGGAACATTCGGCCCAAATGATCAAGTTGCTTTTAAGGGGGAGGGAAAACAATCAGGGTAACCTCAGACATCTCCACAACCTTATTCAAACAAACAAACAATGGTGTAACTGCAGATGTCATATCCAGGCAAGCTATCAATCAAGTGTAAAGGCAACGTTTATGAACATCCAAGAGCATGAGATGATCAATCTCCTGAGCTTGAGGGATCTACAAGAGGATAATCTCAAGGCAATCAAAAGATGAATGGAAAAAAGCACAGCTATAGAACTATAAAGTGACACAAGATCCACATAATTGAGATTGAGACCAACACTAAAGCAATGTAGTAATTACGGTTCTAGAACCAAAGATAAAGGTTATTGTTGTTGTTTTAAATATTTTATTTGCCTATTTGACAGAGAAAGAGACAACAAGAGAGGGAACACAAGAGGGAACACAAGCAGAGGGAGTGTGACAGGGAGAAGCAAGCTCTCCGCTGAGCAGGAAGCCCGCCTCTGAGCTCGATCCCAGGACCCTGGGGTCAGGACCTGAGCAGAAGGCAGATGGAGACTTACTGACTGAGCCACTCGGGGGCCCCAAAGGTAAAGGTTTTCAATCTTGGTAACATAAAAGGTTTAGAACCAGAAAAACTTGGCTCAGGGAAGGTAGAGAAGGTAGAAAACAGTGTAAATATGCTAATAACATTCTGTTTCTAACTGGCTGTCAAAGATATCATTTAAGGCTAACAAAGTGAGTAATAGTGATGCATGAATATTTAAAGTTATAAAAGGGAAACATTCAGAAAGACAGTAATAATATGACCAACTAAAGTGGGGGGGGGAGGTAGCATCTAGTAGAAATACAGCAATTTTGTCATTTGTAGAGAAAGAAGTCAATGGATACTAGGGAATAAACACACACACACACACAAGGTAACCACTTGGGGGAAAATAAAAGCCTTTCAAATTATTAGAAGAAACATACACATAAAAAAAACAAGCAAATAAAATAGAATATGGAGTAAGGGATTGAAAAAATAAATGCAGCAGCAATAAAACCAGAAAGTATAACATAAAACATGATTTAAATGGAAAAAAAAAAAACCAAGAGCAGACATGTCTATCATATTAATTTATGTGAATGGGATCACTTTACCTACTAAAATATTTTTACTCTCAGACTGGATCACAAGATAAGGTCCAAATTTCTTACATCTCTTAAAACACGATCACCTAGAGAGATTGGAAACAAAGAACGGGTAAAGACAGAATATGTGAGCACCAATAAAGAGGAAGGAACGAGAGCAATTTTAGGGGTTGATGAAATTTAAGTTGAGGGCAGCAAGTAGGACACAGAGGGACATTAAACTAAAAAGAGGAAAAGGTTCTAATGATAGAGATCACCATCCCTGGTGATGATCAAACAATTGGGAATATTCATATTTCAAACATCATCACATCAACATTCTTTAAGTAAAACTACAGGATACATAAGATGAACTAGAAGCATGTTAGTAGTCAGAGATGACACTTGGCCACCCAACCCAAGCCAGAGGAAGTAAACACAAAATAATTCAGGATACAGAGGAGCAAATAATCAAATTAAAAAAGGGATTCTGATACCCTGAGAATAATTCCTTCAAAACCCTAAAAACAAAATTTTAAAGACTGAACACCTTAGTCTACAAACAGCACCACAATACGCTCTCCAAAACAGAAACCACCCATACTGTATGCCAGGATGATAATGAAATAAAAATCAGAATTTTTTTTTTAAGATTTTTTTTTTTTTAATTTGACAGAAAGAAACACAGCAAGAGAGGGAACACAAGCAGAGGGAATGGTAGTGGGAGAAGCAGGCTTCCCGCCAAGCAGGGAGCCTGATGCGGGGCTCGATCCCAGGACCCTGGGATCATGATCTGAGCCGAAGGCAGACGCTTAACGACTGAGCCACCGAGGCGCCCCTAAAATCAGAATTTTTAAATAAAATTCTGGCCACTCTGAAATTTTTATTCCTTCTTTTAAAGAGCATTTGGGACAAAGGGGAAGTCAACGCTGAAATTAGACAATACCTTTAAATAATCCTAATGAAAGTGTTTAGTCAGAATTGTGCTAGAAGGATGTTCACAGGTAAAAATGAAGATAAGTTAATTAAGCATGCAACTCGAGAAGTTAGAAAACAGACAACAAACTCGAGCTGTGGAAAGCAGAAAGAAGACATTAGTTATGTGAAAGCAGAATACAATGAATGAAATTAAAGAACTGTAGAATTAATATATATATCTCCAAGAGGCAATTCTATTAAAAAAAAAAAAAGCTCATAAAAGAGATAAACCATTAGCTAACATTATCAAGCCAAAGGGAGAAAACAGAAATACCCAAAATAAATAATTATAATGGGAAAATAACCATAGAAACTGATAAAATTTAAAACATAACATGACACTATTTTGCTCATCATTATGCAAAATAACTTGAGAATGTGGAAAAAAGAATAAGTATACAGGAAAATATAAATTGTTAAAACTAACCGCAGTAAAGTGAGATACTCTAACAGATTAATTGCTATGCAAAACCACAGACAATTGTCAAAGGTGCCCCCCTATCCCCACCCAAAGAGCACCCAGGGACTGTCACAGCAGAATTATAACCAACTTTAAGAAATGATCATTCTGATGTTCTGTAAATTCCTCTGCACATACTAGTGCATAGAATTTTTTTTGAAAATAGTTTAACACTGACATCAAAATCTGACAAAAAGCACAAGAGGAAACTATAGCCCGCTGGAAACTATAGCCCGCTGTCACTTACGAATATCATAACAGCAAAGAAATTATATAAAATAGCAAGAAACAAAATATATATACGAACAACCACCAGTTAGAAAATAGAGTGGAAGGAAAAAAATTCATCTATAACAGCAACAGATCAGATACACAAAATTAAACCAGGAAATGTAGAAGATCGAGAAGGAAAAAAACAAAAAACAAAACCAGAAAACACCATAAGGCTCCAATAGAAGACCTGCAGATGAAGATTTAACATTGAAAATATGAAAACGCTCTTTACATTAACACAGATTCAGTATGATCCTGCCCCCCTTCCCCATCCCCAGCTGATATCAACAGAGTTGGAATATTATTTTTAAGTTTTGTCTCTTTGTTTTTGTTCGCTTGGGCTTTGGGAGGCAGAACTGAAAAGATGATTCTGAAATAAATAATGACTTTGAGAAGTAAATGAGAATTGCCAGCAAAAATATTTTTTGAGGAGTAATGGGTGGTAGAAGCAGGATTAGTCTTACCAGATATTAAAACAAATTATAACGCAACGAGGCCATAATAATTAAAACACCATAGTATGTGGCATGAACAGATGGACAGATTAATGGAACAGAAGAAACTCAAAGGCATCCTTTCAAAAGGGAGGAAGATAGAATTTTTTAAAAAAATAAATGGCATTTAGCCAACTGGGTAGACATTGGAGAGAAAATATAAAAGAAAAATTGTATTTTTTTTAAGTTTTTAAGTAATCTCTACACTCAATGTGGGGCTCAAACTCACAAGCCTGAGATTAAGAGTCGCATGCTCCACAGACTGAGCCAACCAGGCACCCCTAAAGTTGGATTCTTATCTCACATCTTATACCAAAATCAATTCACAAAGAATCACATATTTACATTTTTACAAGATAAAACCATAAAATTCTAGGGGAAAAAATGGGAGACTCTTAAAAATATAATCTTAGAGTAGGATAGATCTTTTTAAATATGACCCAAATCTAGAGCCCATTTCACTAAGTTGATTCATTTGACCGTATAGAAATCAGATTCACTGAATTTGGGGCTGGTGAGGTGGGAAACAGCAAAATGAAGCCAAGAAATAAATGATAAACTGGAAAACAAATTGCGAAAACCATATTCAACAGTTAATTTGCTGAAAGGAGAAAGAACATCTTTTAAGTCAGTGAGAAACTGGGCAAAAGGTACAAAGAGACATTCATCTAAAAGACAACAGCTCCCAAACACAAGAAAAGATGCTTGCCCCTCACCTATAACAGGACAAATGCTAATGTGGTGACACCAATTTCCCCCAAAAGATGGCCAAAGGTTAAAAAGTTCAATACCCCTTTGTAAGAAACGGTATAAAGACACCAAAAGTTGGCTTCTTGTGTTCTTGGTTTTGCTGGTAGAAGTGTAATTTGATATCCCCTGGATGAGGTTGTTCCCAGCTGGGTCTTTGACCCTAGGCAAGTCTCACACCGGAGTCTCAATAGTACTCTCTTAGAATTACTTTCAGAATGGAAAGGAACGGCATATGCAAAGTGGCACAGCGCTCCGCACAGTAATGATACACCTCACAGCTTGGTCACGTACCACCCTCTGCCCTTGTGGACTCAAAGGGAATATTCTAGCCACGGCTAATCTTGTTCAAAGACTCTGCTCTTTGAGAGGGGTCCTCCTCCCAGAGCTCGAGAAGGGAACTGGTATATCCCAGATGCCCAGCCGTGCCTGAGAAGGGCAGAGGCCCAGCCCCCAATGCTGGGAGCCCAGGGTTTGCCTCCAGAGCAAGCCTCAGCCCAATCTGGCCAGCTGGTCGGGTAGGGAAGAACAGCACAGAGACTTGGGCCTGAGAGCCACAAGCATTGGGCACGCCCACAAAATCAGGGGCAGCATAGCCCTCGGACTGCATTTTGAGATTGCTGATTCCCTCTAACTGGCCCAGATCCCCAGCTGCTCGGTTCCACCCCCACCACCAGCCTCACGTACCAGGGGCTGACCAAACTCTCTGGCTTCCTCCCAAGAGGGAGAATGTAGGGAAGTTGGGTTGGATGCCATGACAACCAGCCTCCAGCGGGACCTCTGGACCCTTTAGCACACACTCAGGTCTTCTTGGAGGTAGGAAAGCTGGTGTCTACTTGAATTAAGAGTCTGCTGGTCCCAGAAAAAGGAGGTGTGTACTCGGAATCCCTTCCAGCCTGGGCTGGAAACACAGCATCTCTGTGAGCTGGGGGCTTCCCTTCTCTGGGCCCCAGTTACCTCCCCATAAAATGAAGATGTGGGATGAGCAATGTCTAGGGCACCTTCCAGCTCTGACACTGTGTGGCTCTAGGATCTCTCCCAAGAGCCAGTCTGGAGACCAACAAGACTGCCCTTTCTGGTAAGTTCCACAAGGAAAGGGAAGGGGTGGGGGCTGCCTTCTGACACTGCAGCCCTGGTTGAGGGGGTGGCCCTCTTCCTCTGCAAGCATCTCCATCTGCGGGGGGGCTCCATTCTTACCAGGTATCACATGGAAACTTTGGCACCATGTCACAAGTGCCAGTCTATCCGTAGAAATGGCAAAGCAGATGTTCAAAAACCAGTTAGAAGGCTCTACAATCCACAGAGAAGATGCAAAAGACAGAGAAAGTGGGGATGGAGAGGTGAATCTGAAAAGTAGTTTTACCTGGGGAGGACTGCTGTGAGTGCTCCCCATCCGTCCCCAGGCAGGAGCAATGAAGAGGGGCGTGCTCCGTGAGGGGGACTTCCAGGATCTCTCCAAGAGCTTCATAACAGCCCCTTGCACCTTGAGGAGCCCAAGGGTCTAGCGTCTAGCTTTTGCCAGGATATTTAAAGAGCAGGAGAATGAGGCCCATGAGTTGCTTTCGTGGCAGGGGAAGAAGTGCATCTGAGGTGGGAAGCCCTGCACCCCCAGGATTTGTCAGGAACAGAAGATGCTTCTGCACTTCCTAGACCGGAAGTGGGAAGGAGAGAGCCATCCGAGAGCCGCTTTGTATCCTACACCAGACGGGCACCTGGGAGGGAAAGGGGACTCCAACAAGGAGTGAGCACCCATTGGATGAGGAGGGGGAGCTCCAGGGAGGGGTGGCAGCTTAAGGACGGCCCACGGGAGTGAGCCGCCGTCAGACAGGAGCCTCTGAGAAGCCCACAAGAGAAAAGTCGGCTTCAAATGGCTGCTAGGTCCAGAGGGCACAGGGCCATGGTGTCTGCAGGGTTTCAGCAGGAAGAGTGGAACTGCTAAGGGTGAGACGAAATCGGGACTTAGCACAGGAATTAGCTTTCCACAACCGTGTCAGCTGGGAAGGGGTCTCCGGAAGGCGGTTGCCCCTGTCTGATGTTGGGCCTGGCGTCACCATATCATGAAGCAGAAGAGAGCAAGGGCAGACTGGAGCCTGCACCTGCCTCTCGGTGCCTCCAACCCCGACAAGCGGCCGAAGGAGCGGGAGCCCCTGGCCCAGGACTCAGAGCGGCTGAAGGGGGAGACCCAGCGGGAGCAGCAGCCTGGCCCCACGGAGCTGAGCCAGGAGACTGTGGGCAACCTGCCTGAGCTTCAGCAGCGCCTGGTTCCCTGCACCGACCTTTGTTGCCTAGGGGCTGCTGCTTGCCTTCTGCCTTCCAAATCTCACCTGGGTTCCTCTTGTGCTCAATCCTAATCCAGAATCACTCAGAGAAGGGAATTCTGGGACCCTTCATTCAAGCTGAGCTATGTTGACATAGCTCAAAACCACTACAGCCACCTCCTGGCAGCATCATTCAGGTGAGAGCGTTCTCCCTGCCCCCGCACCCCCCTTCCCGCACTCCCACAGCCAAGGGGTCAGGAACGGCAGTGAGCAACTGGGGCAAAGCACACTTCAGGAAAAGAAGCTGAACGCATCTTCGGCTCATTGGCAGGCGGCCTGGACCCACGTCCCTCAATATTCAACTAGAAATCAGGTGCTGTCACAGCACCAACCAAAAATATAAGGTATTTTGGAATTTAATCTACCTGAAAATTCAAGGGGCCTTTACAAAGATAAGTTATACACTATCGAAGGATAAAACAGGCGATCTGAATAAGTAGAGAAAATTATCCCCCAAATTAATTCACAAATTCAATACAATTCTGAGCCAAATTCTGGCCTGCTTATTAAAAATTAGTTTTTAGTTCATTATGAATGAATCCAAATATCTTTTCCATATATCACTTATTTGCTTACTTCATTTCTTCTTTAGGGAATTGTCTTGCTTATGATCATCTTCCTTCTCAGGAGTGTTCCTGGGTTTTCTTGATTCGATGAACACTTTACTAAAATGACAAATATTTTCCTGTCATGCTCATACAAAATGCCTCCGAGTTTGCTGATTGCCCTTAAGTTCTGCTTATATTGTTTGGACGTCAAGAGTTTTACATTTTTCTGTAGTTAAGTCTATCAGTGTGTATATGATTTCTTCCATTACTTTTAAGGTTAGAAACAGAAATCAGACGTGCTCCTGGGTGGCTCAGTTGATTAAGCGGCTGCCTTTGACTCAGGTCATGATCCCAGGGTTCTGGGATCGTTGGGTTCCCTGCGTAGGAGAGAGCCTGCTCCTCCCTTTCCCTCTGCCTGCTGCCCTGCCTACTTGTGCTCTCTCTCGCTCTCTCTGCCAAATAAATTAAAAAAAAAAAAAATTTTTGTAAAAAAAAAAAAGAAAAACAGAAATCAGATATTTAGTCTCACTTTCTATGATTTCACTTTTAAAGTTAACATCCTATTTTTTTAAATTGAGATCTAATTGACATACAACATTATGTTAGTTTCAGGTGAACAACCTAATGATTTCATATACGAATGTATTACAAAAGGATCACCTGTTAACATCCATCACCATATGCAGTGACAAAATTTTTTCTTGTGTTGAGAATTTTTAAGACGTACTCTCCTAGCAACTTTCAAATGTGCAATACAGTAGTATTAACTATACTCGCCATGCTGTACTTATTTTATAACTGAGAGTTTATACCTTTTCACCCCCCTCACCCCTTTGACCCTCACCCTCCCACAGTTAACTTCTTTATCCACACAAAATCTATCTTCTGACGACATAAACTACGTAACTAAATGTCTGTCTTCTTCTTCCCACCCCTACCTACCGTCTAATTTTTCTCAGCATCTTTTGTTGGTAACAAAGTGGCTAACTTGGTATTATCTTGACACCTGGCATCAGAATTCCTCTTGGGGGACAACAGTCACTGTTTAGAAGGTCCTCTTGATAAATGTGGGATAAAAGGTGAGCCCTCTGAAAGCCCGAGGGACAGTGACACCAAACCTTCGGATAAGGGGGAAAGCCACTCTCAATGAGATCCAGAAGGAATTCGTGGTGATTCGCATACAAGGGAAATGAGGAGAAAATGAAAAACAGGAAGGGAAGATGTTAAAACCATGAGCCAGAAACGTGGCAAGAGGATGGAATGAGCCAGGTCAGTGAAGCACGTGGAAGATGAGGGAGCAACATTCATACTTTAGAAGCTGATGTTTGTTGGGGAAACAGAATCTCCCTGCATCTCAGCGACTGAAACCTTCCCTCTTTTGTCACCATCCTCCTTAAAATACCTCGTGTCAGTGGATTTTTCCAGCTGGCATTCCCCAGAAGATTGACAAATTCTAAAATGGAAGCACAAAGAGCTACGTGGTTTTTTTTAAAAGGAAGAACAAAGAGGAGGGACGTGCCTTATCAGCTCCTGGAACCAGTCCACCCATGGCAATTGTTGTAGGCAGGATAGGCAGGATTTTGCTGCAGAAACAATAACCTCCCAGTGCAATCATTTAAAGCAGCCAAGGTCTCTTCCTCACTCACGGTACGTGTCCATCGAAGGTGGCCTGGAGGCTGCGCTCGGTGTCATCCAGGCTGCCAGCGCCCACCGGACCGGAGCATCGCAGATTGTCACGGCAGGGGGAAGGGGACGCGGGGAATTACAAACCGGCTCTGAAAGCTTCCTTCCAGAAGTGGCACGTGTCACTCCGGCTCATATTCCATTGTCCAAATCAAGTCATAGAGCCACAGTGAACGCCAAGTGGACAAGGACATGCAATCCTACCATTTCCCTGAAAGAGAGGAGAACTATACTCTTTTCGAACAGCACTAATGATGACAACAATCATCTTTTGAAAAGAAAACTGGAGGGAGTACTGACACAAGGACTAACATGTAAATGAATAAAACAGAATTGAGAACACACAACAAAACATGTAAACATATATACTGTCTTATGTGTTTGTGTGTCCATCCAATCGGGTACATGACACGGGTGAAATCCTGAAGACTGGGGGGGAAAGGTGATTTGTTCAGCGGGTAGTGTTGGGAAGAGTGGCTTACAATACAGGTGAAAAACAAGTTTTTATCTCTCCTTCTGCTACATAAAAACCCGAACTCCCCAAGATCAGGGCCCTAAATGTGATCTGCAAATCTATTGGAGAGCATGTGAAAAAATATCTTTGTGACCTTGGTGTGGGAAGATTTCTTTAATAAGACCCCAAAAGGCTCCAACCATCAGGCAAAAAAAGAAACGATGCATTTGACTAGAATAAAATTGAGGCTTTCTGTTTGCCGACAGAACCGAATGCCAGAGAGAGTTACGAGGCAAGTGACCAGCCAAGAGAAGACGTTGCAAACAGAGAGCATGCCTGCGTGTAGCAAACATCATAGAGGTGAACTCCTTCGAATTAATAAGGAAAAAAAACCCCAAAACACAAACAACCCAGAAAGGGAAAGAAATGTGACTAGGTAATTCACATGAGGTGAAATCCGCAAAGTCCCTCACTGTAACAGGTGCACCGTGAGGGGCGCAAGTGCATGGTAACCAGAGAAACTCAAGAACCAGTGGAGCACCTCCGTAAAGCCCGTCAGCCTGGCGACAGTTAGAAAGAATGCCAAATGACACCAAGTGCTGGAAAAGAAGTGGGAAAACCACCAGCCACCGGCACCGCCAGTGGCTGAGTCAGCCGAGAGAGCCGATTTCAGGAGCCACATGCAGAGTGGACGTGAACATGGCCAGCAAGCCCCGGGGTGTGCGCTGTACACAAACTCCCACAGAGACCCACAAGAGGACGTGCTTGCAACTGTCCATCACGGCAGGGAACTGAGGCAGCCTGGTGTCTGTCCCTAGGACATCAAAGCCCCCTTCGGTGGGTGCGTCGGTGAAGTGCCCCACACCACTGAGAAGCAGTGAAACAGAGGGAGATACAGCGGCATGAACCAATATGAAAAACTGCTGAGCGAAAGAAGTAAGGAGCAGGCCAAATCATATCTAGGTATGAGAGACGGCAGAGAGAGGGAACTAAGCCTGGGGGTGGGATGGAAAGAAATAATAAAGCAAAACCAAATAGGGGTTTTTCCCAGCTGAATGGTGACAGTCGCCCCGCAGTGCAGAACAGGATTAACTCAGTCCTATGTGTCTGTCGCGCAGTAAATGGAAAGAAAAAGAAAGCAACCAATTGGAATCACTGCACTGCCGGACAATGGCATTTGCTCTCCTATTTCGTGGGTTAGAACGGCTTCTCACACTTTCACCTGCAGATCCCTGGGCTCGGCTCCCAGAGATTCGGATTCAGTAGGACTGATGTGGAGCCCCGAGGACTGGCGGCCCTAGCCACTTCCTGGGTGATGCTGCTGCTGCTGCTGCTGCTGCTCAAGGAACCATACATTGAGGAGCAAGGAGCTAGACCACAGTCAGAAAACCATACTTCCTGCCAGGGAGACTGGGAGGGCTAGTCTAACTCTGCCCCAGGAAGGAGAGGAAAGAGGTCTGGTAAACAGCCGGCCAGTGTCCGCCCCATGGTCACACCCTCACTTCCAGTACCTGCAAGTCTCCATCACGAGCTCCTTCCACACACCCACATCGGGCTTCCTTGCTACATCGTAAACTCCATGAGGGCAAGGGTCATGCCCCGCTCAGTGCCCGGCACAGAGCAGAGACTCAACAAATGCTTGCGGATACTGCGCTGCACATTTAAAGTTTTTGAGGACAAAAACTGCTGGTAAGAGTCAGGGTAGGGATCTCACCAGCAACTGGGAAAGAGTGGCTCAGAAGGGAAGCAAACTGTCAGCAGAGGTAGGTGTAGACCAGGGAGGCTGGAACGGAAAGGAAGTGCTCCCTGCTGCTCCCCCTGCTGCCAGCTGCCTGATGGTCAGCTCCTCTCCCTCTCCTCCCTCCGCCCTTCCCCCACACCCTCTCCTCCAGCGACAGTCAGACAGGACAGCAGGGGCAAGAACAACCTGGACCCCATGGACTAGCCCGAAGCTGCTGGGAGCTGGGAGTGGGGGCAGGAATCCAGTCCTACGAGCACACAGCAGATGAGCCAGATTCGAGCGAACAGCAGGTTGGCTGGCTGCAAGGCCACGTGCTCCCTGGCACCCAGAGGGTCAGGGCAAGACCATCTCTGGGGATGGAGGAGATTCTCCGATTGTCTCAGTGGCTCCTTCTGCCCTTGTGCCGCCTCCTTGTCCTCCTGAGCCCCGCCCTCCGAGCCCCGGCTGAGAGAACAGGTCACTGAAGCCAGAGCCTGTTCTGTGGCCAAGTCAACACATCCGCTTTCCTCTCAGTCCCCGTCCGGCGCGGGGAGACACGTGAACCCTTCTACGACGCAATTAAATACTGAGATTCTAGGAGGCTATTTACACCTTCACATGATTTACTTTGTTCCCCTTCCCTAGTGTTTCTTCCCCTAAGGGGACTGGGGTAAATAAGTGATTCTAATGGTGATCTGTAGCCCACCTTACGCAGGGAAGATCACAAGACAGTCTTCCTAGGTGACCTGGTCAGCTGGCCGTGGCCGTGGGAGGGTGGCTCGGCCATCTATCCAACTCGGGGTGCCTTTCTCCCACCTGTATGAAGCCCAGACTCTCCCAGACACCGGAGAGCCAGGCCCAGAGAAGATGCACATCTAGAACGTGGCTCAAATTTTCCAACTGTTACCTGGGATCCAGGCAACAGGGGAAAGACATCCTTTATGATGCCTGAGGCGCTGGGGAAGGAGCGTCTGGACCTGGGGTGGGAGTGGGTCCGTGGCCCACCAGCCAGGCCATCCCTGAGACGGCAGGCTCCCACAGCTCCCAGGCTGAGATGCTGGGAGCGCCCGGCCAGGGAGCCCTGTTCCCAGCCCCAGACTGACCTCTCCTGGCCAGACCCTGCCAAGCAGTTTGCAGAGAGAAAGGGTGAGGAGTCTTCCGTGTGCTCATCATCGTCTTCTCACCACCTTCCCCCCAAAGAGAGGGAAGAAAGGGGACAAAGAGGAAATGAGGAGGAGTAAGTTGGCCCTCCCACCCTCCAGCCTCCCCCTCTCCCCCAGACTCCAGCTGTCGGCCTAAAATCACAAAGCCTTTTCGCTCAAAACCCTGAGAAAAAAAAGAGAGGAACGCGAAGGGAAGAGAAGCAGCAGCAGTGAATTTCAAAAGGAGGGCTAATTTGTGCAGCACCGGACAGCTGCATTTGCATAATGAAATGTGCAGAGGATGTTTGGCTCATGTATTTTTTAGAAGGTTTAACTTTAATTTTATTTAGCCTAAGAAGGGCATGTCACTCAAACTCCGCTGGTCATTTATAAAAATATTTCAATTGTGTTTCCAAGGAGCTGTCTTTCTGGCCTAAGTGGCTGGTGCCGGAGGTTGTGAATGCTAATGCAGAGGTCGGAAGATCGATGGGGAGGGAGAGCAGGAGAGAAAAAACTGGGAGGGGCAGAGACACCAAGAAAGAGACACCGAAGATGCAGAAAAGAAAGGACAGGCAGGAAGACAAAGAAAGAAAGAGACAGAGCGGGACAAGGCCCTTCGGACTTAAAAGAGGCAGGTCAGGTAAACATCCACAGCAGGTGTGGGGTTGGGCGTTCCCAGTGGACCACACCTCACTCGTACAGGTTGGCCCCTCTCTCCCAGCCCGTAACGTTCAGGTTTGTTTTGAGTATTGCTACTCTGAGCTCCAAAAAAATACCACTTCCAAGAAGGGCACTCTAGGACCAAGCTGTCTGCTTTCTACCCCTGGGTCCTGCACTGGAGGCATTTTCTCCCATCTGTAATTCTGAACTGTAATGAAGGAGCTCTATTGTGGGCTATTTGCATCAGCAACGGGCAAGGGAGGGCTGAGCTGAGTGAAGCTGTGTATACACTTCTTTCCTCTTGCCATTATGGCAACAATTACCCTTTAACTCCCCTCGCTAGTTTCCACACAAACACCCCAGCCTCCTGAATAAAGTGCTCTCAGACTTTCCCAGCATGGACGAGGACAGCGGCAGCAGCACACAGAGGAGATGAGGAGTGGGGAGGAAGAGGAAAATGTATCTGTAGACTATCTTCCTCCCTCCCGCACTGACCTCAGAGTGCTTCAGAGAGACCCTAGACGCTCAAGCCAATCTCTGATTCACTGATGTGGAAACCAAGAGCAAGGGAAAGAAGGAAATCCATCCGGAGGCAGCCAGCCCTTAGGCTTAGAGCTCTCGAGGCCACACCTCACTGCTTCCCTCTTTCCCTTACCAACCCAACCCAACCCAGGCTCCCTCTGCCTCCTCTCTGGTCTCAGGGACTGAAAAGGAGATCCCCAGTAACCTGCTCAGGAAACGCCCACCTCTCAGCTCCTTGGTTGGGTCGTCTAATCTGAGCATTTGGCTCTCCATCGGGTCTGGGGACACAGCCAGGGGACCAGGCATTCGGTCTGAGGATGCCTCCAGTGATCCCTGTCTTGGTTGGAATTCACAGTGGCTGAGCCAGAATGTGGGGCTGGGGGACACTAGAACCCTCCCCACAGGAAGTACCCCAGTCCTTACCGCAGACAAATGACAATTACACACACAGCCAAGGTAGTCTGGGCTAGAGGCAACACCCAAAGCTCATGGACTTGGCAGAGGGTGCAGGGTAGGGAGGATGGCCCCTATGGCGCATGGGACAGTGGCCTGAGGGCCCGGGGATTTGGAGCTGGTTCATCTGGGTTCAAATTTGCTTGAATTAATCACTTGAGCAAGTCACCTAACCTCTCTGATACTCCCTTTCTTCACCTGTAAAAAGGGGGGAAATCAATCTCACCCGCCAGCTTGCCACGAAGCTTTGACATCATGTATCGTGCATCATACGATGCGTGGCCCACAGTGGTAAGTGGGTTTGAGGGACGTCCTGCCGGGCAGTGTGCAAAGCCACCAGACCGATCCTGGCAACACGAGGCAGAAGCGGCCAGGAGAGCGGAGCCAGCTCCTGCCCTTGAAGAACGCCTCCTACGTAACTCCTGCTGATGGCCCATGACTGCATCAATCCTTTTACCAAAAGAGCTGGACAAACAGCAGAGAGTCAGAGACTGCAGGAAGCAGAAGAGGGAGAAACAATCTAATACAATACTCTTCTAAGGCTTTCAGTTACAAGGTTTTTAGAAGTCTCAAGTCCAGAGAGGGGCACAAACAGCCAGCCCCAGGTCACATAGCTGGCCCACGCAGAGCCAAGCCCTGAACCCACCTCTCCCCTCCCCCATGATCAGACTAACTGCCTCTGGTGTGGGAGAGTCCCCGCCCTCCCCTCGCACGCACACCTGCACATGCGTGCGCACACAGGTCCAGAACGGGCTGCCGTGGGCTGCCGGCTCAGCAGTTCCCACCGTGCGGACGGAGGGGGCGGCGGAGACCAGACTGGGGTGGGAGGAGAGCCGGGGGAGGGGGCTGGCGCTGGCCCGTGCAGCCCCTCGGGAGTCGCCTGCATATGGCCAGGCGGGCCTGGCAGCCCGTGCGCACTAATCCTGCTGTCAGCCAGGCCGGGAGCCGGATTAGGAAATGTCACGTTTCAAAGGAAATTCTTTCCATTTTCTCCCCAGGAAAGGAAAAGGCAGAAAGACAAGCAAACTCCCGGGGTTGTGCGTTGGGAGACAGGCCAGCATATGGACCTGAGACAGGCGCCCCTCCTCCTCCGGCCCCGCGGCAGACGCCCAGAAGTGACAGCCATCGCGCCTGGTCGAGTTCATCCCAGCCAAGGACAAATGGATTTCACAGTTTATCAAGGGAGGAGGGGGCGTGTCATGGACTCATCAAGTGTGACTCACCTTTGGTCCCTGATTTCCCATCCTGAGCTTAGTCAGAGCCCCCTCCCTGGGCTGGCTCCCGGGCCCTGCCTCCGGGGATCGGCAAGTCTGAGAGACATGTCACCCTCCATCCTCTCTGATTCTCTGTGCTGGGCGGTTCCTGCCAGACCCTCAGCCCTGGCCCGGCCCTGAGATCCTGCCCCTTATCTGGGGCCCTCCACTCTGCAGGCAAGACAAAACCTCGAGACCCAGGGAATGAAATAATGCGTGTTCCCTCTCTAAGATGTCTCTCTCTGCTATTACTTTTCTTCTTCTCTACCTTCTCCAACCTCATCTGAGACAATAATAAACACTTCTCATTCTCACCACCACTGAAAATTATGGGGCTTCTTAATTACAAAAGTAATGTCACAATATTAGCAATTAATTAATTCTAATCTGGCCCGGAAGAGAGGTCGGGCGCACAATTGCCCCGTACGCCTCTGGAGCCGAGGACCACCCCAGCGGATATTGTGATTGAAATATATTTGTATGGAGCTATTAGATACTATCTGCAATCAATCCATTACCATAAACTTAAGCTTCCACGTTCTTTCATATTAAATGAATTTTCATATCACATTTCCCAATAAGCACTGCCTCAAGTCAACCCTTATTTATCTAATAACGCCATGCAAATATTTTATTCTATTTCAATGAAATGTGTCGAAAACTATTACCTTGTGCTGCCTTTGGGGTGGGGAGGGGACAATGCCGAGTAGGAGGTGGGGAGACTTCCCTCAGCGTCTGCGCTGTGAGGAGGCAGCCCCTCCATTGCCCCTGACACCCCCACATCTTCATCCTCACTAGAGGCCCCCAGTCCCTTTGGGGAGGTAGGTCTGGAAGGAAAGCTTTTTAGCTTTGTGGTCCCCTCAGCCAGGAAACATATTTCCCAGGGACCACAGGGCCTCCAACTTACACACACATCTCCTTCCCTGCTCTGGTCTTCAGTTTTACCAACTGCAAAATGGGAAAATAATTATCTTCAATGAAAATCCCCCAGAGCCTCTGTGGGAATCAGGTGAAACAGTGGAGTTTCTAAAGCCCCATGTGATTTTCTAGCTCTCGAGCAAGTGTGTCTGGGGTAGAATGGATCCTCAGTGATCTGTGCGCTTCCCCAGGCTTGTGGTCCCCTGCGTAAGCCCCTCGCATGTCACCTCCATGTCCCCCAATAATACCTTATTCTCAACATGTTACCAAAACTCCCATTCGTTCAGTCAGAAAGGCATGGGGGCTCTTGCAAGCAGAACTGACAGCAGGGAGAAGGAAACAGTCCCCACATAAGGAGTCACGTAAGCCACCCCGGCCTGGGAACCCCGACCCCCCACTCCTAAGGGACTGAGACCTCAGCACTGGGTTTGGCCCCCCAAGCCCGCCAGCAGTGTGCAGAAGTCCAGCCCCGTGGGCAGCCAGTGCCCCCCGAGAGTAGGCTGCCTTCCTCCCAGGCCCACTTCCCTTTGGGCTGCTTATGTGCCTCCTTCTCAGTGCCCACCTACATGTCTGAACCTCCGCCGCTGCCCCGGGAGGCCCTTGCACCCGGGAGGAGCCAGAGCTCACATCACCGTCACGGGCAGAGCTGCCGTTCTGGAGCCAGCAGACCACCTTCCATGACTCGGGGCAACGCGTGCTCTGCCTCTCACTCAGGTCTGGTCACAAAGTGAAACCTCGGCTCCACCATCCTGACAGGGCTTCATTCGGTCACCCCACAAGTACTGACCCCACACCAATGATCAGCCAGGCACGGTTCCGGGCTCAAAGCACACCAGATGAGGGCCTCCGGGAGCTTGCGTGCTGACCTTTGACCGCTAGTCCTCCGAGGCCTCAGAGGCCACCCCGGGCCGGCTCTGGGCTTGGAGGGGCCACCGCTCAGCAGCTAAGCGCTCAAGTCGGAAACGGAGAGAGAGGAGCCCAGGGCTGGCGGCCTGCCCGACTCCCAGAGGAAGCCCTGTGCCCTCTCAGTGCTTGCCGTGGCCTCCAAACGGCTGACCTAAGATTTGGGGAAAGTCAGAGTCACTGCTCACAGGAAAGGGGATGCCAGATCATAGGATAGAGGAGAGGCGTCATGATGGAGAATCTTCTGAAAATTCCGTTAAGTGGTGTCCTACAGGAAATTACTCTCTGGTAAGGTGATCTTGCACCCCGCCGTGTGTGTGTACGCGCGCGCGTGTGTGTGTGTGTGTGTGTGTGTGTGTGTGTGAGAGAGAGAGAGAGAGAGAGAGAGAGAGAGAGAAAGAGAGAGAGAGAGAGAGAAAGACCCGTCATTCAATCCTCAGTGCCCTGAAGGCAAAAACACCAGCCTCCTGTTTTTCAGGCCCCCCGTCCAGCTGCATTCAGGGGACTTAAGGGCTCTCTGTCCACAGGGGGACTGACCACAGGACAACCTGCCTGACCGGCGGACGGTGCACAGACCTCCCCCAGCCCCACCGCACCCACCCCCAGGACACAGGCTCCTCCTCTTCTCATCTGTCCCCTCCTTCTCCCGCCCCCTCCCTCCAATCATTCATGGTGACAGATTGACAGAAGTGCCCCCACCAGATGAAACTGCCTCTGGGCACAAGTACAAAACATAAAACATTTAGAGAAAATCATCCAAGAACAGTTGGCACCACGAGTAAACTGCTTTAAACACTCAACTCTAAGCAACCAGTTTAAAACTCTGGCACGGCCGAGTCCTGGCATGAGCCCGGCCAGCCTTGTGGGGTCTCCATCCTCAGCACCCCTGGGGCTCTCCAAATCGTAGCTGCCTCCTCCTGGTCTCCCCTCGCTCCCCTCCTTCCTGTACCCGGCCAGGGGCCCCTCATGCCCCACAGGCACATCCAGAAAGTTCCAACAGTGGAGGGGGACAAAGGGGAAAAAGTTCCTTTTGGGGAATACCTCTCCCCAACCCCACATATACCCCGCGGATGGTAAACAGGTCAGAGCAGCCTTACTATTTGCATAGCACGGACGACCGACACAGTCAGCCGCTTCGCACCTTGCACCGGCCCTCCTGGTGGCCCTCACAGCAGCCCGTGTGCTGGGCCTCTAACTCCATTCTTGAGATGCACAAAAGGCCCAGAAGCAATGGCTCAGGGTTAATAGGGGACAGAGCTGGGACAAGTCTCTTTTCATGGCTTTCTCACCATACCCAGCTGCCTCTTGGCCCACACACGAGTACCTCTTTAGGCTCCAAGGTGGTCTCCGTGGGACCTGGGCACAGGATCAAGGGGGAGGACAGGTATGGCTGCAGGAAGAAGCAGTGCTGGGGAGGGTGTCTGGGAGCCTGCTGGGCTCAGGGGGTGGGGCTTCCCGCCGAGACCTCGCTGTCCTACTTCCCAGGGACCTGAGGCCAAACCCTGCTCCCAGGGGACCCAGACTGGTGTCTGCCCACTAGCGAGAGGCCTGGATCTGGGCAGGAGCTGAGTCCGGACTGCCCCCTCCCTGCCGTGGTGCTCCCAGGAGCTTTGGGAGAAAGGAACTCCAAGGTGTCACCTGAGCTATGAAAGGTTCAGAGGCAAAGATGGGGAGACAGGGCATTCCAGGCAGAGGGGAGGGCGTGGGATGCCTGGGGCTGCAAACACGTCATGGTGGATGCAGCTAGACCGCGATGGGGCAGAGCAAGAGAGACGAGCCCGCGGAAACAGACAGGCGGGGCCACACAGAGGCAGGCGAGGTTGTGGTGCCTGGGAGCCCGAGAGCCAGGGGAACCGACCAGGGGTCTGGAGCAGCGGAGTGCTAAGAACTGTGTGGTCTTCACGGGGGCAAGGGATTGGAGCGGGCAGGACTGGAAACAGGGAGGGAGGTTTGGAAGCTAAGGTAGTAA
>CM053613.1:80170972-80208522 GCA_028646535.1 Procyon lotor | reverse complement strand
GACCTCTCTACATCTCTGATGTCCCTTCACTGTGAGATGGTTCATTTACTCCTTCATTCGGTCTATGAACAATGCAGGGACCACCTGATACGTTCCAGCACGTCACCAGGGATGGGAACTGGAGACTGACACAGCTCTCCCCGGGGAGACGGCAGACTGAAAGCAATGTGCCCTTGGAAGTCCTGTCCGCAGCCCGGGGATTAAGGGGTCCAGGCCCACCCAGGGGAAGAGCCCTCTTCTCTGGTCCCTCCCACCCTGGGGCTGGGCTGTGTGGCTGTGTGGCTTCCCCTGCAGATGGCTTGGTCACTTTGGGAAGGCTTTGAACCTGCACAGCCCTGAGAGCTCCCTGCCTTCCCAGAGCCCAGAAGAGAAACTCTGCACAGAAGGAAGCCGGCGGTTGGAAGAGAGGGGTTTTCGAGGTTTGCAAATAACAAGGTTTCACCCTTGGGGACCCTGGCCTGTCTAGCACTGTTGCTATGGCCCTCTGGGGTGTCCAGCCTGCCCCAGGCCCTGTCTCTGAACCCCCTCCATCCCTCCCTAGCGCCCGGCCATGCCCCTTTTCCTGCTTTTCCCGGGCAACTCCAGCTCAGGTCACCCTCGCTCACATCCATGTCTCTTTCCCGTTCCCCTCTCCCTGGCTTCCCCTGCTCCCTCGGTCTCTCTCCATCTGTGCCTCCTTCCCTCCCTCCACAGTCTCTAACTCGGGCTCTGAGGCTCTGCCTCTGCCTCTCTGTCCTCCCTTTCCTCCCTCTTTCAAATCAAATCCACAAGTATTTATAGAGTCTGACCCTCTCACCCTCTCCCCTCCCTGACCCTGCCTCTCCTTGGCCTCTACTCCCGCCCACCTCTGCTGCCCTGTGGTCCGTCCCACTCAGCCGGGAGCCCCTCGCCCGCCCCCCCAACCCCTGAGGGGGGCTGTCAGCGGCAGGGCCTGGGGATGAGGAGTGAGATGCATCCCTCGTGCACACACTGAAAACCAAGCCAGCGTCCCTGCTCTCCCCCAGCTTCTCCTCCCTGCAGGCAGCCCAGGGAGCGTACATTATTTAGAGAAATTATTTAGCATTCTGCTTCTGTCATTCCTTGCCATGGCGCCAGGCCCTGATATGTGATAAAAATATCAACGTTAAATCGACTCTGACAACTGCTGTTTACTTGCAGTGTCACTAGAGCCTAGAGCCGGGGGCAGAGTCGACAGCTCCTGCAGGACCTGAGGCTCCAGCAGCGGCGGCGGCAGCAGCGCGCAAGCCTCCCCAGCTCCCCAGACAGGCAGGCCCGGCTGGGAGACAGACGGGGAAGGACGGCTGTGAGGGGGCGGCCCCAGGGACTCGCTGCTGCCCGCACACCACGCCGCAACCCCCCACCCCCAGTCCTTCCTACTCTGCCCAAGCTCCCCACCCTGGCAAGGGTTCATTTCACCAGCCGTAGAAAAACGCCAATACAAACCCACTAGGATCTTTTCAGCGCGCACAGTACTACGCAAGCGGTGCGTGGTATCTTCTTCAAGTTCCACTGCAGTCCTAGCGGAAGGAAGGAACGCCCCTGTATTCCAGATTTTAACACTGAGGCTGGGAGATGCCATGTAGCTTTCCTGAGGGCACACGGTGAACAAGCATGGAGCCTGGGTTGGGACCTGGGTCCGTCTGATGTGAGCCCAGGGCATCGCAGCGTAACGTGCATGAAAACACAGCGATCGGAATCCAGCGTGGGGCACTGACCAAAAGATGACCGTCCTCTGAAGGCCAGTGAGGGTGGATCCCTCTCCCTAGTGTGTGACTACCAACTTGGTGTGAACTAATTCAACCTACCTGGATGGAGGTGGGAGCAGGAACCACTCGACCTGTGTTGAGGAAGCCGGATGAGAGTTGGTTAGACCGTTGCACTTTCCTGGTCTTCCCCTTTGCATCACTCCCAGAGCTAAGCAAGGACCATAGGCAACTGGAGAAGAGAGAAAGAGAGCATAGAACTTCAGGGAGCGAGGGGGCAGAACACCAAGGACAGCAGGAGAAAGGACAGAATAAGGGCAGGAACCCAAGACAGAGGGAGCTGTCTTCACAGGACACTCACATGACCAGCATTGCTCTCAGGAGCTCTCTCCTTGGGAAGAGAAGACATGTCCCCTCCTTCTTTTGAACTCGCAAAAGGCGGAGCACATAACGGACCGCGCAGGGGTTTGCTGGTTGGGTTCTCACTATTAAAGGCACAGAGTGGAAGGCAGTAAGAGCCTCTGTAGGCATCTCAAGGGTGGTGGTCCTGGAGTAAGGTCTCACCTGGTCCTTGTGAAAAGGGCTTAGGAGCTCCAGACGGCACAGACTCAGCATGGAAAAGGGGTCGCCAGCCAAGCTAGCAGGTGTGGGCTGCTTTCATGGAGTCACAAGGCCCAAAATGAAGGAGGTGATAGTCTCGTCTGTCTCTGCAGAGAAAGCCCTCCCTGGGACCTGGGTTCAGTGGTGAGTGCTTTAGAGAGATTTAGATAGAGCAGGGTGATCAGGATGCAGACAGGCTTCAAATCACGGTAGAGGAGAGGTACTGAAGGAATTGGATGAATTTACCCTATAGAAGACTCACAAGGACAAAGGATCCGATATTTAAAGAGCCGTTAGAGAATGAACTTGACCATTCAGCCCGTAAAGTGTGGAATCCATCCTGTTGTTGGGGAAAGGAATGGATGAGGTTTGCCCAGAGCCATAGGTGGCCAGCGATGGCACTCTGACCACCCATGTGGTAGCCCCATCGTGGAGGAGAATTCACAAAAGGGGCTGATGGAAGGACACTGGAGGAGCTCTGTTGGAGCAGTAATGAGCTTCCTATCCCTGGGCACATGCAGGGAAAGACCGGCCGAGGGCTTGGGGGAGAAAGGGTACTGCAGAAAGTGTTTGAATATTAGGAAGCAAGTCCAAGCCTTTCAGCTCAGAGCTTCCTGGTTCCTAGGCCTCCAGCAGCACCAGAGGGGAGAGAAGCAGTTGTTCCATGCACATGCCTGGGCCCAGAGCAGGGTCTGTCCGAATCTTCCTTCGCTTCTTGGAGAGCGGAGGATTTCTACATTAGCCAGCCCCTCACAACGATGACCTGTGTCAGTCACTCGCCGAGCTGTGGGAGACCCAGGTGACCCTGGGGTACGACTACCCCATTAGCCTTCCACCCCTGTGTGGGATAAGGCCTCCAGATGGACTAATGAAAATCACCCAAATTGAGTTCAATTGAGCAGAAGAAAGGAGGATGGATCCCATTAATTATCCCCAGGCTGACCTCATGCATCATCCCAAACACAGAGCAGTGCCACTTCAACAGACAATAGCAATTAGCGATGTGGAACTTGGATGTTGTCAAAATAAAGATCCAGGCTCTGCTCACAGAGCGTGAGATGACAAGATGGCCCCAGGTTGGCCCGGCAAGACTGCCTCAGCACGTTTGGTGGGAGGGCACAGACTGCAAAGCCGGACAGACTCAGGCTTCTCTGCTCACTGGCTGTGTGACCTTGAACCAGTGACTTGGCTTCTCTGAGCCTCTACCTCCTCAGCCACAAAACAGGTTGAATAGAGCCCACTTGAAAGGCTTATTAAGAGGATTTCATGAGCTAGCATGCAGCATTTTCATGTGACCTTGGGAAAGTCACCGCTTTCCTGAAGCCCCAGTGTCTCGCTCCGAGAAATGAGGGGCTCTGTCCATAAACAGCTAAGGTTCTTCAAGCTCTAAAGTCCTCCCCTCAATGATTTAGGAACTTACAGCCAAGTCTCGGGTGGGCCAAGAAAAGCCACCAGTCCCTGTAACCTGAGGCCTGTCTCCCTCCCTTAACTCTAAATTCACTCCCTAGGACAAGGCTCTCCAGCTTGCTTCGCCTCCCAAGCCCTCCCCTCAGCAAACCCAGACACAAACTCTCCAGACGTCCATCAAAGTCATAAGATCTAGAAGTCACTAACTTTTGATTTATGAAGCACTTTGCTGTCCGCAGCCAGGTGCCCTCTACCTCTGCCCTGCACAAAAGACAGCCCACTCCTCCGAAGATAAAAAGCCACTAATTGTTTCCCTCTTGACTCCAGTATTGATTAGGAGAGTATGAGGCTATTGGTGTTTCATCGACAGGCAGCGGTCTCTCTCGCCTGGGATAGACGGCCTTTAATAAGAGAGAAAGGGAAAAACTCTGCTGGGTCATAGAGTCAGAGGTGGGGAGGCCCAGGTGAGGGGTGGGTCGAGCAGCTGGACTGTCTGGGTTATAGGTCTGCACTTCTCAGGGCCACAGCTGCCCATCTCCAGCCTCGCCCAGCCAGCATATGAAGGGAGGACAGGGGATCGACACATCTCCCCAAGCTGGACCCCATACCCTGCATGCCGGATGTCGCCAATTCCCCCCGCCCATCCTAGCACCCCTTCTCCCTGCTGCGTGTGACCCAGCTCCTACAGCTGGTGGTCTCCGCTGGGACCTGGCCCACGCCTCGGTCCAGACCAGTTAGGGAGCCTGTCCGCAGCTCTAAGCTGCTGCGAGGACTCAGAGCAGGGGGCCTCGGACTAGATACGGCACCCTGGGGAGCACAAGTAATAAAGAGGGTCACCGGGCAGACACAGGAGCCAATGCCCACTACATTACAGAGTCAGCGTTATCTCCCCTGCTTCCCTTCTCCAACCTGTGTACCCCGATCTACCCATTCTTTCTCTTATTCAGTAAATCTGAACTGAGCCCAGGCTACACTGCAGGCACAGCACTAGATACCGAATTATAAAAATAAATTAGACACAGTTCCTGTCCCAAGGGGCTCACAGTCGGTGGGAGTCAGATGTGCATATAGAACTAAGGACACAGAATCCTAAAGGTGCTGTGAGCAGGGCCCTCCCAGGAAACAGTGGGCACTGTCCACCTCTTTCTGAGAACTGGACATCAGATGGGGTGTCCCTTATCCGATCCATCAACACAGATTTTCCCTACTAGGGGCTATTTGGATTCAGACTGACCCGGATGATATATCTGAGCCCTCACACAGCTGTAAGCCTAGGAGTCCCAGCCCAGTGCACCAAGTCTCCCAAAGTGCTTGACCTTGCCCTTGACTTTCTTTCTTCTGAGCAGTAAGTATGGTAATCTGTAGCTTCACCATTTCTCCCGGGGGGCGCCTGGCTCGGAGGAGGAGGCAGGGAGCAGGGCCCCAAAGAATAGCCCACGGCTCCCTCCCAGACTATCTCCCTCCGGCTGCCAGATGGGGCAGGTGGCAGCTCAGGAGTCCAAAATTCACCAATTCCTCTCCCAAGGACAGGATTTGTTCCAGAGCCTCCCTCCCGGAATGTACTCCATCAAGGAAGGGGCCTATTGGAGGGATCACTGCAGCTCAGAGAGGAATTTATAGGATTAATCTTTAATACTTGCCAGCATCAGTAATTTGGTTGTTAAAAGAAGAAATAATAAAATAACAAGCTGATTCCTTACCATTGGATGAGGCTCTCTCCTTCCAAACACAAATGTCCCCCCCCCACACACACACACCCCAGCTGTCCCAGAAAAACCTATGGTGGCAGCAATGAGCACCGGGATCCCCGATCTCAAAGGACAAAGGTGGGGTTGGTAGGGCTAAGGGGAGGGGAGGATGTTTCTTTAGGCTTCAAAGACAACTGTTTACAACAGATGGACAAAACTAAATTAAGCAATTCTAGAGCGCCAGTATAGAGTGTGGGGAGGACAGAATCTCCCAGTGCTACTGACAATAAATATTAAATGAGTTAAAATCACCCAAAATGATAAAAAAATTGAATTGAATGAAATTGAATGTTGTTGTGTAGATCCATTTGGATCTACATGTGGATCCATGTGGATCTACATCCACATTCCACAAACATTTACTAGGAAGCTACCATGGGCCAAGCACTGTGTCAGACCCTGAGATATAGACATGAGCAGGAGACCATTGTAGCCCTCACCTTGCTCATAGGCGAGAGAGAGAAAAGCAGACATGGAAGAAGTTACTGGATCAGGCAGACAAGGACAATGGGCCAGCCAGGGAGAAGGCAGAGCGCCAGGGGAGGAGAGAGGAGGGAACGTGCTCTGCCGGGAGGAATCAGGGAAGGGTTAATAGACCGGGTGACCTCCGAGGTGGGTCATACAGGGAGCTACTTATCAAACAGAGAAGGGATAAAGGCACTCTAGGCAGAGGGAACAGCATACGCAAAGGTACAAAGGTGTGAGCAAGCATGTCCCATTCAAAGAGCAGCAAAAACACTCCCCGGACTGAAGCACAGAGTGTGAGGGATACTGACACGAGTGAAGGCTAGAAAGGTGAGTTGAGGCCTCATCCTGAAGGACTTTGAATGCCAGGTTGGAAGGTTTTGGTGTTATTCAACCTCAAGTGCCAAGCCAGCAAGGCTTTGAACGAGAATGTGTTAAGTTAGCTGTGTTTTAGAAAGCTGTTTGGGCAGAACAAAACTTGCTGCCCCTGTGGGGACAGACTGTCCCCTGGAGGCAGTGAGGTCTAAGCAATCCTCGGAGAGTGGCATCCCTCCACCAGGGAAAGGTAGGGCAGATGCCCTCCTCCAAAGAGGAGTGCTCACCAGACAAGCCCCAGAAGGAAACGGGTCACAATTTCAGGGGTCCCCAAAGGAAACCATCCCCTCCATTTTCATCAGTGGTATGCCTCAGGTACAGCTGGTGGGCAAGCAGACCCTCAGTGGGGAGGGGTTCGAGGTCTTGGAATAGTTCAGCTGGTGCAGAGGCTGGCCCTCGCCCCTGGATAGAGGAGACCTCCGGGGGAGCACCTGAGGGCCAGGACAAGCCTGAGAATCTCCAAATCAGTTGTCTTGAGACAGGGTCGGGTCATCAAAGGCCTCAAGAAGCCCATGAGACACAGTACAAGTAGAGGGGTCGTCATCCCTTGCAAATAAAATTCAAGTTACACCTTGATAAACCTCGGTCTCAAGAATCAAGGTAGATTTCCAGGGAAAGTGGAGTGGAGAGGCCAGTAAATTCTCTCTCCAAAATCTGGGACCAAATTGTTAAACACAGAACAGCCATTCGGGGGCTCTGAAAATCAACCAAAGGCAGAACAAGCCACTGAGCAGCCTTTGCTCATGAAAAACAACTCTGAGTAAGGAGAGTGGGAGTCTGGCCGGGGCCTGCTGGCACCCCCACCCCAGCTGTGGTTCTTCCAGGGCCGGGCTGACCATGAAAAACAAGAACCCTCATTGCGGGAGAGGGCTGATTGGGAACAGAAAGCCAGGAACCTATGTCGGACAGATGGCAGTTGAGGAAGCAATGGGCGAGGCCCACAGCTCTGCTGGACCAAGTGGCCGTCCCAAAGGGGGCAGGCAAGTCAGCCAGAAACCCAACAGGGAGCGCCCACAACCGAGAGAGCCACAGAGCAGAGAGCAGCCCGTGGGAGGCTCTCAGGAAGAACTGTGGGACCACCGCAACTGGCCTGCTTTAGGTCTTAACTTTGATGTGAGTCAGAGGACCTGGATGTTTAGGCTTTCTGAGGCTCAGTTTCCTCCTTCCTTAAGTTAGGAGGAATCATGTCTACCTCACTGGAGGGGTGGTACAGTGAGTGAGGATAAGGATAGAATAAGGATAAATATCAATAACCCTAATCATCATTATTTTTTAAAGATCTGTTTATTTTAGAGAGAAAGCATGAGGAGGAGAGGCAGAGGGAGAGAGCATCTCAAGCAGACTGAGTGCAGAGCCTGATGTGGAGCTGAGATCACACCTGATCTGTGTCACCCAGGCACCCCAATAACTCTCATTATGACTAATACCAATAATAATGCTGTTTAGCATTGATAATATTATCATTGACAATAGGAGTAAATACCATTTATATTATAAGTAACACAGCAAAGGTGGAAAGAGCAGGGAGAGCTAGGCAGGGCCATAAGGGAGAGGGAGCAGGGGGAGCACCGGGCTCTGAGGACTGCAGGGGCCAGACACACAAAGGCTGGGGTGGGAGAGTGCTGGAAGGAGGGCAGGGTTAAGGAGTGAGACCAGGGTTCCCCTGTGGGACACATGGAGGGGCGGGGGAGGGGCTGGAGGAAGGCGTGACTGGAGGCAGGATGAGAATCCAGGGCTGGGTCCTATGAGGTCTGATGTCCTGGTTGCTGGGCAAACAGCAGTGAGTCCTCAGGCCCAGCCTGTCGCCTGAATGCTCCAAATTAAATAACTGCAACTCCCCTTTTATTTCCTCTCTGACAGCAACTTATTGCGAAGGCTGCTGCTTCTGACATTCTAATATTCAGAGTCACATCCTGTGGGATAAACCTATCGCTGTTGTCTGAGCCAATGATTTGTGCCAGGAGAGGAGGGAGCCGGGAGGGGCAGGGAGAGGAGGGGCCTGGGGCTGCTGGCAGCAAGGGGGAGAAGGATGAGCGCTCTCAGGTTCTGCTGGACCAGCCCAGGTCCCCCCCCTCCAAAAGGCATCTGACCCTGGAGTAGGTGGGGCTGTCTGATCATCCCTGCCCTATCCACTTGTACATTTAAGAAATGCTTTGAGAGGGGGCGCCTGGGTGGCTCAGTGGGTTAAAGCCTCTGCCTTCGGCTCAGGTCATGATCTCAGGGTCCTGGGATCGAGCCCCGCATCGGGCTCTCTGCTCAGCAGGGAGCCTGCTTCCCCCTCTCTCTCTGCCTGCCTCTCTGCCTACTTGTGATCTCTCTCTGTGTCAAATAAATAAATAAATAAATAAATAAATAAAATATTTTTTAAAAAGATTAAAAGAAATGCTTTGAGCACCCACCACCTGCCATCTGTGCCCAACACTGGGAAGGTCCCAGGCCCCACGCCTTCAGGAAGCTCACACCCACACTGCAGTCTGGGCAGGCAGTCCACGGTGTGGCCCAGCGGTTAGAGTTGGGCGCTTCCGAGAGACACCAACCTGGGTTCGCAGTCTCCCCCTGCACCTTCCAGCACAGTAGCTATAGGAGATGTATCCCGCAGGTCAGAATAAGCACGGGATCTACCCCCTAGTGTCATGTAGAAGACCAAATGAGAGGACGCAACAGAAGCCCTGACCGCCCCTGTGCCTGGTACAGAGTAACTAATGCTCACGGCAATGGAGAAACTGACGCACGGTGTAGGACAAGATACTGCTGAAAGAGAGTGGCCAACGGAGTGCTGTGGCAATGTTGGGGAGGGCTTGCTCCTAAGTCCCGACATCCTGGTCAGGTGGCGCTCCCCACGGTCCCCATAGCCCTCCCTTGGCGTCAGACGCCTGTGGGGCCCTCCAGGCAGCTCGCCCTATAATGGGATGCTTCCTGGAGTTTTCTGTCCATGCCAGCCAAGCCCCAGAAAGACGAGCGCGTGCAGGATGGAAGCAAATGTGTAAATTGAGCACGCTAATGGGGGTGGGTCACTTCCAGGGGCCGAGGTGAAGCCAGGGTGGTCCTAAGCTGGAGTCTAAGGGAGAAGGCTCCATGGGATGGGAGACCAAGCAAGGACCGGTGAAAAGACCCACCTTGCAGTCTGGGGAGGGCGGGGGTTAGTGGGCATCACTGTCGGCGGTGTGGGGCTGATCCTGGGGGAGAGGGCAACAGAGAGACGCTGGCTCCATTAAAGGACGGGCAGCACAGAACCTTCAGGGGATGGGTCGGGCGAAGGGTGGGGGGACGAGGCCAAGCCAAGAGTCTGGGGAAAGAGGCAGCAGCGGGGCCTGGAGTCAGACAGACCTCACGCTCCAAGTCAGGGCTTAGGGGTGTGTGAATGGGACACAGATTTGGGTCAGGCCTTCCCAATCAGCCTTGAAAGAGGAAAAAAGAGTCTCAGCAGGCCTGGAAGGAAGAACAAAAACAAGGAAGAGAGAAGCTCTGAGAATACCCCCAAGAGCTGCCTGCAAGGATGGCTCTGGCCTTTCAAATGCAGGGAGTATGGTAATCTAATAAACACGGCAACAAAGCGTTTGTCACCAAGCTAATTTTATTAGAACAGATCTCAAATGGCTAATTTCCTTTTACTAATGAGCAAATTAGTTGAATCTCTGATCTGCTTTTAAGGCACTTACACTAATAAAACATGAACGACAGTGAAATTCGTTGTGAGGTATAGTGACACGCGCACTTGGGTCGGAGGGAACCTCTAGGCAGGGAGGCTTTGCTCTAAGGGGGCCTGGCCGCTGTCTGGTCCATGCAGGCCAGCTCAGAGCCCAGCCCAACCCCAGGGAAGCCGGGGATCCCCCACCTCCTCGCCTCGGTGTGTCGGCGTGTCGTATATACAGAGAAGGTGCTAAGACAGTCCCGGCCCTCAGATGATCCAGGCTGGCTCCCACCAAAGCTGAAGACCTTTCTGCCGAACCATTTTTCCCAGGGCCAGAGTTGGGGCTCCTGACTCCAGCTCTTCAAGTCAGTTTTGCAGAAGCCAGGGGAATGGGAGGAACAAGGGCCAGCTTCTTCCCAAGGCAGAGGGGCTTTGGCTGGGCTCTGACCGGGGCCAATGTTCGAGGTCAGCAGCCAGGGCAGGCCTGGGAGGGCAGAGCCCAGAGGAGGACCTGAGGAAGAGGAAGGGTCCTCCGGCAATCAGAGCCCAGGGATGCTGCCTCCCACCTAAAGGACGGGCTGAGAGGGTGGGTAGAGGGCATCTGCTCTGAGCCGAGAGGAGGGTCCCCCACATGCTTTGGTAGCATGCTTGCTGTTGGCAGAGCAAGAAGGCCTGGGAAAAATGTTCCTGCAGCAAAACGAGGGACACGGGCTATCAAGTAGGTCCCACACACGTGACAGATACAGGACATCCACCTGTTTCAACTAGACTTTAAAGGAAGGGGCTGCAGGAATTCCTGTGAATGAGATCCAGGGCCAGGCAGGTCCCCTGGCCCGACCCGTGCCCTAGTAGTTACTTTATGCCAACAGGGCTTAAGAGAGCTGGGGGGCTAGGGCAGTGGGCAGCACCTGACCACCTGCCTCAACAGGGAGCCTGACTGAGAGGCCCCCAAAATGCCAACAAAAGGATGAAAACTTCCTCCAGTTTCAGGCCCAGCTCAGCCACACAAATTCGGATCCCTACTCACCGGTGAATTACTGCAGGGATAATCTGAGCCCAGTTACTCAGTCTGTCTGTCTGTCCCTCAGTCAGCTCTCTTGAAAGGGGAGACGCTCATGCTTACGTGTCTGAACTAGATGTCGGCTCAGTGAGGAAAAGAGCCAGACACATGGCAAGACTCCAACCAAGGTGCATCCCTTTATGTCTGCCGGCCGAGTTCTGGAAACTGCAGCCCCCTTTGGCCACAAAGAAAGTGTAAGGATAGTATTGAGTTTGCAGAGGACACGAGGGGTGGGGGGACCCCTAGGTCACAGGCTTGGATGCCCACACCCCTGAACTGCTGAATGAAACGGCCCGAGGGGGGTCTCACACCAAGCCATCAAGTCTCTGGTGGCCCTGAGGACCCTTGACCCCTGCTGGGGACACCCATGTAAGCTGCCCTTGTCCAGAACCTGCCAGGAGTCACGTGTACCGTAGCCACTCTCCTGCGTAATCTAGCCGTCCTCTAAATGCGAGCCCCCCAAAGTCTCCCGTCCTGCAATCTTCAACTACGGGGGGCTGCCCTGCATACAGTCTCAATCCAGCTCCACAAACCACCTCTGCACGGTCCTCAAGGAGCTTTTCTGAGTAGGAGGTTTGAGGCCGGGGGAGAACAGGGCCCACTCCAAGAGTTCAGATGTATGGTTTGCATACATCCACATCCACAGTCCACAGACACGCTCTCGTGGCCACTTCCCTCTGCAAGTCCCCAGCTCTGCTCTGCAGTGGAAGCCACAGCCACAGCCCTCATCAGGGCCCCCGCATCTCTCCCCGTGCCTGGCCACCCCCACCTGCTCGCGCCCCTCCTTCTGCCTGCACCGTCCCCAGGGCCACCGCTCTGATGGGCTTTGGCTCATTCATTATTCAGACATTTCCTCAGTTCAGAGGCCCGGGGCCAGAGGGTTGGCAGTCTGCGTGCTCCTGCATCTCCCAGGGTGTACCGAGAATGCAGATGCGCCAGGCTGGGGTTCGGGATGTGGCCGAAACTCAGCCCTGGGTCTGGGGGCGTCCTAGCGCTTTACGCTCTAGGCCCACATCCTCTCATGGGGACCCCTGGGGGACAGGACTTTCACCCCCACCCTGGGGAGCCACGGTGGAAAGCAGCTAGAATTTGATCCAGGGGCAGGCTCTTCACAAGCGGCGAGCGGCGAGACTTGACTATTCTGGAACAGCACTAGAGTCACCTGACCGTGAGCTTGGGGCCGAAGGCAGCACAAAGCCTGGGCAAGCCCCTGGGCAGAGGGACAGAGAGCCCTCCTGAGGAGGGGCCAAGACACGTGCCAAATCGAAAGCCAGCGGGGGCGCCCTGACCCCTGCTTTGGCTGTGCGGGACGTGGGCTGGGAGGGCAGAGGTCTCTCTCACCTGATCACAGGTCCTGTGATGTGCATTCTGAAAGCTGACATTGCTCTGCTCCTCCCGTCTCGGGCTTCCGGCTGCGCGGCCCTCTTTTCTCATGTTTCCCTCCCAGGGTGCACCGACCAGCAACATAGCCTTTGGTTACTTGAATAAAAGCAAGGGCTGGAAGAAGAGAGAGAGATTCAGGGTCAAATTGCCTGGTCCTCAATGTGTCTTGGCCCTCTGCCCATCCTGGATCCATCTCCCCCACACCTTTGCTCCACCCCTCCCCCCTCCCCCAGGATCAAAACTGGAATCTTCTATATACATCTGCAGTTCCCTGAGTCCAGTGTTGGATCCCTAGGCTGGCCAAAGGAGAGGGAGGCAGCGTTGCCCCTCACTGGCAAGGGAATGTTAACAGGAGGGGCCCCCCCGCATTGCCTCAAACAGAGAATGAAGGTGGAGGGGCACGCCCAGCAGGGATGGCTTCCTCTCTCCTGCCCCTGCGCCTGCCTCTGCAGGATTAGCCTGGAGCAGATGGCGAAGGCCGTCTTGGTCATTTCCCTCCACAAAGCCCCATTTGGGAAACAACCAAAGGGGACCTCAAAGGACAAGTCTCTCTCTGAGGCCACTAAGGGCAGAGAAGGAGGGAAAGCAAGAACCAGGGAGAACTGCCCTCTTGGGTTCTAAAGGGTAGGTTTCTTCATAGAAATCTGAGGATCCCTGTTGAGCACCCAGAAAATTAGGCTGGCAAGGGAACGGACAAGCTCTCAAAAGTGTGGCTTGTTCATTGACTCCTACCGCCAGGGTGCTTTTTGAAACCCAGCCCCCAGGCTTGCATTCCTTCCCTGCACCCACTGCGTAGTTCCTGGGGAGGGGAGCAGCCTGAACACGGAGAATGGCATGAGAGTTTTAGACTCTGGCCAGAAGCCAGCCCATCCAAGGCTTTGTGCCGGGCCTAGAGACCTGCAGTTTTCCACGAAGCAGATGCTGGCCACCTTCACATGGGCCTTCCCAACGACTCCAGCCTCCAAGCTCTAGGGAGCCAAAGTTTAATAATGTGCTTTATCCAGAAGTAATATGATCAGCTCAGCCCAGTCTGGTCCCGGGTCCCACTTTTAAGGTCTAACTACCCTCACTCACACTGTTCCCTACCAGGAACTCCCTCCTTCTACCTGCACCCCTCTTCTCCTTCCCAAGTCCTCCTTGTCCTCAAGAACGGGCCCAACAGGCCTCTTCCTTCTGCTCCAAATCCTGTTGATCCATCTCTTTCCATCAGCCCAAAACACATACTTGGCACCTGACCATATACAACTTGGCAATTCATTAATCATTCCTCCTATCTTTCTCTTGTTTTTCATATATATCTTTCACATGTGCCTTGTCTCCCCAGCTAGGCTTATAAAGGAGAATCACATCTTTATCTTCTCTGTGCTTTCCCAGTGCACACCCTACACTCCTTCACATGGCCTCGTCTCTAGTTCAGGCACCCCCTGCCCCCACCCCTGGAATCACGTGATTAGTGCTCAGAAACATCCTGTGCAACACTGCTAAGTTATTCTTTCTAAAGCACCTCTCTGATCATAACATCCACAGCTCAAGAACCCTCAAAAGCTCCCTGCTGACAATTCAGTGTGGCCCAGACTCCTCTGCTTGGCATTCGAGCTCCTCTATGACTGGGCTCAAGCCCCGCCCAGGCTGCCTCTGTCATCCCTGTTCTAAGTATCCTCCATGCTTCAATTAAATCTGATACATTAACAGTTCCCAAACACACTAGGGTTTCTTGCCTTGGTCCCCTGCCCAGGCCACTGTGGCCACCTAGAACGCCCTTCCCTCCCACCACCATTTGTTCAGTTCCTACCCATTATTCAGGGTCCTTCTCAAATGCCAACTGCCCCTACGCAGGTCCACACCAAGAGGACACTGCTCCCACTTCTGAACCCAGGCCACTTGGTACCTCCCTTGGGGTTTTCAATCAGGGCCCACTTCTCATCACAGAGCATCCCTGGGCTCTCCTTTATCCTCCTGCATGAGTGTAACAGCTGAGACGAGGACCACCCTGCATCTCCACAACCCAGTGAAAGAAGGTCACCAAGACTTTCCTGCTGTTTCAAATTTTCCAATCTTTTCTTAAAGAGAACCCAGGAGTCTAGGTGAGGATTTAGCTACTATGAAAAGCACACCACCACCAGATGCAGGATGAATGTCCTGCTGGCTATGGTCAGTGGGAGGGGTGCTTTTCAGTTGCTGGTTCCAAAACCCAACCCAAGCAAGGACCTCAAAGCAGGCCAGCAATTGGCCATAGGAGAAAGGTCACCCATCTAGCCTTTAAGCCCTTCTGGGGGTCCTGTTCGTGGGACTCCAGGTTTGGGGGAGATGTGGGATTCATGGACCTGTCTACCAGCATCCTTTATACACTAGAACTAAGGGACTCTAAGAGAAGGTGGTGCAGAGGCTATCCCCGTGCCCATTTGACTGCTCAGGACCCTATGTTCTAAATGAGAATCTCCTAAGCCTGTGAGGCAAGTGTACAGCAGGCCCCGCGAGACCCTTACTAACCCTCTGCTCCTCCCCCTGCCAAGTATTACCCCTCCATACCATTAACGCAAATGAGCTAGACGACCACAAAGAAAACACGGAACAGTCAAGTCAAGAACACCAAACCAGGAGTCCAAGGCCTGGGCAAGGGAGAGCCACTCCGCCAAAGCTCAGTTTCTTCACCTAGAGTGTATGTAACATCAATAGTAGTGATGAAAGTATTGATTGCAGGCTCCCTGCAAAGCACTATGCATTCATCATCTCACCTGCCAACAGTGGACGGGCCCTGCCCGGGCACTGGGACCTCTGAACTGTAGCCTCTGGTATGCACTTAACAGCACCGTCTCAACCCAGGCTCCCTTAGCTTACAATGAGACGCGCTGACTTCAGCGCTGTGGTCTCTTCCCGTCCTCACACCCTATGTATCCCTGACTGTCTGCAGTTTCAACCTGCCTCAAGGGTGGTTTCATAACCACAGGAAGGACTGCGGAGGTGCAGATTGGCCTGGGGAACAGGAGGGATGACCATGGGAGCTGTCACAGGAGGAAATGGAAAAGATCTGCCTAGGCTTAGCCTCCAGCGAGACATCGCAGAGCCCTGGTTGGCTGGGCCAGCCTTCTCCCAAGGGCCTGGGGCCACCTGCACACTTTCTGATCACAGCAGGCTTGTAGTTCTGCGTGTGGGTTGGAAATGTTGTTTTGTAGTTTGGAGTACAAAAATATACTTTTTGTAGTTTGGAGTTTAAGATATTCAGGCCCCTCCCTCTGCTCTTTTCCTTATTAAACTTTCCCTCACTCAGCTTATGTAATATCGAAAAATCAATCGTTTATTTTACTGTCTGTTTAGAAATGAAAGTGGGACTTAGTGGGGGAGCCTGCAAGCCAGGAGGCAGCCCCAGGCTGAGCCAGAGGCACTGGGAGGGAAAAGGCCCAGGCAGCTGGCTTCTAAGCTCAGCTGTAAAGGAGCTGAGTGCTTGGGGTCTCCAAGGGCCTCGGGGCTGGAAAAGACCCCAGAGCTGAACTCTCTCAGTTGACAAGGCCACTCCCTCCCCCCCAAACAGGGCCTGGAGCACCAAGCCCTCTTGAGGCCACAGCTCAACCAATGGCATGGTCATCCAGTTCTAGCAGTAGCTCAAGTTCACGTGCAGGTGGCTCACACACTCCTGAACCAACATCCCCTGGTGCCTGGCTTCCAAAAAGTCTCTGTGGGTAGGCATGGTCCGGTCTAGAGATCCAAGAGGGGAGGCTCTTGGAAAATTCCCAAAAGCAGCAAATAAAAAAGCCCTGGACATAGTAAAAAGATCAGCCATTGGCAGAGGTTGGGAAGGAGGGAGAAATGAATAGGTGGCGCACAGGGGATTTGGGGGGCAGTGAAGTTACTGTGTGATACTGTAGTGACAGACACTTGACGTTATATGTTTGTCAAAACCCAGAGAATGTACAAAGCCAGGAGGGAACCCTACCGTGAACTACGAACTTTCATCAATAATTATGTATCAATATTGGTTCGTCAACTGTAACCAAAGTGCCAGACTCAGGCAAGATGGTAATAATGTAACTGTGAGGGGGAGGGCACAGGGGATGTATGGGAACGCTCTGTGTTTTCAACTCGATCTTTCTGTAAGCCTAAAACTGCTCTAAAAAATTAAGTCTATTAATCAAAAAATAATAGCCAAACTGGAATCAACCAAAAGCAGGTGGATATGGTGCATGCACACCATGAAACACTGCTTAACCACCAGAGTAATGAATGACCGACAGACACATATGCACAAGAGCACATGTACACACACACACATGTGCACACGCACACGTGCACACACACACACACACACACACAGTCCTTGCTTCTAGCGATGGAAATGCCTACTTGCTGTGTGACCTCAAGCAATCACTGCAGTGTCTGGGCCCCAGGGTGGCCCCATGTGGACGTTCTCCCCCAAACCCCCTTCACTCCCCCATTCTTCTCTAAAACAGCAAGGAGAGGGGCGCCTAGGTGGCTCAGTTGTTAAGCGTCTGCCTTCAGCTCAGGTCATAATCCCAGGGTCCTGGGATCAAGTCTCTCGTCAGGCTCCCTGCTCAGCGGGAAGCCTGCTTCTCCCTTTCCCACTCCCTCTGCTTATGTTCCCTCTCTCGCTGTGTCTCTCTGTGTCAAATAAATAAATGAAATATTTTTAAAAAATAAAAATAAAAGATAAAACAGCAAGGACAAGATGAAGCTAAATTTGACCCCTCTCTTGTCCCCAAGAAGGAATAAGGTCTCCCCAGCCCCTGGCTCCTTGGCATCCCCCTCCCTGCCAACTATATAGGGTTTCTCCTCTGGCGGGACTGAGCCAGGGCCCAGCTCTGCAGGACCACGAGCCCGCCTTCCTTGTCCCTCAAGGCTCCAGTTCCAAATCCTCACCTTCCCCTCCCGTCCCTGCTCTCCTTCTGCTCTCCTGACTTATCCATACATCACCAAGAATGCAATACCCTAGGGGGAAAAAAAAAAACCACCATTTTGCTCTGAACTAACAGAGTCAGGCCTCATTGTTCCCAATATGACCAACCAATTTCTGAGCTAGGGGAGTGTTGCATTGGAGCAGGAAGATGGGCAATCGGTCAGGGTCAGCTGACATGGTCGGGAGCGGGGGTTGAGAGCTCTAGGGAGGTGGGAGAAAGGGCTCAGCTGCGAATCAGTGAGAAGGGTGCTGGGTCCGCAGAGGTGCAAGCAGAGATGACACCCTAATATTTCTGTCTCTTCTCTTCTGACCTAACTCACTGCACTCCACCATGGATCCACCTGGAATGTAACTTCTTTACCAACTGACAGAATCTCCTTTAAATAGTGCCAACCTGCCCAATAGCTTGACCCTCTTTGCTACACATTTCGACAGCAGAAATTCCAGCCAAAGAGAGTTTGAGCATCTCCAGAACCCAGAAAACACTGACCAGTCTCTGCCTGCCTACGGAACTGCCAAGTGTCCTTCAAGGAAGGGTCCCCAGGTCCCTCCTCCAGGAAGACCCCTAACCCAGCTCCGAGAGAATGATGTGGCCCCTGACCTGCACCGTGACCTTTGGCTCTGGCACAAAGTAGCCCCTCTCACATCCATTTAGCTCCTAGACACATGATACAAAGACAGCACTAATATATCAATTCTGCAAGTTAACGACCTACTGCTATTATAAATTATATTCCTGAGAAAGGACGATATTTCTTTCTTCCTCTATTCTTCAGTCCCACCTACTGTTCTAGACACCTGGTGGGGCGACTTCATCCAGAGAGAAAACTCTGGTAACTGTACACTTCTAGAAACAGAGTCGTTGATCGACTGACACCAATTACCTAAAGGGATATCCAAAAACTCTGAAGAGAAGGAAATGCGTTTCCACGGCCCCAGAACAGTGCTGCCCAGGAGACCCGTGTGTGATGATGAGGTTGTACCCTTCTGAGCCATCCGGTACCTAACCACTGAGTACACGGGGCCACTGAGCACCCGAACTGTGGCCAGCATGACTGAGAAACTGAATTTGACATTTTCATTAATTGCAAACAGTCACTATGGCTGATGGCTACCCAACTGGACGGTGCGGTTCTAGAAAGGGGCGTCTCTGGAGATGGGGCTCATAGTGATGTGAACGTGGGAGTTCTCATCGGGAGCTCGGGGCCACGGCATGGTGCCGTAATAAAAAGCTTGCACTCCAGGGCAACACCGTCTTGGGCTCGAATCCCCAGCACACACTAGTAGCTAGTTATTTAACTCTCTGTACTCCTCATCTGAATAACGAGAGTACACCATGTAGGATGGCTGTGAGGCTCACATGAGTTCATAGGTTTGAACAGTTTCTCCTGTATGGTGAGTATTTGGTAAGAATTTTTGCTATGGCAGGTACATAGTAGGCATTAAAAAGGGTTGTTGAATCTAAACGTGCATCAACAAAAGCATATTTGGTAATATTTTTTGAACACTCACAAACGTCAAGCACCGCGCTAAGAACTTGACAATAACACTGAGAGCAAAGTATGATTATCAACATATTAAAGGTGAGAAGCTGAAGCTAACGGAGATTAATGAGTGCCCAGCTTCCAAATGACACTATGCTTGATTCCAGAATCCCTACTCAGTCTGTTTCCTCGTCTACACAATGAGCATTAGAATAGCATCTATAGCCAAGTTTGGCAAGTAGAGAAATAAGATAATGCATATGGTCAGCGCTTTGTGTAACACAATGGTTTCCAACTGTGGACAATTAGCCCACCAGGGAACATCTGGCAATGTCTGGAGACATTTGCATTGTCACCACTGGGAGACAGGGTTTGCTACTGGTATCTAGTGGACAGAGATGGGGGCTGATGCTAAATACCGCACAATCCACAGAACAACGCTCCACCATAAAGAATGATCTGGGGGTGCCTGGGTGGCTCAGTGGGTTAAAGCCTCTGCCTTCAGCTCAGGTCATGATCTCAGGGTCCTGGGATCCAGCCCCGTGTCAGGCTATCTGCTCAGCGGGAAGCCTGCTTCCCCCCTCCCCCCCCCCCCGCCTACTTGTGATCTCTCTGTGTGTCAAACAAATAAATAAAATCTTTAAAAAAAAATGATCTGTCCCCAAATGTCAAGAGTGCTGAGGCTGAGGAATGCTGGGCTAGACCCGCATAGAATATGTTTGATATGTGCTCACAATGAGAGAGAGAAGGGAATGGAATCCACAAACTTCAAAAGGCACACCTTTTGTGCAGAGCCTAGGACAGCAGTGCCATAGCAGGGCAGGAGACTCCGGGAAATTATTTGGTCCGTCACGTCACAGAGAGTTCCCACTTGCCCCACAAAAGAACACTGTGCCCGGCACTGCAGGACAGATGCTTGAGAAACAGAGTCCTCGCTCTAGACACTTGTGAGGAAACTGCACCAGTGTGCAGAGAGGAAAGGGGCGGAGGTGCCAGGGAGCCAAATCACCCAAGATGACAAGGAGGTGGTGAGGCGAGGGGGCAGTGAAATCAGTCTATCCCACCCCATCATTTCACAGCTGAGAAGTACAGAGGGTAGCGGAAGGGCCCAAAGCCACAGGCAAGGTGGACAAGAGGTGTGGAGTTCCTGCAGAGGTCAATCGCTCCCTGTAGCCCAACTTTCCTACAAACCAAGCAGGAATATGATACAACCTGCTGCTTCGTTGGACTGCAGGTCGCCCAGTCTCCAATCGGACACCATCATCAACATCACCACTGTTTACTGGGCACTTACTATGTGCCGTGCATGTCACTGAAAGCAAAACGTCATTTAGTCTCCTGACAACCCTATTTTACAGATAAGGTAACCGAGTCCCGCCCAGACTGCGGATTCCAGAGCTACAGCCCTCATTCCCCGTGTTGGTTCTCCTAGCGTCAGACAGGAGCCCAAAAAAGGGATGAAATGGGCCCAAGTCACGCTCTGCCCCTGCACACATCACAACTGGACTTGCCCACCCCTAACCCGCAACAGGCCCTGACACACAGCAGAAAGCTGAACGGTCTCCCAGGTCCCGGCACAGTGCCTGGCGTCCGGGCTTGAGACAGAGGGGAGGGGTGGCTCCTTGAGTTCCAGGCCGAAAGCCACAGTCCCAACGGCCTCCCCCTGCGCGCTGGCCCTATGCCTGTCACCCAGAACCCGACTAGGGGGAGGGAGACAACATGGGGAATGAAACAGCAGCACGTGGCTGAAGAAATGTGGGACTCCACAGGACCCTATGGGTGTCTGGGGCTCACACCTCATGTGCTTCGCGGTCAGATGACGAGACAAGAGCAGAGAGGGCTTTGTGACTCCCGCGGGAACTTGAGGGAAGGGGAGGAGTCCTCCTGACAGACTTGGAGGGAGAAGTGAGGAAAAGGCATTCCCAGCAGAGGGACTTGCGTGAACAAAGACAGAAATGAGCAGGGCAGCTAAAGTGGGGAATGGAGGAAGCCGGCTTGGTCAGAGCAGGGGTGACAAGACGGGTCCTCCTTGGGAGGGAAACAAACGAAGAGGGGCTAGGCAGTGGGCGTCCAAGACCATCCCCTAGATGGGGGCGGATGAGTGCTCGCAAGGCTCCAAAAGGGATTTGCAAGGGAATTATTTATGGTGGTAACAAGCAAGTACTCATTTAGCTTATATCCCACATTATACAAACACGGCATTGAGCTCTGCAAGAGAAGGCCCTAATGCCACTCTAAATTAAATTCATCAGTGTCTTAATTAAGGTCTATATTTAGTTCTTAATTAAAGGGGAGAGAGAAATCCACGATGTTACATGGCAGAGATGTGAAATGGGGATAAATCCTCTTCCTGCCAGGATACCGGGCATCTGCCCACCCACTCCTCAGGCTCAGCCCCCACCAGGACAGGCAATCCTTTAATCCCCACCTCCCTACATTCCTTCTTTCTTTCCTTCCTCCCTCTTTCATTCATTTCTTCTTTATTCTACATCTATTTCTTGAGCCCCTATGTGCCAGGCACCGAACTTTGATTTTCGGCACAGTAGGAAATAAAATAGAGGCAGTCCCTGCCCAAAAGGGGCTTACACTCCCCACAAGAACACCAATGGATACATGCATGTCTCAGACCCTCTGGGTCCCCACTGTTCTCCACGTGCTTCCAGCAGGAAGAATCCCGGTGTCCAGACACTCTAGATGATGCCACGGCTGGTGGTCTCATCCTACCAGCCAGAGAGAGCCTTGAAGAGTAGCCGTTCGAGTCCTTCAGCAACCCCACACCCGCCATGCCGAGCAAGCTCCCACAGGGCAGACCCTCAGGAATCCCACTCCCCTCTCCCATCCCCTCGAGCAAAGGATGAACACGAGTTGTCGAGAGGATGAGGAAGGGGTCTGTGCGTTTTCCTTCAACCTTAAGATTCCAGGCTTCTCTGACCCCTACTAAGGCACTGTCCCCTGGGAGTGGCTTCGCTGAACAGGGTTTAAGAAGAAAGATCAGAGAACATCACAAAGACCTTTGTTGCCCGACAGTCTGAGCTCCTGGAGGGGTCAAGTGACCTAGCCAAGGAGAAGAGCTAAAATACACATCTGTCTGGGGCAAGGATTGTATCCAAGAGGACACAAACACTGGTATAGCAGAGTTCCTGCCCTCAGCACCGCTGGTGGGGAGGAAGGGGAGACAGTGCAGATGAGGAGGGGGAGTCCCAATGGACTATCAGTGCAATCCAACCCTGCTGCGCACCCTCATCCTCCAGAAAAGGGTTTTTCTCCAGGGCCCCTAGAGTCCCTCCCAGTGCTCAGAGTCTGAGGGTGGGGTGTGCGGGGAGAAGTGCCATCCAGATGATGGTGGTGACAGCACAACTGGCCCCTCAGCCACAGTGCAGGTGGCCCTAGCTCAGGAAATGATGGGAACCAGAAGGCAGGATGCGTTTGGGCTGAGCATTTAAGAACTCAAGAGTCTGTTAGGGAACAGAATGGATAGAAGGGCATCCCAGTAGGGGAAATAGATTGTACAAAGGTACAGAATCAAGAACAAGGGCGAGTTCTGGACGCAGGCCATGAACACTCATCTCACTCCGGAGCTCAGCCTTGGGGCAGCCTCCAGGGGACGTTCAGGGCTGCCCAGGTCCCCCACGGGCGAGCCCCATAACGCCCTGCACCTCCTGCCAGAAAATCGTCAGATAAGTACTCCGCTTCACAGCACAGCCCCGGGGTGGGCCGGGGTCAGGTTTACGTTAGAGCTGGACATTACAGCTGGCGACCCCCGAAGCAGAGGCGCTGAGTCCCGGAGACCCCACTATCCGCAGCGGGTCCGGGAAGCGGTGGGGACGAGCACGGAGCGGGCCGGTGAAGTTAACTTGGCACAATCCACGCATCAAAGCGGTGCAGCTGCGACTCACTGAGCCCGCACAGCTTTCTTCTCACCGCTCTCTTCTCCCCGATTAATCAGCGGCTACAGCGCGGCGCTTTGATCCCCGAAATCAAACCCTTCGTCTGATGGGTGACTTGATGTTATGCTAATCCGAGCTGATTGAGCTGAGATAATTACACTTCATCCAGGTTTCCTGGGAGTTTCGAATAAATATTGATGCACATCTGTCCCCCGCTCAGGTGTAGTGGGGAGCTTTGCGCTGGCAACAGTTTCGGCCAGCCAGAGAAGCAAGCACGCACTGCCACCAGCCAGCCAACTGCCTTTGCCAGGCACCTCCTGCCTCCGCCACTTCGCCCAGAAGCACAGAGCCCCCGCGGGATGCCCAGATCCTCCAGGCACCCGGGGAGGTGGTGAAGACCTGGAGCTTTGAGTCTCGGTGCCCTGCTATTGGCCGTGTGGTCTTCGACAAGTCACTTAACCTCTCTGAGCCCCAAAGCCTACAGATTCTTCCAGATTGCCCCACAGATGAAATGAGATGCATGAGAAGAGGCTAAAGTGGGTGGAGTCGCACTCACCCTGAGAGCTGGGGCCGGGGGCGGTGCTGGGAGGAGGCGCCCCAACCAGCGCAACCTCTCCGCCAACACTCTCTCGCCGCTGTGAAGCGCGCTCCAGACGGTAAAGAAATGAATAATAAAGCAAGCAAGCGTTTCGGTGACGCCGCTCCTCCCCGTGGGCTAATTAGGTCGTGTTTGTAAAGCACTTCGAAGACAAAACGCGCCCCAAGTGTTAATTATCATTAGCCCCGTCCCAACACGCTTCCTGAACAGCGAGGGAAGCCCAGAGCATTCCCTTGCCAGCCTGCGTGGCAGTGGCCGGGCGGGGCTCAGAGATGGGGCCGCCAGCCCGTCCTCCCACCCCTCCTGGTTCTCCATCCTTTTTCCCAGGTCCTCTGTGGTTCTGGATGCGAGCACAGAGACTGGGAAGGAGGAAGAGCAGAGTACAAGACACAACTAGCTGCAGGTATATCCATCCCAGGAAGGCATCAGTGAGGAGGAGCCCTAAGGTTGTGGACGGGTAGGAGTTGGCCGAGGAATGGGTCGAGATGGTCTCCTGGTACTAACGCTGCACGGACCCAAGCCATGTCTTCCTCAGCCTTGCAGGATTTGTCCCTGGCTGCCTCCAGAACGACACCTCCCCATCCTCCCACCCTTCCTCTGACCAGAGACCCTGATGCCCAATCCTGACCTCCCCTAAGGCCAGGTTAGGGCTGAAGGACAGGGAGGCACAAACCAAACTCAAGTGGGTTCTGGATGTACCAAGCAGAAATTCTGGGAGAACCTGATCTTGTGCCCTTGAGTTAGACTGCACTGCAAGTCCTGAACCCAGACTGAATATGATGTAGTCCTTTCTCCCACCTCTACAGGATGATGATTACCAGGACGAGACTGGCGAAGAGCCTCCATATATCACACAGCCAGGAGGAAGGAAAGCCAAACTCTAGCTTCCAGACTTCTCTAGTGCTCAGTTTCTTCTAGATTGTTCCCCTTAGAATAACCACAGCAATACTTAGAAAAATAATAATGAATGATGTGCAGAGTTCATTACTATTTACAAAGGGCTGAAACCAACATTATCTCAGTAGGTCCTAAGGAGCCACAGAGGCTCAGAGGTATCAAGGGATTTGGTCTAGGTCACAGCTTAACTGGCCAGCGGGCACCCTGAGGCAGGAGCCCATCAGTACGCTCTCCAGACCCTGTGTGGTAGCCTCCAGCTCACCTTTTTAGTGAGTCTAGACTCATTTCCTCAAATGCATGCAATTCTTGCCTGCTCTGTTTCTCATGCTGCTTTCCTAAAATTCAGCATTTTTTGGTCAATAAGCATTTCTGCCAATAGATGTTTCCTATTAACTTCAGAAGTTAGTGGATGGGGCTGAGGCCCTACACCTCTTCCATAAAAGCATGAAAAGAAGAGCCTCTTGTATGGGTGGGGGTTAGGGTGGCAGAGAGAGGATAATCCCCATCCTCTGTGAAAGAAGACTCTAAACTCCACAAGCAGAATTTGGACCACACCTATCCCTTTCTCCTCCATCATTCCTACCATAGTGGCTGACAGCACTGGTTGAATTCTGAACAGGGGTGAAGAAAGAAGCAAGCAGCCTGAGGCCTGGCAGAAGGAAGGAGGGGCAAGGAGAGTCCGTGCCCTTTCCTGATACTAGGGCCCTCCAACATCCATGTGCAGGGGGAGGGGATCTCCTGGGGAGGCCCTTACATGGCAGAACCGCCACTCCAACCTGAGGCTCTGATGTAGAAGTTAAGTTTGAGCCCCTGGAATGTTCTTTAAACACCCCATGGCCTGCCCATCCCCAGCCATTCCTACAGCCCCTCTCAGAAGCCCTGGCCAGCAGGAGCTGAGCATCGCCCAAAGACCCCTAGAGGTCAGCCATGTGGGAGTGCGACAGCAGGGTGGACAGTCACTCAAACAGAAAACAGTGGGGCCCAGGAAAGCAGAGCCATCTGGGGCAGGCCTGGTTGGGGGGTGGGAAGACTTTGTCCCCCTCTAACCGGAGTGTCTTGGGTTTCAAAAGCAGGGTGCTCAGGGACCAGGGAGAGGCTAGGGACAGCCTAAGGACAACACTAATACAGGTTTCTTCTGTGGACTTCTGCGGGGAGGAGCAGCATTTGGTTTTCCAGACCCCCTAGAACTGCCACTTGTCACTAGGTCAGTGGGCAGGAGTAGGCTGCCTGTCAGAAGATTCGGGGGTGGGGCGGGGGGGCTGCCTTATCGATCAGTCCTAGGAGGCTCAGGGCCCAGGGCCAATCAGAGGAACCAAGGAAACATTTTAATTTCTTTGAAAATCAAAAGAAAACAAATGAGCGTCCAGATAGAATAAACCATTTTAACAGGTAATATCAACTTGTCTTTATGCCCATGCAGTTGTAAACTAGTGTTATTTACCTACTTATTTCTCATGGAGGAAGAGACCCATAGAAGCGAAAGTGCCTAGGAGTCACAAGTGAGCATGCAGACGGGGGCGGGGGAGGACTCTGGGTGGGGTGAAGAACAACTTCCCTGGGGCCTCAGATTCAGGGGTGATGTGACTTCCCAGATGCCTACCGTGGGCCCGGCCTCTCACTCACAATGCCCAGGGATTGATGGGAAGAGGCCGCCTTTGACTGGGCCCCAAAGCTGTCCTGTAATTATGACGGACACTCAGGGAGTGCTCCCTAAAAAGATCTCGGCCCTACTGGGGATTCACTGGCTGGGCTCAAAATGGGAAAGAGGATGCAAGAGGACTGGGTTCAGCAGTGGGAACCCTGCTCCTGTGCCTTTGGAGAGAAGTGAATAAGTGTAAATTAGGTCCAGGTGAGCGCATTTATCTTATAGTCAAGATTTGGGCACGCTTTGATCCCAAGCTCGGCATTCTTCACTGTGGTCCAGAAGTGAAGAGGAAGATGAGAAGAAAAAGAACAAGAGTCCCACTGACCAGGACCTGCTCTCCTCCTCTTGCCCTGACTACCTTCCACCCTAAGGTCCTGCAAGGTCCCAAACTCTGTGAGCCAGTGGCCCCATCTGGAGTCAGAGGTCACGTTCACTAATCCAGAAATGAAAGCGCCCACAGAAAACAGGCTAATCAAATTATACATTCCTGAGAACCATTTATAAGGCAGGTACATTCTTTAATCTTAATTAGAAATCTGAGCAGCTCCCACAGTCTCTGTAATCAACATTTAAACAGCGCTGACCCCCAAGGCGCTAACCTTGAGAGCCATACATGGATAGGTGAGAAGGGAGCTGGGGGCTGCCTTCTCACCGGGGAAGGGGTGTTCCTGGGTTTGCAGGCAAGGTCAAATCACTAGGCTATCCCCCTGACAGCCCATGCCCTGCCTTCCCCAAGGACACACATACACAGAGCCTTAATCTATCCAATCTGCCCTCCAACCACCTCCACCATGAACCAGGACCAGGTTTAGAACTTGCATCCCACACCTGTCTATTTTAACACCCTTCTAGCTGGCCTGTTCTCTGTGCTACAAGACTGGGATCTTTCTACAGGGCACATATGACCATGATGATTCCCACAGATGCCTTTGAGTTTCCTTAGAGCCTTTAAGATACAATTCAACACACCTTGTCCCCACTCACAGAGCCTTAAGCTTTGCGGCCCAGCCCCTACTACCTCTCTATCCCACTCACCTGAGAAACTGAAGGGGTTCGGAGTTTGCCTCCTCAAAACATGCCACTCTAGTATAAGGATATTTTGGACTGAAGGTAATTTCTAAAAAGCAGACACAGGATAAACTTTTTGGCCTCCTCTCTACCAGGAAGGGCAGGGTGATTCTTATTCACTGGCAACACTAGACTCTCATCAGCCTGGAGATGGCACCAGAGTAATCTACATAATAAATCTTGCTAAAACTACTCTTATATTCCTTTAGTTTCCCCCATATATTTACCTTCCTACAGTCTGCCACTGTTAAGAGCCTAAACCCCCATCCTTTTGTCTTGTCACTTCTCTACAAATGTGCTGTTCTTTGTTTAGATGCTGTATAAGCCCAAGTTCTAACCACCCCTTTGAGTTACTCATCACTGAGTCCTCCCTTGTATATGTAGAACATATGTGTTAATAAAATCTTTTTGCCTCCTGTTAACGTCTCCTTTTGTCAGTCTAATTTTCAGGGCCTCAGGCAACGTATCCAAGATGGAGAGAGGAAGAGATTTTTTTCCCCTTCCCTACAATACTGAACTACTATCATCCCCTGAATACACCAGGCACTTTAATCTTCTGAGCTTTTGCACTTACTGTATACCCCACCAGGAATGTCTTCTGGCTTTAACAACCGAGTCAGCTCCTATTTAAACTTCAAAACCTCACAAAAACGTATGTCCATACAAAGGCTTGTACAGGAAGGTTCACAGCAGCATGACTCATAATAGCCCAAAACTGGAAATAGTTCAAATGGGTCAGAGAGATCTGTGGCTGGACCAATGCCCTCTAAAATCCAGACACCCAAAGTATAATAATCTTAAGAGGGCATCCAGTGAGTGACCTAAGCCCAAGTCAAGGACACAAAAGTGTACAGAGGAGGGCTGGTTCGAGCAAACCATGTGTGTGGTTCAAAAGTTCCTTTGGACCCAGAGATCCTTGGGCAGTGTTCATATTTGTGGTAATAATGGCTGAGCATATGAGTTCTGAAGGTCTGAAGACCAAGTTTAGGGCCCCACTGCAGTCTAGCAGGGACCTTAGGGTTGGAAAAGTCAACTTTGAGATAGGACATCCTAAGGAGTATGGCCAAAGAAGCCTAGGGTTCAACCATTCACTTTTTCAATCCAACGGTGAACTGGTATTCCAAGGCACAGTGCGAAGAGTCAGGGACAGAGCTATGACTATGACAGGCTGCTTATGAGACTCCCCAAGCCTGGAATATGATATGACCTCATGGGAAGTGCCAAAAGTGCCATTGGAACTGTGTCAGCACACTTTGGGCTGCAAATCACAAATATCCGTATTCCAGGTCACTTAAACATGTCCAGGAGCCTGCTTCTTCCTGCCTCTCCTCTGTGCTCTCCCTGGTTTTGGCTTCATCTTCAGTCTGGTGACAGGATGAGTTGAAGCAGTTCAAGCCATCACTTCCAGACCTGATAGTGGGCAGCACAAAAGAAATGGTAGACTTCTCTTCCTGTGGCTTTCTTCTGGAAGCAAGAAGACTTTTTCCAGAAACATCTTTGTCTACTTTTTTTGTGTGTGTCTTATTGGTCCAAATGTGGAGTACATTCCCAATTCCTGAACCAGTCACTGGCAGGAGGACAAGGTTTATTTAAGACCACTTAGACTCACCCCTGAGGCCTGAGAGTCATGGGAAGTCAGTTTCCCCTAAAGCCACTGGCTATGTAGGAGAGTGGTGAGTGCCCAGACAAAATCAGAATCTGTCATGAATTTTCATGGGTGAACTACCAACAACATCTACAGTATGATGCCCACGGGAAGAGCAGGCAGGTAGGAGGTGGTGACCTTTCTAAAGGAGGTGACCTATCAGGGGGTCTTTAACAACAGGCAGGAGTTATCAGTGAGAGAAGAGGCAGAAGGTTATTCTGGACACTGTGCTTGGCATTTGCAAAAGCACAGCAAGATAGTCAAAGGCCAAGGAGACAACTGGCTAGACTGGAATTCTGGGGGCCATGCAGGACATGACAGATTCCAAATCAAATCTGGCTGAAAAGATAGGCAGGGTAACATAGTAAAGGCTCTCACATGCTGTGTAAGGAACTTGAGGTGTACCATGGGAACCAGAGGAGAACTTAGAAGGCGATGTGAGAATGACCCAGTCTAGCTGGGAGTGAGCATCCCTCTCAAACTAATCCCTTGTTCCCACCTTCCAATGACACATCTAAGAGTTGTTCTCGGTCCTCATCTTCTTTAACTTCTGAGTGGCATCATTTCGTTTTTGGATGACCCCCCTTTTGTTTAAGTTCAACTGTAGGTGACCGCCCCTTACACCATGCAAAGGCACCCCCAGTCCTCGATTTCAGTGGCACCCCTCAGCTGCTTTCTGGGGCTCCCATCCCTCGGGCATTTCCCACCTCCTCTGCCTCCCCCAGAGCCCCCCTTGGGAGTGTCCTCATTGGCTATATCTCTAGCCCTGCTCTCTCACCACACGCTTTCTCCCGGTGTCCTTGTTCTTATGTCCACACCCTGGCCAACCCCTTCTTACTCCCAGCTTCTCGGAATGCTGGAATGCTGTCCACATCTACCCTGCAACTGAATTTGAAACCCTGGTGCTCCTTGTGACATCTCACCCTCCCTTGCTCCCTTGCCCACTGAATTCATAGCCACGTTTCCAGATCTCTACGATTCTGATATTTGCCATCCCTTGACATAAACTTCGTCATAAATGCCCACCACAAGTCCAATAAAGTTCAAGGTCCTCAGCTTGGCATCTGAGGCCATCCAGGATCTGCCTCCATCCTCTCTTTCCAGCTCATTTGCTAGTGTTCTTCTCTGGGCCACTTTGCCCATGTCACTTTCTCCCCACACCATGCTCTGTGCCCCAGCCTAATTTGTCCATCCTCTGCTGCCTGGCTCAGATAGGGGCACCCTCCACAGAAGAAGAAAGAACCACCCTCCGACTGCAGAGAAGGCTGGATTGGCAAGCCCAGCTTGAATCTACGTCCACAACTGGGGTCTTCATACTTTTGCTTGGACTGAACTTCGTACTTGGAACTTCAGATCTTCTCCCTTCCAAGTAGACATCACTCCAGCAAGAAGAGTACAGGCACCTTGCAGACAGGGTAGTCCTGGCAGGAGAGACAGAGGAAGGGTGCCCAGGCCACTCTGGTGTGGGCCCCTCTTCCTATCTCGTCAACTCCTTTGGAGAGAGGAAGTGATTGAAAGCATGGAGGGCAGAACAGAAGCAATTCTAGAGACTGCTGCAGGAGAGCTGCATTTCCATAGAAGAGGACACAGCAAAATGCTGAGGGATAGAGAAACCATTCCTCCCACGGTGCCATATGCTCATTCCAGGGCAGTGAGCCAGAGCTGCAAGACTCGGCAGTCTGCATGGCTCTGGGACCACGAACAGCTCCCTTTTGGGGGGCGGTGCCATCGCCTACATGCAAGCTTGGCCACTCTGGCCCGCCTCTGTGAAGATTCCAGCTATGACTCAGATCTTTCCTTCATTCTAGCACTCCTCTCCAGTTTCCAGAAGAAGGTCATTAGGACCAGTGATTCTAGAGCTGCCTGATCCCAATATCCAGCCCTATATGAGCAGCCAAGACCTGGGGGGTCTGGTCCCACATGGTGGTACCTGTGATTTTGGCTAGCTGTGCTATCCTGGAGTTAAGGAGCAGGAGCTGGCAGGAGAGCTAGGGCTCATTCTTTCCAGCCTTCAGTGAGCAGCGGTAAGTACCGCAAAGCAGTGTCCCAATGAGGGTGGTAAAAGGAGATCGCTCTTGCCAGCACCTCCTCTCCCCGCCATTAGAATCCGGTCAAAGACATCCACTCACCTGGAGATTCCAGTCAACAGAAGGGCTGTCCCTCTGCAGCTCCGGGTTCATGCTGATCCCAGAGATGAGAGCTGGAAAGGGAGGCAGTTTGAGGCCTGAATAAAAGGCTGAGGGGGCAGGCCCAATAGGCTGGCCTCTCACTCCTTACAACTCTTCCTATGGGGACTCTGAATTGCCCTGCTAACCAGGAGATCAGGGCCCTCTGGTGGAGGGTACTCAAGCCAGCAGCCCTACCAGGGGCCTCTGTGCCTTGGAAGAGAGGACATGATGCAAGGCTGGCTTCCTTGGGACTAGCTCAGGCATCCTCCTCAATCCTTTGTGCCTACTTCCTTGGTCCCGAGACCGAGACCATCTCCATCTGGCCCTGCGACCCCGCCAGGACAGTCTCCTCTCAGGTGTCTGACGGTGGGCATTGCCCCCTGCCCCTCCAGGGCCATAACAGAGAAGACTGGTATGATGATGTTGGTGGGGGAGGGAACAGTGTGTGAGAGCTCTGTGTCTACCAGGGGACCAAAGTTGAATACGGATGCTTGGGTTGGGTTTCTTGGTCTGCTGACAGGCTCTCAGCACTGTGCTGTTTTCCTTCATAACACTTCCTATCCTATTACCCCAACTGCTTCTCCCCTTTGAGGGAGGCAGGTATTATCAGGTTCATTCTACAGATCAGGAAATGAAGGCCCCAAGAAGTGAAGTCACTCTTGCAGTTAATGAGCAGGCTGGGATGAGAGCCTGAGTGGCCTGACTCCCACCCCTGGGCCTTACTTCTTCTTTTCTCAGGAGTACTCCGATGAGGGAAGAGCTGTGGACGCTAACACCCAGCCCAGGATGGTGTTCCTCCACGGGCATCTCACTCTAAGCCCAACACAACACCCTGATTCCAACTCAAGGAGCTGCCTGACAAAATCCTTCCACCAAAAATCTCTCCTGGTCAGAAAACACAAATCTGGGTCTCCTTGCAGACTACAGTCAGTGGCAGACTCCGTACTTTCCCTTCCTCACCTGTAGGAGCAGTCACCACGGCTTCTATAAACCCCTACCCAGATTTAAAGAACCTACTCAAATGTCACCTCTTCTGAGAAGTCCTCCTTGACTTCCAGCACCCTTCTTTCTGCTCCCACATCCCTGGACCCAGGCTTCTCAGTATAATTTTTTCTCCAAGTATTTTTTACAGGTCAGCCTTCTCTACCAGACTATGAGCTCATCAGATAGGATATGGCCTTGGTCATCCTGATGTCCCATTCAAGACAGGCCAGAAATTAACCCCCAAACCAGGCTCAGGCTGGGAGGCCTGGCATGCTTCCTTGAGCACTGGCCCTGGATCTGCTGTTGCATATCCCCAGAGAGCTCAGGATCTGGAAGGTTCCCAGCAGGGAGGATGAGTGGGCCTCCAGCCATGTAATAGCCCTTCTCTATAACTAACTATCCAATCCCAAACCAAAAATTACCAAGCTGAGCCTGTTAGATCTCAAGGCTAAAGGACAACATGGGGAGGACAGATACCAGCCCCCAGGACCTGCCAGAGGGCCATCTCCTATCACCAATGAGGCAACTGGTCAGTTCAAGATGGGGGTAGAGGGTCCTGGTGGGCAGCATATGATGACAGGGTACCACATGGCTCACAGTCAGAGGTCCGCAGAGAATCAGCTTTTGCCAATACGTCTGCCCAGAGGGATCAGGTACCAGGCCCCCAGATAGGGTCGAGGGCAGGCTCTGTTTCTAGGTGACGGTAGCGACTTGCTACTGGCCGAATGAGCTGTGCATAAAAGATGCTCCATCCAGGCATGTTGAATGAATGAATGAGAAATGAATGAAGCTCCCACTGTCCCCTGAGTGGCAGGCTGAGAAAAGCCTCTGTGGGGTCACGGCACCCAGGGAAAGGAGATCCAACTCTGGGCCTGCATGGAGGGTGCCTCCCGCCCGCGCTGAGAGCAAGAACATCATGGCAGCTTATTGGGAAATCAATAAGGAGGCGGGCCCTGTCTGGGCAGGCCGACACGCTGTATACAGGCCTTCTGCAAACACAATCATCTCCTCAGTTATTAATGGGCCCGCTCGCTGCCTCTTCATTAGTGCTCAAATATCAACAGAAAACCGTTTACTTACCATGGGCTCCTGCTCGCGCCGAGCAAATTTGGACAGGGCTAGTCAAACAGGGAGCTTGTTGCTGGGCTAATGACAGAGCCCAGTGTAAAGTTTAGCAGCAGCCAAAGCAGGCAGAGAGGGCAGCAGCCTGCACCTGCCCCCCAGGGCGGCCCAGTGAGAGCTGGCTGGGGGAGGGGAGCCATGTCCCAGAAAAGTGGCTGCCCTGAGCCCAGGGCCATGTGGCCTGCTCACACGTGAGCCTCTCACATGGTCAGATCTCCACACTGGGTCTGGGCACAAGGTCTGGCAGGAATTGCCAGGCAGGGTAGAGTAGCGGCTGAGGACATGTGTGCAAGTGAGCCAGGGCACTGGTTCAAAGCCCAGCGCTGGCTAACAGCATGGTTAGGCATAAATTAGTTGGCGTAAGCCTTGGTTTCCTCATCTGTAAGATGAGAAATATAAGAACACTTCCCTCACAGAGACACTATGAAAATTAAATGAGATTGTGCACAACACAGTGTTTAATCCCTTTCATAGATGAAAAACCGAGGCTTGGATGAATTTGAGAATCTCACCCAAGGTTGTGTGATTAGGAAGTGGCAGAGTCAGACTGGACCCCCTGGCTTCCAACTGCAGGTTCAGGGTGGTGCCCTTTGGGGTCTCTCCTGGGCTCTCCACTGCCCATGTACACCCACGAGCCCAACCTGCCCCACGACTGGCACCCTGCCTCAGGTGGCCTGAGCTGACCTCCAGGAGGGCCCCTCCCTGGCCCTCTGCCACTTGTTCTTTGCTCTCTGCATCTCTGGAGCTCGATTTTTCCATCTTCATGTAGCCCTGGCCTTTCAGAAAGTGTTGTTTCTTCCTGGGGTCTCCCCCGAACAATCCATCTGGGCCCTATTAGGGAGGGGCTTTGTAAGCTTTCTTGGTGACCTGAGCTCGAGTCCCTCTGCCCAGGGACTCAGGCTTGGGGAAGGTTTCCCCTCACCCCAGTCCTTGGCTCCCGTGGGGTCTGGATAGTCATCTGGTTACTGCCTTCTGGGAGCATCAGAGGCTCTCAAGCTGAGCCCAGGAGTTACAAGAAAGGACCAACCTCTGAGGCCGTCAAATCAGAGCGACCGGGGAGGGGGGCAGAGAACAGAAGATACATTTATTGAACCTGCATGTTTCACGTTCCTGCCAGACCGCCTACCCTGCCTGTGCCTTAGGGATGCCTAGCTACAAGCCTCGTCTCTGAGAAGTTTGGGTCTATTACGGGGTGTACCAGCAAACATACCAAAGTGGTCAGAGTGAGGAGGTGCACACCAAAGGGTCCCAGGAGCAGCAACAAAAGCATCAGGGACCGGTTCTGTCTGGAAAGTCAAAGATAACTTCATAGAGCACGAATACTGGAGCACAGGCTAGGATGAGAATGAGTTTCTATCAAGGAAGGGCCTTCCAGGCCCTGCAGACAGGAGGTGTGAGAGGAGGGGCACAGAGACCAGATCTTGACAACTTTGTGTCCCACAATATGGCACTTAGGTGGTAATCCGTGGGTGTGGAAAGCTAACAGCATTCACTCAGGCTCTATGTGAATGCTTTCCCTGACGGGGAACTCACTCCTTCATGTGCTAACTTGGTCTCTATCATAATACCTCCAACAGCTCTTCTAAGACCTCAGTCAGCCCCTGGGGCAACACAAGGCAACAAGTCATTCATCACTCATTCTACAAAGCATTCCTCCTGGGTATAGGAAGTGAGCGTGACAGCTCTCTTGGCACTCAGGGAGCTGCCTTCTGGAGAGGGGGGAGGGGCACTATCATATCAACAAGCACAGAGCAAGATAAGTTCCCACAGAGATAAGGCTGGAAAGGAAAGGAATATGTACTAAAATGGAGAATATCTGTAGGACAGCCGGAAGGAGTTATTTTGGCTGAATTGGTAACAAAAGGTCCATCTGAGGAGGAGAAATCTGAACTTGAGAGGAAAGCAAGGGAGGAAAGGACCCCTAGGCTTGGGACTTGACAGCAGGCCATGTGGCGGGACCCCTCACCAAGATGGGAGAGCTGTGGGTAGGTGGGCAATGAGCCAAGAGGAGGGCCAACTGCCACTCACCCCTCAGACCACACAACAACCCATCACGAGCTGTGTGGCCACACACACACACACGCCCAGGCTCCAGTGGGGGCTGGCCTGCTCCCGTGCACACATATGCTCTCAAGCACACCGCTCACCGCTTTCCTCGGTGCACACACTCACACACACACCCAGCTGCGGGCCTTTCTCCCCACAGTGTGCACACCCACACACACACACACACACACACACACACACACACACACACCCAGCTGCGGGCCTTTCTCCCCACAGAGACAAACGCATTTGCAGGGACCTGCCACCCTCACAGACACAATGGTTCAGAGGCACAGAACACGGACATGTACTTTGCTTTCTTCCACGTCCTCACACACACCGATTGGTCCTTGCTCTGTCACTGGCTCATCTGCTTTTTTAACCTCCACTAATCTGTACGTCCACCCCAGGGTGATTGGACTGGCTTCTCCCCCAGAGGGAAAGAAATTCTGACTCCTGAGTCATTTGAATCTGTGGCACTGAAAGGTCTCCTGACCAGAAGGAACAAGAAAATGTCACTAGCTGATGGGAACAATTTTAATGCAAAATGCCACCTTCCGATGATTGCTCCTTTCGCTGTAGCTGCCTGGAAAAAGACACTTAGCTCTTTCCCAGGGGCCAGACTCTGATCAAACAGTTTTGTACTTCCTTCTGCACCCCTCTCCCCTAGAACTGGGCATTTTGGGCCAATTCTGGGCTCCTCCCAGTGCCAACACACGCCTTCTCCTGGCAAAAGGCAAAGGGATCTGGGTGAGCACTCCCCAGGATGCCTTCACGGGGCTCCGTCACCCCTCCAGCTTCTGAAGGAGGCAAGGGGCTCCTGCTCCATCCGCTCTAGACTGGGCCCTGGGATGAGGGGCCTTACAATGCCTCCCCTGCCACTACGCTCCCCTCTCTCTGCACAGGAGGCCCCTCTTTGCTCGTCTCTCCTTCCCGGATTCCAAGTGCACGTGGAGGGGAGGGCCCATGGCCACCTTGCTCACACACCACTGTGTCCTCAGAATCTAGCACGGACCTGGCACATGGCGGGTACTCCGCGATGCATACAGGATAGATGAAGAATAACAGGATGAAGGGAGAAAGGAACCAAGCTCTTCATAGGGAGGGCAAAGAAGACCATTCCTGCTACTTCCCCCACTGCTCCGGGCCACAGCTCGGAGGAAGGCTTCCGCACCACTCACACACCAGCCCTGCCTCCCCCACCCCACAGACCCGTCCAAACCCGTTCTGGAGCTCTCCACCCGGAATGCCCTTCTTCACCCTTGGAAGTCCTCTCTCTCCTTCCATCCCCATTCTAAAGATACCTGCCGGCACGGGCAAAAGTGTAAAATGCCTCCCAGATTGCCCTCCCCTGACAAGTCAACCAAGCACTAAACTAGGTGTTGCTGTGAGGAATCTTGCAGATGTATCTCAAGTCCCAAATCACTGACCTTGAGGCACAGAGATAATTCGGGTGGCCTATCCTAATCACTGTGCCCTTTGAAAGCAGAGTTGTTCCCACTAGTCACAGAAGGGAAGTCAGAGAGGCTGGAAGCAAGAGGTTACGACATGCTGCTGCTGGCTTAAAGGCAGAGGGGACCTCGTGGACGGTACCTGAAAGCAGCCTGGGGGTGACCGGCAGTCAACAGCCAGCAAGACCTCCGTCCGACCATTGCCAACAGCTGGAAAGAGCTCAGAAGTAGATTATTTACCCAGCTTCTCCAGATGAGAACACCTTGAGTCAGCCTTGTGGCTACGCTGAGCCCCACCAGATTTCTGACCTGCAGTATCGGGAAGTCGGAAAAATGGGTCCCCAACCTGCTGAGGACAAATATCTGGGCAGCCCCTCTGCTTCTGGCTAGGTTGGCCCAGCCCCGGTGCGCTGCTGGCCCCTGCTCTGTGTGGACGCTGGGGAGGGGACCAGGGCCCGCGTGGGCCACACAGGGGCCAGGAGGCCAGAAAAACCCGGAAACGGGACAGAACCTCTGGGTCACAGGGGTCAGCCTGGGCCAGCCCAGGCCCTCTCCCAGCCAGACTCTGACCTACGGTACTGGGAAGTCAGAACATGCTGTAGTCCTGCTGTTGTTTTCTTCCTCATGATTTTCTCTCTTTCTTCTTTTTTTTTAAATGGTGGCTAAATACACATAGCATGAAATTTACCATCCTACCCACTTTTTTTTTTTTAAGATTTTATTTATTTGACAGTGAAAAACACAGCGAGAGAGGGAACACAAGCAGAGAGAATGGTAGCGGGAGAAGCAGGCTTCCCGCCGAGCAGGGAGCTCAATGCGGGGCTCCATCCCAGGACTCTGGGATCATGACCTGAGCCGAAGGCAGATGCTTAATGACTGAGCCACCCAGGCGCCCCTACTCACTTTTTAATGTCCAGCTCAGTGGCGTTGAGTACCTGCGGCCTGCCATGCTACCAATCTCCAGAACAGATTTTATCTTGTGGGACAGAAGCTCGGTCCTCATTAAACACTATGGCCCCCACCCCATCCCCGGCAACCACCGCTCCCCATGTCTGCGAGTTCATAGGTGTTGCTTGAAAGTAGTTTGCGGGGCGCCTGGGTGGCTCAGTCGGTGAGCCTCTGCCTTCCACTCAGGTCATGGTCCCAGGGTCCTGGGATCGAGCCCCACACCAGGTTCCCTGCTCCGCAGGGAGTCTGCTTCTCCCTCTCCCTCTCCCTCTGCCTCTCCCCCCACTGCTCACTCTCTCTCAAATAAATGAATAAAATCTTAAAAA
>CM053613.1:80132149-80170872 GCA_028646535.1 Procyon lotor | reverse complement strand
ATGGGATCCACCATTGGTTCCCCAGGGTGCCTGTTATCATAATAGCTAATAAAAATGACACTCACCACGTATCCCTTTGTTAAGCATCAACTGTGCCATAAGCGCTTACTTACACCTCACCGAGAACAAAACAAAAACAAAAACAGCAAGATGGCAGTGCTCATAAAGAAACAATAAGCCCTAGAATTTACAGCACGCCAGACACCACGCGAAGTCTCTTACATGTATCTTCTCACTCAAACCTCGCTGCCTTCTGAGGTCAAGATTATTATCAGCCCATTTCAGAGAGGATGAGAAAGATTCATAGAGATTAAAAGTAAGGACTTGCCCAGGGTGACACAGCTGAAAAACGGCACAGTCCCGAGGCTGAAGACAGCAGAATTGTGGGTGTTGGCACGTGGCGGGCAGACTGTGTGGATGGGCCTTGTGGGGTTTGATCAGAGACCCTCAAGGCTGGAAGAGACACTGGCCTGCCTCTCAGAGACTGGGCAGGACTGATGAGGACACCAGGAGAACAACAAAGGGCAAAGTCAGGGTCAGATGCTATAAATGGGCCAGGTGGCTTCGAACCGCGGGGGTGGCAGCAAAGATGGAGGAAAACTGAGGGAGGGTCGTCCAACCCTTTCTCCTTCAATTATAATAACTCTGTACTTCACTATTTTATATGTTAGAGTTCCAAATAAGGTTCCAAAACAGAGCTCACTGCTGGAAACACAGTCTGAAAACCACAAACCTCTTCCAAACCTTTTTACCATAAAGATGGTATACTTACCTATAAAAGCTCAGAGAGGTGAAGTCACTTGCTTCAGCTCACACAGCTTTTTTGTGGTCCGACCAAGACTAGATCACAGGTCTTCTCTCAGATCCACTTTGGGTCACTGGGAAGACTGGATAGTAGACAACCCAAAGTCCTAAATCCCATGGGGTTCTGTTGGGCTTGAAGCCGACCTTAGCCAAAAAGACTCCCAGGGACAAAAAGACCCCACACAAAGAATGAGCACTGGCCTGGCAGTCAGCACATGGTACGCCGGTCTCAACCTGTCTCTACCCATGTGTCTGACCTGAGGCCACTCGCTTTTCTTCCCCAGGCCTCAGTTTCCCCACCTACACAGTGAGGGTGTAGCTAGGTGTCCGTGTCCTTTTTCCCAGCACCGACGTGACGAGAGTTTGTGTTGCTGGGATGACAGGAAGGCTGGCAAGGAAGAAATCCAGCCCGAGAGCAGTGACGCAGCACCCTTTCAGCTCTCTCCACGGACACCCCACCCCCACAAAACATGCTGAGAAGCATTAAAATACAAAGCAGTTTCAGACAGGGGAGTGAAGCGGAGGTGCAGAAACCCAGGCATAAGGTGTCAGCACCAGAGGAAGTAATTTAATAAGGGCCCGCTTGGAAATTATATCACCCCAAATAATATAATAAACCCTAATTTACTCACATTTATCTCGCAGAGTTTTTTTGGGGAAGCATAATCTTGCCTGCTCTACAGTGATGGATTAGCGCAATGGAAACTCCACTGGGAAATAAAAAAAATACATCTTGTAGTTTTTGACGCGTTATTATTCAGTGTTATCTCGTATGCCTCATTCCAGGTCCATTACTCATGTTCACTTTTTCCCTTCGGTTATTTTTCCCCTCCCCTTCTTAAAAATCGGGACCAGAGGCAGAGCTGTGGGCTCAGGGCACCGCTCGGCCACTCGCCTGAGCCTATCCAGTGTGAGGGTTTCCCGTTTTGGGCAGGGGGTGGTAGGAAAGAGAGTCTTCAGGAAGACTCTCCAAGGGATGATGGGCATTGCTGGGGGGGCGGCGGGGGGCTGCCTCCTCTCGGCTCCTTCTTCTAGCCTGAAATCAACATCATGCCCATAGTGGTGCAGGAACCCCCTGGCCCCTGAAGTCAGAGGAAGGCTGGAGCTCCCTCATCTCTGGCTGACCACCAGGACTGGCCTCGAAATGCTTATGTCGGAGCTCACTGAGGGACTTGGGATAGGGGACTATCTAGAGCAGGAGAGGAAACTTTATTGGAAGGATATAGGGTTATCTCTTGGAACCAAAGGGTAGGGAAGTACCTACAGCCAGCCAGGCCTCACACTAAAGTGGAGAGTAAAGAACCAGGAATGATTTCTGTGTTCCCTCTCTCCCTCTCCTTATCTCTCTCTCTCCCTCCCTCCCTCTCCCTCCCTCTCTCCCTTTCCCTGTCTCTCTCTCTCTCCCGCCTTCCCTCACTCCCTCCCTCCCTCTCTCTCTCCCTCTGCCTCTGTGAATCTGTTTTTTCCTGCCTCCTTAGAGACTGGCTTTCCTTGTATATGATTCAAACTGGGCCACCCAGGTCCTCAGTTGCCCATCACCTCCCACGTCCAGCCTCCCTGCGACTCAACTCTCCGTGTGCAGGACAGAGCCCCTGAGGGGCCAGGCACAGGCAGACCCAGGCTGCTCTGGAGCGAGGGGAGGGGGCGGCAGGTAGGCCCAGGGCTTTAGTGGGCTGCTCTCCCAGAAGGGAGGCACTCTAAGAGGTGACTGCGGTGACTTAAACTTCTACGGTTTGGTTTGCTTGTATGTATAATGGGTATGGTCCTAGGAAATGAGGTCTGGAAAGAGAAGTGCTTTGTAAAGGACATCAGGGGCCATTAGCCCCGCCCCCACCATCTCCCCCTTTACACGGCAAGGCCCCTCCCAGCCTTCTGCACCTTAAGCAAGGCCAGCCTCGGGTGGAAGCAACAGGAACTACCTGTGTGGTTGGTGCTGCTTTTCCAGCTACGGGAAGGCCACCGTCTGCAAAGCTGCTCTCCTCAGGAGAAGGAAGGGAAAGGGGAAGGCCCAGGGCACCCTGGGAGATGCCATGCATAATTGCTAATAAGCAGGCGTGACTGAGTCTTAACAATAATTAAAGTTACCAACTGAGAACTTGTCCATTTTGGGGTCTAATGGTTTTTCAGCACATTAAACATTAAAGGGGTGATCACCTCACATGCACCGGTGCCCACGCAGCAGCCCTGTGTCATGCCTGCTGACAGCAGGAAACTGCAGGCAGGAGCCCCAAGCAGAACCTGGGTGGGAGTAGGGGGGTCTCCTCTCCTCCCCTGGGGTTCTGGACACAAAACCCCAGCAGACAGCTCCACAGCCCTGGTCACTGCCAGGAGCTGGCCTCGGCCTGGGCGGGATACCTCCACCGGCTGCGGGACCCAAAGTCAAAAAGAAATGAGGCTCCCCGGTCAGGGAAGCCCCTCCGAAGCCCCCATGCCACCTCTCCTGCACTGACTTTACTCCAGGGAAGGACACTCCGCTGCCCCTCACCACGACCTGCCTGGTGGACCTCACCCCTCACAGAATTGGACAGATCCTAGACATTCCCGGGAAACAGAACCCTCTGTAATTCTGTGCTTCGTATATTTCCTCTTATTTCATACAATCTGTGAGGCTGATTTTGTTATTCCCATTTTGAAGCCCAGGAAATGTTGGCTCAGAGAAGCTGATGAGTTTGCCCGAGATCACACAGCTCTGAGAGGAGGTACCGATATTCAAACCCAACTGTACCTTCCCCAGTGCCTCTGCTCTTTAGAGAAACCCTCCCCAGTGCACTGGCCTAACTCCCGTTGGTCTGACTCCCATTGGCCTGACTCCCCACATGCCCTGACAAGTCCTGGGCCACAGGAACGGGTTGCTGGGACTCTGGGCCTCATCAGAGGTGCAGTAAAGTGGCTCTTGACCTGGAATTGGGAGACCTGGGCTACTCCAGTCCCTCAGGCAAGTTGTTTAACCCAGCTCACGCCTCAGTTTCCTCATCTGAGAATGGAAAGATTATTCCTACTTCACAGGATTTTTAGAAGCAATCAAAAGAGATCGTAGGCAAGACTTAGCAAGGTGGAAATCACCATGGTCATTATCACCATTTTGGCGTTCGATACCGCCCTGTGATGATCAGCCAACAATACGTGTGGGGATAAAAGTGAGCATGGGCCCTTCATACCAGTGACATGTATGCCTGCGTGTCTCCCTCTGGCTCCTGGTATCTCCTTGCATGCATGTGTCTTTGTGTGACGCTTCTCATCTACAGATTTCGCAGGAATGGGGAATTCATTGACCAAGATTTCCATCCCATCCTGACTCCAACACAGGTTCCGGCAGAGGCCAAATTATGATGCAGTCTTCAGTGAGCCCTCCCCACCAGTTCCCGGCCCTCTGGTGCAGGTCCCCAGATGTCACGGGGCCCCTTACTCTGGCACGTCCCTAGCCCACTCTCCCTGGGCATTGGCCTACCCTGGACCTTATGATTTCCCCTCCAAGGTGTACCTGACCTGTGGCGCCTCTCCTAGCGACTAATATATTTCCATTTGATAGGGTCTTTCAAGCTTTCCCTCAGAGGTAGTATGTCTTTGGGAGGATGGGGACAAAATGGCCTACAGCCTCTCAGGAACACACTTATGAGTCCCCTTTGCTTGAGCAGATCTACCTCCAAACACAACACAGACCAACACAGAGGTCTGTGAGCTCAGGTTCATTGGAACTCCAAATACATCATCTTCGCAACAATAGGGCCCACCCCATGGGTCCTTGGGTTTTGGAAAGGTACTTATTGGCCATGGCCTGCATCCCATCCCCTGATCTTAGTCTTAGACCTTGGCCAGCCCTGGGTCCCTGAACAAGGTGCTGATGTTTTCCTGGCTGCCACAGTGCCTTTGTGCGTAACCAATGCCCCCTTAGGAAAGAGGGCCTGTGAACAGGGAGCCTTCTCAGACAGTGGGTGGATGAGGGACAGGCACAATCTGTCTTTCCTCAGCCAGGCGTCAGTATTTCCCTCTGTGCAGCGGTGGCAAGAACGACTCACGACAGAATTAGAAGCAAGAGCAGATGGAAGCACAGCAGACACCCCTTTCTCCTGGAGGATAACTGACCCACACCACCGCCCCAGGAACCCATCTCTCAGCTCTCTACAGGAGCAATGCCACCTCCTGCGTGAAGCTTTTCTGGCACCTGTCCCAGTGTCGGGAAACTAATCAATAGCGTCCCCCGGGATTCCCACAGTGCAGCACGCATGCCCCCCTCCAGAACTGACTCACCGGCTGCAGTATGTGCACCCGTGAGCTCGGGTGCTCCTTTGCACCCCCCTGAGCCGCAGGCCCTCGAGGGCAGGGCTGTGCCTTATTCCTGGGAGTGCCCAGGCTGCCAGGTGCGCGAATGGGGCATGAATGCAGGAGTCCAGTCCCACAGAGTCAGTGTTCTTTGTGTAGAACTACCCGCCTACCCCTGCCCCCCAACTGCTCCACTCAACTTGCAGTAAGGGTGGCCACCTTCCCGTGCCCTGCCTGTCCCCTCTATCCTGGACCTCTCCTAGAGCCAGCAACCTCCAGACTCCCCAGGTCAGACTGCGCTGAATCCTCGCAGGAAAAGTCAGGCGTCTGCCACATGCCCACCTCCCCCTCCCCCAGCATCGGGGTGCCTACACATGGACTTCTGTGCAGGGAAGGCGTGTTAGGAAGCAGGGCAGTCTGAGCCCGCCAGTCCCTAGGAGGCAGAGGAGCTGCAGTTCCCTGGTGTCCCCTCCCCTACCCACTCAGCAAGGACCCGCTGGGCCAGACAGGTCCCCCTCCAGCCTCACCCCCTCTGCCTCTGCTGCTCCCTGCCGCTGCACGGCCTCTCCTGCCCAAGAGAGCCCCTCACCCACCCACCCCAGGCCTGAACAGTCTCAGCCCTCCCCAGGTTCTGGTCTCATCCCTTCCTCTCTCCCTTCCCCCCTCCTGTTCCTACTTCTTACACAAAATCCCAGACTCACTCCTAATGCAGAAATGGAATTATCTACAAGGTTTTGAAAGGACAAATGTGCGGGAAGCCAAAGGCACCAAGCTCTCCTCTCCCCTTCCCTTTGATAAATTCCTTGCCTGATCCAGCAGTCTTCCAATTAGGTGGATTAATCTGTAACAGAGAGCTCTGGGGGAGGGGGGTGAGCTGCTTAGGGAAGGCAATAAGTTCTGTGGGAAAGAGCCCATCGCTCCAAAGGGGGCTGCCCCACTCCCAGGAGGCTGGACTGCTCCTTCAGCGTCAGGCCGCACGCGCCTCTTACTCATTGCAGCAAGCTCCCCATCCTCTTTCCCCCACTTGCTCCTAACACTATCAAGTCTCTGTGGCTCTCCATATATCATCAATAACAAGACTGAGGCTTAGAGAGAGGTATCCCAGAGTTCCGGGCCAGTCAGGGTGCTCCCCATTGCTCCTGCCCTTCAAGGCTCCCAGCTGCCCCAACACACAGGACACAGTGGTCCCCAAGGAGCTGGGAGAGCAGAGGGCTCAGCAGCAGACCCATACTCGGACATGCATAAGTGAAAGCATGAGACTTGAGAAAACAAGACATCTTTTCTGGAGCGGTTGACTACAGCAAGGCCCTAGATGCCACAGGAAGGGCATCCTTGGTTTTTTGGGCTCTGGGAGAAGGGGACGGTCACAGCCGGCTGAAGGACAGAGCATGAGCTGCAAGGTGCAGCAGGCAATGTGTGTACGGGTGAGACTTCCTGCACAGAAGGTGGTGCCCTGGGAGCAGATGGCAGGGACAGATGAGAGCCCTGCATCCTGCCCTCGTGCAGAGCGCATGCTCCGTGCTCTAGCCCCGGCTTCCTTGGCCATTGAGGAGCGGCCCAGCGCGACTGGCTCTGCATCTCCTGCCCCGGTGCCTCAGGAATGAGGCTGGAGTGGCTCAGAAAAAGTGATTCTCACTCAGCATGGCTCCACCCAGGACCACGGCGGGCTGCCTCAGCATCCCCTCAGCGGTTCCCAGACCCAGCTCAGAGGGAGGGAGGCCCAGCCTCCAGAGCACCTCCTCTACCCTCTCGGCTGGTGTGCCCCTGAGGGACACGAATGAAAGGATGCCCTGGGACCCCATTCCAGAGGGAGGGGTTGCGGAATCACATGTGCACCCCAAGTCTGGCCCTGCTGGGAACCTGGCACCTTCAAGTCAGAATGCTATCAGGATCAAACTGAAAAGAATCTGGAAAAGCATCCAGACTAATTAACTCCCTCACGTTACTGATGTAGAAACTGAGGCTCTGAGTAGGGGAGTGACTTGCCCAGGGTCAAACGGTAAAACCATGTGAGATCCAGGAATAAGAACAGCTCTCCCAACATCCAGTCCTGGACCCTCCCCATGACATCTTATATTAGGTCAAGCTGCTGAGTTCTGGAGGAGATGGCTTAGCCGGAGACCTCGGAGAGACTCTGCAAGATTGAGAAGTCTTCCAAATGTGGGTATTATTTGGTTGAGAACTTTTAAATATTCTTTTTTATATATAAAATACATTGCAGGGGCACCTGGGTGGCTCAGTCAACTGAGCATCTAACTCTTGATTTTGACTCAGATCAGGATCTCAGGGTTGTGGGAGCAAGCCCCACAACAGGCTCTGCACTCAGCAGGGAGTCTGCTTAAGATTTTCTCTCTCTCCCCCTCCCTCTGCCCCTCCTCCTCCTGCTCTCTCTCTAAAATAAATAATTTTTTTTTTTAAAGATTTTATTTATTTGACAGAGAGAAACACAGCAAGAGAGGGAACACAAGCAGAGGGAATGGTAGCGGGAGAAGCAGGCTTCCTGCCAAGCCTGGGAGCCCAAACCAAGCAGAGAGCTCGAAGCGGGGCTCGACCCCAGGACCCTGGGACCATGACTTGAGCCAAAGGCAGACACTTAACGACTGAGCCACCAGGGCGCCCCATAAATAAATAAATCTTTAAAAAAATTTTTTAAAGGGGCACTTGGGTGGCTCAGTGAGTTAAAACCTCTGCCTTCGGCTCAGGTCATGATCTCAGGGTCCTGGGATCGAGCCCCGCATCAGGCTCTCTGCTCAGCAGGGAGCCTGCTTCCCCCCTCTCTCTGCCTGCCTCTCTGCCTACTTGTGATCTGTCTGTCAAATAAATAAATAAAATCTTAAAAAAAATTTTTTTAATATATTCCAAAACTACAAGGATACTATACTTAAATGTATTATTAATTGTTAAGCATCTACTGTATGCAGGGCGCTATAGCAGGTATTATAAGGAAAAAACATTGTCTGGTCCTCAAGAGGCTTACACTCCACAACATTCACTGCGATTCCACTGTGGATATTCCTTGGTCAACATAGGTAAGATCCATGGCTTCTGGAAACTTCTGGAAACCTGCATTCCAGTAGATAACCCTAGCTTATTAAGCATTTACTAGGTGCTAGAAACCCCACTAAGTGCTTTACCTTTCTCATCTTGTATAATCTTCACAAGAGGTATGTGAATGTTCAGTTTATGGAAAAGGAAACTGAGGTCCAAAAAAGGTAAGAGCCATGCCCACGTTCAGGTACCACTTAGCTGAGCTGGGATTTGAACCCTGGCAGTGTAATTTCAAAGGCGATAGTTTTACTTGCTCTGTTACTGCATTCTGTTAGTGTGAAAAAGTTCCAAAGAACATATATCCTCCCAAAGAGGGCCATGCAAGCCACCTGCCCCCGAGGCTGCCGGCACACATGCTCATGAGTCCCCGGGGCCCTGATAAACAGCGCTGGGCCATCACTGTAATTTATGGGCCTATCATATTCAAATTTGGATTCAACCCTCTGTGGCCCCACTACACTTTATCCTGGTAATGATTTATTGTTTTAATTGAGACTTCACTTAAGTAGAATTCATTGCCTCAAGCACTAGGGGTTCCAAACCCCCCCCACCATCCAAGGCCAAGGTTGACCCAAGCCAGCTCTCTCTCCCCTGGCTCCTCTGACTACAGCCACAGAGTGACAGAAAGCTGCAAGCAGTCCCCCAAGGGAGAGGCCATCCCTCCCGAAAGACAAATGGCCTTGTTTTCCATGGAGAAGGCCCTGATGCTCGGTGGCCCTTGGGTGAGCGAGTGAGAGCAGCACCCAGATAGGTCAGTGCTGTCAGGAGAGAGGGCAGTGGCGGCCAGCACACAGGAGGCCCAGGTGGGGAGAGGTGAGCCCTGTCACCGCAGGGGAGCGAGCCTGTGACAGCAGCTTAGCAGATCTAATGAGCAGCCCAGCTTCCCCACGTCAGCCCTGACATCTCTGTTTCCCCAGGCAGCGGCACCTGTCCATCGGCAGGCCCCGGACCTACACCAGGCCATCGCCCTCCCTGGAAGCCAGTGCCAAAGAATAGGCTAAGTGACTGTGAAAGGGAGAGCTGAGAAGAGCGAGCTCACGAGTCAAGCCCCCTCAGGAAGGTGCTTCTGCGTGGCTGCACAGGCACAGGCCGTGGCAGAGGCCAGAGATGGGGAGCGGGGGTCACCTTGAGAAGCCAACAACTACCAAAGACCTACTACGTGGGAGCCCTGTCAGGCCATTTGGAGGAATCTGGAAACCAGCGAGAGGCAATCTGCCCTACAAGGCCTCCACTCCAGGAGAAAGCTGAGACGGCAACAATATCAGGCAGCCCTTGACAGCTAGGAACGATTTACTAGGCGAGCGCGGAGGACAGACTCATCGTTCCCAACTCAGAGGCCATGAGAGGGCTTTATGGAAGAAGCAACTTGGACAGGAGCCTTGAATGATGGGTGGGGTTTCGACAGGCAGGAGAACCACAGGAGCCATCAGCAGACAGGCCGAGAAGCATGGGGATTCCAGGAAGTCAGCTTGGCTGAATCACCGGACACTGGATCCAAGGAGAACCAAACAGCCCAGTCGACACCCAGCAATGGAAGGTCTTTTATGCCAGGGGAAGGAATTTGTGTTTTATTTAGAATATAATAAGAATCTATTAAAAGTCTTTCATTTGGGTAATGATATGGTCAAAACTGGGAATGGCCAGAAGACCGTCAATGTTATACTGGAGAGAGAGTCCGCTGGACTTTACTACTCCCCAGGCAAGGGGCAGAAGGAGGATCAGTTCAAATTAGGTGTGACCGAATAGAACAGAAACCCAAGATAAAGTGTCTGTACCTAAAAGACGTCTGGAGAGGAGGCCAGCTCAGGGTCGAGATGGTTGGTCCAGACATGCCGTGGGCCCAGGCTCCCTCTCTTTCTACTCTAACATCCTAGCATATGGCTTCCACCCTTGAGGTCACTTCTGGGACCAAAATAGCTGCTGGATTTTCTGTCATCATTTCTACATCTTAGGCAACAGAAGGAAGGAAGGAGGAGAAAGCAAAAAGCTCCTACTGAGTCAGCTCCCTCAAGGACACGATTTCTGCTACAGTGTTTCCACTTACATCTCCTTGACCAGATTTAGGCACATGGCCAATAGTAGCTGCGAAGGAGGGTGGGAAATGGAGTCTTCTGGGTGGATCCACTGCACCCTGAATACATTCAGGATTTGTCACTAGCGAGAAAGGGGGGATGGCTATTAGAGGACAACCAGTAGCCTCTGACCCAGGGAAGGAGCAAAGCCTCTGAGGCTGTGAGTACAGGGGCCAGGGAAGGTAATGAGTCCAGGGGCAAAAACGGGCATCCAAAGAAAGAGAAGGTTTAGGAGTGAAGATGAGACCTGGTTCTCATCTTCAGATGACATCCTCTGGGGTCCCTGCCTCACTAGCAGCCAGGGACTCCCACCAGCCTCCCCACCTTTCCTGGGGTCAAGCCCTGGGGATAAGCCTCACCTACAGAGGGCGAGTGGTAGGGAGGGACTGAGAATGAGGACTTGGGAGGCCAGAATCGCTTGGCTGGTGGGGGCTGGGGGAAGGCAGCCCGTAGTCCGACACCACTCGTCAAGAGCTATCTGGCCGCAGGAAGAAACCAAGCAAAAGAGACTCTGAAGCCAGAGTCATGAGTAGAAGCAAATACAGGGCATGGAACGGGAGGCTAGACGGACTGCAACACGGGGTGTTCCTCTGCCTGATGAGGAGCCCACAGAGCCGGGGAATAAACTCCTCTGCCCCACAATACCAGGCAAACCTCCCAGGGCTTGGCTTCTGGTCTCCACTGCAGCCCACATGCCGTCCCTGCGGGGAGAGCTGGAGGTCTAAGGAGCTGTTGGCAGTCTCCTCTCCCCTGCTTGACTCCAGCAAAGGGGGTGGGGTGAGTGCCACAGGTTGAATGCCTTCCAGCAAGAGTGGGCTCTCTGTGTACAGGTGAGTGTAATGAACATCACCTGTTCCTCAGTTCTCTTTGGGGTCAGTTACTTCTTTTTTCCAAATGTGCTCTCATCTTGAAATATTTCTGTTCACCTCGGCAATTTGCATTACAACATAAATCTCTGGGCCTCCCGAAATGTCTAACAGGGATGGGAAACGATTTCACCTCACCAGCCAGTGCCAGCAAATTGTTAGTGGCTCTCTAGAATGCTGTGTTGAGAAGGATTCTGAGGACTCCTCTTGACTCGGTGGAAAAAAAGTGCTATCATTGATTCTGATGTCTGCCATGGGAAAGTAGGGAAGGGGAGTGGAACGCACACTAGCTGATTGCCATTCCTGGTTTAGTACTTTATATTTCATGTTTAATAAGTTTATTAAATCAAGGCCTCAGCTCCAGGGGGTCATTCAAAGGGAGTGTCGTCCTTTCTCTCTGTAACTCCCTCCCCCAGCCTGGGTCTGGAATGATTGCATGTTATTCTGTCTTAAGCCCAGGCAGGTGTCTAGGCAGGGTGATCTCTAGAAGGATTTACTGGACTATACATGCAGGTTGCTTGTAGGCAGCTCACATTTGTCTCTCTGGGAGATTTTCCTCCTGCAACCAAGGCTCTGATCCTTTGGCCCAGAATTCTGTGCCCATTTGAAGACCACCTGAGACCGGACAGGGTGGGTATGGGATGGAGTAACCCTCTGTTCCCTGAACTCTAGGTGGAGTCAGACAGCTCTCAGGAACCCAAATCTTGAAGGCTCATGAAAAGAAACAAAACAAACAAACAAAAACTAGGGTAGGCCAATTCCTATGCCCAGATGCAGCCTGGCTATTAAAAGAGGTCCCCAGTTTTTCCCCAATCCTCCCCTAACAAATACTAGGGCCTCTCAGCCCAGAGGGTGCCGCTCCTCAGCTTGGTGGAGCGTCTGTGCTTCCCCGCCCCCCTACCTCTGCCCTAGCCAAGAGCACAGCCTCACCCTCCACTGGGCAGGCTGGCACGCTCCTTGTTAACTCTCCCGAGCCCTCCAACGTTAGCCAGCTAACGAGAACGGATCTGACAGAGCAGGATTACCCACTCGGAGGGAGCCGAGTGATTGTGTTTACTCCCAAACCTGGCCCTATTTAGTGGTCTGTGTGCATCATTAATCTTCTTCCACAATCCGTTCCCCATCTGCTCCCACTTTTTAATGAACTGCCACTTGTCGCACTCAATAAAATCAGCACTTTGCGAGAATTTCAGCAACGATGGATGGACAGAGAAAAGCAAGAGGCAGCCTGAACAGGCGATGGGGGAGAATGAGGGAAAAACCAAAAGGGGGGGTGGGGGCGCGCTGGACAAGGAGATGGCGATAGAGATGTCCCTGCGGGGTTGGGAACAGTGTCCAATCTGCATGGGCAAATGAATCACAGCACGTCTGCCGTTCTGGGCAGCCTTGCCCCCAAGCGAGGTACTAATAACCACATCAGACCAGGGCACCGGCAATTCCTACACTGTGCCATGTCAGGCTAGGTTTGATCCGAGCCAGCCTGCTTTACACAATTATTTTCCTGGTCATAAATGGTGCAGAGGCCTGGGGATGGAGTCTTCCAGACTCGGCTGCCAGCTCTGGGGATTCATCCGATACCAGGCTATTACCTCCTGATTACTTGACTTGGCACTCGAGCCACCCCGAGCTGCATATCAACAGCAGGAAGGGTGTGTGGGGAAGCTGAGGCTTCAGCTTGCACTTTTCAATCACGTGGCACACCAAAGGTGGCACGAGCACTCCATCTGGGGCTCCCAAGATGGGGAGATGTGGTGGAGGAGGGTGAAGATGGGGGTCCCTGCTCTACTTGGGGACCTCAGGGCTAGAGAGGTCCCTATAGAGGCCATCTAATTGGAGGCTCAAGACAAAAACTGAAGGATAAAATGGTGAAGGGACTTGCCCCAGGTCACTGTCCATTTCCATTCGGGCTGCTATAACAAACTTCCATGCCTCGGTGGCTGGTGTTGATTTCTCACAGTTCTAGAGACTGGGAAGTCCAGATCAAGGAGCTTGCAGACTCAGCATCTGGTGAGAGCCCGCTTCCTGTTCCTCACGAGGCAGATGGGGAAGGGAGCTCTTTGGGATCTCTTTTTTTATGAGAACACTAATCGCACTCATGAGGATCCACTCTCATGACCTAATCACTTCCCGAAGGCCCCGCCCTCTAATACCATTGCACTGGAGGTAAGAATTCAACATAAGGAGCATTTACAATTCAAGGTGGGTGGGGGACACAAGTGTTCAGTGTGTGGCAGTCACACAGTGGCTGTCAGCGTGTGGACCATTGGGTAGGGCTGGAGCTCAGGGCAGACTCTCTCCCTCACTGTGGGTGAGGGCTGGGAGTTAGGCATTGTCTTCTTGGGGCCCCCTCCTCCAGATCAGAAGCCCTGAATTCCTCTGCCTATAGGCTCTGTCCCATCTGGTTTCTGGACAGATACAGACCAAGTCAGGGAGGTACTGAGATCTAGAAGCAGCCTCAGCCTCGTAGGCCTGCGGAATCTAAGGAGCCAGAGCTCTGGGCCTTCGTGTGACCACCGAGCCAATGCCTCCCCTGCTCTCTCAGTCTGGGCCAAGGACATACTGTCTTGGAGTTTGGTCACTCAGTCAGTAGGTCTGTGAACACCTGTCATAATACAAGGTGTTAACAAACAGGCCACAGATATGCCAGCTTACCATGCAAGAGCCCCAAGCCTAGAGTTCAAGGGGCTTCCCCTCCCAGTCCATCAGTTCCCCACCAAGACTCTGGGCAGCCCCTCCCTAAGGAATAGGAGTCTGCTCCTGGGGACCCCCGACCCTGCGTGGTTCTGTGCCCACCACCACCACCAGACTGTTGGCTCTGTTAGGCAGAGTCTTGAAGTGTCCTATTCATGACAGCACACCCAGCATCCAAAACAGTGCCTAGAAGGTGCTCAATATATTGAATAAGCAGATGAGTCAAGGGATGGGTGAAATGAAGGTCTAGACCACCTCATTTTGCATGTCACCTGTCTTTAAGGCCTTGCGGGCTCCTTCCCAACCTTGGTCTCTCTAAGATTGTCTCCATGACCCCTTCAATCAGAATTGACCCCTTCAATCAGTATCCTGAGAGGGGTTGGGCAGGAGCCTAGTGGGTCCAGCCCTGAAACCATCCTTCTCCCGAACCCCAGCCTCCATCAACCACTTTCTCCCTTGCCTCACCCCCCAGTGCACCCCAGGTCCCCCTCACTCAGGGCTGAATCACCAGGCACATGAAGGAAGGACAATCCGTGACATTCGCTCTGGTCCTCAGACACTCCTTAGCCTGGCCAACTTTAAAGCAGTCCTGTTCCTGCTTTGGCTGCACCCCTTCTTCCACTTGGGCCCTCTGGGCTCAAAAACAGAATGCCATACCCCCAGATTTCGCCCACACCTATGAAAGGAAATCCCACTCAAGGCAAAGAATTACTTAAGAGTCAAAACAGAGGGGATGGGAAGGAAAGTCAGAGTGCCAACTTTCCATCTGCAGAAAGGTAGTGAATGATCAGGGACCAATGGCTCCCTCCTCCAAGCCCAACCCTGAGAACATTACAGAAGCAGGAGAAGAAATGCAGGTAGGAATATAAAGCAGAGGACATGAGATGACTAGAGGAAAAGCCCATATGGCCTTGGGAAAGAGATCTCTGCTCACATTATCATCACCCTGGGGCAGAAAACAGCAACATAAGCCCAGGGTGGGAGTCCACAGAGTTACAACCAGGTGGAACTTGAAAGCCCCCAACTGCACACATGCACACACACACACACCCTATAAAAACTAGGATTAAAACTTAAGGCAGTTTCCCTATAGCATAGGTTCTCTACAGGTCAGGGCAGTAGGGGAAGGTGACAGTGATGGTCCACGGGCAATGGCTGAACACTGGCTGTACCACCAAGGTGGCACACTGATGTGCACTTTCCCATCCTCCCGCCTTCTCACACTACACTCGCCTAGAGGGGTATAAGCTGGGGCCCAAGGTTCATCTGTGGGAGTCAGTATGTCACATACTGACTCAGTATGTGCTGCAGTCAAGATGGCCTATGCCTCTGGGGAATAAGGGTTCACAGAGGAAAGTAATGAAATATCTGAGAAGTGCAATGCTTACTTTAAAAAAAAAAAAAAGATAAGCAACTATCGCAGATAAAAATGGAATTAAAAGACTAGACAGAACAAGAATTTAAAATATCTTTATAATAATGATTCTCTAAGAGATAGGGGAGAGGATTGTTGGTATGAAGTAGGAACACACCAATACAAAGAAGAGGCAGTTGGAATTTCCAGTATGAAAAGCATCCTAATTGAAATAAGGAAGTCAGGAAGTGGGTTGAATAGCAGCGTGGATTCAGCTAAGGAACAAAAAGGTGAACTGGAAAATCAAACTGATGTTAAATAGCATCATAAAGTGATAAAGAGCCATGAAATAGAAAAAGAAAAATCAAAAGCAAAAGCAAAGAGTAAAATTTTAAAACCTTCCTAAAATAAAAAAGCAGATAAACTGCATATGAACAAAAATCAAATCAACATCAGACTTCTAAACCGTGATCCTGAATACAAAGAATGCAATGCAGCAACATTTTCAGTGTTGCAAGGAAAAAAAAAAACAAACAAAAAAACCTTTAAACCTAGAATGTTGTATCCAAGTGACCTATATTTAAATATAAGATCAAAATAAAGGATAGTAACAGGCAAGTGAGACCTCAGAACATTCTCTTTGGAAAACTCAGAGGAAGTACCCTGGCAAGAAGAGAAACAAATTAAGGAATGGGCTGGGAGATATATGGATAAATAAGAAAAAAAACAAGGATTGAAAACAAGAGTGCATCCACAACAATCAAGAACTAAGATTTTAAACGAACCTAACATGGTGGAACAAGGGGAGAATCATCCTGAAAGGGAGAAGTACACATTCAGGGGAAGAGAAAAACATTGATATACTTCAGAAGTTAAGAGGGGAAATATTGTCAGAGCTCTTAATAGGATAAGCACCAGAAAAAGTAAAAAATGGAATGAATGACTTTTGACCAGTCAGTTTTGACATGGTTATGCTACGGTAACAAGCAAACCCTTCTCGGTGGCTTGCAACAAGAGTTTATTTCTCTTTCAGGCCTGGGCTGCTTCTCCAGGTGTGTTCTAGGCTTCTGGTCATTCCCTCATTCTGGGCCCCAGCAAAAGGAGCAGGTCTTAGCTTCACGGCAGAGAGAAAAGCACAACAGAGGAATGACATGATGGTACAGAAAAACCTCTGGTCAGAAATAATGGGTAGATTTCTTTGACTCATAGTCTATTTGTCAAGCAAATCTCAAGCCAAGCCTGATACCAACAGGGTAGGGAAGTATCATCAACTCACAGGGAAATACTGCAACTCACATCACAGAAGGCAGAAATGTATAATCCTCTTGTGTGGAAGATGGAAATATCTTTAAAACAAGGAAAAGAAAATTCACTCTAATTAATGAAAGACATAGAAAGGGAGGGAGTGTAGAAAAGTATGTAAGATAGGACATATAATACAGCAGAAAGGACTACTAAAATAAAAATTATAATAATGATAGCTGACTGAATTTTCTTTAAAAAGTAAAACAATAACATATTTTCTACGAGAGATATATTTAAAAACAAAATCCAGCTTTCCAGTCTGGATAAGATAGCATAGACCCATTTCCCTGTTCCTCCTCCACTAAGTACAACTCTAAACCCTGGAAATAATGAAACAACCAAAGGAGAACTCTGAAATATGGTGAGTAAATAAACTGGTTTGTGGCCCTAAGACCAAAAAACAAGAAACAGCAAGGCATCTTATGTCCCCTATCTAACAGAAGAAGGCAGTTAGGCCCACCATTTCCTAAACTATGACCTACCAAGAGAAGGTAGCCCAGTAGGCTTGCTCTTTCCCAAAATCAAACAAGAGTTCCTCTGACAACATCAGGTAAGCCCAACACCACTGGCAAGGGTCACTGATGGGGAAACACACCAACAATACACAGCCAGGGAAAGTATCATCCCTCCCTGCTAGTCTCAGACCCCTTCACCACATGGAGACATCCCGCATGCAGCCTGGGGAACCCCTTCTGCCCACTCAGGCAGCATGAGCACGGACCAGCGAGATCCCCTAGCAGCACCAGCTATGCAAGCCGACCAAAATAACACCGGAAAGGCTCTGAAAACCTTCCTGTCACTGGAACGACTGACCACAAATGTAGAGCAGGAACTACGCTAAACATAAGCAGAGTGATTGCCTACTAAAATAAAAGTTTAAATAGGATCCTGAGTCTCCTAAGAGAAAATATAAAATTTCCAGGAAACAATTTTAAAACTACCTGTCACACCAAGAATCAGGAAAAGCCACAATTCAAATAAGAAAAGGCAGTCAACTGTACCAGCACCGCGATGACTCGGCAGTTGGAATTATCTGACAAGAGAACTTTTTTAAAAGAAACTCTCATAAAAATGCTTCCACAATCAGTTACAAACTCTGTTGAAATGAATGAAAAAATGGAAAATTTTAGCAAAGACTTAAGTCATAAAAAATAAAAAGAATCAATGGGCATTATAGAATTTAAAATACAGTAACCGAATTTTTAAAAATCTCATTGGATCTGCTCAATAGTAAAGCAGAGATGACAGAGGATAAAATCAGTGAACATGTTGATGAATAAATAGATTTCACCCAATGTGAAAAACAGAGAAAATAGTTTTTTAAAAATGAACAGAGCCTCAGGGATCTGGGGGATAAGATCAAAATATCTAAGATTCACATCATCAGAGTCCCAGAATGAGAGGAGTAAAAGTGGAACATAAAAGGTATTCAAAGAATTAAGAGCTAAAAACTCTTCAAATGTGGCCAAAGATGCAACCCCATAGACTTAAGAACCTGAGCAGACCCCACACAGAATAAACTCAAAGAAGTCCATGCCAAGAAATGTCATAATTAAACTACTGAAAACCAAAGACAAATTTAAAATCTTGAAAGCAGTCAGAAAGAAACAAAGCATTATCTATAGGGGACCATCAATTCAAACGACAGAAGATTTCTCATCTAAAACTATGGGGGCCAAAAGGATGTGACATGACCTTTTTCAAGAGCTGAAGAAATGACTTCTCACCTATAAATTCTATATCCAGGGAAAGTTTCCTTCAGGAGTGAAGAGAAAATGAAAATATTCTCAGACAAAGGAAAACAAAAAGACCCCAGACCTACACTTAGAGACTGACTAAAGAAGTCTCCAAACTGGAAGGAAATGATAAAAGAAAGCATCTTAGAGCATCAGTAAGGAAGGAAGAACAACAGAAGTAACAGAAATATTGGTACCTGTGAAAGACCATTCTTTTCCTTATGAGTTTTATAAATCATATTTGATGATTAAAACAAAAATTATAACATCATCTGATACTCAGGCTCCTGAAATTTGAAGAATTTATCCAAACATTTAAAAAATAATTAACACTTTTATATAAAGTCTCTTCCAAAAACAGAAGGGGGGCAGTTTTCTCAACCCACTTTGGAGGTCAATATGACCCTGATAAGAAAATCAGACAAAGATGGGACAAAAGGGGGAACTAGAGACCAGTGTCTGTCATAAATTGAGATGAAAAAGTCCTCAATAAAATGGCAAGCTAAAGCCAACAAGATCTGAAGAGAATCATACATGATGATAGAATGGCATTAATTCCAGGCTGGTTCAACATTCAAAAATTTATGTAGTTCACTATATCAATAAGCTATAGAAGAAAAATCATTTTATCATATCAATTGGTACAGAAAAGCATTTGATAAAATCTAATTTTATCAAATAAACCCCTTTACTATTTAAAAAAAAATCTCAGCAAGTTATAAACAGAGGGCAATTACCACAATTTGATAATGAGCATCTACAAAGAACCTTCAGCTAACATCACACTTAATGGATAATGACTGAGCACTTTCCCCCGAAGAGAAGGAATGAGACAAAGATGTCCACTATCATCACCCTTATTCAACATAGTACTGCATGTTCTAACCACTGCAATTAGGCAAGAGAAAGAAACAAAAAACATATGGATTTAAAGGAAATAATTAAAACTGCCGCTTCTATTTACAGATGACATGATTGCCTACATAGAAAATACCAAGGAATCTACAAAAGATTCCTGGAACAAATGAGCTCAGCAAGGTTGCAGGATAAAAGATAAAATACATAAAATCTATCACATTTCTATGTACTAACAATGAGCACATAGAAACGGAAATTTAAAAGCATAATATTGTTTACAATCCCTCCTCCTAAAATGAAATATTTAAGGTACAAACTTAACAAATTATGTTCAAGATTCATATCCTGAGACATACAAAATGCCATACAAAAGGAATAAATGAAAGAGGACCCAAAGAACTAGAGAGACATACCATGTTCACAGATTGGAAGATTTAACATAGTAAAACTGTCAATTCCCCCCAAAATACATGTACAGAAAGAGAAATTATGAGAAATTTGCTCACATGATAATGGAGGCTGAGAAGTCCCACGATCTTCAGTTGGCAAGCTAGAAACTCAACAGTCTAGTTCCAACTTGAGTCTAAGTCCAAAGACAGGAGAAGACTGATGTCCCAGATGTCTGACTGATGTCAGGCAGAGAGAGAGCAAATTCTCGCTTACTCAGTATTTTGTTCTATTCAGGGTTGATGGATTGGATGAGGTACACTCACATTGGATGAGGGCGATCTGCTTTATTCAGTCTAGGGATTTAAATGTTAACCTCATCTGAACTACCCACAAACTCATACAGATACACCCGAAAACATTTAACCAAATATGTGGGCACCTGTGAACTAGTCAAGCTGACACATAAAATCAGCCATCACAGTAGACAAGCTTATTCTAAAATTTATATGGGAAGGCACAGACACTTAAACATCTAAAACATTTTTGACAAAGATGAATAAAGTAGGAAAAATCACTCTACCTGATATTAAAACTTACTATATAGTAGTCAAGACAATATGGCATTAGCAGAGGGATAAACACATAGATCAATAGAACAGAAGAGACAACCCAGAAATTGACCTACACAAATATGTTCAACTGATTTTTGACAAAAGTACAAAAGCAATTCAATGGAAGAAGAATGGCCTTCTCCTCAAATGATTCTAGAGTAACTGGACATCCATAAACAAAACCTTGACTTCAATGTCACACTTCATACAAAAATTAACCGCAATAAATCATGAATTTATTTTTTCAAGATTTTATTTACTTATTGGAGAGAAGGAGAGTGAACACAGGGGGAGAATGAGAGGGAGAAGCAGGCTCTCCGCTGAGCAGGGAGCCCGATGCCGGGCTCGATCCCAGGACCCTGAGATCATGCCTGAGCTGAATGCAGATGCTTAACTAACTGAGCCACCCAGGAGCCCCTGAATCATGAATTTAAGTGTAGAGTATAAAATTATAAAGCTTTTTAATAAAAAATAAAAGCAGAAGGAAATCTTCTGGTTCTGAGGCTAAGTAAAGAAGTCCTAAGAAGTCTCAAACTTGGTATCAAAAGCTCAAACCAAAAAAGGAAAACTTGATAACTTGGATTTCATAAATATTTAAAACTTTTGCTCTACGAAAGTCCATGTGAAGATTATGAAAAGACAAACTACAGACTGGGAGAAATATTTGCAAACCCTATATCCAACAAATGACTAGCACCCAGAACATATAAATAACTCTCAAAACAGTAAAACTATATGTGAAGGGGAATATATTTATATATACAATTAGAACACAGGCAAATGACAGGAGCAAACATTTCACCGAGGGTAAACAGATGGTAAATAAGCACATGAAAAGATATTCAACATCATTAGCCATCACAGAAATGCAAATTAAAACTACAGTAAGAGATCACTATACACCTCTCATGATGACTAAAAAAAACAACAACAAATGCTGGCGAAGATGTGGAAAAACTGGATCACTCATGCATTGCTGGTAGGAATGTAAAGTAATACAGCCACTCTGGAAAATAGGTTCTTATAAAACTAAAATATGCAATTACCATAGAACCCAGCAATTCTACTCTTGGGCATTTATCCCAGAGAAATAAAAACTTATGTTCACTCGCGCACATATAAACTGTACATGAATGTCCTTAGCAGCTTTGTTTATAACAGCAAACACTGGAATCGGTTTCAGATGTCCTTCCAGAGATGGATGGTTAAGCAAACCGCAGTCCATACATACATGGAATGTGCCCCAACAACAAAAAAGAAGGAACTGACGATATGGGCAACAACTTGACTAAATCTCCAAGGAATTATGCTGAGTGAAAAAAAAAAAAGTGAATCCCAAAATGTTACCTACTGCGTGAGTCCACTTACATAATGTGTTTTCAGTAACAGAGTAGTGGTTGCCAGAGATGAGGGCTGGTGGCGGCGGGAGGATGGAGGTGGAGATGGTGACAGACGGGCAACAAGGATTCTTGTGCTAATGGGACTGTTCAGTATCTTGACTGTGGTGATGGATACACAAACCTACGCTCATGACAGAACCGTAAAGAACTAAATGTGTGCACACAAAAAACTAATCGTGTGCGCATGCACGCACGCGCGCACGCACACACACGAGTACAAGTAAAAGTGAGCAAATCCGAATACGAAATAATATCGGTGGATTCTGTCAATGTCAATATCTCAGTTGTGATATTGTATTATAATTCTACAAAATGTCACCATCAACGGAAACTGGTTAATGTGCCTGTGGGACCTCTCCATATGATTTCTTATAATGCATGTGAGCCTACGATTATCTCAATAAAATGTTTAGTTGGAAACACCAAAATCCACAGAAAAGTAGAAAAAATAAAGAGATGGTATGGCAGAAATAGATAACTGTCAATTATATTCGTTTTTCCCTTCTTCTATTTAATATAACACAATTTTTAGCTGGGCACATGGCTTCCTGGAATAAAGACATTTCTCAACCTCCCTTGCAGCCAGAAATGTCCTATGATGAAGTGCTAACTATGCAATGTAAGTATAATGATATATTCAATTTCCAAGTAGTATTCTTCAAGAAAGGAAGAGTCTCCTTCTCCCTCCCCTTCTTCTTTCCTTCTTATTAATCAGGAGGACAAGGGATATAACCTGTGCATCGTGCAAGAGCAGGTACAAGAACCCTGGGTCCCTAAGGAATTTATCAGGGTGCCACAACACCTATTGTCTGCCAATGTTGAATTAAGAAGAATAAATATCGGGGTGCCTGGATGGCTCAGTCGTTAAGCGTCTGCCTTCGGCTCAGGTCATGACCCCTGGGATCGAGCCCTACATTGGGATCCCTGCTCAGCAGGAAGCTTGCTTCTCCCGCTACCATTCCCTCTGCTTGTGTTCCCTCTCTCGCTGTGTTTCTCTCTGTCAAATAAATAAAATCTTTAAAAAAAAAAAGAAGAAGAAGAAATAAATATCATATTTAAGCAGTACCAACCCTACACTTCTTCTAGGCTTTGAGAAAATAAACTTTTATCTTGTCTGGGACACTGATATTTTGGGTTTTCTTTGACTACAGTTGAATCCGAACTTAACTAATTAATACAAATAGAAAAGGTATTTCGTGGAAAAATAAACCACAGTTTTATATTTAGGCCAATAGGATTCCAGACCAAAAAGAAAACAAGAGACAATGAAGGAAGTTATAAAACTGTTGAAAAAGAAATCAGGAAGATACAAGGATCATGAATATACGTCTGTTAATAATAGAGCCTCAAAAAAAATAATATAGCCTCAAAAACTTACAAAGCAATAGCTGACATACTAGAGGGGAATAGAGAAACATCTAGAAAAAACTGTAGTTAAGGAATTTAACATACTCCTCTTAGAAACTAACAGATCAGAAGACAAAAATGAGCTAATAGATTTGAATAGTACAATTGATAACCTTGAACAGATATACAATAAAGAACTTTATACCCCAAACATGAGGAGTGTATATTATTATTTAGCTCACCGAGTACATTAAAAAAAAATCAACCACAAAGGTAGATCTAGGATACAAAGGATGATGATTCAACCATTTTCAAAGACTGCAATAAAAATAAGAATCAATAACAAAAAGACAGGTACTTATTAATCCCATAGGTATAGAAACTGAAAACCAAGCTACTTAATAACACTTGTGTTAAAGAGGAAATCATAGGGGAAATTACAAAATACTTGGAACTGAATGACAATAAAAACACCACATGTCAAAATTTGTGGGACACAACTAAAGCAAGACTTAAGGAAAATTAATGGCTTTAACTATATTTACCAGAAAACAACCAAGAGGGAAAACAATGAGCTAAGTATTTGACTCAGAAATTTGGTGGGGGTGTGGGTTATGGAGTAAACTCCCAAAAAGAAAACAATAAAATGGGAAAGGAGTAGAAATCAGTATAATCAAGAATAAAAATGCATTGAGGTGCCTGTGTGGCTCAGTTGTTGAGCGTCTGCCTTCGGCTCAGATCATGATCCCAGGGTCCTGGGATCAAGTCCCATGTTGGGCTCCCCTGCTCTGTGAGAAGCCTGTTTCTCCCTCTCCCTCTCCCCCTGCTTGTGTTCCCTCTGTGGCTGTCTCTCTCTGTCAAATAAATAGAATCTTTAAAAAAAATAAATAAAAGTGTGTTATATTAAAATACCACTCTATTGGAACTCCTAATGAATTAATTGATCTAGCTATTGATTATTAAAGCCAACTAAAACCAATAAAGGAGAGTCGACCAGACTTTGCAATTATGTTCCTCTTAAAGTGAGAACATAACCCACTTACAAGACTGTAATATAAAAAATGTATATCTACATCTATCAATATAGACAGACAGGTAGATGTTGACAGATGTAGATACACCATCTGAATTTGATCAACACTCTAGATTCAACTGCAAATCTTCAGAAAATTCTATGAAAATTCAGTTGTCCCTAAATTCAATGATAGTTTCAATCAAAATTCTACTGGATTTTTTTAGAAAGTTAACCAATTGATTCCAAAATTAATATATAGAAAAATAAAGATTCAAAATCCACAAATAACCAAATCAATGTTTTAAAAAGAAGAAAGCACAGTGATTTGCTATATCAAATATTATGATATAGTATAGAGTTATACAATTTTATGAAGCTTGGTTCTAACTCAAGAGCAGACATACAAATGGAACAGAAGAGAGAATATGTAAATCGACCTCTATGTGTATATAGAAACTCAATATAGGATAAAGACAGCACTACAAATAAGTGGGAAAGAATGTGGTTGGTGGTTCACCAAAAAATCTTTACCTCAATGGTGACTTCCAGAGAGATTAAAGACCTAAACTTGATAGGTAGAATAATAGATCTAATAGAATAAATATGAATAAAACTCTCCTTGTGATCTTGGGCAAGGACAGAACTTCGTAAACAAAACCCAAAGAGCAAACCCATTAGGCAAAAACTGATAAACTTGCTGCGTCAAAATTAAAGATTTCTCCTGGCATTTGCAATAACATGAATGGATCTTGAAAGCATTATGCTAAATGAAATAAATCAAACAAAGACAAATACCATATGGTCTCACTTATATGTGGAATCTAAACCAATAACAACAAAAGCTCACAGATACAAAGAAGACATTGGTTATAAAACCTGTTATAAAATGAATGAGACATGGACCTGCTGACTTATCATTACTGTAGTGCATATTTGAAAGTTGCTGAGAGTAGATCTTACAAGTTCTTATCACAAGAGAAAAGTATTTTTTGTAACTATGTAAGGCGACAGATAATTAAGTAGACTTATCGTGGAGATCATTTTGTAGTCTATACAAAGATTGAGTCGTTATGTTATATCCCTGAAACTTACGTGATGTGACATGCCAACTATAACCTCAGTTTTTAAAAAATAAAATCAAATACTAATAAGGAAATAAATTGTATGTGACACTGCACAAAAAATTTAAGATTTCTATTAATTAAAAGGATGCTGTCTTAGTTCAACTGGGTAACGGTAACTTAAAACACAGAAATTTACCGTCTCAGAATTAGAGGCTAAAAGGCTAAAGTCAAGGTATCAGCAGGGCACTCTCCCTCTGGAATCTGTAGGGGAGAATCCTCCTTTGCCTCTTCTGGCTTCTGGTGTTGGCCAACAACCTTTAGCCTAACTTGGCTTGTAGGTGGATCACTCCAATATCTGCTTCTATCATCATATGACCATCTTCTCCCTGCATGTCTCTGCTTTCCTCTTCTTAAAAGAACATCACTCATATTGGATTAGGGTCCCCTCTAAAGACTCCATTTTAAACTTGATTACATCCGCAAAGACCCAATTTCCAAGTCAGATCCCATTCAGAGGTCCCAAGGGTTAGGACTTCAACAGATCTTCTTGTGAACACATTCACCCCCATCACAGGCTTCCCTCTGGCTTCCCTGAAATTTACATCCTGCCCATCTGCAAATACATTCACCCCGTTCCAACATTCACAGAAGTCTTAACTCAGTCCAGTGACAATTCTAAGTCTAAAATCTCATGGGGCACCTGGGTGGCTCAGTGGGTTAAAGCCTCTGCCTTTGGCTCAGGTCATGATCTCAGGGTCCTGGGATCAAGCCCCACATCGGGCTCTCTGCTCAGCAGGGAGCCTGCTTCTCCCCCACCTGCCTGCCTCTCTGCCTACTTGTGATCTCTCTCTCCCTGCCAAATAAATAAAAATCTTTTTAAAAAATAAAATAAAATCTCAACTAATCAACTCAAAAGTCCCAAACCCAATCATCTAAATCTATAAAACAGGTATAGGTGAGACTCTGGGTATAATCTATTCTGGGGCAAAATTCCTCTTCATCTGCAGGCATGTGAAACTAGAAAACAAGTCATCTTCTTCCAAAAGCAGTGGTGGGCAGGCACAGAACAGACATTCCCATTCCAAAAAGGAGAGATTCAAAGGAATAAAAGGGCCATCACTCCCAAGAAAGTCAGAAACCCAAACTTCCTATGAATTTCAAGGCCTGAGAATGACCCTCTGTGGCTTTGTGCACAGTCCCCTGGGCCTACAGTGGCAGCCCCTGCCTTTCTGGCCTCCGCTACTGCATCTGTAGGTCTCTCCCAGAGCCATTCACCTGTTTCCTTAGGGGAAGCACAAGACTGCAGCCGAGTATCTCTATCAGCTAGCATCCTGCCTGCAGAATCCCAGAAGTCAGCCAGCCTTCCTTCATTTTGTCCGGTCTCTGTCCCTTTCGGTCCGAACTAGCCATGCTTCTGATGGTATAACATTCTCACAAACCTTGTGAGTCTCCTGTGCGTGTCATGGGGATCTCGGTCGTTAGACATGACTGTTATCCACACACACTTTTTGGATGACCCCACCTGTGCGCCTGGCTTCGGCTCAGATGGATGGCTGGATCCATGTGTCGCATGCCTGATCTCAGCAAAATGTTGTCGAGTCACATTCTCGGTGCTTTCTCAACAGTGAATTTCCTAATTGTAGCAATCTCCATAAGCCAAGAACCTTTCAAGCCATCAAGCACTGACTCCTTTATATTTAACAATGTCTTCCTCAGTCATCTCTTTCCTCTCGGACTTCACTATGAGCAGTAAAGGGAAAGCAGGCCACAGCTTCCACACTTTGCTTAGAAGTCTCCCCAGCTAAATATCCTAGTCAAGTTCTACATTTCATCTAACAGCAGAGCATAAATCAGCCAAGTTCTCTGCCACTTTATAATAAAAACTGCCTTTGCTCCCGTTTCCAGGAACATGTTCCTCATTTCCTCCCGAGGCCTCACCAGCAGTACCATGTTTCTAGTGCATTCTGTTCTTGATAGAAGCTTTCTCAACTGTGCTCCTCTCTTCCCTGCCAGCGCTCCCTAGAATGGCCTTTCACATCCATATTTCTGTCAACGACCTCCTCAACGCAGGGTACGCTTTCTCTACAATAAGCTTCAAAATTCTGCCAGCCTCTGTGCATAACTCGATCCCAAAGCCATTTCCACATTTAGGGGTTACAGCAGCACACCACTACCCTGTGCCAAAATCCACACAGCTTTCCACGGTCATGATACAGTTCCACAAACTGGGGAATTTATTCTGTCCCCGTTCTGGAGGCTGGAAGCCTGAAGTCAGGGTTTCAGCAGCACCATGCTCCCTCTGAAGGTTCTAGGAACGAATTCTCCTTGGCCTCTTCCAGCTTCTGAAGGCTCCAGGCACTCCTTGGCTACGGCAGCAGAACTCCAATCTCTTCTTCTGTCTTTAAATGGCCTTCTTTGTGTCCCCTCCAGTCACTGGATTTATAGCTCAGACAAAACCAGGATTATTTCATCCTGAGGTCCTTAACTAATTACATCTGCAGAGACCTTATTTCCAAACAAGGTCACATTCCAAGGTTCCTAGTAGACAAAAATTCTTGAAAGACACTATTCAAAGGACTAAAGGTGCTATGGACAAAATTAACAAACAAGTGACAACTGATAGAAAATATTTTAAAGTCCAAAATCATTAAAGATTACTATCTATAACGTGCTCCAAAACTTCGAATCAATAAAACAAAATCCTATAGAACAGGCAAAGGATATGAATAGGTGATCCATAGAAACAGAAACCCAAATAAATAAAATGTTTATAAAGAGCTATTCAGCCTCATTCCTCAGAATATGAAAAATGTAAATTAAAACAAGGAAATTCTACTTTATGCTCATAATATTGACATGATAAATTAAGTTAGGTAATACCAAGTTCTGGCAAGACTATGGAGAAAGTAGGAACCCTACATAATCTATATAGATTTCTAAGCCCACATTTCCTGCATTTCCTGGTTCAACTCCTTCTCTGACCTTGTCTCCAACCACCCTCTACTCCCTCTCTCTGCTCTCACCCAGCGGCCTCCATGCTGTGCCTCTAACAGGCCAAGCACACTTGGACCCCAGGGCCTTGGCACTTGTTTCTTCTGCCTGGAGAGTGTTTACCACATTCACTAGAATGGCGAGGTCCCTCACTTTTTTAAAGTCTCTGTTTAATTTCATCTTTTGGGGGAGAGTTCCTTGACCACTCTGCTAATACAGGATAGAGGTCCCCCCCCCCTTTTCTTGCTTTATTTTTCTCCTCCATAGTTAAACCTCTTTGATACACTTTATACTTTGCTGGTTTGTCTATCTATTAGCTATGTCTCTCTACTAGAACATACACTCAGTTTTGCTCACTGTTGCATCCCCACCCCCACCCCCGGCTAAAACAGTGTCTGGCATATTGGGTGCTCAATAAACATGTGGCATGAACAATAAACTCCTGCTATTTGTCGAATGATTACCGTGTACTGAGTGCTTTCATTGAATTATCTCATTTAATCCTTACAACAACTGTAAGTGTTGTTGTTAGCACTTCCATTTTACTGACTTGCAGACTGAGGCTCAGAGGGTTAGGCAGCCAATGGAAGATCACACAGCTAGCAAATGACTGAGCTGGGGCTTGAGCCTGACCCGGTTGATTCTGAAACCTAGGTTCTCAGGCGCTTTGCTGTACTTCCTGCCAATCACCCCAGAAGGTGGTCGCCACAAACACACATGGCTCACATATCCTGCTGTAAGGACCGCAGCTGCCATTCCTCCAGATCTGAAACCACATGAGTGCTGAGGTCACACTTCCCCCAGCTGTTTCCAGTCAATGACTAAGCATGGCGTGGCCTTCTCCTAATGGTAACTCCAGCTGGAGACTCTCTCTCGGCCTGGCCATTGCCTCCTCAGACCCGTGCTGGGTCTCAGACTCTCCCTATCCAATCCCCCATCCTTCCCCCGCTCTTCTTTCACAAGGTCACACAGAGATGGAGGTCTGAAGCCTGTCCCTGCCTACTCCTGCTTCCTCCCCTTTGTCCTGCACAGGCTTCCCCCAATAACGCTGTTGTACCTCTAATCCCAAATTGGCTTCCGCTTCTTCAACGTCCTACTCTAACACACTCCCAGTGACAATCAGGAGTGGGCCAGCCCAGTCCCTATGGGCACGCCCCATGACCCAGCAAATTGCGCTTGTACATAACACACTCAACAGAAAATGCACGCATACTTTCACCAAAAGACACGCACATGGGTGCACCTAGCAATGCTGTTTGTAACAGCTCAGAGCTGGAAACTGCACAAATGCCTATCAACAGGCAAACAAGTAAAGAGAGCATGGTCTGGTCACACCATAGAATATTATACACCAAGGAGAACAAATAATCTACAATTCCTCCCAGCGTGGATGAAGCTCACAAACACAAGACTGAGTGAAAGAAGCCAGGCACGAAAGAGTACAGACCGTGAGATTGCATTTATGGAAAGTCCGAAACCAAACACAACTCATTTATGGTGTCAGGAGTCAGGACAGTGGTTGCCCTTGCGGGGAGGAGTGGAGACTGGCTGGGGCACAACAGGGATTTCTGGGGTGCCTGTGATGTTCTGTTTCTTGACCTGGAGAATGATTATGAGGTGGCTTGGTTGACTTTTTGAGAACTCACTACGTGATATGTACATTTTTTCCGTGTTACACCTCAACAACAACAACATATATAAATATATATATTTATATATGTAGAAGAGCAGACCACTACTGAACAACACCAACCAGAAAGGCAAAATCACAAGCCAACTGCTAAGCTCTAACCCTATTCCCTGTTCATATCAGGGCTCCATCATCCTCACGGTCACTCTGTTGCACAAATATTCCCTTTTTCTTACCCTCATGACCAGTCTGCCACCAAGTCCTGCTGGTTCTTCCTTTACAAGATCTGCCAGTCTCGATCGGTTTCTTGCGTTCCTGCTGTCACAGCTCCACTTGATGACCGGGCTTGGCAAAAGTTAGCTGCTAACTAGTCTCCCAGCCAGGGCAGGGATGAGGGTGAGGCCAGCGAGCACCTGGGGGCAAAATTTGAGAAGGCATCATTCTCAGGGGCTTACAAGCACAGAGTTGACAGCCGAGGGTGACGATTCTTTAAATTCTGCATCGAGGTGCCTATCTTGGCTCACATTAGTCCCTGCTCCATGACACTGGGTTATTCTTCCTGCTTTCATCATGTCCTTCCCCTGCACAGGGACTGACCATTGTCAGTCCCTCTGTCCCCTCTGGACTGACCAAATTAAGAATGGCCCTGGACAGGTCACATCATCTCCCTTGGCCTCAGGGTTGTTGTTTTTTTTTCTATGTGTGCAGTGAGGAGACTGGACCCAGGAGTGGCAAATCAATTTACTTTGAGCACCAGCTCTAATCAGTTGTCACAGCTATCTTGAGCAGTGGGTTGAGAAAGATACTGAGGATAAGTTCAGATTCACTGGAGGAACGTGCTATGATCAGTTACGGATCCTCACCATGGCTGGGAAAGAGGGCAGCCTTGAAACACATACCAGGTATTTGCCCTAAGTAACTAAAGCCAGATTCTTTATCCCGGCCTTCTAGACCCTCCACAATTCAGTCTTCTCATACAGAACGGTCCTATTCCCTAGGGAATCAAGTCTGAGCCACTCAGCCGGTTTCAAATCAAGTAAGTAGGAGTGAGATGGGACAGTGCCACTGCGCTGGGATGCAGCCACATTACTCTCTGGGCTGCTCAGGCAGAGCCTCCTTGGAGGAAGTCAGTCCGTGGGCACCCCCCAGGCTCATCTGCATTTCCCGAACCCAATTCCAGAAGACTGTTTTGAACTCCCTACAGAGAACTGGTTTATGTTCTGGCTAAGTGAGGAGGAACCCAAAATATTGTGCCCATTCGTCTGCGCTCTGGACGATTAGAAGGATCATCTCTAGCCCACTGACAGGCCTGGTGCTCGCGGCTCCTCCGGAACCTGCTGGAGGCAGCTGGATCCGGCCGCTTAGCTCAGGGGACGAAGCCCAGCCGGTGAGCCCACAGGAATGTCCCAGGAACGTCAACCCAGGTCCTCCTGGAGGCCCCCGGGACTTGCCCACGGGGCCTTCTGAAACCAACGCTTACTCGCTCACACGCACGCACGCACGCACTCACGTAAGCACGCACGCATGCACGCACGCAGACACGCACGTACGCACGCACGAGCCCAAGGGTGCACGACTCACTGGCTGGGAAATCACCGTAGTCCTATATTTCTTTTCTTTTTTGTCCCCCCTTTCCCAGCATCTTTCCACCCAAAATGGTGATGGCTGAGCTCAGTCTGAGCCGCCACATCTCAGAGAGAACCCGGCCCCACTCCAACCCTCGTCTCTTCTGCGCGGGCACCTACGTGCCGCTACCTGGAGAGCAGATATGTATGAATGTAATACAATGACATTTGGGCTCTGTTTGGGCAGAGTGCCTGGAACCGAGCAGAGGTGGTTAATTCTCCACAGTGAAGCACAGCTGGCTTCTCAGGGGAGGTGACTGGGGTGGATCTTAAGATCCTTTAAAGGACAAGGCCTGCCTAGCAGAGCCGAAAGAGGAGGGAACGCTAGCTCCAAAGGATAGAAGTATGATGGAACTTTACTTTGTATCGAGCATCTATTGGAGCCTGAAACCCAAAGGAGCCAACCCGTGTGTCCTCCGGGCCGTGACATCATTTTGCAGGCTTGGGGCAGGGTGCGGGGCAGCAATTTCTGCTCTGCCTTCACCAACCAGGTGGCATTTCCAATTTGCTCCAGGAGCTCCCTAGGGACCACAGTCAGACCCTCTCTTGGAGACATTCCTAACACCCCCTGGCCAGGGTGGATCCACTTACAGAAAATCATGGTAGGTGAAGCAGTAGGAAAGTAAAAAGGTCCTGGCAGAAGAGAATGAGCTGGGTGTCGCTACATTCCTCTCCCGTGGACGTGCCCAGCAAGTGCTCCTGTGTGGTCTGTTTCCTGCTGAGCTCATCATCCCCTATCCGCTCTGGGCCTGCTCCTATCTTCTCTCCTTGGTTAAGCACAGGGGAGGCATGCATGATGATGTGAACAATGGGGAGTAGCCTCCTGAGGCCATGTGACTGGACCCACCCCATGCTCGATGCATCCCCTTCCCAATGACCAAATCAAATAGCCTGATTCTGGATTCAGTGAAGTTATTTGGAAGGAGAACTTGGACACCCTGTGGAGGCGATGTGTGAGCACAAAAGGCAAGAGGGACAGACAGGGCTGGATGAAGGAAGGGAGAGGCATAAAGTGCCTTTTCTCTCCCCATCCAAGAATTCTACCCACCAACTCTTCACCCCCAATGCATACCTACAGGCACCCTTCAAAGCCCTCCTCCTCCATGGAGCCCTCCCTGACAGCTCCAATCAGAAGTGCGGTTGAGGGCCACTACATCTAGACTGTTGTCTTAGGGAGCAGGACCACGCAAAGGAATTACCAAGGGCTTTGGGAAGCTATATCTGTGTTTGATTTCCAATTATTCTGCCTCAACTAGGCGGGTGACCTCGGATGAGGCACACACTCATCCTTTGCGAGCACAATTTTCTCATCTGCCAAGTAAGAAGTGATCATAGTACCTACATCCCAATGCTGAGAGGATTAAATAAGATATTTGTAAAGCCCCAGAACTTACTAGATTCTTGATAAATGTATTTTTCTTACAATACACTTCATTTTCAAGAGCCCACCTCATCTAGGTTGTATGCTCCAGGAGGGAAGTTTAGCACAGTGAGCACAATGCCCAGCACATGGAGAGCTCAATAAATGCCTTTTGGAAATACTAACTTAGAAAAAGGGACAGAAAGGAGGCCAGGAGGCAGAACCCTGAGAAGAGCACTTTGCCCTCCCCCACCAACCCAGGAGGCTGGGTCACATCCTTCTCATCTAGTTGTAAAGCGCCTGTGTTCATTATTTTAACAGTTATTCGTGATCAAACGATTTGGTGTTAATGTGGATCTAATGTATAAATCCATACGGGTCCCACAGTCATTTAGCATTAATTAAATGAGGCCATTATAAGGCTGGGATTCCACTGGGTTTATTGCACTGAGCAATTAATGGTAGGAGCCACTTGGCCATTCTGCATTCCCTCTGCTCTTGCCTTGCCCCTTGTCCGTCCAGAGGGCACAGTTGGAGCAGGAGTGCAGCCACCCTGGGTGTAGGGCCGTGCATAGGAGGACCCTGAGTGGGGTGCAGAGGAATGATGGGCAGGTGGGGAGTTCAGGGAAGGCCCAGCCTTGCCCATGAGAAGTTGACTTTTTATTAAAAAACAAAAAAATTAAAATAAGGGCTGGATGGCAGAACACTGGCCTGGGAATCAGAAGAATGGGCTGTTAGTCGTGCTCTGCTGCTGCTGAATGGCTGTGCTACCTTATGCAGCACACGGGCCCTCTCTGTTCTTTATCAGTTCATTAAGTTCAGTCTGGCCAAGGCAAGATCGTTCCCTCTGCCTAGAAAGCATCCCCTTCAGCCTTCCCACGGAGGCTTCATTCCATCTTCCGTTCCCCTCCAAGAAGTCTCCTGACCACCCACTCCCGACCACCAAATCTTCTCTGCTTTATTTTCTCCATGAGACCTCAGCAGTATCTAAATTATTTCTGAATTTGCACTCACATGTCTGCTTGTGGATTATCTCTGTCTCTTCCTAGTATAAGCTCCACAAACCACTGACTTCGTGTGCCTTTTCATCACTTTACCACCAATTTCCAGAACAGTACCTATTCTGTCTATGCCACATGTACCTGGCACATGGAGGGGGCTCAAAAAATAATCTGTCCATCGAATGAAAAACTGGGTCATCACTAAAACCTTGACATCTGTGCCCAGAAAGTAAGGGGGGGTGTGGGGTGCAGACAGAGCAGGGTTAGAAGGGCCTCTGGGATGAGTCCTAGGAGGGCAGAGCAAAGCCAGCCTGGAGAAGGGAGAAAGATGGATGTCATCTTGAGCAGAAGTTAGACAGGAGCCACAATGGTGGAGAGTTCCAAGTCTCAGCAGCTGCTACCCCTTCGGGCTTCCAGCCAAGACCATTTGGTGAGACTATATTAATAACTGCAATACAAGAATCCCTTATGGACTGGAACAGTTTCCCTTCCAAAGTACCACCATGCATAGCTCTTCCCATTATTCCCTGCCATCCCCTTGATACAGGGCGGGGGGGAATATCTCATGCTGTTTATACTTACAAAATTAATAACACTAATTGTAAATTTGAATAGTATTTTCCAGTTCCCAGAACACACTTTCTTATACAAGAATGCTGGTATCCATCCTATCCTCATTTTGCAGAGGAGGAGACTCAGAGAGGTAAAGTGACTTGCCCAAGTTCGCTCAAACACTCAAACACAAAACTCAAAAACTTTCCACAACCCAATGGCCCATTTTGCAGATAAAAGAAACCGAGGCAGAGAGTACGTGGCTAGATTACGACACACTTGCGGGGAGGGGGCTAAGTTATTCAAAGGCTCTGGGTGAGGCATGATGGGGACAGAGAGAAGAGGACAATCTCCCTTCCAGACCTGAGCTTGGAGACGGAGATTATCCCAAGTGAATTATTTCATTAGGCCAGTTGAGGGAGAGAGAGTCAGAGAAACATGGTATTACAGAATCCTAGGATTGCAAGCAGAAAAAGATGATGGGGATGTCTTCTGTTTCTTTAACATTTATGCTAAGACTAATACAGGTCTCAGTACCCTATGCTAAGCTCTTTGGTTTATCACCGTAGCTTCCGAAGCAAAAAACATGAGGCCACACACAAGGTGGGCCCGTGAATTCCGATGCGGGTCAGCCACTGAGCGTGGATGCCTCAGAGAGATCAGGTGCAGCGAGTCCAACAGCCCTTGGCACTGGGCTGCAGAGCGGGTAGTTGCCAGAGCGGTGGGCACTGCGGGTGGAGAATATAACTCCGTCTCAGGGGGTTACCGTTGCTGCCAACTGTTGCCGTGTGGGCATGCAGGCCCAGTTACCAATTCTTCCAATCTCTGAAGAGAAGCCAGAAATGTAGCTCTCTGTGGGAAAGTCTAGAATTTTAAATGTTGGCATTTAAATGTGAAGCACTGTGTGGGCCAAATGAAATACATCTAACAATAAGCCTCTCTCCGCTGTCCCTTGGTGTGACACTTGGAATTCGATGACTAAGTTAAATCTGTTCAAACCCTTCAGTATGGAGATGGGGCAACTCCGAGAGTTAAGCCACGTTCCTGAGGTCACAAACACTGTCCAAGAGTGTCAGGAGCAGGGCTTAGACCCCAGGCCTCTGGATTTCCAAGCCGATTCTCAAACTGTTGAGCCAGGGCTCGGATCAAGAAGGAATAACCTGGGCATAAGGGCCGGGGAGGTTTGGAGACAACATCACTACATGGTTTGATGTCCTGAATCCGCACGTTGCCTCTAGTCACGCCCTGGCCCAGAAGTCAGGGTGCACCCTCCCACTTAGGCTGGAAGGCCCGGGCTACCGGAGAGGCACACGCAGGCAGCGCCCCCTGACCTCCCTCCGTCCAGAGCTTGAAAAGGGCCCCCCGTTCCCTCCCCAGTGCCCCACTTAGAATGCAGCACCGTGGCACAGGCTAGCTGTCACTTAGGCACTTACAGGCAGAACCGCGGAAAAACCAAACCACTGTTATTACACTTAATAACCAGTTTCCACATCATCAACTCATTGGAGTCTGACAAGCGCTGTGAGGGTGTCAGCTTCCTTGGCCTAACAAGTCAGCACTAGCGGGGGGCACCAGGCAGGGTTGGGCGCTGGCCCCCAGGAGTTATTCCGTCCCCCGCCTGCCCTGTATAGAGGACACCCACCCAAGGGCAGCCTGAGGCTCAGTGCTGCCCTCCACACCCCCACTTTAGCAATGCACTTGGGATCTCAGCAGATGCACCAACGATGCCCAGGGTCTGGAACAAGGCCAGAAGCCCAGAGAAAGGGACTCTGGAACCTGACTGCTGTCTAAACAGGAGAAAACAGCCCAGCTTGGGAGAGTGAGGCCGAAGGGTCTGAAGAAAGACAGTCTAGAACTGGGACACCTAGGTTGGGATCCTGGCTCTGCTGTGACCTTGGATAAGTTACTTCGATTTTCTGAGCCCCAGTTTTCCCCCTTGTGCGAGATGGTACCTCAAAGGTTTCATTACAAGGATCAGTTGAAATGTATGCAGAATGCCCAGCATGGTGTCTATCCCCAATAAATGGCAGGTATTGATGGGCTATTATTGAGGGGAAATAGAGAGAGGCCAGGGGTCCTGAGGGGGAGACAGGGACAAATGCAGGGACTATTTGGAAATAAGACCACTGAGAAATGCTTCTGAATTGGCCAAATATACTGGGGAGGGGAGGTCTTTCAGAGCTGTGATTAAAATAGCTAGTAATAATAAAACCTAACATTATTCTTATTGTTCCCCTTTTAGAGATAAGAAAACTCAGAGAGGTTAATTACTTGCCAAAGGTAATGGAGCAAGCAAATGGTGGAATTGGGCTTGGAGGCGACAGTGAGACTAGAATTTGACACCCTAGCTATCCTGGCTCCTCCTCTCTCCCTGGTCCCCTCCCAGCCCTAGTATGGGGGCAAGGGGAGGAGGGGGAGCCAGGCTCCAGTTATCCAGGGTCTTGAGGTCCTACCCCTAGACTGTTCTCCACTCAAACAGCAACGACCCTGGACGTGTAGGGAGCGATTCAGGAATGGAGGCCAGGGCCACGGCCTCCAGAATGCAATGATCCTTCTTGTCGCGGAGGCCACGTGAACCACACCGTCTATGTGGCCCAGCCAAAGCGGTAGTACCAGTCCAGAGGCCTGGAGGGCAAAGGACAAGCCGCCTTCCCAGATCCCGCACGCCAGTGACAGGCTCCTCCTGCTACCCCTCGGCGGCGCTGGACTGAGGCAGTGCAGTGCTGCCATCTTTTGGCCGCACGCTGCACTGCACCCCTACCCGCACAGTGGGGCGAACCCAGGCGGGGTCTGATGCAGCCCCCAGTGGAAACCCCGGGGTTTCCTGCCTGGCCTGTGCCTGGAGGGATCCACCTCTGTGTGTCCTGGCAGGGTGGCCTCTCACCAGTGGACACGGTCCGAGACTCCAGACCAGACCGAGCAGCCAGAGACGGGCCCTCGGCCCTTGGAGAGGTTGCCCACCCACCGCGCTTCCGCAGCGTGGCACTGCATGGCAGAGAGAGGGGAAGGGTGAGTGGGAGACAGTGCGCGTCCCAGACCCGGGCAGAGGTTCGATGCCAGCTTCCGCCTGAGCCTAGATTCCCAAAGTGCCAGGAGCCGTTATCCCTGAGAGAGGGGATTGCAGGTAGGACGTTTTCGTCAGTTTGTTTGCCTATTTATTTTGTTGTGTTTATTTCTTTTTTATTCATGCCTAATTGGAATTTTACGTCTTTCTACGATGACTAAGACTCAAGAAATAATGTAATATGTTTACAAATTTATCTGAAAGCAAATTTGCTTTGCAGTAAAGACACAATAATTCTAGAGCAAAAAGGGACTTTTTCCAAACTCTTTTCTTTCGTGGATGAAGAAAATGAGCTCAGAGATAGGTGACTTTCTCAAGGTCGCACCGCTAGTGATTGGAGAGATGAACTAGAACATCCCTCTCAAGACAGGATTTTCCCCCTTGGAGAGCAGACTGGGCCTCCCCAGACCCTCCAGCCAGCGTAGCGTCCCCTATTAGTCACCTGTCTTTCTCTTTACTGTCTCTCTCTCCCATGTCAGCTTCATGGGGCCAGGAACCTCACTTGTATTGTTCACCAATGTATTCCCAGGGTCTTTATAGTGGGTGGCATGTGGCAGACATTCCATAAATACGTGTTCAATGGATGAATGGAGTTACTCGGGACGGCTTCCAGAAAGAAGTGATTTATACACCCTTTTTTGAAAAGATAGTGGTAACAGGTCAACAAAGAAGATGGGACACATTCCAAGAGTTGGAGGCTGGCCTAGAAACGGCACCTGGAACTAGGTGTTCCCAAATACTCTTGGGAGAAGAGAGAATGGCATGGATTGTGCCCCTGTACATATATGTGCCCGAACTAGGATTCCTTTGTTCATCTTGGAATCTGGGACAGAAGCCAGAAAGGGGTCCTCTCTGGGACCGGGAAGGACCCACTAAGAACTGAAGCGTCAGTGCAGCCTAGCTGGCGTCTGATGGGATCCGACTAGGCCTGGTTAGAGCTGACTGTGCTGGACAGGGTCTGGCCAAGTCTGGATGGGTGGGCCTGGCTGGACCTGGCAGCCTTCCCCTTGCTTCTGTGTTTAGCAGCGCCTAGCACCTGTCATCTCAGCCTGGTCTCCCAGGGCTCTAGTCTGGAGACGTGGGGGGGGGGGGGGGGGATCCAAAAATGCTGAGGCCAAGGGGAAAACATGAGGGGGGTCCAAATTTATGCAAGGCCTTGTTTTTAGGGCCCCTTAAAATATCACTCTTAGTTTAGGAACATAAAAAGCATTAAGATGTAGTGATCATGTTGAAATAGAGAAGCCATTTACTGTTTTTTGGTGCAGATATCAAAGTCTGAGAGAGGAAAATGGGAAATTTTCAACAGAGGGAAATGGACATTTTCCAAAGGAAAAAATTCTTCTTTTCATTTTTCTGGAAAAGTCCCCTAAAAGGTTCTTCGGAAAAGTTTTATTTTTCCTAGAATGTTACATAACACCGCTGGGACCAGGAGGTCAGAGGCTGTGTGCAAGCCCCTCCTCAGAAAGGAGACGTGCACTAATTGGGCACCTGCTGTGTGCCAGGCTCTGTGTTAGGCTCCTCATGTGCCTGGCCTAGACTGATGAAAATGGAGCAACCTGTAGGTCACAGGTAGCCTGTGGAAAACCCGCCACCTGACAGCATTTGCCCAAGCCCACGGAAGCCAGGGTCCCTCCCTCAGCCTTAGCCTCTGCTTCTGAAAGGCATGTCCCAGTCACAGG
>CM053613.1:80077122-80132049 GCA_028646535.1 Procyon lotor | reverse complement strand
GGAAAGAAGGAGACAAAGGGACAGACCCCCCAGTGGAAGGACCAGGGAGGAAGGAGAAGGCGCCTCCACCCTCCCTGCAGGAACAGCTAAGAAATGGGAGGTGGGGAGAGGAAGCAGACGAGATGGGCAAAGTCACCGGGTAACCTTGGAGACAAGAGCAGGGAGATGGGTGCAGGGAGGGGCGCCGCAGGAGGGAAAGAGGGAGGGGAGGAGGGAGGGCAGGCAGGCTGGAGACCAGCAACAGGTCCGGTGTCCCCAGGGAGAGGGCTAAGGTGGGGGGCAGGGGCCCAGGCGTGTGGCTCAGAGGACCTAGGGGAGGAGGCACAAAAAAGCAAATTTCAGGGAGAAACCTAAAGAAGCCTGAGAAGTCTCTATATAAAGAGAGAGGTTTGACTGAGACTCAATCTAGGGAAGAAAGAGCAGGGAGTTTGGAGCCGCGATCACAGGAACCATTGGAGCTGAAGCCAAAAGGAAGGAGACAGCCCAGATGGCCCACTGAAACGAGGAGGGGAGGGATGTTGGCACTAGGCAGAGGGGCACAGGGGCCCCGGTCTCTGACCCTTTCCCTGGAGGGGTAGCCCTGCAGCATCCAGCCCCAGCCGGGGACCCAGGGTCCTGAATCCCAGCTGGTGGGACCATTGCATTCACTTGTGTCGCAAACGCTTGCTGAGCTCCCACTATGTGCCAGGTACCTTAGGGGGCAAAGGAACCATTAGTTAAACTGTGTCTTCAAACCACTCATAGGCTAATACAGAAAATTAGGTATGTGTACAAATAAAGTGACAGTGATGCGGAGGGACTCCTGGATCACTCACTGGTAGCTGGAGAGGTCAGAGGAAGCCTCCCCGGGGCTTATGCTTGAGCCAAGCCCAGAAGGCCAGGAAGGGCTGAAAAGAAGGGGAAGGAAGGGCTTGTCAGGTGCATGGTGGCAGGACCCCCAGCAGGATGCAGCAAAGGCCAGCCTGGTTTGAATCCTGGGTCTGCTACTGACCAGCTGTGTGTTCTTCGGCAAGTTACCTAACCTTCCTGAGCCTCTCTTTCCCATCTGGCAGAACTATTTAAGAATTGCAGACAATATCTGGGGCACCTGGGTGGCTCAGTGGGTTCAGCATCTGCCTTCGGCTCAGGTCATGATCCCAGGGTCCTGGGATCGAGCCCCGCATCGGGTTCCCTGCTCAGCGGGGAGCCTGCTTCTCCCTCTCTCTCTGTCTGCCACTCCCCCGCTTGTACTCTCTCTTTCTCTCTCTCTCTCTCTCTCTGTGTCAAATAAATAAATAAATAAAATCTTTAAAAAATGTGTTTAAAAAGAGAATCATAGACAATATGTGTGTGGTGACTGACACAGAGTAGGTTGTCGATAAAGGGGAGCTATTATTCTTGTAAGAAGGAAGGGAAAACAGGAAGCTTTGAATCCAAGAAAGTGGGCAGAGATGGGCTGGAGAAGCAGGTTGGGGCCGTGAATGCCAGAATGAAGACACCAGGTGCACAGAGGGGATGAGACTACAGACCCACCCAGCCCTCAGAAGAAGTTGCCAGCAACAGGTGGGGCGATGTTCCCCAAAGAGCAGTGTGGGAAGTCCTGGTTGTGGTCTGGCAAAGAGCTGGGGGCTTATTTTTACTAGTAAAAAAGAGCAGTTGAGAGGATGATGATTTCAAAATATGTCCACCATTCCTTCCGACACTCCTGCCTTCAAAAAATGAAGCTAACTCCCTGCCACTTGAGTGTGGCCAGACGTAGTGACTTGCTTCTATCAACAAAATAAAATGTTGCGGGAGTGACAGTGCGACTTCCGATCCAAGGCCATAAGAGACACTGCAGCTTCCCCTCTGCTCTCTCTTGGATCACGCAATCTGCAGGCAGTCATGTTGTGAAGACACTCAAAGCAGTTGGGGCACCAGGTGGCTCAGTGGGTTAAAGCCTCTGCCTTCGGCTCAGGTCATGACCTCAGGGTCCTGGGATGGAGCCCTGCATCGGGCTCTCTGCTCAGTGGGAAGCCTGCTTCCCCCTGTCTCTCTGCTTGCCTCTCTGCCTACTTGTGATCTCTCTCTCTCTGTCAAATAAATAAATAAAATTAAAAAAAAAAAAAAAAGACACTCAAGCAGCTCCATGAAGTACTAGCTTGTGAGCTGCGTGGGTGCGCCATCTTGTAAGTGGCTCCTCCAGCCACAGTCAAGCCTCCAGCTGACATCTTGACTGCAACCTCAGGACAGGTCTTGAGCCAAGCCCATCCAACTAAGCCACTCCTGAGTTCCTGACCCACAGAGACAGCGTCAGATAATCAATAATAAATAAGGGGCGCCTGGGTGGCTCGGTCAGTTAGGCATCTGCCTTTGGCTCTGGTCATGATCTCAGGGTCCTGGGATGGAGCCCTGCATTAGGATCCCTGCTCAGCAGGGAATCTGCTTCTTCCCCTCGATCTCCCTCTTCCTATCCCTCTCTGTCTCCCTCTCCCTCTCTCATTCTCGCTCAAATAAATAAAATCTTAAAAAAAAAAAAAGGTAAATAAATAAATTTTATCTTAAGCTACTAAATAAATAAATATAAAGCAATAAATAAATATTATCTTAAGCTACTAAATTATTGGTGATTTGTTATGCAGCAGTGGACAGCTGATACAGGGGCTTCTGGTTGGGTCTAGAGCCCTATGAGCCTTGGTTATAAATGGCTGAGCTCAGTAAGTGCCCACCACAGAGGGACTAAGGGGGTGATGCAGAGACACCAAGGACATGAACGGGTCTGGCTGCAGATGGAGTTCTGAATGACACCCAGGCCAGGCTAGCTGTGGGGGGTGTGGGCAGGTCTGCACTGCCCTGCATTCCCAGGAAGGGCAGCAGGACAGAGTAGGTCCGCATAGCCCCAGGCTCTGCCCACATTGACGCAGCTATGTGTGCCTTGCCTGGGCCAGCAGGCGGGCCAGGGTAGAAGTGAGAACAAGGTGGTGCTCCCCTCACCTAGCCTCACGCCTCAGTCCACCACTTACTATCTGGTTATGACCTTGACTCTCTGCCTCAGTTCCCCACCTGTGAAATGGGAACAGTAGGTCTGTTTTGTGGGGTATTAACCTCGTGGTATGGCACATGGGAGTCAGATGAAAAATAAACATACAACACCAAGCACCAAGTTGAAACTCCATAAACGTTGGAACACCCGGGCCTGCAGCCAGGAGAGCAGGTCTGGCGGGGGAGTCCGCATCTTCTATCACTTCCTGATACTCACATTGCCCATTCTCTTTAGGGTCCGAATTAATGTGCCAAGGCAGCTTAAAAGGAAAGGCTGGGGTGGGAAAAAGGACGTTGGTCATTCCTGTCCCATAACTCTCCTTAATTTGTTGAGGACTTGTTTACAGAGCACATCGTGGCCTGGACCTCATGTCTTTCTCATCACAGCCCCGGGTTATTCGCTGAGGCTCCTCTGCCCCTACTGAGCTCTACAAACCCCAGTCTCCTCATCTGGGAAATGGGGACAAAACAGCATCAGATGTAGTGAGAATTACATGAGATCACAGGGGAGCAGACCTGGTGGGCCCTCCTTCAATGTTCAGGAGCCCCTAAACATGCTATCCATACCGTCTTTCAGCAGAGGCAGCTGCCTGCGGGAAGCCGGTACCCTCCCAACCCTAAACCTCTGGGAGATGGAGAGCTGCACCACAGCCCGGGGTCCGGCGAGCAGCTTCTGGTCACATCGTCCCCCACCTCGTCCTCAAGAGCCAGGCAGAAGCTCCAGCCACAGGGAAGGCTAAGCTGCCAAGTGGCCTCAGTCACCACCTTGAACCCTGAGCCCTCTTCTCCCTGCTGTGAGTGCCACCTGGCCAGCCGAGACAGCCCTGGGAGGGACGTGGAGCCAGGCCAGGCCTTCAGCTCAGATGGTACCTCGTGGTGACTCAGCTCCACCCAGCCAGAACCTACCAATCAGGAGAGGAGTCCCTCTGAACCTCAGCCTCGACTGCTCCAAAATAAAGCCAGAGAGGCAGGAGAGGTGACGTGAATGGTGAATGTTCACCTTCCACCAAGCCCAGAGAAGGAAGAGAAGGGGCTGGCATCACCCAAATACCTTCTGGGAATCGTGGAGACGGGATTTGTTAGGACACCTCCTCTGGGATCCAACACAGCCTTCCTACCCTGTGGCCAGGAATACCCCTTAGCCAGCTCCCACCCAGACTCCCAAAGGCCACTGCCTGCACCGAGAAAGGGCTGAGCTCAGGAAGGAGTGAGGACTTCAGGCCAAGCATCAGCAGTGGGGAGAAGAGACCCTTCGGGGCCAAGCTGGCATGTGGCTCTAAGGAAGAGGGACTAGGGTACAGGCTGCAGGACCCAGAATTCGCCTCATCATGGGTTTTGACCATCCCCCACCTGCCCGTACCCACCTGGGCAGGCTCTGCCGGCAGTTCCGGGAACCCAGCTTCTCCGCTGCCCTGTCCTACCCTCCCCGCTGCCCAGGAATCAATGCAATCCCCTAAAAGCTCATAACTCGGAGGTAATTATAAGAAGCATCAATTACCCAGCAATGTGGATTTCATGAATTCAATTAATTTGCATGGCGATCGATACAGGCGGGTTCGCTAGGGTCCCCGGGGGAAGTTAGGACATTGTTCTGCACACTATTGATTTTACAATGTAAAACAAAACCTCTCTCCCCGAATTCATAGATGCCCATTCAGCCATATTAACTTTCAGATCATTTATTTTTGTATGTCTTTCAACTCTGTTTGTTGCTATCACACAAATGCAGAGTATTACATTGTAGGGAATAATTGAATCAATACAGTCATGCTACGCCAGTCCTCCCTGACTCAAAGAAGAGATGTTGGTTGGTGAGCTGCCATTCTTCATCTTCCCGTCCTCTGCTGTCTGCAACCATCCCCTCACCCCCATCCAAACACTCCCTCTCCTAACCAGGCCACTCCCCTAACCCTAAGTCCCCCACTCCATCAGATTTATCTGCCTGATTCAAGAGAGGCTTGGCACACGGCTGGAGGGATGTGGTTAGACAACAGGAAGGACTTTTCTAGTGGTGAATGGCAGCCCAAGAGGGTCTGGAGAGAACAGAGGACATGTACTTCCAAAGGATCTTCAGAACCAAAAAGATCCAAGGACGATGGCTTAAGTCAGAGGTATGGACCCAATAACCTCTCAGTGAGCCTTGTCTTTGCCACTCAGAGGAAAGGTATGTATAGCTCGGGCTGGGAGAAGAGAGTTTCTTGTCTTCTTCCAGGAGCAATGAGGTTAAAGAGACCGCGTCTCCCAGAAGTTATCCCTCTTCTCTTAGAGAAGGCCAAGTTTAACACGAGGAGCAGTCATTGAAAAGTGAGGGGCCCACTGACCTTCCTCCCGTTCTCCCCAGATTGGGTGCCCTCAGCCCTGCTCTGTTCCTGGAGCCCCGACCCCTCCCTACCCAGCCCCCTATCCTCCCCAGGCCTCCCTGAAAGAGGCCAGCATCCCGGAAACTCCTGGGCACGCGTCCACACACAGACACACGGCAGGCTAGGTACAAGGCTGGGGTCCCGCAACCCAGCCACACCCCCAGGAGAACTCGAGCTAGGGCTTCTCTGCCTCCCCCAACTAAGCCCCAACTCAGCAAACCACCCTCGGCACCCCCTGTCTGGAGAAGGAGAGAAGGCTTTTTTTAATTTGCCTCTGCCCCCCACCCCCTGTCAGGATATTAGACAGCTAAACGCCCGGCGCCTGTTTCCTTCAGATAACCAGTTCCTGACGAGCCCCCTAATTGTCCCCGGAATCTCAGCACCAGTGTATAGAGTAGGTCATTTAACCAACAGTACACACAACTAAATAAAAATCCATTTTCCAAGAGAAAATTCTATTCTTATCAGAGTTTTGCAAGAGGGTTGCAAGCGGCCCATGTTAATTGAAGCTTTGATGTTTGTAGGAGGAGGCCTCTAATCAACGCCACAAAGGAGGCTGATTCACTGCAGCGGGCCTCAGCGGAGGACCAGACTCTGGGGAGCCAGTGATGGGAAGCAGGGGAGAGGACAGAGGGCTCAGGCCAGCCGCCGGACGCCATGGGGCCCAGCACCGGCCCAGGCCTGGAGCTGGCAGGGAGGCAGGCAGCTGGGCTGGGCAGGCCACTGACGCTGGAGGTGAGCACAGCCCAAGGTCAGACAAGCCGGGGCCAGGAGCCGCCTTGTGATTCTCTCAGTGCCTGGTCTTGGGCAAATTACTTGACATTTCTGAGCCTCAGCTTCTCCTCTGGACGACGAGAACCCTCTTGACCTACCCTGAAAGCCCATCTGATGGTGACTGAATAAAAACAAAATCCAGGAAAGCAAGTTCCGTGTTTGGAGGACATTCTGTGGGCCAGGCTACCTGTCACTTTACAACCTATATGGAGTACACCGCCCGCCGGGCTGACTGCTGACAGCCCTATATTTATTCCTCATCTCCTTTCATCCATCTTCGAGGTGGGGAATCTTACCCCATTTCTCAGGCGAGGAAACGGGGGCTCAGAGCAGCTAAGTATCTTGCCCAAAACCTCACGGTAGAAAGTGGCATCATTGGGATTCAAACTTCGAAGCTAGAATCCAGGCAGCTCTCTCTCATCTGAGCTGCTTCTCCCAAAATGAGGCGGGAGGGCCCATCCAGCCCTTCCTCCCTATCTTCCCGCCTGCCCTCCCCTCACCCCAGTAATGATTAACATCCAGATGCACACATGCTTCATTTCCCTTGCTCCTCACACCGGCCTCCAAAGCAGGTAGGAGGTAGGAACCTGGGAAAAAGAAGACGGGCCTTGGAGGAATGTCTGCGGGTTAATGAGGTCATACCCATAAAGAGTCAGCTCTGCCTGGACCATGACAGGCTCTCAAGGACCCGCAGCTCCAGCGCCAGAATGATTTGACGGGGAGGATTTTATACCTAGCACACAGGTGCCTTCCGCACAAGACCTACTTGAAAAGGTGTAGTTAGCAGCCCTAGAGAAACCATCCCCACTTTCCAAGTGCAGGAACTGAGCTCAGTGTGAGTCTCCAGGTCACACAGCCAGTGACGGGAGGTGTCGGGCTGTCTTTATGACGGGCTTTGGCCCCAAACCCATGACCGGTCCACTGTGCTCCTGGCACCCAGTGCTTTGTAAGGGCCACAGTTGATCAGGGCTGACATGGGAGGGAGGGAGAAGAAACCCAAACATGGGGCTGCCTGGGTGCTACGGACTCAATTGTGTCCCACCCTCCCCAAATTCATCTGTGGGAAGCCCTACACACCCCACCCCCGATGGGACTTTCAGGAGGTGACTAGGTTCAGAGGAAGTCATGATGAAGGGACCTCCATGATGGGGTTAGTGCCATATAAGAAGAGACACCGAATCCACCGGGACACCCCCTGGGGCCTTGGAGGGGAGGCTGGAGACCAGCCATTGGACAGCTACAGACCTACAGAGATGGAGTCGCAGGGAAGAGACAGGGTGGGAGAGGAGGGACAGGTGGTCTGAGCGGGGGCGGGGGGCACTACGCATGGGGAGTATCTTCAGGGAAGAAAGAACGAGAAGAGCGGTTGAATTTGCCGGGCCAGATCAAGCTAGCAAGAACTCGTGTTCATTTCTTCAGCACTATTGGCCGCCCACTCCGCGCCAGGTGCTGGGGCTCAGAGATGAAGGCGCTTTGACGAGAGGCACCCACACCAGGGGAGCTGCATTTAAGTAAGGCGGTGGGAGCTTCAACAGAGGTCTGCCTGAGCCCTCAAGAAGAGGAGGCAGCTTCTCCGGTGCCACTTCAGGGATGCTTAGAGTCAGTAGTGTGCTGGGCGGGGAATTGAGAGATGAGTGGTTTCCCGGGAGCTCTGCGCCTGCGTTTGACTTCGGTTCATAACTTTACCTGCTGGGAAAAACCAACAAGGAGGACGCCAGAGCTCCGGTGACTTGCTCAAAATCACAGGACTTGCTGGGGCTGAAATGGGACCTGAACCCAGGTCTGTAGATCCTGAGTCCAGGGCTTTCCCCCTACACCAAGGCGCTTAGGTAGGGGGTGCAAAATACGAAGTGGCTAGCTAAATAAAATCTGCAGTTAACACCAGGTGCCTGGAAATGGGTGCCAGGCTGCGCCTACAGGGCTGGCCTTCCCACAGTGCCCTGGGGCCCCAAATCTCCAGCAGGCAGTACCTGTGCCCAGGAGCATCTACAGGGTGTCAGGGACACTCGGCCCCAAAAGGAAAGAAAGAGGGTGCGGGCAGAGCATGTCAGGGTGAGCTGAGTGATTCCTACAAGGGTAGTAACTTCTAGCTTCTGCCTTCCCGGGAGCTGGTGGGGTCTGCTGAAAGATGATGGGGAGATTCAAGGGACCACCTGCACAGAGTCAAGGCCAAGGTGGGTGGGACGCATCAGGACCTACGAGCCTCCTCCATTGCCTAACCAGCACAGCTGACTCCAGCTGCCTTGGGAGCAGTGGGGCTTCTTGCATGCCGAGAGTGAAACACTGGTGAGCGTTTAGACAAACCCTTATAGAAGCAGGAGTAGGCTCCTAACCTGAGTCTTCTGATTATGAAATCAACTCCTGGGGAAGGCTGGGTGACCAGTCTCCTAACTGGTCCCTGTCCTTCCCCCTCTATTCCCTCCATTCTGTTCTCCGCTCTGAAGCCAGAGTGATCACTCAAAGCTACGTTCTAACCATGTCCCTCCCTTGTTCGAAACCCATCAACGTTTCCTCGCTGTCCTGGGGATAAAATCTACAGGCTTCGCGGACAGATAAGTCCGTTCCTCATCTCCTCCTGCAGGCCTTTCCAGGTACCTCCAGTCTTGCATATCCTAAGCTCCTCCCAGACGGTTGGCATGCACCAAGCCCCATCCTGTGCCTGCTGTCCCCTTACCATGAAGCATGCCGCCTCCACCACGCACCCATCGCAGGTGTGGTAGACTGCACCGATGGCCACCATGCTGACGGGGTGGAGGACATTATCCCACTAAAGAGGCAGAATACCTTTCCCTGCCTCTTGGCCTTGGGTTTGGACATAGCAGTTGCTTTGGCCCATGGAACTTCAGTGGGAAGGTCATGACTAAAGATCTGAAAAGTGCCTCGGGGCTCAGGCTTGCTGTCTCGTGCTTTTCCTGTCACTGTGAGAGACCATGCGTGCTGGCCCGGGGACGAGGAGAGAAGATTCACGGGGCAGAGCTGCCTAGCCAGGCCCAGCCTCCACCAGCTGACCCCCAGGCACCAAGAGGAAAAAGCCCAGATCAGGAGAGCCACCCAAGCAAGCCCAGCCATGACCAGCCAGCCCTGAGTCAACGCACAGAAACAGGAACTAAGTTAAGTAGTGATATAACCTTGGCAATATTATGGTATGTTACGGTGATAGCTAATGGATATCCATTTTAGCCTGAATCATTTCTAGCTCTTCACCGGCCCTCAGCTGAGGTCGGGCCATTTCTTCTCAGGAGTCGGACCTGAGTCCCGTCACCACGTCCACAGTTCTGGGTGAGGTGCCCCTAAGCACCCCGCATTCTGGCAGTACACAGCACACCCTGGATCCTAACTTCTCTTTCATTCTCCTGTCTCCTGCACCGGGCTCTGAGTTTCTTCTGGTCAGAGAGGGTGTGTTATTCACAACTTGTGACAGAGAGGGATTGAATGACTACTTATTAGAAGACAAAACGTGAAGCTGACCTTTTCCAAGGGGTGGAAACAAGGAGGACCCCTCACTTCGCCACCCAAGCCCACGGTCACCATGGAAAATGCCCCGAGTGGGAAGAAGACTTGTGTGAATTCTCTGCACCACCTGACAGCCACTTGCACACACGTGTGTGAATACTCCAGCCCCACACGTTCCCACCGGCCTGCTTGCTTGGTGACGAAACGCTTTTTGAACCACTTTGCTCCATCTTTCTGCAATATCCTCCAGCAAATCAGGCATCCCCTTCTTGGGATGTTTTCAATCTGTTTTATGTTGATTTTAATTAAAGAATCCGAAACTGAACAAACAGTTCCTAGCAGGTGGCCATACAAGTGTGAAATAAGCAAACTGTTTTATCTGCCACAAACTCTGCTAGTAAATTTCTTCAAATTAATCCCAGCCTCCGAGAGTCTGCTGATTCCAAGGAGAAAGCTAAGCAATCCCAGCCTCCAAATATTTGCTTTTTTTTACAGCTCCTGGAGCCAATGACTGGTGGTGTCCACCTTCGCTCCGCCCTAATTTACTTTGTCCCCCGGGGCCCATCGCTGGCACACTTTTGGCCTGACCCATACGCCCAGGACAAGGCTCATGTGCCCACACCACCCGAGCTGCATGGCCAGGACTCCAACAACGTGGTCAGAAGCTCCGAGGAGAGCCCCCAGCCCTTTCTCTTCCGAGGACCACCACCAACCAGCCATCCCTCTGCCCATGCTCCGCCCTGAACTTGGTCCAGCTCGCCAACACTCACCCATTCCCAGGGAAGGACAGACTTGGGGGCACAGGAGAAGCCTTGCTTTCCTCCCCACGGTACAGTCCAGAAACCAAAGGAGCCCTGGGAAGAGGATGCCACCCAGTCCCAGCACGGCTGTGAATAAACGGGGGGCTCCTCCCCCCACCACTGACAGAAGTGTACCTTAACAGGCTTTCTGGAGACCAGTTTGTCTACGCCTAACCAAAGCTTTAGACTTTTTCTTACTTTTGGATCCAAAAATTCCACATGTAGGACTTTATCCAAAAAAAACAGTCATCAGCGCATAGTAGTAAACGTTTACCTCCGAGCCGTTTATGACAGCAAACACTGGGAACGACTCAGTGCTCAACAGCGAGGGACTGGTTAGCTAAGCCGTACAAAATACTGCAGAGTGATTCTCAATACATAGAAAATAATCTGGCAACTTTAGTGGAAAATGCAAGTTAAAAGGCCATGGGCCCAGCATGAATTCGTTCCTTTTAGCATTTTATGGATGTACATGATATATCCCATGCGTAGTATATATATATATTGTATATATATTATTCAAGGTGTGTAATATACGCGGGTGTGCGCACAGAAGAAGAAAAGGCTGGAAGGCTATAAACTAAAAACAATAGCTGTCGAAGTATTGATAATATAAGTGCTAGCTCTCTATTGTTTCATTTTTTTCTAACCGGCATTTTGTCAGCTTTCTAGTTTTGAGAACCCTGGCTGGGGAGCCTGAACAGGCTTGTGACCAGCACGGAGACACTAACCTGAATTTAGTATTATGCCCCCTCAGGGCCTAACTTCAAGCCAGCTCTGGAGTCATTAACAGCAGACGGTGCCCAATCTGCATACAAAGGGGAAGAGAAACCAGGCGGCCCCCCACCCCCGCCCCGCCCCAGGCCGCCTCACAGGTCGGGGTGTGTCTGCCCTGCACCTGGGAAGGGCAGGCAGAGACTACACAGAACCACAGGACCCTGTTACCTGCTCCCCCTGGTCCCACGAGCCTCAGAGCCGGCCCCTCCACACTGAAGAGGCAGCTGCTAGATGCGGGCCGCTATCCTATCATACACGTACCGCCAGGGCCCAGCGCGAGAGGAATAACGCATTTCGGCCCCACTGGACCTGCAGGGCCATCCCGAGAGGACAGTGATATTCCTGGCCCTTCCCAGGAAGGATGCAACGGGAGCTCAAGTACAAAGTCCAGGGCCAGTTGGTTACCTGCCAGGAACCACCCCCTCTCCAGGTTGGCTGGTGCCCCCCGCCCCCCCCCAGGGCCAGTCCCCCAGCGCCTGCCCGGATCCTCCCCACCTCCTCCAGGGCCAGCACCGCTCTCAAGCACAGCTGGCAGCAAGGGGGAAAACAAAACCTCCGCACGTGTTAAGGTGACACTAGCTCCGTACAGATAAGCACCTAAATCTCATTGACTGAACACAATGAAAGTTTATCTCTTGCTCACAGTACAGCCCAGTGGGGAGTGGGCTCCGCACAGTCATTCATAAACAAAGCCTCCTTGCCCCTGCGGCTCCACCCCCTAGGACCCTCACGTCATCTCTCCATTCTACCATAAAGGGAGGAAGGGGGCAAGGACTGCACAGGAGAGGTTCTAAAGGGCCACGGCTGAAGTGCTCGTCACTTCTGCTCATAAGTCATTAGCCGGGGAAGGAAAGGAGCCACATCTAACTGCAGGGGATGCCGGGTGGTCCATCGCGTGTGGCCCGGGAGGAACAGCTGGGGACGGGTGAGCAACAGCTCACCAGTCTCTGTCCCCACTTTCTGAGTGACTTTCTTGGGGGCATCCCAGCAGCACAGCCTCACACCCCAGTGCTGCAGGGGGTTTCACAAGAAGCGGCTCTTTCTCACCATCCTCTATCCGCCACCTCCCCGGGACCAGATACACATCCTGCTGGGAGACAGTAGCCAAGGGAACACAGGGGGTTCTCAAAACCTTGTTGAGGATCAAACAAAACGTAGCCCTCAGGCCTCATAATCCAAATACTTAGAAATCCTAGAGATCTCAAAGACCACAAATTTGCCAGAAACAGTGACCTTGTTGCCATCTTTCTCACTTAGTCCTTCTTTGCCTTGGGCTCCAGTGGCTCCTTCTAGAACTCTCTTGGCTGCATGACCTGCGCTCCCCAAGTCGTCTTTCTGCTTCTCCGACTTCACCTCTGCCTGCTTCCAGGCCACCTTTCCTTACTTCTCCAGTGATAGTGTTCCCAGGCAGCAACTTCCACACCCTCTTCCTTCCTTCTCCTCTTCCCTGGCTCCATCCCTGCACCCCAACTCAGGCACTGCCTCTCACCGGACCCATGTTCCTGGCCAGACCTCTCTCCTAAAATCTGGACCTGCATTTCTCACTGCCTGCTGGCACGTGTGCTCACGTGCCCTGACTCGTTATGTCCAAAGCTGGGCTCACTGTCAGTCTTCCTGAAGCCTTCCTGGTTGATGCGCCCACCGTCTACCCTGGCACCGAGGGAAAATCCTGCGAGTCTGCCTAGCTTCCAGCTGTCCGGCCCCACAGCCAGGCGGCAACGGCCCTGCCATGTCTAGCTCCTGATGCTTCTGGGCACTGTTTTCTTCAGAACCTCCAGCTCCACCCTCTAGACCACCCAAGAGACTCCTGCCTGGTCTCCCTCCTGCCAGTCTTCCTCTCCAATCCATCCTCCTCAAAGAAGCCAAAGGGGGTCTCTCTAAAAATAAGTTTCACCACGCCGCGCCTTCCCAACATGCGAGCTGTGGGGCCCTGGGGGCAAGACCAGACTCCTTAGTCCTGCAGGAAATGCCTGCCACCATCTGGAACCCCTCTGCCCTCTCCACTCCCACCCCCGTCCTCTGCTCCTCCCGGCCCTCTAGGGGCAGCCTCTACCACCGCCTCCCCTGCCCACCACACCCAATGCCTTCTGAGGCCCAAGGCCCAAACCTGCGTTCACACACCTTTGAATGTCTGTGTGTGAATGTCTCCTTTCCGCCTGGAAAATTCCCTATGCCTTCCCTGAGCAGGATGCCCCCCCCCCAACACCCTAATAAAACCAGCACAAATGTTCCTACGCCTGGGCTCCCCCAGTCATTTTTCTACCTTGCAGCCACTCTCGCCACGCTGTTATGCTCCTTTGTTTCTGGTCTAGCTCCCCCACTGGGCAGGGGGCTCCTGAGGGCCAAGCACAGGGACTGGCATTTAGAAGGGTAAGTGAGGTTTCTGGAAGGAATTGAGTCCCACTCTATCTCCTCCTCAGGCCCGGGTGTGACTGGGAGACACACATGTACAGGAAGGCACTAGAAGGCTAGCTGTCCTCCCAGACCCACTTCCGCAGTGGGGCCTAGAGGAACCTGGCCAACACCCGTCTCTGCTCCACTGCCGAAGCCGCCTCGGCCATAACCTTGAAGGCACAAAGCCAGCAAGGACCCTCTCCAGCAGCAGGTCCTGCATGCTGATGAGGCAGCCGAGGGGGCAGCAGGGGCAGGTGGCCTACACTCCCTTCCTCCTCCCAGGAGGCGACAGCAAGAAGCGGATGGCAACAAACAAAAGAAATCCTTCCCCTTCATCTCAGGACCCGTGCCCTCTCTCAGAACCGCTTATCAGCATCTTGCAATGATCGCCGCACCACCAGCTTGCAGGAATATCACTCCTGTGTGTGGCAGGCCCACCGCGGGGTTGCCAGGCTGCCTTCCCAACCCAGGGCATCCAAGGCCTGCCCCTTTCCTAAACTGGGTCTCAAGGGTCCACCAGGGTGAATCCACAAGAGCCGCCCAGAGCATCACCCTCCACTCCCACACTCTGGGTCCCAGGTATGGGCACCCCCCGACGCGTGTATAGGCAACAAGAAGATATGCACCCCCATGGAGCAAACACCATCACCCACAGCCCACTTCCCTCCTCTCCCCCTCCATCCAATCAAGAAGCACAGACTGGGCGCTCACCGCCCTCCTGGTGCAGAGCTGGGTCCCCCGGAAACAGAGTGCAGCCCTAGGGCAGGCCAGCAAGGATGACAGGGGAGGAAACGGGGGGAGAGGGGCAGAAGGCCAGTCTGGGTACCGTGGGGTCATTTCCTGAGAAGTGTGAGGAGGTCATTAAGGGGAGAGGAGGTTGGGGGGTGCTCTGGGAACTAGAAGAGAGCAGGGACACCCCATCACCGGGAGCTTCCTGCTTCTCAAAGGCAGGGCTAAGTGAGACGCCCTCCAGCCTGGAGTGCCCACCCTTTGAGCCCAAGCGAGTGGCCTAAGCTCTGTATATTTACCATTTCCGCTGTGGCTTCGCCACCATCATTTCAGACACAGCCACCGAACTAGTCTTCCAGAATCTCTCTTGTCGCTATCTGTGCAGTGGCTTCCTATCATGGTCTGGACAAATTCAGAAGCCTTTAGCACGATCTACAAGTTCCTATGCGATCTGGCCGTGGCCCACCTCTTAGCCCTCCTGACCCGACAACAGAGATTCATTTTCACTCGTGTGTCTCCTCACGCGAAGGCAAGCTCACTGCAGGCCAGGACTGCGCGGCTGCACGGCTGCATCCACAATGTGAGAGCAACAGCAGCCACGTGGGAGACGCAGGATGCACCTTTCCTGACCGGGGACCTACATGTTCGAAGTCCAGGCTTGGCTCACACTCGGCTCAGGGGTTCTCAATCAGAGACCTGTGGATCACTAGGATGATACACGAAAGGGTTTCCGGAAGTCCTTGAACTCCTGGAAATTCAATATGAAACAAGTTCATATACGTATGAATCCAATTCTCCTTGGATTCTTACCCTCTGATCTATCCGATGACAGATGGCAGGTATCTGCCATTGGATAGATCAGAGGGTAAGAATCCAAGGAGCTCAAAGGATGGGGACACCCAGGAATACTCTGTGGCCCCAGCCCCCAGATGTGAGGCTCAAGGGCATCTGTGAGGCTTGTGCATGAAGCACTCAAGAGCATGCATACACAGGTTCAAGACTTGAGTTCAAAGTCCTTCCCAGGCAGGGGAGCAGAGCAGATCCCTGGGGATGAGTGGACAACAGTCCTTCAGGGCGGATTCTCATCCTTCCTGGCCTGAGGACAGGGAAGAGGGAGAGACTAGGGTGGCTGAAGCAGTGGGGAGGTCCCAGAAAATGGAATGGAGGCCAGATGGCCTATTTTGAGGCCTGACCTGTGCACTTTCCAAGGCCAATAGCACCAGGGAAGGACCTCGCCAGCCTCACACGGGACTGCGGCACAGGGAAGAGCAGAAACTTTGAGGACCCACAGACTTGGACCCATTGCCTGGCTCTGCCATTCGTTGCCTGTGTTACCCAAGGCAAGGGACTTGATCTCCAAGTCCCAGTTTTCTCATCCATAACAGGGAGACAAAATAGATCCCTCTTTACAGGGTGGTTTTGAAAATTAAATGCAATTATATTTATAAACACTTTGCCAGTGTCTGGCGTGAGTTAGAATCAAAATAAATACAGAGAAACTTCAGTCCAGGGGTGTTAGATGTGAAGGCCCCCGGTCTCTGTTCACACTCTCTCCCATGCACCATCAGGACCACTTTGTCATCTGTGCACCTCACAACCACAGTTACACCCAAGTAGTCTAGAGGAATCTACACAGAAGGTCTGGCAGGGGTGGGGGAGTGTGAAAGCTTGCTACACCAGGGACCCCTGAGGTGTGGTAGGTGCCTACGTTGGGTTCCTGCTTTCTCTCTGAACTTACTTTGAACCCTCAAGAGGGACACCCCAACCCCAGCTCGAGGATCAGAGTTGGGGGGGGAACTAAGAAGAGGTTTGAGAACTTTCATTTGTTAAGTATATATTATGCATTGAATTCAAGGGAGATAGGATTACCTCCATTTCTTAGGTAAAGAAACTGAGGATCAGAATGATTAGAAAGAGACTAGAACATTGTAGTAGGCAGTATAATGTCCCCCATACCCAAGATGCCCACATGCTAATCTCAGAATCTGCCCATATGTTACCTTACATGGCAAAAGTAACTTTACACATTCGATTAAGTTAAGGACCTTGAGATGGGGAGGTCATTCTGGATTATTTAGATGCACCCAATGTAACCACGAGAATCTTTAAAAGTAGAACGAGGTCAGAATGATGCAATATGAGAAAGATTCAACTTTCCTTTGCTGCCTTTGAAAGTGGAAGAAGGGGCCACAGGGTGGCCTCTAGAAGCTTGAAAATGCAAGGCAACAGCTCTTATCCAGATCCTACAGAAAGGAATGCAGCAGCCCGGGGGACCATTTGATTTTATTTAGCACAATGAGACTTGTGTCAGATTTCTGACCTACAGAACTGGAAGATAATAAATTTGTGTGATGTGAGCTGCTAAAGTGGCTGTAATTTGTTACAGCAACCACTGAAAACTTATACAGTCACAGTTCATGTCATGAGTCAAACCCAAGTTGGTTTGCGTGTATGCTGAAAATTGACTTGACATGAATCGTTGATGGGCTATGTGGTGTGAGAAGAAGAGAAGATTTGAGGATGACTTCAGGGTTTTTCTTGGGAGCTGCTATTTGCTGAAGTGGGAAGACTGTGGATGAGCAGGTTTGAGGGAGAAAATTAGAAAAATTAGAAAATTAGAAGTGGTCAAGCCCCGCATGGGCTCCCTGCTCAGCAAGGAGTCTGCTTGTCCCTCTCCCTCTGTTCCTCCACCGGCTCTCCCTCTCTTTCTCAAATAAATAAAATCTTTAAGGAAAAAAGTTAATTTGAAATGGATCATAGACCTAAATAGAGAACTAAATCTGTAAAGTTCTAGAAGAAAACAGAGGAAAAAATCATTACTACCTTGGGTGAAGCAAATAGTTCTTAAGACACGAAATCTATACGGTAGAGCTCCAGGCCAACTTTAAGATTTGACCAACACATGTTTTAGGCAAATTAAAGTCAGGGTATCTTTATACACCTGAGTACAACGACGTTCAGTCCCCCCACACTCTTCTTCCTCAATCCAAATCCTTACCATAACCAACTCTTCCTTGTTGTCCTGTCTCAGCTCACTGCCACTTTCTTGTTCCAGGAAGAATTTCCTGACACCTTAAACTGAATCAAGTGCTTCTCCTTTGACTCTCACCACCACCTGTACTTAGCACGTAGCCTTCTCTATCGTGATGGCCTGTAACACCCTCTAGATTGGAAGCCCCATGAGAAAGTGGGATGATGTCTGAACTGCACATTCTTATTCCCAGTGCCTGGCAGATGGTGGATGGTCAGTATACTTTACTGGATAAGCAAATGTGATCACATCCATTTTTTTCAATTTTTTTGTTGCGCTTGATCTTAGCCAAAAAGCCAAGAAGCGATTCCATTTTTGTTGTTGTTGTTGTAGTAAAATACACCTAATACAAAATTTAACCATCTTAAGCATTTTTAAGTGTACAGTTCAGTGGTACTTAATACATTCATAAGGTTGTGCAACCATCAGCACCGTCCATCTCCGTAACTCTTTCTATCTTGTAAAACAGAAACTAACACCCATTAAGCCCACACACTTCATTTTCTCCAGTCCCTGGCAACTACCATTCTACTGTATGATTTTGACAACTCTAAGTAATTTCATAAAAGTGAAATATGCAGCATATTTATCTTTTTGTGACTGGCTTGTTTTACTTAGCATAGTGTCTCCAACGTACATCTATGTTGTAGCACATCACAGAATTTCCTTCCTTTTTAAAGCTGAATGATAGTCGATGTGTGTATATATCACATTTTGGTAATCCATTCATCTGTTGATGGACATACGTGTTGCTTCCATGTTTTAGCTATTGTAAACAATGCTGCTATGAACACGAGTATACAAAACATCTCTTCCAAAGACTATAATTTCAGGGGTCATTTCTATAGTTTGTTACTAGACAAGTTTCTCTGAATGTGTAGAGTACCCAAAATCATGAGGAGGAGGCAGGAAAAAAAAATCTCTTCCAGACCCTGCTTTTAATTCTTTTGGGTGTATATCCAGAGGTGGAATTGCTGGATCCTAGGGTAATCTCATTTTTATTTTTTGAGAAACTGCTATACTCTTCCACAGTCAATGGCTATACAGTTTCACATTCCCACCAACAGTGCCCAAGAGTCCCAATTTCTCTGCATCCTTGTCAATATATTGTTTTCTTTTTCTTTTTGTTTTTCTTTTTTCTTTTTTATAGTAGTCATCTTAGTTGTGTGAGGTGGTGTCTCATTGTAGTTTTGATTTGAATTTCCCTTGAAATTAGTGCAACTGAGCATCTTTGCATGGGCTTATTGGTTATTTATATATCTTCCCTGGAGAAATGTCTATTCAAGTCCTTTGCCTAATTTTGAGTCAGGTTCTTTGTTGTTGAGTTTTAGGAATTTTCTAGATAACCTAGATATATGATTTGCAAAGTTTTTCTCCCATTCTGCGGGCTGCCTTTTTACTCTGTTGATGGTGTCTTTTGGTGCACACATTTTTAATTTTCATGAATTCCAATTGTCTATTTTCTCTTTCTTTCTTTTGTCACTTGTCCCTTTGGTGTCACATTCAAGACATTATTGCCAAATCCAGAGTCATGAAGCGTTTGCCCTATGTTTCCTTCTATCAGTTTTATTGTTTTAGGTCTTACACTTAGGTCTGATACATTTTGAGTTAGTCTTGGTAGGCTTTGTGCTTCTAGGACTTTTTCCATTTCATCTAGGCTATCCAGTATTGGTGTGCAACTGTTGACAGTACTCTCTGGTAATTGCCACTTTCATTTTTAATTTTAAGAATTTGAGTCTTCTCTCCTTTTTCTCAGTGCACTTAGCTAAAAGTTTGTCAATTTTGTTGACTTTTTCAAAGAATCAACTTTGACTTCATTGATTTTTTACTATTGTTTTTCTCTTCTCTATTTTGTTTATTTCACTCTAATCTTCATTATTTCCTTCCTTTTGCACTTTGGATTTAGTTTGCTCTTCTTTTTCTAGCTCCTTAATTTGTAAAGTTAGGTTGTATCTTTTCTTTAACGTAAGCCTTTATAGCTATAAATTTTTCTCTTAGCATTCTTTTTGTTGTGTCCCATAAGTTTGGGTGCATTGCTTTTTTATGCATTCATCTCTAAGTATTTTCTAATTTCCCTTGTGATTTCTTCTTTAATTCACTGGATGTTTAAAACTTTATTTAATTCTCACAATTTCATAAAATTTCCAGTTTTTCATCTGTTACTGATTCTAACTTCATCTCATTGTGGTCAGAAAAGATACTTTGTATAATATCTGTCTCTTAAAATCTTTTGAGACTTAATTTGTGGTCTAACGTATCACATATCCTGGAAAATGTTCCATATGCACTTGAGAAGAATGTGTATGTTGTCATTGGGTAGAATACACTGTATTTGTCTGTTAAAGATAGGGGTTCGTTTTGTTAAACCCTCTGTTTCCTTACTTACTTTCTGATTATTCTATCTGTTATTGTGAGTAGGGTATTGAAGCCTCCAGTTATTCTTGTGTTAACTGTCTATTTCTCACTTCACTTCTGTCAGTTTTCTTCACACACGTTGATGGTCTGTCATTAGGTGAGTAAATGTTTATAATTGTTATGCTTTCTTATTGTACTAAAATTTTTATTAATATATAAAGTCCTTGTCTCTTGTACCCTCTTTTGATTTAAAGTTCATTTTGTCTGAAAATAGTATAGCCACTCCTGCTTCCTTCTGGTTACTGTTTGCATAGAATATCATTTTCCATCCTTTCAGTTTCAAGCTATCTGTGTCTTTGGATGTAAAATGAGTCTCTTATGGACAGACAGCATATAATTGGATCATGTGTTTTTATCCATTCTGCAAAAGACTCTGTCTTTAGGTTGGTGAGCTTAATCAACTCATAGTTAAAGTAATTACTGATATGGAGGGACTTTTCTTCTGTCACTTCATTATTTGTTTTCTATATGCTTTATAGCTGCTGTGTGTGTGTGTGTGTGTGTGTGTGTGTGTGTTCCTTCATTTCCTGTACTACTGTCTTCTTTTGTGTTTAGTTGATTTTTTTTGTAATGAAAAGTTTAAGTTCCTTTCTTATTTCCTTTTGTGTATATTCTATAGCTCTTTTCTTTCTTTGTGGCTATCCTAGGGATTACATATAACATCCTAAAGTTATAACACTCTAATTTGAATTTATACACGCATAACTTCAATGACAACAAAAACTCTGCTCCTTTGCAGCTCTTTCTCCACCTTTTTCAGTTGCTGGTGTTCTCAATTGCATCTTTATATATCGTGTGTCCCAAAACACAAACTCATGATTTTTTAAAATTCATTAGTCTCTTAAATCAGGTAGAAAACAAAAAGTGCAGTTATAAGCCATTGTTACAATAATACTAGCTTTTATAATTGTCAATGTATGTACATCTAGTGAGATTTTTATTTCTCTATGTAGCTTTGAGTTACTGTCTACTATCCTTTCATTTCACCTTGCAAGACTCCCTTGAGCATTTCTTGAGGGTCTCCCTTGAGACCTAGTGCAGGTCTAGTGGTCATGAACTCCCTCAATTTTTGTTCATTTGTAATGTCTTAATTTCTCCCTTAATTTTGAAGGACAGTTTTATCAGATACAGGATTCTTGGTTAACAGGTGTTTTTCCTTTAGCATTTTGAATATATCAGCCCATTGCCTCTGGCCTCCAAAATTTCTGATGAGAAATCTGCTGCTAATCTTATTAAAGATCCCTTGTATGTAGCAATTTGCTTCTTTCTTGTTGCTTTTAAGATTCTTTGTCTTTTGAAAGTTTGCTTATAATGTATCTCCATGTGGGTCTCCCTGAGTTCATCTTACTTGAAATTCATTGATCTTGGACATATATATATTCATGCCTTTCATCAAATTTGGGAAGTTTTCATTCATCATTTCTTTAAATATTTTCTGTGCCCCTTTCTCTCTCTCCTCTCCTGGGATTCCCACAATACATATGGTGGTGGTTTGCTTGTTGATGTCCCAGATCCCTTAGAGTGTTCACTCTTCTTCAATCTTTTCTCTTTCTGTTCCTCAGACTCAATAATATCTATTGTCCTAATTTCACTGATTCTCTCTTCTGCCTGTTCAAATCTGCCTTTCATTCCCTCTGGTGAATTTTTCATTTTAATTACGGTAATTTTCAGCCCCATAATTTTACTTTGTTTCCTTTTAGGTTTTTTATCTCTTTATTGATATTTCCATTTTGTTTATACATCATTTTCTTCACTTGCTCCACATTTACTTTAGTTCTTTGAATATCTTTAAGACAATTACTTGAAAGTATTTGTTTAGTATATCTGCCATCAAGTCTTTTTTAGGGACAGTTTTTGTTAATTTATTTTCCTTTAAGTGGGCCATACTTTCCTATTTCTTTGTATGCCTTGTGATTTCTTGTTGTTATTGAATACTGAACATTTGAAACAAATAATGTAGCCAATCTGGAAATCAGATTCTTGTCCTTCCCCAGGTTTGCTAGCTTTTGTTATTGCTTTGTTTGTTTGTTTGTTTGTTTGTTTGTTTAATTGTTGTAGTCTGTCTCTGTGCTGAAGATCAGCCTCAGATGTAAACTTAATGTATTCTTGAGTCTCTTTTGTGAGTTTCCCTGGTGTTGTATGGTCATTTTCTAATTTTCCCTGTATATGAAGTTGTCCTTGAATGTCATAATTTTTAATGTCTGTCTCCCAAAAAGGGAAAAAGAAAAAAATGAAGGATGGAAGGGAAGTGTCCTGGCTTTTTAAATGCCCGAGAATTCACTTTAGCCATAGTGAGCGGGGCTTGTAACAAGTGAAGGTGTAACAACCATAATTGCTGCCTCTTTGTCTGCACCTCTATGATCAGAAGCAGCAATTAGCAATCAGAACAGAGATCCCTAATACTTGGGTCCCTAATACTTGGACTACAGGGTCCTTTGAGCCCACCCCAGCTCAAACAAGCTGTGTGCAAGCTACTCCAGGAACACAGACACACCTGCCTCTCTCAGGGCTGAAGAGTAGGGGGCAGAACAGGGAGCCAATACCGGAGCTGAAATGGACCACAATTAACCACAATTTACTTCCCAAGTCTTCTCCTGGAAGTTTCGAGCCTTCAATAGACTTTAGAATTCCAAAGTAGTTATATCACAGATTTTACCAATGCAATGTATTTCTAAGTAAGGACACAGATTCTAGATGCTTCGTACTCTGCCACCTTCCCAGAATCCTCTCCACATCTACTATTTTTTATTACCATCAGGATCACCCTATGTGGCAAGCAAGGGCAGAATTATTATTTTCTTTTGCAGATGATGAACCAAGGCCCAGAGAGGTCAAGTGATTTGCCCAAGGTGACATTGCTGGCAAAGGCTATCCTGACTCCTCAGGTGCTCTTTTTCCTTGGCACAGTGCACTGCTTCTCCACTGTAGCACCCCAAGCTGCCCTCCTTGGTGATATAAGGGTGCTGAGTTGAACACCCACCTTATATCTCTCTCTCACCTTTCAATCTCCTTGTCTCACTCACTCTAGTCTTCTACTCCTTAACCAGGATGCCTGGTAGTGTAGTGGGTGAGAACAGACACACAGGCTTGAATCAAACTCACAGGATGTGTGATCTTGGGCAAAGTACATACTGAACCTCCGGTTCTTCAACCTGTAGGTGGGGATCCCTCAGAGGGTCATTATAAGGACTCAGCACAGTCACTGGCACCTATCAGTTGGTTATCTGCTTCTTACTATTTCTCTAATACATGGTATCTTCATGTCCCTCTTCCTCACTGCCTTCCTTGTCCTCCTGCATTGGTCTGTCTAACCCCCAGACAAGCTGCAGTCCCCTCCAACAAGCTGAGCCTGGTCTGAGAGGTGCAGATGAGGCTAGGATTGTATTTTGCCCTGGATCAGGAAGAGAACTTGTTCCAGGAAAGGAATCACAATAAACCCAAAGACCCATGCATATGAATATCATCCTCACATGTCCCAGGCAAGGTCTTGGGAGAAGGGCCTGGGATATTGTGTGTGGTGTGAGGGGCTGGAGGAGAGGCTGAGGCTGGGAGTCGGGGAGGACCCTGGAAAGGCTCAGATGAAGTACACAGGGGGTTGTAGGGAGCAAAAGTCAGCCCCCAGCCATTGCCTAACAGTCACGAACCCCAGAGCTGGCACTTACAGAAGGACCCGCTGTGCTAGGCTGATACCAGAGTGGAAGGCACAGGGTTCCCACTTGTGCCTGGCTCTAGGACTTCTCTAAGTGAGTGACTTTTGGGTCCCTGGAGAGGCTGCATTAATGAGAAGGCATCAGGGCCTCAGTACCCTGGGGAGTAGGAGAAACCAAGACTATCTTAGCAGACCTAGGTTTGGGTGAATGCACAGCCACTTACTGGTCACATGACCTAGATATCATACAACTGTTCCCTCTAAGCCTCAGTTTCCTCTTTTGTAAAACATAGTAACAATATATGCCCCACTGGGTTACCGTGGAAATTAGATTTGCAAATAATAGGTAAAAAGGCACTTGGCAAACTATAGGGTGCTCTCTGATGTTGGGTATTCTTATTGGCACAGGCTGGGCAACCGAGCTCCCACAGCTACCTCTAGATGGCTAGTTCAACCCTACCTCCCTGCTCCCACTGCCGCAGAGGACCCATTATCAATGGTGACACCAGGAAGACAGACATACTCCAACACAGTCTGGCAACATAGTCCAGCAGAGCCCCTACTCAACGTGTTACCTGACACTATGTTATCCCACCTGTGGGCCTCCGTTGTGGGTTTTTTATACCAACAGGGTTGGGCCAAAGTGTTAAATTTTCAGTAGTTTTGTGAACTAGTGACTTCATGTTGGTAGCTGAAAATCAGCCAAGGTGGGAGTATTTACACCACAGAAATCAGCAAACGCTACAAATCAGGGTACCACTGTTTGGGCGGGCATTCCAGAATCTCCTCCTTCCATGGGGTTGTCCCGGAATGAGCAGCTGACCCAAACAGATCACCTGGCATGCTCAGCATCTGGCTGTTTCCCAAGGACTCACCCCTCATAAATATGGATGCACACCTGGCCAGCAGCAGGCCTGCACACACACACACACACACACACACACACACACACACACACACACACACCCCTACCCTCTGCCTGGTGAATCCCTGGTCACAGAAGGGGGAGGGAGCCAGGGAGGCAACTAGTGTACTTGTCATTTACAGGAACAAGGCCCTGGATCCTGCCTGGCCTGAATATTACATGAGGCTCAGTATTCCTGCTCTTCCCCCTCTGCCCAACCCATGTGAAGGCAAGATGGAAGATTGCCAAGCCCCCAGCATCCCACCTGCTTTGCAACTGAAAAGTACCACTATATAGACCCCTTTCCCCCTCTCTTCTGTCTTCCTGCCAAGAAACCCACACTGCAAGAGTTCTGCTCAGGGAGTGTCACCCACATAGATTGCACTGTGCCTGGTGCCCCCTGCAGCTGGGCCACACACACTTTGTCCCCTTCCCTCCTGCCACACCCACATACCCCAGGACCAGGAAGGCAGGTCAGTTCCCGGGTAAGGGGGCATAAGGTAGGGATATGTGTGGAGGGCTGCTCAGGGATGGGAGCTGAGCCTGGTCTCTGCCCCCAAAAATCTGTCTTCTTCCAGTGTTTTCGGTTTGTCGCTCTTGCTGCTATTTTGTGACTCAAGTAACCACACTCTCACTCCTGGTGATTCATTTGGCATCACCTAAAAATGCCATGTAAAATCCCAGCCCCCAGGACCTTGGAAGATGACGTTATTTGGAGATAAGGTCTTTACAAAGTAATCGAGTTAACGTGAGATCATTGGGGGGGCCTAGTTCAGTGTGCCTGGTGTCCTTATAAAAGGGGGAAATTTGAACACAGAGACAGACATGTATTGCAGGAAGATGATGTGAAGGCACAGGGAGAAGATGGCCATCTATAGGCCAAGGAGAGAAGCCTGGAACAGAGCCTTCCTTCATAGGAAGTCCTGCCAGACCTGGGTCTTGGACCTCCAGCCCCCAGAGCCACGAGGCAGTACATTTCTGTCATTTAAGCCCCTCCAGTCTATGGCACTTGGCTATGGTGGCCCTCTGAAAGAGGAGAAACAGAAAATGTTTGTGGATCCCCATGCTGGGCATAGTGCTTACTTTAAAAAGAAGGAAGAAAGGAAGGGAGGGAGGGAGGAAGGGATCTGTCTGTGGGTATCTGGATTTCACTCTTTCCAAGCATGTTCCTTCTCACTGTGGCCTCTGATCAGATGACCCCTTTTGTCTCTCATCCCATCTGACAGATGACAAAACTGAGGCCCAGAGGCAGGGGGCTTACCAAAAGCCCACACAGGGCTAACCATCAGCCAGGACTAGAACCACGTCCTCCTCGCTAACAACCAGAGGACTTTCCTACATCAAGCCTCACTTCTCTTTCTAAATCTGTAAAGAACTCCATGAGGCCGTGGGGTTGGGCTAGGGGTACCTCCCTTCACCAGAGAAGAACTTTCTGGCAGTGGCCCTCCACCCTGCAAGAGCTGTGGAATCTCCTGGGCATCTCTTCATCATCCTGATGCCTTGGCCATGCCCCAGACCATGTGAATGGGAACCTCTGGGGGTGGGGCTCAGGTACCGGTAGTTTCTTGGGCAAACTGCTGGGATTTCTGATGTGCAGCCCAGGACGCAGAAGCCTGAGCTAGAAGGTCATGGCGGGTCTGGGCCAGCAACCTGGGATGTGGTGAGGGGGATAGGACCCTAAGTGCCCCTGCACCATCCCAGAGGGGCCCAAGGGGTGCCCAGCAGGCCATCACACCTCAGGAAATGTGAGGTATAAATGAAGGTGCAAACTGGTGCTCGCTCATTCAAAGGAAGGCCTAGGAAACATCAGAGTTCAGGGGAAGTTTTTCTAGTTCTTTTACTTTATTGCATTGGCAGTGGGAGGGAAGGAGCCCTTGAAAATATTAATGGAGGGAAAAATAGTGGTTTTGCTTTAAATTTGGGCCGATGCTGCCCCATGTAAATCAAATGTTAAGTGTTGATCATAGGAAAACAAAGCAAATATCCTGGAGCACTTACACTCTCTGGGCAGGGCTAGGCAACCTTCACAGGGTCTATTCTTACAATGACCCTGGGATACAGGCCCCATTTTACAGATGGGGCAACTGAGATGTTATTTAACCCATTCAAGGTTACCCAGCAATCAGGTGATGGGACTAGGATTCCAACCGAGGAGTCTGCCACCAAAACCCATGACATTGACCAGCAGCTGTGTTGTCTTCTACACACATTTTTCACATTCATAACCCTTTTTTGTAAAAGGTACTAAAATAAGTATCATAGATACTAAAATGTTTAAACAAAATGTTTTTTTCCCATTTCTTCAAAATGGGAAAATGACTTCCCTAATTAGGGAAGAAGAGCTCAAGCACTAGGAGGCCCCAACCCAGGGAGGCAGCAGAACAGGCACCTGCATTCCCAGCACCCCGAACCCCAGCCAGCACGGACACTGGCCCACCCCCCCCCCCCCATCCCTGCCTGGGCTCTCTGCTTCAGGGACGAGGGAAACGTGAGCTGGTACTGCCCTCTAGTGGCCATAGAGTTAACCGCAGCTGACACATCCACACCCAGCCGGCCCGGTGCAGAGCCTGGAGCTCCCAGTGAAGGAGGAACAGTCCCATGATGGGCGCTCCCACTATGGCTGCGCCAGGCCTCTGAGACTTTACCCAAATACTGACACCGTGGCCCCAAAAGGGCAAACCAAGCCAGACTCCTGTTCACCCTGTTCACCCTCATCTGCCTCCCATCCCTCCCCGGCTGATGGAGCATTAGAGGTCAGGAGGAAGGCTGCCCTGGGGCAGTGACGGAGCCCTGAGTGAAGGCCCACTGCCGTCCCTCCAACCCTGCCCACTCGGGCACTCCCTTCAGAAGCCTCCTCTGAACCCCTTCCTCTGCACCCCGCAACTGTGCTCTCCCCCACCCTCACCTGCTGCAGTGAATACCAGGGGTACCTCTCCACGGACCCAGAATACTTGGCCAGAGCAACGCCGCCCTTGGCCAGGCTCCCCCCTCCTATCCCCCCTTCTTCCCGGTCCAGTGTGCCCTGAAGGGCCAGGCCGTCGGCCCCAGGGGAGAGAAGGGAAGGCTCCCAGGAAGGCAAGACTCCAGCTGGAGAAGGTGCAGACGCTGCGGAGTCTGAGGCGGGAGGCCTGGCTCTCAGATGACAGCCGCCATGGTCTCTACTGACCTTCTCTCTGCACTGAGATGGTGGAGGATCGTGCCTCAAAGAGGGGGAGACAGTCCCCTCACCTTCCCCTTTAGCTCTGAGAGGTGGGGCATGGAAATCTGAGAGCCAGCCAGTCCCTCCTGAGCCGCGTCAAGGCAGCAGGGGCCTCCCCACCTCAGAAGCAGGGTGACACCCAGGGTGTGGGGCCTCCCTGGCCGGCCAAGGGCACCTCGGAGTCACACTCAAGCCCCCCTTCTCCCCTGCCCCACCCCCACCCACCCCAAGGCCTGAGTGCATTAGCAGCCTTCGGGCTGTCAGGAGCAATTCCAAATGCCCCATTTATATTCCTAAGCAGAGGACTTGTTAATACGGAGCCTGCCTCTGGGGGAAAGGGAATGCGCTGGGTGAGAGATGACAAATCACGCCCGATGACCAGGCTGAGAGCGCTAATATTCACTTACAGCTCATTCATCAGGGCCACGGTCTCTCCAGGCCTGGCCAGCCACTGGGTCTCAGCCATCGCAGGGGCCCCGAGGGGTCAGCTCTGGAGATGCTGGGCTCCAAGGAGCTCGGGGACTTGGGGAGGTGGCAAAACCATCTGTCCTGCCAGCAGGTCGGGGGAGGGCCCAGCAGTAAAAGGGGGGTGGGGGGCCCCCCCGCCCCAGCCCCACAAAGTGGACATGGGTGAGGCCCAAACCAGAACATCCCTTGGGACAAACCAAAGGCTCAGAAAGCCACCAGGTTCATCTTGGGCGGCACCCAGCCTCTGCCTGGGGAATGGCGGCCAGTCAGGCCGCCGGGCCAGAAAGGGGCCAGGATGGCTCCTGCCCAGGAAGGGGTGGGAGCTCTCCACACACACACACACAGGCACGCACAGGCCCACATCACAGCCCAGATGCAGGGCAGGGCCCGGCTGGGCACAGCGTGCGGCGGGCTCCGGGCCCAGTCCCAGGCAGAGTGGGTGTGCAGTGTGAGTAATGGCGGGCGCGGGATGCACCCGAATCCTGATAAGGGAGAATAATAACTTGTCAAAGATATATATGATATGTGTTTGCTTTCCCGACGGAATATCTATGGGGCTAATTCATCAAGCCGGCGGGCTGGCTGGAGACCCAAGAAGGGAAGGGAAAAGGCGCACGTGACAGGCCAGGCCCCAATCAGCTGGGGTGGGGAGGGGAGGGGAGGCCTCTCGGGCTGGGCCCCTGCCAGGGCCCTGGAAAGCCCTGAAGCCGGTCCAGCCCACCGGGGTGCCCCAGATCCCTAACGCGGATCTCCGGGTGCATTTTTGGGTCTGCAATCCACAGGCAGTGTCCCACTTACTTGGGAAGCCCACTGTTCTCTCGTGTGCTCCTTCTCTCTTCCCTTTCTTTCTTTCTTCCTGCTGTGAAGACTGTGTAAAGCCTCCGATTTGAGAAATTGGAAGCCGATCAGAAAATCTCTCCCAATTTGGAGAAGGGAAGATAAACAGAATCTGCTCTCCTGGGAGAAGAAAGCCAAGAGCTGAAGCTAAGAGGGCGGGTCCTACCTGGGTCCCGGGTCCTACCCTGCATTCCTCTCTCCTCTCACCCTCCCTGTCCCACACCCTCTCACGCGGTCCCACCAGAAGGGGGGGACAGGGAAAGAAAAGAGGGCTCATTCCCCTTCACCAGGTCGTTTCAGGGATGCTGAGGCCACAAAACCCACCTGGAAACCCACGGCACTACCTCCGCGCCCCTCCCCCCGCCCCCACCAGGAAAGAATTCTTTCATCTGTCTAGGCCTCTGGATCACCAGGGGATTAGAGCTTCCTTTCTAATCCTGTCTCTTCCTTCCTCCTCTCTCTTTGTCAGAGTAATTTTAAAAATTGAATTAGTGTGTATCATCCCAGGCCTTTCCCAGGGGCCCTCTGGAGGCCCGCCTGTCCCTCCACACCTGCATTCTTAGCCAGCCTGGGTGCAGGCAAGGACCAGTCTCCAGAAGGGGACCCCAAAATTCAGAGTCGTGAAAGAATGGTCCCTTGTGATGCCCTCCCCTAGGACTGCCCACATCCAGACCCTGCCCTCATCCATCCTCTGTCCCTCGCGGGGCATCTTCCCTGGCTCACTGTCACACAGGTCTGCTTTCCACCTCTTCCCCCCAGATGTCACCTCCTTCAGCTGGTGGCTCCAGGCTGACATTCACCCTCCACCTCTGCTCATTCATCCAACAAAGGCTAAAGCCTCAACTGGATGCCAGGCTGCTGCTTGGCACTTGGGACACATCAGTGAGCAAAACAGATGACGAGCCCTCCGGAGCTGACCTGTTAAAATATTGCAATATTCCACTCCAGTTGGTGAACATTTACCAACACCCCGTTCTTCCCTCCCCTACCTCCCCGAGACCCATCAACCAGGGAGCTAACTTCTGGCGCAGCCCAGGGGCTCTCGGGACCCTGACCAGCTCCCAGCCTGGTGTCCACCCTGGTTAGCAAGACCTGGTGCCGCATTGTTAAATATTATGACTCTCACCCCCGATAGTGCATCTGTGGCCCATCCTTTGGGAATTAAATGGGAGCTTCTCTGTGCAAGACGGGATTCCTCTCTCCCTGCTTACGTCCTTTCTTCCTTCTTTCCTTCCTTCCCTCACTCCCTCCCTTCCTCCCAGCCTACCTACTTGTTTGAGCCCCAAGGGCTCCCTCCCAGTGCCAGTACCCTCTCCTGGACCTCAGCTCTGGGCACAGGTCTGAGAAGCCACCCATCAGGGCTCACAGCCCCTCACCCTCCCACCCAGGGCCATCCTGGCAGTAGCTGGCATCTTCTGGATCCTAGGGGCCAGGCTCTGAGAGTCCCTCCCTCTCCCCCTCTCCCATTGCTCCCTAATGGACAGTGACAGCCCATTCCCCTCTCCAATCCTCTGCCCTTCTCCCTGATCCCCCCGTCCTACACTGCCCTGTCCACAGAGGGCAGGCCCAGCCAGGGCTTGAGAACACTGTCCTGTCCCCCTCCCAGGGCATGTGCAAGGGGAGCAGGAAAGGGGGGCTGTGCCCCCTGCCAGTGCAGCCTGAAGCCGCAGAGCAATTAACTTGGCATTTTCAAACAAGGGCAGAGGAAGCGGGAGCCACAGGACTGAGTCAGCACATCAGAGAGGCGGGTGCCAAGCGGCTGGCTCAGCTCGTTAGCGGGACAGGGCTGAGCCAACGAGAAACAAGGTCAGGGAGGAGGGGGTAGGAGCCCCCAAATGGTGATGAGGGGGTCCAAGTCAGAAAGATGGCTGCAGGCACCCCCTCACTCCCCACCTTATGGCCAGCCTGGATACTCCCCTGGCTGCCAAGGCTGCCAGACCAGCCTGCATGTTCCCAATGCCCCACTTCCTAGCAGCCCACCAATCAGCAAACATCCTCCACATTCTGTAAGGGCCTGACCACTGGGAGGCAAGGGGGCAGATGCTCCTCACCCCCCAACCCCCCCCCCCACACACACACATACACACAGGAGTTGGCCTGCCAGGAAGACACCACCAAGGCCTAGGACCTAAGAAGAAGCAAGGAGCTAAAATGGATGGAGGAGTAGGGCTCGGGTGGCCTAGGAGACTTCATGGAGGAGGTGGTCTTTTTAGTAGCTACATTTAAAATAAGGTCTGCATACTCTGCCTTTTTCCAAAACGGGAAAGAAAAAAAAAAAAACCCACTGAACCCAGCCATCTGCTAAGTACTTTGCCAGGTGCTGGAAGCATTACCCACATCACCTAGGATCCTTACACCAGCCTGGAACATTCCTCTCAGCACAGAGGAAGCAGAGGCCAGGGGCTTACAGGACTCGCCCTTGCCGTACACAGGTACTGACACTGTACCCATTTTAGAAATGAAGAAATGGAGGATCAGAGAGACCAGAGGTCACACAGGTGGTAAATACAAGAGCCAGGACTCAGACCCTGAAGTATATGTTTCCCAAACTCATGCCCTCTGTCTCTGAAATAGCGATGGTGAACCTGACACCCCCAGGCTGGCTACCTCCTACGATCTTCACCAATTACCAAATTCAAAAACATCAGTGACATTGAATTTGCCCTTCAGTGCTGATGAACCTACTGTGTGTTCAGTGGTGGGCATCAGACCCTTCCCCTTGAGGGGTCGTGGGATGGACGCCACCTTGCCTGTGGCCCCCGACTGGAGCCCTTCTAGGGCCGGACTCCGGGCACCAGAAAGTCTGAGGAAGCCGTTCTCATTTGAAGTTCCTGGCCCCCATGTAAGGGAGCCTGCAGCTCCTGGCCTGCCTGCAGAACTCATCTGCCCAGGTCCTGTGCTCTAAGAACGATCAAGCGCAAGTAACTCCGCTACCAGGGAGGGCTTGCTGATGAGTGGGCATTCCCCAGGGAGGCGCGCTGATGCCGCCTCTTGCAACACTGAAACACCGCGGTGAGAGCCCCCAACCCCACCAAGACGAAGCAGCATTGTTTCCTAAGAAAAATGCCCAGCTGGTGAAGGTCAGAGACACACCAGTCCTTCCACCCGGAAGGAAAGGGCAAATGATCCTACATGAAAGTCCCTCTGTGATTACTGACCCACCTCTAGCCTTAGAAACAAGGACGCCTGAGCCCTATCACAGGATAAAGACTTGTCCCACCAGCGGAGAGATGGAGCCAGGATGTGGACTCAGCTTCTCTGGTCCCCAATTCAGGCCTCCTTCCCTTCCGATCATGTGCCCAACATTGGAGATGCTGGGGCAGGATGGGATGAGGCCAGGCCTCGTGGCCCCTAGCCCCCTGGGTTGCTGCCACACACACCCATTCCGGCAGCTGGCTGGCATAGGGCTTGTCTGGGTGCGTCTGGGGGCCTCAAGGTCTTCATGTGAAGGAAGGGCCCTTCTTCCCAGCCTGGCCAATGTAGAAGTGGGGCTGGAGGGGACACCCAGACTGTCTCAGAGAGACCCATGGTGTTGAGCATCAGGGTCACCAGATAGTCACCAGCATCCAGGATGGGGGGACCGGCGGCAACAGTAGCTGATATCTTCCCTGTCCCTCTCCCCTGCCCGCGCCCACAGCCAGGCCCCTTGTCTCCCTCCCCAGCCCACATCGGGCGAGTTTTCCCTTTTAGCACTGAAAGAAACCTTCCAATAACGAAACCATACCCTCCTTCAAGTCTTGTGCACTCCAGCCACGTGGGATGGTGCCCTTCCCCGGCTACCTCGCGACCTCGCCAGCGCGGAGCCATCCCTTCCTCCTTCCCTCTCTCAGCCTCCTGAAATCCATCCCACCTTTTAAAACCCAGTTCAAAACTCGCCTCCTCCACCGCCTCTGCTGGGAGCCTCTGCACCGGCTGTCCTCTGGCGTCTCCCTGACAGCGCCCCCTCCTGGGCGCTCCCAGTGTTTCATCCGTACGTGCGACTTCTCTCCCTGGCGCGGTATGGGGCACAAAGAGAGCCCAAAACTCATTCTTAACTGAAGGAGTAAGTCCAACATGCTCACTGTGCTGCAGGTGAAGAAACTGCACCCAGGAGAAGCTGAGCGGCTTCCCCACGGTCACACGGCTGGTGAGTACTGGAGGCAGCTCCAGAACCCATAAAAAGGTGAGCCCCAGCCCATCCTTGTTCTCTGACCCATACCACCCCTTCCCACCCAAATCAGGCCAAGGGCCACAAGCTCAGGATGGGTGGTTCTGTTACCCTCTTCCACATCCCTCATACGGAAGAGCACAAGAGATCTATGCAGGGCAAGGAGGAAGGGTCACCTCTCTGAGTCTCCACCACCTGGATGAAGACATGAAATGTGAGTGCCTCAGCCCTCCTCCCCCCACCGCAACCCTCCCCTAATAACCAGATGAGTTAACCACTCTCCCAACACTCGGATTAATCATCCTCTCGCTTTCTTGCTTTGCTTTATGGTCCTGCCACTTTCATGCGTCTCTGTAACAATGTATTGCCCTCTGCTTACACAGCTAGGTTTGTGCTTTGCTACTCGGTTTTTCAAAACTAAACAGGGACTGTGATCTCTTCAGTGTTTAACACTGTTATGTTCAAGTTTTCCCAATGCAGTGAACTCTGAGCAGATGCCTGTTATAAAACCAGGCCACAAAAGCATGTACAGAGTTCTCCCATCAGATAACACCGGCTCTCTCCTAAAAGCCACTTTATTTTAGGCACTGAATTAATGGTGTATGAATGACATGCACAGTAATGTGCAATTAGCATATGTCTTGATATTTTTTTTTTCGGGAAAGGATTTTGTATGTGTGTGAAAAAGTCAACTGCTCAGGCCCTTGTCTAACGGGGCTGTTTTGATCCCAGTTGTCTGACAGTGGGGACCTGCCCTCGTGTTTACAGGCAGAAAAGAAGCCACGGGAGGGTGTGAGGAGAAGCAGATTTGGAGGGTTCCCCAGCCCCCTCCTCTCTTCCCTCGGGCCAGCCCTCACCACGGTGGCTTTGGCCCACAGCTGCCCTAGCCCAGGGACCCAGTGGCAGACAAAAACAGACCTACTTTGGTTTCCATGGCAACCGCAGGCATCGGGAGGCCAACCGAGTGAGCAGCAGCCAACGAGGCAGCTGGTTTGAAGGGTGTTGATCTCTCTGCGGACCAGCAAGGCAGAACCACCAGGGACCAGAGGCAGCAACCAAGCCAGGAGGAACCACGGGAGCTGGGCACACAGTGTGTGGGGACCTGTCGGCCCAGCTGGCGTGTCTGGGGTGCACACGCGGGCACCCGCACTCACCTCGTCCCCTCCCTCACCTGCCCAGCCAGGCAGGGGCACGTGCCGAGACGTGCACAGCTCTGCTCTACTGTGAACACACAGAGACCCACGCTCACAAACTCAGAAGCGTGTTCGCATCAAATACATTCCAGTTTTCCATCTCGAGCCATTTTCACACTCAAAGATACATACTCTTGTGCATTGAGGCATAATCTTCAAGATGTACACCCAGAAGCATCCACGTTCACCCCAACACGCACCCTCTACACAAGCACCACTGTGCGCAGGCTCCACACCATCCTTGCACGCAGATACACACACAGACCCACCTATCACCCAGTGATAGGGAGAAATGCAGGTTCCTATTCACGGGGAACTCACAGGGGCACCCCGGCCTCCACACAGACATGGATCGGAACATCCGAAAGCTAAAAACTTCCCGAGATGACTCAGAAATGAGATGCGGCTCCGTTCAGGGCTGTGGCAGCACCACAAAACCCCAGAAACGACTCTCCCAGCTTGCTACCTCATAAAGAGCGCCCACCACTGAGAAAGCCTTCAGTCTTCTCTGTTTATTTACTCTGAGCAGTTCTTTTTTGTGCCCTCCATAAATGCCCAAAGGACAGAAATCTAACAACTCTGTGTCGTTCGGACTTGAAATAAAAATTTTGATGATAGACTCGCAGAGAGGAACACTACTTTATTTGTATGCATACCACTCCATGAGGAGGCTGGCCAGTCCCTGGGCATGTGTGGGTACCTTCGTGGCCCGGCTGCCCCCAAAAGGCAGGAGAAGATGCCTGCTGGAGGGACAAATTCACGGAGCATGGAGGAACTTCAGGGGGTTAGCTCCTGACCTGCTGGAAACACCTGACAACCACATCCTCTATCTACCCAGACCCTTGAGAGTCAGAGTTGACAGCAGTCAAGTCCTGACAGGCGGGGGTGGGAGGGGACATTTGGTTGAGAATCTCTTGAAGCACATTTGAAGATTCATGACATGATTTCAATATTGCCCGACTGATCACTTAATCAATGTGCAGAAATTGGAAGATGGAAGTACATGTGTATATTCCTATTATAATGATAACAGCTAATACTGGGCACAAAAAGGTCAATTAATGTGAAGCTATTGTTATTATGATGATTTTAGATTGATAATGAAAATAGTCTAGTCCTTAAAAATAGGGAGTTGTTGAGATGAACCTCCTTACTCCATAAGATTTTCTTTAAGATTTTATATATTTATTTGACAGGGGAAGAGAGAGAGAGAGAGCACAAGCAGGGGGAGTGGCAGACAGAGGGAGAGGGAGAAGCTGGCTTCCCACTGAGCAGGGAGCCTGACATGGGGCTTGATCCCAGGACTCCAGGATCACTACCCGAGCCCAAGGCAGACGCCCAACCGACTGAACCACCCAGGCGCCCCACTCCATAGGATTTTAATTCAATAAGCCCTTCTCAGTGTTAGCAGCGGTGGCATGAGCACCACTTGGTACTTCACAGGACAATTCTTCATACTGTATTCCTCACTCTACTCCTGACCATCTCCTGTGCACCAGGCACCATGCTGGGGAGAGTGGGGGCGCTCACCGATTAATAAGACCCAGACCCAAGCCTGGAAGAGACCAAGATCTAGCCAGGAAGGGGTGGGGGAGCAGCCCTGGAAATGTATAATGCTTACTCTCTGGTTCCCACAAAGGTCTACGCGAAGGGCATTCCGCACGGGGAAGGGAGCCATCCACTAGTAGGGAAGGATCCAGAAGGGGTGGAGAATCAGAGAAAGCTGCAGGGAGAAAGTCACTTTAAGCTGGGCCTGAATGCACAAGTAGGTTCAGACAAGCCACGTTCTGGAAGGGGGCAAGGGATTCCCAGGCACCAGTGCAGAACCGTTGAGGATGGTCAACCCGTGAAGCTAGAGGGGAGGTTCTGGTAGGAGCAGCGGAGAAGCAGTAGCAAAGGCAGACTGAAGGCCAATTCAGAAAGTCTGGCCCTAGAGGGTCATTAGCGGTGTGAATGGGTCGGCCCTGTGCTGGGGAGAAACACTGCAGGTAGCTGGGTGCCCAGACACGGGGATGTGGAGTTCACGATGGGAATGTGGGAGCTTCCCCACCAAACACCATGGTTTAAATTGTACCCTCCAGTGAACAGAGCCGAAATCCTCATCCGCACCCCTGCACCTAGCTCGGTGCCTGACCCATACTAGGGCTTCCATAAATGTTTGCTGAACTGCATGGCGCGGCAGGGTCATTCGAGGAAAATGGAATTAAGAGTCGGGTGACCCGGAGAGCTAGTTCAGGCCCACTATTGACTGGCTGTGGGTCCCTGGGCCGAAAATTTAACCTCTCCGGTTCTCGATTTCCACGCTGGTAAAACAAATCCGATAATGCCCCGACCTCTCTGCTTTAGCTGTTCTGAGGCTCACAAGAGGGTACAGGCTGAAGTTGCAGAGCACGGGCCCAAGCGGGGGACCAAGCGGGCCCTTACCGCCTGCGCCTGAGGATCACCTTGCTCCGGGACCATATGCAGGGAGAGCTGGCTCAGCCGTCAGCAATTACCTGCGCCCCAAACCCCACACCTGCGCTCCATTTCCACACAGGCAGATGGTGCGATCTGGCCGCACGCCAGGGCGGAAGCCCCGCCCTGGGACACTCGTGGCCCTGCCTCGCGGCAGACAGCTGCCGACAACAGCCCGCAGAGACAGGTGCAGCAGAGAGGGGGTCCCCCGCGGCATGGGGGGCAGCCGCCGAAGAGGATGTGGGCCCTGCGCGAAGGCAGCCAGACCATGTCGTACCCGGGGGGGCACCCCATCCCTTCTGCAAACAACGCCCCTCTCCCAAGGCCAAGGAAGCAGCAAGGCCAACTGCTAAGATTCTCACGCCCCCTGGGAAAGGTGAGAGGAAAAGGAATCTGCTCCCTGCTCCCCACGTGGAGAAACTGAGGCTCAGAAAGATTAGGTGACTTTGGGCTGGACACGCAGGTATTGAGAGATAGAGCCAGAGGACATCTAGGTCTCAACTCCAAGGCCACTGTCCTTCCGTGGCCTGGTGCTGCTCTGGTTCCACAGAGCACTTTGGCCGCTACTGGGCGGGGGACAAGAATTCTTCCTCCACCCAAAGCCACGTGTGTCCCCCTCCAGCTCAGTTACCTTGCTACCCCACATACCCTAAGGTTAGTGGGGATCCCACAGCCAAGCGCGAATCAGTAGATTAAGTCACAAAATACACACAAAAGAATGCCTTTTTAAGAAAAATAGATGACTTGGTCCCAACTGTTCTTGTCCTCCGTGACTGGAAATGATTGCAAGCTGATCCTGCTACTATAGAATTTTAGATTCTGCTGTTTATGAAGAACCTTTAAAGAAATCTGGCCTAAATGCCACCCCCGCCTGGTCTATCTCTGGCTATGACATCATCGCCAAGTCCTCATCCAGCCTGAACTCACACACCTCCCCAGACCCTGAGCTCATCATTCCATCTCTGCCCAACTCTGGTGATTAGAATGTTCTTGCTTCCCTTTAGCGGAAACCCAGCAGTCTCCTTAAGGATCCAATGGTCTCTGCTGGGGTCCCAAGAGCAAATCAAATCTCCCCTTCTTTTCACAACCCAGTTGACATTAGGAGGCTGCCTTCTCTCTTCCTGACTCAATGGCCCCAGGGCCTTCAACCATCCCTCAGAAAGGCACACTTGTGAGATCTTCTCTTAGCTTTCTGATACACCCCGGTTCGGGTCCTGTCCTTCGGAGGGCAGCACAAACCTGTGCTCTCATCATGGGTCAGACACAGTGTTAATTAAGCTCACTCCATGGGCCCTCTCCTCTATTCCTGACGAAACCCCATAAGGTAGATGCAGTTATTGTCCCCATTTTGCAGATGAGGAAACCGGGAAGTGAAGGAACATGGCAAGAGCTACACAGCAAGAGGGGGGGACAGTCTCTGGCGCTGCTGCCTCGTGGCCCCCGGAGGAGAGCAGTCACCTCTCCAGCGGCAACAGCAGAGCGACAGGAGCAATGGACTTGGGGTCCCGAACATCTGGCATAGCCTCCACTCTCTCCCACTTACTGTTACGCAGCCCAGGCAAGCCATCTCCCTGGGTCACCTGGCCTGTGATAGGAGAGTCCGCCCGCAAGGCGCTTATGGAGAGTAAAACAGATTGAGAGCTGTGCCCCGAGGCCTGATACTCCGCATTAGCTCCCACTGCCCCCTCCAGGCGCCCCATTGCAACTGGGCTCACGGGAACCAGAGGGGTGAAGGGATTCGTGCCACTTCCTAGGCCACCCGGGCCGTCTCCGGGAGGGAGCCAGGTTCAAGTCTTCAGGTCCCCCACCCAGCCGGGAGCTCCTCTCGAAAATGATTTGTCAAGTGACAAGCAAAAATATATGACCAATTTAAGAGTGTGATTTGCCTGCAACTTTTTAATCCTCAGGCTGTTGTTGAATAGATTAAAGTGTCTGCTTTGATCCATGCATTTAGATGGAAACATAAATATAGCTATCACTTACTCTCTCAGCCGCCAGGAGGGGCGTCACGCATACCACGCTGGCTTCCGACCCAGCCAGGGTAAAGCATGAGAATGACCTCTGTGCCACTCAGATCCCTCCAGCCCTGCTCTGGCCCCTGCCGGCAGGGCTGTCACCTCACCCGGCCACAGCTCCTGCTGGGAAATAGTCCCAGGTCCCAGGCTGGAGCCCGTGGACCCCAGGCGCCCAGTGCCACGAACTTCCCCCAGCTCGGCAGAGCCCTGCAAGAATAAATCTCCTGAGAAATAGATTTTGAAGAGGAATTCGGTACATAGATCTTCTGTCAGCGGAGCAGACTCCGGCTCAGCTGTTTTTCAGGCTCGCTGCTTATCCAGAAATACATCTATTTTTACACGGATCTCTGGCGAGATTTCCTCTTCCTTCTCGGGTGGTGGGAGCCAGAGGGCAGGGAGTGGCCATGCCCACCCGGGCGCCAGGCAGGGCAGGCCCAGGGTCTGGCAGAGGACGGCTGTGCCAGTGACGAGCCTGGCGCTTCTCGGGCCTTCCTCCATCCCCAGGCATCCTGTTCTAGCCCTCCTCACGTCTCTTGTCAGCACACTGGCCCCTTTGCGCCCCTCCGTCCACCAGCTTCACGATCCCCCGACTCTGTAGTCCCCCCCAGGTGCACAGGCCTGCACAGCCGCACAGGGAAACATGCACACATAAAGGGCCCCCACCGAGCCCCCACCGGGATGGGCTGTGCTCGCCCGCGGATGCAGCTTTATTCCGGGCCAGTCTATCGATGCTGTACAGATTAGCGGCAGCACCGCCGGCGGGGTCTGGGGACTGTGTGCTTGTGGAAAGCAACGAGGCCTCAAACAACGGCCTGTGAAACATCCAAAGTAGCAGGCAGGCCAGGACTCACAAGAGCCTTGGGCCTGTGGAGGGCCACAGAGTTGACCACGCACGGACAGAGCCAAGGGCCCTGGAAACAGTGAGCTCCTGCCCACAAAGGGCCTTTTCGGAGGAGAGTCACTTTTATGCCTCCTTTTCCCAAACTTCCTTGAATAAATTAAGCTCCTTTCAGCGAAGGCCTTTTGTGCTGCAAAGCCCCAGGCCTCCCAAGATAAGCAGGGGACAGCAAGTAGGCGCCGGACAGGAAAAGTCCCACTGTGGTGACATTTGCTGCCCTACCTGGTCCTATCCTTGCCCCCTCCCACAGGCTAAGCCTCCAACCCTGAAGGCTCCTGTTCTATGAGGGCCATGGGTCCCCGCCCAGCCCGTCCTACCCAGTACCAGGCCCTGCCTCTCCCCTCTGCCCTGCATGCAGAACTCTGGTCACCCCTGGCCTTCCCCAGCCCTCCACAGCCCTCCCCACATGCTGACACACAGTGCCTGTGGGCCCTCTGGAGCCTGGTGCCCATTCCCACCCTCTCCCTCCACGCCACCCAGCCTCTCCCGAGCCTCTGCACTTGGAAATGCGTGGCCCCAGCCCCCACAGCCATCCTGTCACCCACTCATGGCCTTTGTCCCACTTCCCTGACAGACCTCTGTCCTTCCTAGCACTGCCTACCTGCCTGGCCTCACAGATGAGACCCTTCCTAGCTCCCCTCCTGCTCCTCCAGTTCCCCGGCTGTGCCTGCTCGTCTGCTCTCTCTAGCTCTTCGGCCACCTCCCACCTCTTCTTGGCCAGCCCCCGAGGTACTAGCCCAATTTCCTCTCTACCCTGTCTCCCCTGGACACAACGATCTACACCCCACCCCTCCCGGTCCCCGCCCCAAGCCTTCAACCACTGCACAGGCTAGTAGGGCCGGGCCTGGCGGTTCTGTTGAGGGGTCCCAACACTCAACAGTCCGTTTCAGGTTCCTAAGGCGTTCTGCCGTCACCCCTAAGTCACCCGGCCTGAAACAAATGTGTCATCTGCCCTCCACGACCAGCGCCTCCTCCCAGAGTGACCAGTGAGGTACCATCTTTCTCTTGCTTCCTATACTGGATCCAAGGTTACTCCTCCTTTCCCCTTAACCACTGCCCCCCAACCCCACACACGTGCAACCAATCAGCAAGCATCGTCTAGTTGCCTCTCAAATGCCTTGGCACCTGCCCAGCCCTTCCGTTCACAAACCCCAAGTCCCAGCCCTCTTTTCGACTCGCCCGGACTATTCCAGGAACCACCTCATCTGTCTCGTCCTGTGTCGTAGGCAGAATAATGCCTCTCCCCCGAAACATCCGTGCCCTAATCCCTGCAGCCTGGGAATATGTTCAATATGGATGGGAGTACAGATGTTTAAACTTAAGATTATGGACCTAAAATAGATTATCCTGGATTATCTCAGTGAGTCAAATCTAATCACCTGACCCCTTAGAAGCAGAGAATTTTCTCCGGCTGTGGTCAGAGAGATGCAGAAAAATCAGTGGGAGAGACACAGCAGAAAGGAAAGCCAGAGAGCTTCCAGGCACAAAAGGGATTTCACACACCGTTGCTGGCCCTGAGGTACAGCGGCCCATGTGCAAGATGGGGGCGCAGGCTCGAGGAGACAAGGGTGGCCCCATTTCACAGCCAGCAGTGGAATGGCGGCCTCGGTCCTACAACCACAAGGACTAGGATTCTGCCAACAGCCTGAATGAGCCTGGAAGTGGATTCCTCCCACAGCCTCCCCGCAGGAGCCCATGCAGCCAACACCTTGTGGTATCAACCCAGAGCAGAGCAAACGGTCACGCCACCCGGCCCTTCCGGCCTACAGAACTGAGATAATAAACTTGTGTTATTTAAGCCACGAATCTTGTGCTCGTCTGCTACAGTGGCACTGGAAAACTAGCACAGCCCACCACGGTCCCTTCAGCAAAGCCCTGCTGCACGCTCCCACACCTCGCACCCCCACACCTGCAGGACTCCCAGCCCCAGCACATGGGTGTCCCAAACCCTCGGCCCGGTGTCCGAGAGAGTCCAGGAGTCAGCCTCCAGCCAGCTTTCCCTTGCAGCTCATCCCCCACAGAAACCCCCACTGAAAATACACTGGCCACCCTCACATCCCCAAACTCTGCTCTGAGTATCCCCACTTCTGGGGCTTGGTTCACACTGTGCCCTCGTATGGAATTCCCTTTCCTGGCCCCTCCTTCTACCGCTCCAAACCTGAGCTCCCCTCCTCCGTCAAGCCTCCCTGAACCTCCAGCCTGAGAAGGCCCACTCCCCTGCTCTCTCTGCCTCACCCACTGGGCACTCAGTACACGTGGCCGCGTGTTAGCTTCTGTCCCCCGTCAACGGCCTTCCCAAATGACGGTGAGCCCTACATCTGGCATGTCTCTTCTATCCCTCCACTGTGCCTAGCACAGTTCTGCGTACACAGCAGAGGTCAACAGAAACCTGCTGAATTACACAAAATGACAACATTTCCAGGTATAGTCCTATTGAGCACTAGATCGCAGATGTGAGGACCAGAGAGACCATGCAGCTGGGACCGAGCTGCCAGGGACCAGGAGAGAGGCCAGAAGGCCCCTGTGCATGTGGTGAAGTGGGAAGAAAGCAGGAACAATCCCAAACCACAGAGAATCCCGACAAGGCCTGGGGCCAGGGGGCCAGAGGGGCAGGGTGCCCTCAGCCGGGCCAGACATGATCCTGTCTCAGGAGCAGGTGAGCCAAAAGAGGTCCAGAGGAGGGACCAGAGGGCAGCTGGGCTCAGGAGTCAGGACAGATCTGACCTGCAAACCAGCCATGAGCTACCTACCTGGCAGTGTGAGAGGCCCACGTGGGCTGTCACCAAGTGTGGGTCAGACAGCCATGAAGACTCCAGAGGGCTGAGGAGAGAGGGAAAAGAGAAAGGAGAAAAGATTAAGAGGGCAAGGAGAAGGGAAGGGGGAGAGAAAACAGGGAAAGGATGTGAGGAGGAGAGACAGACGCGGGCGTTTCTCCCTCAACGGCCCTTGGAGATATAACACGATCCCCAGAAGATCCCTAGCCTGCTGGGGTGAAGGTGAGGTAAGGAAATCGAAACACCCCACCCCCCCTTGGCCACCACAACTAAGAAATTATGTAGAGTAATTAATCAAAAGCTAATGAGAAATGTGTTTTCTCTCCCGGCCTAGCCCCACATCATATTCTTATTAGCTGAGGTTATTACAATAGTAATCATGCGTGCTCCAGGCGCAAATTGGGTTTTTTGCTCCACTGCCACCAATTTAGAAAACCATTAATGGCAAGATAAAGCCCCATGGCTCACACCAGGCCAAGCCTGAGGAACCTGCCGCTGGTTCCCTGCTCCCACTGTCCAGAGAGAGGGCTCCCCCGGGACCTAGAGGTCTGACTGCTGGAAGGAGCCACACACTGGGGTGCCGGGCCTGGGACAGGGGGACCTTGGATCTCACACACACACACACACACACACACACACACACACCCTCCAGTGTAATCACTAGGGCAGGGATGGCCCTCCCGGAATGAAGCATAAAGCTGACCTTGCCTCTGGGATCCCAGCCATCCCTGTTTTCTCTTGAGCCCTCTGCCCCTCCGAACCTATTCCCTAGAAAGTATTGGGCTACATCTGTGGTTCCCAGACATAGACACACTGTCGGGTGCTGCCTCCTGATGAAGATCCACCCGTTAGAAGAAGGGCAACAGGTTTTCATGGAGCTCAATTTAAATGGACTCAATTTAATTCTGAAGTTGTCCTTCCTGTTTGGTTCGTGGTTTTACATACGTATGTGTGTGCGCGCGCAGGCAGACACGGTATCTGTAGAACCTTTCCTGGTACTCAGGACCCTCTCTGTTGTGAGGGAGGGATTTCAAGTGTTACTGCACACCTGGAGGTGGGCTGGCTCAGGGAACCAGGAGGAGCAGGAGGAAAACGAGAAAGGCAGGTCCTTCTCCCTTTCTCATCTCTCTCTGCACTGCGCTTTTCTTTCTAAATTTGAACTTCCTCCCTGGGTCGGGGTCATAGGAGGAATGAGCTCTGGGTCGGCAGGACCAAAGGCTGCTCTGGGCTTATGTTGTCCTTGCTTAGGATCTCAGAGGAAGAGATCTCCGTGCTCTTCTGCACATGCGCGTGAGATCCAGGGCAGGGCTCCAACTGTCCCACAGTGGGATAGATACACATATATCCTAAGGCCAATCCCTGTGGCCAGGGATGACCAGGCCTGAGTCATGGGATTACTCCCAAGGACCCGGCAACATTACTGTCCTGCTGCCCCACTAGAACAGGGGTGTGACCGATGTCCTAAAGGAAGTAGGGGTATAGTAGCTGAAAAAGAGGGGCCAGGGGTGTTGTGCAAACAAACAGGCATCTGCCACAGCTGGCAAAGAAGCTCATAATATGTCAGTCCTCCAGCCGCACCACAAAAGTGTTCCTGGAAGTCTCCGGAACTACCGAGTCAGATACTGAGCCTCCAGAAAATGTCAAAGGCCAGTTTGGCCATGTCAGTCTGCCAGGATTTACACAGAACAAAGGCCCATTACTGTAACCACAGTGGTGAGGTGCTACTGGAGGCCCTTAGCAGCCTGCCTGGTAGAGAGAGTGGTTTCAGAAGACCAGAAAGCCTATCTGTGACATCGGGACACACTGGCAACTCCTCCAGCCCATTTTGGACATTCTGCGCTGAGAACCCAGGTGTAAGTCTAGAAAGTTCTCACAGCCATAGTGTTATGAGTGTAAAGCCAGCAGCAATTTCTCTACAGAAGGAACTCCCCAGGGACCCCAAGGTGTCATGGACACTCAATCAGATGAGCTTGAACACAGTTCTAGACTGGCTGGCCCCTAAGTAGCATGGCTTTCCTCAGCCCCACACACTCAGCATACCTATGGCTTGTCCGATGAATGGATCAGAAGGATGGTCATGACATATTTTGGTTCGCTTTGGTTATTTTTATCATTTATTATTTGGCTCTTTGAACCCATTGTCTCCAGAAGTCCCCTAAATTAATAAACTGCCCTGAAACAGACCTGACTTTGATGTAGAGACACTGCTTACTGGCTGTTTGGCTTTGAGCAAAAACTCCTTGGCCTCTCTGATCCCCAGTTTCTTCATCTGTGAAACGTACCTTCAGAAATGGTCCTTGAACCCACCCAGACAGCCAGAGACAGTCTAAGGCATTTTGGTAAACTCTGCTGGGCACACACTTAAAGTCAGGCAACGTGTGAGGGGTAGAGGATGAAGACAGGACTTCATTCCGGTGGGGAGACACATGCCCAACAGGTGTGAGCCAAAGGACAGTGCACACATCACAAGACAGGGATGACCCAAGGGCTGTGGGCATTTAAGAGGAAGAGGGCACTGCTTCCAGCTGTGGGGGAGAACACAGCAGGTGGAGGAGAATATGTCTATTCTGGTCTGGAAGGACAGATGACACGCTGTGAGGAAGGCAGAGCATTTCCTACAGAGGGCATGGGCCAAGCAGAGGTCTAGAAACAAGAATCCTGGGAGTGGGGAGGCTCCCTCCTCTGAATCTGGAGAAGGCCCAGTTGGAAAGGTCTTCCCTTCTGGACTATCTGTTCCTTCTACCATAGCTCAGCCTTCTCCACTGTGCAGTCGTGGGTGACAATGCCTGGACACAGCCAAGGGGCGGCATGGGAGACGGGTTACCTCAGGACCTGTCCCTTTAGAATCTGTAACATCCTCAGCAGAACCATCCATGATCTGCCCCACGCCAGCACTTCCCCTCATCTGCCTCTCCAGCTTGGCCAAGGTTCAGTGCGGCTAATTAGCGGCAACTGGCTCAGCTCTCCCCACCCCACCCCTGCCAAATGCTTAGGCTTCCTTTCCCTCCTGCAGGGAAGACACAGAAGGTGGCAGAGGCAGGGGGCAAAAGGAAGGAAGCAGCAGCTCTGGGGGTTGGCTGAGGTGGATAAAAGGGAGGGAATGGAGGGGCTTGGGAACTAAACATTGAGCCATTAGGCTGGACAAGGCTGAAGACCTCTCTAGCTCCTTCTTGGACGGGGTCTCCTTTGTAGCACACAGCCCATTCCCACAGTTTCTCATTAGTTTAGTCTCCAAACAACACTGGGAGACAGGTATTATCATTTTTTTATGTCTTTGTTCTTTGGTCCACTCTGAGATTCACAAGACAAGGGACCATATCAGCCTCATCACTGCTCTGCATCCTCAGTGCTACATACAGCGCCCAGCATGGAGTTGGCATCCAATAAATAGTTGCTGGATGGAAGGATTGGATGGATGGATGGATGGATGGATGGATGGATGGATGGATGGATGGATGGATGGGAGGGATAATGAATGGACAGGCACACAGATGGATGGATGGATGAATGGATGGATGGATGGATGGATGGATGGATGGATGGATGGATGGGATAATGAATGGACAGGCACATGGATGGATGATGGATAGATGCATGGATGGGATAATGAGTGGAGAGGCACACGGATGGATGATGGATAGATGCATGGATGGGATAATGAGTGGACAGGCACACGGATGGATGGTGGATGGATGGATGGATGGATGGATGGATGGATGGATGGATGATGAATTACCCTATTTTATGGAGTAAGAAACTGAGAAATAGAAAGGGAGAAAAGTGACTTACCCAAGACCAATCTGACTGCTAGCAGAAGATCAGCAGCAAGCCCCTACTTCACTGCCCCCACTCAGCCAGCATGCTTCCCCAAAACCCAAACTGCTCTCTCTTCATGGGTTTCTTAAACATGCTCAGCCAAGAAAGGCCACCCTTGTGAAGCTCTGATTCCAATCCTTCCTCTGGCAGTTTGTCAGAAACCAAGATATTTCCAGCTCAGCTCCACAAAAAGCAGGATCCCCCAAAGCCCTGAGACCATGGACTATCATTCTGGAAAGTCCTGACCAAGAAAAGTGCTAGGGAAAAGGTAGACAGCGGCATCTGGAGTGTGAGCCCCCACAGAGGAACTGAGAACCAATGGTGTAAGGTGCACAGTGCGGGACTTGGAATCACGTAAACAGTTAAAATCCCAGCTCCTTCCCTTCTGTAAGCATCTGCTCTCACTACCACCAGGCAGCCACCCTCCCCACTGCAATGCCCTCCCTCTTTCCCTCAGTCTCAGTGAACCTGACTCCTAACCTCTCCAAGTATCTCCCAGACAACAGCCACCACACACAAGTCTCTGAAGGTCGAATCACTGAAGAGGCAAAACCCCGGCCTTGTCACAGGGCCCTGGTCCTACCTAGACTCCCTGCCTCCTCCCTCTCCCGGAAACCCCAAGCTCCAGCATCAACACACACTCCTTTCCAGCCCTTCCACATCCCGAGCTGGAGGTCTTCTCACTGCAGCTTCCCTTCTCCACCTCGGACTCTACCCACCGTCTAAGGATCTTGTGTTTTTCCTTCACGCCAGCTCCACCCCTACGTCTGCCCCAAAGTGAAGCAAAAGCAAGGCCCTTTCTCCTTCAGCTCCTGGGCTTCACTTCAGAACCTGCTTGCCTTCTAGTTCCAGGGTCATTTCTTCATCTCCAGATAAAACTTCTCCCCAAGAGGCCACCATCGGACTTCCTACATAGACCCTGGGGAAGTCATCTTGCTCCCACCATACCGGTCATCCCCTCCTCCCCTCTGGTTTTCTAAAACTCCCAGACCAGACAGTGGTCCTTCATCTCAGGTTCGGGAACCCTAAGAAGACCCTTAGTACACTTTTGGGTCTGTAGGAACACAGACGCATCTTACAGGAAAAGGGTCCAGAGCTGGAGAATTCCCTGATGCCTTCTGGGAGATTCAATGCCCGGAAGTCCCATGTCCCTTTCCACCCCATGGGTGATGGACAGCTCAGGTTCAATGCTTTCAAGTCTGTGTGAATTTTGCCCTTTCAAAGCCCACTTGACAAGATTCCTCCTGCCTGGTTTGACACGTATATGAATTTCAGGGATACAGGGCTTTGCCACTAAAATCACCTCACTACCAGACTTTTGGCCCCCTCCCCCTGGCTCTGGCCTCAACACAAGGCATTGCCTCATTGTGCCACGGGGGGTTGGGGGAGCATAGTATGCCAGCCTCGAGCAACCACCATCCTCTCCGCCTCCAAATCAGAGCCTTCCCATGGGAGGCCCACAGGGCCCTGAGGGTCTCCTTGATGAGGACGGGGTGATCCCTGGGGAAGGGGATACACACAGTGGGTGCTGCATTAGAGGTGAGAGGGTGTTTTGTTACAACGGGTAGAACTAGAACCCTGGGGAGAGTCAGGACCCCATAGAAAATTGGAGTAACATCTTAAAGACAGCCCAAGAGACCATTTGATGCAACCAATCATTCAAAACCCTACGTCAGTAGCACCTTCACTGTGGCCAACCCTGGAGGCAGAGAGACAGACACAGCCCACTGGGATGGCGTTCGTGTGAGTTCCACTTTTCAGAAGAGGCAACTGGAGCCAGAGGGCTTCTTGGCTTGTCTAAGGTCAAACAGTTGGTGAGGAAATGAGAGAAAGGAGGTAAAAGCCAAGCACCCTGTCTTCTTCTTAGGTTGGGTTGAGAGTTCATGACACGTGCCCCTGTCCAACGACCCTAAATGGGACTGCACGGGCCAACCCCTGCCTCCAGCTCCAGGAGTGATGAATGACTGAAAGGGCTGCCTGAGGGTGGGCAGACGCTGGGGTTACTGGGTCTCTGTTTTGCCCGAAGCATGCAGACGAGGGTGGGAGAGAAGCAGGAAACCACAGCTTGTGCATGCAAATGAGGTGGCTGCATAATTAATCATCATCAAACAGTTTCATTAAGAGATGGAGCTTTGTGGCTGTTTGTCTTGGGGAAAAAAAAAAAAAACACTGAAATAGCAGGAAGTGGATGAGAGAAGAGAGGCTCAGACTGTTCAGGCCCAACTCAGAAACTAACGATTCTGGCCCACTGGGGGAGGTCAAGGGTCTAGGGATGGTGATAAGATCTGTTAGGAGAGGAGGCTGATGGCTCCAGGATGCCGTTAGCCCCTAAATCTTACACTAGGGGCCCCTGGAAGTAATTCTACTCCTCCTGGACAGGGACGGTGCTCTTCAGCTGTCAGCCCACCAAGAACCCACACCAGCCACCTCCCCCAGGCCTCTTCCAGAAGCCGAAGTTTGGGGAAGGAAGGTGGGTGTCTCCAGGATGAGCTCAGGGACCCATCCCAGAGCAGCAGAGTAAGATGCTTTCTGGAACCAGATTCCCAGCTTCTGAGCAGCGGATTCCCTGGGGAGGGAGCAGATGCCCTATACATACCCGGGACTCAAAGCTCAAAGTCTCCAAAAGGGTCTCAAACCATGTGGGACAGGGAGAAGCCACTTGGAGAATCCAAACCGAGGGTCCTATTTATTTCTAAATCTCCACCCGATGCCCCAATACCTCTTCTGTTACTCTAAAATGGAAAGAGGAAGGCAGGAGAATGGGGAGCTCCTTGTCAAGCCTTTTGGGAGCTAATGCCTGGGCACCCAGCTGTGGAGTGCAGCCCCCAGTCGTCCTGGGCCAGGGAGGTCACCCCTCAGAAGAAATCCTACCAACTCTTCAAGATCTGGCTCTGCTTTCCAGCCACACCCTTGTCCTTGCATTCCCCAGGCAGCCATAGCCTCTCCACCTCCACGTTGTTCCTTCTGCTGAAATGGCCTTGCTACTCTCTGGGTTCCCTGCCTAGAGAGCTCCTCTTTATCTATCAGGGCCCACTCAAAGGTCCCCTCCTCTGTAAAGCCCTCCCTGACTCCCATACCCTATCAGGTGAGGTATTTTCTTCCCCATGTTGGGCATAATTTTGTGTTGTAATTATTTATCTGACAGACTCCAGTTGGGAAATGATAAGCTCCTTGAGGACAAAGACCGTATCTCTCTTCATCTCTGTTATCACTAAAGACCTGAGCTGCACTTTAAAAACTTCGTCAGTTAGATACATTTTGAGAACCAAGAAAGATCACACATACTGACCTCATCTAGACACCAACTCTGGACATACGTCTAAACCATCCAGAACAAGCTTATCTTCTTTCTGAATTTATCCCAAATCCCTGAGATTGGGAAAGTGTGAAACTGGGAGAAGTTTCCAGAATCATGAGCCCAAGGATAAGCAACAGTTCCTAATAGGAAGATACCTTGGGCGGAAGGCTGGGCCAGGCCACAATAAAGGCCTAGTGTGTTGGGCCAGAGCCCACAGAGCTCTCTTCCTAAGTTGAGCGATGCCGTGTGACATGGGGTGTCATCTGGGAATGCGGAGGCGGCGCTGAAAGGATTGGAGGGCCTCTGGGCTCCCACGGCCTCAGGCCGTCAGAGAGTCCTCCCTCTCCCAGCGAGGAGCTTTTCCTACGGCTCCGGCTCTGGAGCTCCGCCCGTAACCAGGTGCAAACAAACAGTGTCAGCTCTGCTGCCCACTTGGACTCCCTTTCCCTCTCTTCTGCACGCCCCTCGTCCCCTCTCCTCTAAACCTTTTGATGCGTGGTGACTTAAGTCTTCCCTATGATGGCCAGAAGGGAGAAGATCCATTTTAAATTAACAAGGTTATTAGCAGTTAATCACCTGAGGTATCATTGTAATTGAAAAGAAAAAGAGAGGAAAGAGGCTCATAAACATTTCAGCTGCCCAGTCTCCTCACTGTCACTGGGGGCGGGGGCATCCCGTCCCCTGCGCAGGGTGTGCAGCCCACCGGCCTTCCTTGCTCTCGGTATCCCTCCATGCGCTGCCACCTGGTTTCACTGTGCTAACTGGTAGGGAAAGGCAGACCCAAGGCGAGTGGGCTGCCTACCCCACTGATGCCTCAGAGATGCTCAGAAATGCTCGGCCACAGCCCTAAAGACGCAGTGAGATTTATTTTACTCTGGGGGTGTAGAGGAAGGAGACACAAACCTGAGGCCTCGAGTCAATATTTTTAGTGATTTTTATCTCAAATTGTCCTCAGTTATTCTACAATTAAGCATGGCCGGCATATGTCAGCAGAATTAATTGTTAGTCCCAAATTCACTGCCACCAGAGACACACTATGTTGGGGATCATCTCCCCTTCCTTCCTCCGCACCTGCACCGGCCCCTGCCCGGGCTGAAGGCGTCCTGGGGAGGAGGGGCAATGGAGAGGACACAGAAGGCGAAGCCCCTCCCTCAGACCAGCCATGCTAACGCCAGCATCTACTCACTAGATCCTCAGGTGAAGACCCCACACCCTGAAGAGTCTTAGCGGAGAGGCCATCTCCTGCAGAAAACTTCCCAGAGGCCGTCCCGTCCCTGACGCCTCACAGAAGGAGCCCCAGCCCACAGACTCCGTGAAGTCCTTGTCTGTGGGAGACCCAACCATGACGACAGTCTCCTGTTCTCACCAAATTGTTCCCTGTACAGGGTAAACTGGTAGGAGCAGCTAACCTGTGAGCCAAAGTCCCTCGACCCTTCCAGAAGCTCTCCCCCAGAGGTAGACAGCAAGTGCCAGTGGCTTGTACTCCTTGGCCAGGGCGCCAGCAGAGGCACTGCTGGGACTCCAATATGGAGGCCGGGGTTGTCAGCGGGCGCTGACAGCATGGAGGGGTGAGCTCGCAAGAAGGAGGTCGCCCAACAGCCTCAAGCCTCTGTGGCCCCGAGACAGCCTGCCACACCCCAGACCATCCTCCCTGGACACCTTCCTTTCCCTCAGCAAGGCTTTGGCTCCCCTGCCCGAGACTAAGCCCTCTCCCCTTTGTACCTAACTTTCTTGAGCAGAATTCAGCCCTGTGAGTAGCCAGAGTGGTCGAGAGCAGACCCCTCACCTCCCAGCCAACCTTCTGGAGGCAACAACAAAGAGCAAAGGAAGGAAGGACAGATCACATAAAAAACCCATACATAATCACATATGTGTGCAAGTATGAGTATGTGAAGTATACATATGTGCATATGTCATTAATTTTTTTTAAGATTTGATTTATTTATTTGACAGAGAGAGGGAGATCACAAGTAGGCAGAGAGACAGGAGGGGGGGTGGGGGAAGCAGGCTCCCTGCTGAGCAGAGAGCCCGATGTGGGGCTTGATCCCAGGACCCTGAGATCATGACCTGAGCCGAAGACAGAGGCTTAACCCACTGAGCCACCCAGGCGCCCCTGTCATTAATTTTTTTTTAATTGAGCATTTACTATGTGACAGGTAAGTAACAGCATAAGCCACATTTTATGAATGGAGAAATCGGGGTTCAGAGACCCTAAGTAATATGTTCAAGGTCACATGGCTATTCTATGATGGAGAGGGATATGAACCTAGGTAGTCTGTCTCCAAACTGCCTAAACGCTAAACCTTCCATTACATGCTTTTCAAAGATCCCACCAACGTTGGAGTGGGATGGGGAGGAGATGGTTGGGGAGCCAAGATATATTGAAACCTTCATCTCCCCTCTCTGCATGGGGAGGCTGCTGTCCAACACAGGAGCAGAGTCATTCCTTCTCTCTTCTGCACCCCCCAGCTGGGAGCAAGGGGGTCAGAGTCCTTCATGGGATGAGGCCTCCACCAGCACACTCCCTGAACCAGTGCCTTCAACCTCTGGCTCCCTGCCCTTGCTGCCCTCCCATCCATGCTCTCGAGAATAGAGGGACCTAGCTAGGGCAGGGGAAGGAAAGACCTGGTCTCATTCTCGTTTCCCCACCTGCAGGGCTGCTCCCATCCCCCCCTCCCGCTGAGTCTGCACTGTTCAAAGTCACCTTGCAAGTGTCTCCCCTGCCAGGGAAGACAGCCAGGGGAGGAGAAGCAGATGGGCGGCTGACATGGGCAGCGTGTCTACAGTGAGCAGAGGGGAGGGGGCATGGGAGGCTGATGCATAACCTGGAACCTGGGAGTTTGGGGCGACAACCAGGCTGAAGGAAGGGCCAGGGTAAGCCCATGGAACTGGGTTCATCTGGAAAAGTCTGTGGGTCTGGTGGGCCCTGGATGCAAAACCTGATACCTGAATAGAAAGGTAAAACTAGAGGGTTGAGTCTGACACCTGCAGCCCCCTGAGAGCCACCACGTTCCCAGGAACCATAGCTTCATTCAGAAACATAACCAGGGGTGCCTGGGTGGCTCAGTGGGTTAAAGCCTCTGCCTTCGGCTCGGGTCATGATCTCAGGGTCCTGGGATCGAGCCCCGCATCAGGCTCTCTGCTCGGCAGGAAGCCTGCTTCCCTCTCTGTCTCTGCCTGCCTCTCTGCCTACTTGTGATCTCTCTCTGTCAAATAAATAAATAAAATCTTAAAAAAAAAAAAAAAGGAAGAAGAAGAAACTTAACCATCATAACCCCTTCCCTTTCTTTCCTGTGAACTGAGGAAATAACCAGAGAGGGAACGAGGGAGCCCAGAGCCTGCTGCCCACCCTCTCCCCACCCTGTGCACCCCCTGGCTCCTGGGATTTGCTTCTCTGCTTCTCTACAGGCTCAGACAGGCAGGGGTGTGGCGGCACCCCCACAGAGCTGCCTTCACATCACCCCCTGCCTGTTGATGACCAGGAAAAATCACTTCACTTCTCTAAATAAAATGCCTAAGACAGGGGCACCTGGGTGGCTCAGCAGGTTAAAGCCTCTGCCTTCTGCTCAGGTCATGATCTCAGGGTTCTGGGATCAAGCCCCATGTAGGGCTCTCTGCTCAGGAGGGAGCCTGCTTCCTCCTCTCTCTGCCTGCCTCTCTGTCTGCTTGTGATCTCTTTCTCTCAAATAAATAAATGAAGTCTTTAAAAAAAAATTCAAAAAAAATTGCCTAAGACAGAGTTGGCACTCAACAAATGTTAATTTGCAATCCCTTTCCCTTTCCATCACTTCCCACTGGAGGGAAGTCCAGGGGTCTTGCAGAGGCCAAGAGGGAAGAACCTCTCTGCCTTCCTGATGGCAGGGAGGGCCCAGGGAATGGAGGGACAGCGGATCCCCTTCCAGGCACCATCTTAGCTGACTTTGGTGGGAAGATGGGCCACTTTGGGAATGGATGGACACTATCAGAAATCCTGCGGAACAGTGGGATGTTGATACCATGTGCTGGCGCATTCTTGGGAACACACTGGAATATTCTTGGGGGAACACCAAGTCCTCGTGGGCACACACTAGAAGTCCACTCTTTGGTATTCAGGGCAACCTAAGCACTACTTGGAGCTCACTGGCAGTTACTAGAGTGTTCCCGGGATTTTGTGAGTGCTGGGGCCTTACAAGGATTCTATCAGAAAGACACTGGGGAATGATAAGAAAGCAATGGGAGTTGCTGGGGACATACTGGAAAGTTACTGGGAAACTCTGGGGCATAACAGGGAGCAAAAGCACATGTGTGGGCATTCCTAGAGCGCGCTGGGATTTTAGAGGGCATAATGCCAACTGGGGACCTTTGGGGATAACCAGGCACTCCCTGTGGGGCACTCATGGGTTCCACTAAGTGCTAGAGCTAGGCTGCCCTTCTCTTGAAGAGGAGCATTGTGGGGGCGGGGGGTGTGAGGGTGCAGCCTGCCCCTGGGGAGCCAGAGCAAGATGACACTGCCCTGGGAGAAGGAGTAAGCAACTGACCCTTGACTGAGCGACAGCCACCAATGTGTGCTTCCCAGGTACGGTGGCGGCCTCAGGGGAACGTGCAGCCTGGTATGGAAAATCACCCCTGAAGAGGAAGCAGCTCCCAGCCTGGCATCAGTACCCCAGACTGGGCCCCAGGCCCTACATCTACCCCCAAGGTGAAGAGACACGAGGGACAGGCAGGACTGTCGGCAGAAAGGGCCCTCTCAGGACTGAGGCGGTAAGACTTGGTGGGGTAAGCAGGGACCTCAGGGACAGCAAAACCTCCCAGTGTATTATGGTGTCCCAGTCCCAGGAAGAGAAATGTGGGGACACACAGGCTGGACCTCTGACCTGTGAAAACCTCAGCTTCTTAGCCCTGGGTGGCAAGTAGCTGGTAGGCAATCTGGGGTCCTGGGGGAAAAGATAAAGGTTTGGCTAACGTATTGCCCTGTTCCCCACTTCCTCCCCACTTTTCCGAGTCCTCCCCATCCTTCAAAGGCCAGCTCCCACCCTAGTCCTCCCCAGAAGCCTTGCCCATTTCCAGCATCCCCTACTCCTTTGAATGGCAAGAGGTCTTCAGCAGGCCTCGACCTCTGACTTGATCTGTGGTCTTCTCCGGACACGGAAGGCCTTCTCCCTGAGGCCCGTGGTGACGAGGGGAGAGCGGTGGGACAGAAGAGCCACGGGGCCTTGGGCCTGGCCCCAGCCCCATGTGCACCTGCCAGGGGCTCAGGGTCTGGCAGGAGGCCGCCATGTTCTAGCTGGCAGGGAAGTTTTGTTCGGGAGAATGCATCAGCGGCTGCCCTACTCCAGCGGCTGGGCCCCAGGATGGCTGCGGGCCCTGGAGAGCTGCAGTGGTGCCGCTGGGTCAGGGGGGGTCAGACTCTTCTCCCCGCCCCAGCCTGGAGCAACGGAGTCAACCCACGCCAAAGCAGCCGCAGGCACGCCCTGTCCGGAAGAAGCTTGCAGGCAGGTTGGGCACAGAGAAGGGAAGTCGCTCCGCTCAGGGCACTGACTTGGTTCCTCTGTGCCCCCCCCCC
>CM053613.1:80008593-80076622 GCA_028646535.1 Procyon lotor | reverse complement strand
GTTTTCTTAACATCTCTTTCTGCTAGTTTGTTGTTAATGTGTGGAAATGCAACAGATTTTTATATATTGGCTTTGTATCTTATGACCTTACTGAATTTGCCTATTAGTTCTAACAGTGTTTTGATGGAGTCTGTTAGGGCTTTATAACATCATGTCATCCTCAAATCGGGACAGTTTTACTTCTTCCTTACCAATTTGGATGCCTTTTATCTATTTTCCTTCCCTAACCACTCTAGCTAGGACTTCCAATACTAGTTTAATAAAAATGGTGAGCGTGGACCTCCTGGTCTTGTTCCTCATCTTAGAGGAAAAGCTTTTAGCTTTTCACCATTGTGTATGATGTTGGCTATGGGCTTATCAAAGAGGCCTTTATTATGTCAAGGCTCTCTGCATCTATAACCACTTTGTTGAGAGTTTTTATTCATGAATGGATGTTGAATTTTGTCAAATGCTTTTTCTGTATCTATTAAGATGATCATGTGATTTTTTATCCTTCATTTTTTTTAATGTGATGCATCATGTTGATTTGCGGATGTCAAACCACCCTTGCAATGATGGAATAAATCCCACTTGATCATGGTATGTAATATTTTTGGTGAATTCAGTTTAGTAACATTTTGTTGAGGATATTTTCATCCATGTTCACAGAGATAATGGCCTGTATGTTTCTTTTCTTGGAGTGTCCTTGTCAGTTTTGGTATCAGAGCAGTGCTAGCCTTGTAAAATGAATTTGGAGGTGTGCCTTCTTCTTCAACCAATTCCTATTTTTCTGTTTAGTCCTGGAAGTTTGCCTGGTTCTAGGAACTTATCCATTTCTTCTAGGTTGTTCAATTTGTTGGTGTCTAATTGCTCAGAGCAGGCTCTTATGATGCTTTGTATTTGTGGAATTAGTTATAATGTCTCCTCTTTCATTTATGATTTTATTTGAGTGCTCTTTTCTTTTTTCTTGGTGAGCCTCGTGCAAAGCTTATCAATTTTATTTTCAAAGAACCAGCTCATAGTTTCACTGATCTTTTATATCATCCTTTCAGTCTCTATTTCATTTATTTCCACTCTGGTCTATTATTTCCTTCTACTAATTTTGAGCTTCATTTTTTCTTTCCCTCGTTCCTTGAAGTGTAAAGTTAGATTGTTTGAGATTTTTCTTATTTCTTGAGATAGGCATGTGTCACTATGAACTTTCCTCTTAGAACTGCTTTTGCTGCATCCCATAAATTTTCATATGTTGTATTTCCATTTTCATTTGACTCAAGGTATGTTTTTATTTCTCCTTTGGCTTCTTTGATGACCCATTGGTTTAATGTCCACATATTGGTGTGGTTTCCAGTTTTCTTCTTGTAATTAATTTCTAGTTTCATACCATAGTGGTCAGAAAAGATCCTTGATATTATTTTCGTCTTTTTAAATTTACTGAGACTTTTTTGTGGCCTTAACGTATGGTCTATCCTGGAGAGGGTTCCATGTGCCCTTAAGAAAAATGTGTATTCTGCTACTTTTGGATGGGATGTTCTGTATATATCTATTAAGTCCCTCTGATCTAATGTGTCATTTAAAGCCAATGTTTCCTTATTGATTTTCTGTCTGGATGATCTATCTGTTGGTTTAAGTGGGGTATTAAAGTCCCCCTCTATTATTGTATTGCTGTCTATTTCTGCCTTTTAGGTCTGTTAATATTTGTTTATAGCTTTAAGTGATCCTATGTTGAGTGCATAAATATTTACAAATGTTACATAAATAGGAAGCATTTAATTCAGCCATTCTGCCCATAGCAAGGAAGCCAGGGAAAACTCCACAACGGAAATACTTGAGCTTGGGCCCTGAAGGATGAGTAAAGTTCTGCCAGGGGAAGAAAAAATGGAACAGCAGAAGCAGCTTGGAAAAGCACAGAAGTCTGAACCAGTGGTGTTCGATCAGGGAAGTGAAGTCCAGAGAGTCCAGGGAAGGGGTTGATAGGTCAGGCTACAAAGGACCTTGATAGAAGGCTGAGGAGACTAGACACATCCTGTAGATAAAGGCCTCCTCCTCAACCACCTCCCAGGTGACCCCGGAGACATTCCTATCCTCAGTCTCACCATCAATACCGGTATAATCATGCTTCCCCTACCCTGTTCCCATGAATGCTACCAACTCCCTGTCGCTGGGACTGAGTTGGCCGGCCAGCCACTCCACGAATATCTGATAGGAGGTCCATGTGCTAATTAAGCATTCATCTAATGTTGCATATATGACAATCTATTATCAGCCCTGCTCATTAGAGACCTTCACCAAGAAGCTGTACGGAGCAACCTGAAAGCAATGAACCAACTTTGGTCTACTCACCCAGAGTAACCACCTCAAGATTCATTCATTCATTCATGTGGCAAAGTACATAGGCCTTAGTAGCTCTGTGGTCTTTAGCCTCAGTTTCCCTGTCTACAAAATGAAAATACTAGCATCAAATTTGTGGAGTTTTTATGAAATTACTGTATAGAGATTGCCTGGCTCATACTGGCACCAAATAAATGAGAGCTATTAGTTCTGAGGTATAATAGCTTGGGCTAGGAACTGGGGATTTGAAAATGAGTAAAAAGCCTAAGAAAATAAGAATATAAGTAAGAATAAGAAAATGACCAAAAGTCCTGGCCACGGGACCTCATGATCCACAAAACAGTATATGAGTGTTGAATACAAAGTGCCATGAAAACTCAGAGAAAGGATGATTTGGTAAGCTGAGCCTGCACTTAAAGCAGCAGCATTAATTTGCAATGTCAGTTCCCAAGCAGAATCGAGCAGACGGGGAGGTCTCATGCCACCTCGAGTGGTTGCCTGAGTTGGTCTTTGTCAAAAGTTTCTCTGAAGTCCACATTGAAAGACTTTCCAGTTTGTAAGTCAAAAGTCCTCTCCAGCATGAGACCATGTCGGCTGGGTTAATCTGAGCCTAGGAGAAGGAATGGGCCCAGATAACCCCCATTCTAGCTTCCTCCTGCACGAAGAAAAATCAGAACAAGGCCCACCATCCCATTCCCTTCCATGCTGAGAAAGTGCCAAAGAGCAAGTGGGAGTTCCAGATGCCAGAAGTAACTATACTGGAACAAAACACCAAATGCACAAGTAGGCAATGAGGGCGACATGGCTCTCACAATATTCTCTCACAATATGTATAAAGGCGCAGCAGGAACGTTTGACAAGAGTTTTCTCAGTGGGAATCAATGGTGGGATGTGGTGACCATGGAAGCTAATTCAAACTCAAATATACTGATTACAATATAATATCCAGATGCAGGGAAGCAACAGTCCTATTGTACTCTGATCAGAATACCCTGGGCCTTAGGACCCAAGCCAGGTGCTGTATTTTAAAAGGGGCAAACTGGAATGACTTCAGAGAAGACAGTAGGGGACTCAAAATCATGGTCAAAGGAACTAGAAAAAAATAAGATGGGCCAAACAGCTTTCTTATAACGTCAACATAACTGTGACATTATTTCCCGATCATAAAAGAGGTACCACAGTGAAGGAGGGAAATGTCTTACTAACAGCTACTCAAGCACAACGAATCCTAGAGGTTGTTCCCTCAGTCCCTGCACCTCAGGTTCTTTGAAATTCCCCTCCACACGCAGCACCTGCAGGGTGGCAGTGTTCAAGAATAGTTCCTCTAGTCCATCCCGTCTGTCCCTGGGCTTTATGACTCTAGGACCCACCTGGAGGCCACCCTCAAAAGTTCACTAGGAGCATGTATGCCCCGGGACCCTCTGCACTGATGACCTCAGTCCTCTCCTATGGTCCCTCATCCTGTTCCTCCCGCCGCCTCCTCTTGTGTCAGCCTCCAGATGGGTTGTCATGCTTGGCTCTGCTGCTGGACTGGAGGTGGAGGGGAGGGAAGAGGCCCTAGGTGAACTCTCCATAGACACAGTTAGACCGCTGTGTATAAAGATTAATTTCCTACTACCTTTTACACAATATCGCCTGCTTCCTTTCTCATATAAGTTCCAATACAAAACTCTCCTCCTATTATCTCAATCTTGTGACTCCAGGAAGAGAAAGAAAATTTATTCCGACACATCTAAAATGTTGTCAGACAGAAGAGGGGTTATTAGTTTGTGTAAGCCCCAAGACAGATAATTCAGACAAATGGTGAAGTCACAGGAGAACATAACTGCAAATAGCTAGAGTTGCCCAAGAGTGAACTACATACGTCCCAGGAGGTAGTGATAGGGCAGAAAGTATTCAAACAGGATGGGAGTGGCACTTCTAGAAACATGATTTGCCAGGGGATTCCAGCATGGAGCAGACATAAGAAGCAAATCTCTTTAAGACCCTAACTTCAATTCTAGGATTCATATCATTAGCAGTATATTTCCATGGGGCCAAAGGTTGGGAAAGCAGCTGAACTAGTAAACTGGTGGAAAATACTCCTAAATTAATTGGTGTGGGGAAAGTGTCACGGATAGAAGTCCTTTATGGTATTGTCCACTTCTGAGATTCCTATTTTGTGATTCCAGGGTCTGAAAGAGTATCAGCTACTGGTCAAATCCATCCAGCTGACAAGATGCAGATCAACCTTCTGTCTCCGGACAACAACTGGTGTGTGTGTGTGTGTGTGTGTGTGTGTGTGTGTGTGTGTGTCCATGCGCACATGTGTGCATGTGTGTGTCTCATATGAGGATCAGGGTAGAAAACAATAGACATTTTCTGAAGGGACCGAGTGTGGCACATACACACATACACGTGCCCATGCACACACATCACCCACACACAGAGGCGATCCACAGTTGGACTTGAAGCTGGTGGCAGAGATAAGGTCCAACAACTTGAGGCCTGACCAATCACTCAATCGCCCCCCTCCCCTAGCTGCTGGTCCAGGGAGTCTGTTGTTAGGGGAACAGTGGTTTCCATCTCCTCTCCCAAAGCCAGTAGGGTGCCTTTCACATTCAATGAGGAGGACCAAGGCAACCTAAGACACCAAACCTCTGAACCAAAGTGGATCTGCCAAAGTACAAGCAGGGGACAGTGGGCAGGGCTGAGCAAGGACACTACTGTGATCACAACCAGAGGGCTACCGTGCCCACCTTCAGTCATGTCTGCGGGCTCTGTGACTATGGCTGAGTGTCCTCTAGTCACCCCCTACCCAGCATCCCCCTTCTTACTCCCCTTCTACTTGCCCCCAAAGCTCCTGCTGTCTGCTTCTGTTCCTTTAATGCAGGGTTGACAGGCAGAAGACACAGGATGCTTCCTGTCCTGGGTACTGCTCTTGCTTAGGGCGCGCTCAGACCTCAATGGTTCAAGGGCAGACCTCCCCATAGAGTTCTTTTCACCTGCTCCCCACTAAAACTGCAGCCTCCCAACATCAACTGTAGGTAAAATGGCCCTTTGGCAGGTCCTTTTTAAACCCTACCCTGCTGCCTCCACTGTACATGGAGTCAAAAAAGGCCAGTCAAAAACGTTCCTTCTGCACCTGCCGAAAAGCTGCTTCCAAAAGGGCAGCAGCCCCTTTAACCTAATCTCCCACCCTTTCACCTAAAATGCTGAGTGTCAGTGTGACCAGTGTAGAGGGCCACCCTTCCTCTCTCTCCCTGAAGGAGTATCAGCCACAGGTCCCATGGGGTACACCCTCGCAGCTTCTGAAGCAGCAGGCAAACAAAGCCCTGACTCAGCTCTAACCCTCTCGTGCTCCTAGAGACTCCTCTTTCTTCTGCTTCTTAGGAAACACAGACACAGCAACAGCATTGACCCATGGGATCAGGATATCCCCTCCCCAGAGTTCGACCCAGCAGTCGGTGAGTCCACCGCTAACCGATGTCATTGTAAGCCACCCCTCTCGAAACCTGCATTACTTTCAAGCCAAATAAATAAAGACCTGAAGTGCCATTAAAAATAACTGCTTTTGAAATGCCATGTGCCCTTAAATGCAGAGAAAGCATCCCCCCTCCCCAACCCCTACTCCCTGCCTCCCTGCCCAGTTCTTACTGCTCTGGCCTCAAATAAACTCAGTCTGGGTCCTGTCTGAGCACCAGCAGCACCCCATCTGCCCTCGGGGGAGGGCAGGGGTAACAGGTAAGGAGGTAAATGGGGAAGGCTCACCGGAACAGGCCATCACGCCTCCTCCCCTGCTCTAGACACCCCCTCTCTGGTGCACAGAAGACTCTGCCCACTTGCCCGTCCTTCTTCAAACAGCATAGTCCTCAGTCCCACCCAGCAAGACACACGGGCTCTCCACACCCAGCCAGAGCGCAGCCTTCCCGGTGCCGAGGTAAGGAGGAGAGGGGGCGTGGCGCCAACAGGGACACAAGCCACTGATACAGCACAAATACTCCGGAAATACCTTACTGTTCACACTTTAAGAGAAGACACTATTTGTGAAGCATGTCCTCCATGCCAGACGGCATGCTACTGTATTTCAGACCCTCTCGGTAACCCAGGGAGTGAGTTTACAAATAAGGAAACTGGTTCAGAGAAGTGAAGTAACTCGCTAGAAAGTAGCACCCGCTTGGTGTTTGATGACCTCTCACCCTAGGAGACTGATCCCCCACAGACTTGCCCTACTCATGACTAGGAGATGAGAAGGACCCCTGTGAACCAAGAGGCAAAAGCTAACTTCCCACCGTGGGGAAGCAGCAGCAGGGGGCTTGCTTTGCAGGAGTCAGAAGCCCAGGAGGAAATAGCCCCGGGAGATATTAAATACCGCCTGGAGCCCCTTCCCAAGGTTCTACCCCAGACGCAGCCCCCGGGCTACTTCAGCCAGTACTGCAAGCCTCAGCGGCCCCCCTTCAGCAAAACCTATGGAGAATGTTCCAAGCCCTGGAGGAAGGAGCCAGTGACTTACCAGGGGAAGAAGTCCCCCCATTCAGGTAAGCCTTAACCCGGGGGCAAAAAGGGTGGCAGGGGAATAGAGGAGTGGCATTCTGTGTAAAACCCTCTGCTCCCAACCCGCCCACTTCACCCTAACCAGGGCCACTCCTGTCTCCCAGGTAGATCCCAGGGAGGGAACGACCTGCCCGGCAGAAAGCAGCAAGGGCCCCAGCCAGCCTTCAGGCAATATTTGCCTACAAGGCCAGCTGGAACCATTCGGGGAGAGCCCCACACCAATAACCCCATCCTAGCCCCTTCCTGTTTAGGTTGGACCAGTGGGCAGCCCTGTCATCCAGGCTTTCAAAAGCTCAGGTGATCCAAAAAGGAGTAGGAGGATTATCGATCCCACACTAAGAATTCTTTAGTTCTGGTCTTGGGGAGACAGCTCTGACGGTCAGAGTGGTGGGAGAGGCAACACTCCTATATTTGCGTCTATTATGCCCATTATAAAGGGTTCAGTTCAACAGAACCAGCTATGCAGGAGCCAAGGCTGGGGTCCAGGTCCCCACCGTTACTCTCAAGACTTTCCCACACAGAGGAGGCCCTCTGCACACTTTCTTGCTCCCCTCAGGTGACTACCACATGACCACTACTCATCAGATTTCCTTCCAGAACCCTCTTCTTGGCGAGTCGATGTTCCCAGTTCACATTCAGGGCAGAAAAATAGCACCAATAATGCGTCCAGGCCACATGGATTATATCAGCCAATACCAGAGTAACTTCCAAGCCTCAGGGTGGAATCAACTCCTCAAAACCGACCCAAACAAAAGCAGCCAGGTGATCAAGTGAGTAACCCGAATTCTTGGTGAGCTGTAGGGCTGCTGTGGGGGAGGAGGTCGGGGAGGGCTCTATTGCCCAAGAGAAAGGTACTGACTATCCCCAACTTATGAAGGTCTGACTTACAATCTTTCGACTTTATGATGGTGCCAAAGTGATACGCGTTCGGTGGAAACTGTACTTGGAGTTTTGAGTCTGGATCTTTTCCCCGGGCTAGTGATACACACACAGTACAATACTCTCTGGTGATGCTGAGCCCTGGCAGCGAACCCCAGCTCCCAGTCAGCTCCGCGATCATAGCGGTCAACAGCCGACACCCTGACAACCTTTCTGCACGCGTGCAACCATTCTGGTTGTCACTTTCAATACAGTATTCAAAAAGCTACATGAGCTATCCAACACTTTATTAAAAAGCAGGCTTTGTGTTAGATGATGTTGCCCAACTATAGGCTAATAGTAATTGTGCTGAGCACGTCTAAGGTAGCCTGGGCCAAGCTATGATGTTCAGTAGTTTAGCTGCATTAAATGCATTTTCCACTTCTGATATTTTCAACTTACAATAGGTTTAGGGAGCTGTATAAACTCACCTAAGTCGACTCACCATAAGTCGAGGAAGATCTGTAATAATTCAGAACTCAGTCTCCTGTCCAATTCAGAGACATAGTTATAGAAAGCAAGAAAGCAAAGGACTAATTGTTTCAGAACCTTGAATCTCAAAATAGTTCAGATTTACCTCGTCCTCTTACTTATCTAAGTTTTGGGCCAGGACAAACTGCATGCTCTTCATAACTGGGGGTTAGTCTCTTCCCCTGTGCATCTCTGGGAGACATGAGCTCTAATTGCACGCCAGGAGGAAGAGCAGGCGGGCTTACCTAGTCCTCGTGAAACTACAGAGTGTCAGGCACTCCGCTTGCCCAGCCTTGTCCTGGCTTCTTGCCTATTAAAGCCTGCTTCCCTCGGGGGCTCAGAATGGCCCGCTACCTCCCTGACTCATCCCTGAAAGGTTAGAAGGCCCCGCTCGGATGCAAAACCAGGAATATGCACATAGTGCCACACAAATACTACAGAAATGGAGCCCTAGTCCAAAGTGCCGGAGGAAGGGAGAGCCTTCATGGGCAGGGGCCAGGATGCCAGCCTAGCAAATGAAAGGGCTCTTCGCCCCCCACCCCAACACACACGATTCCAAGCTCGTTTCCCAAGACCACATTCTCTCAGCCATAGCCTCTAGCTGCCTACCAGAACACTTTAGAAAGGCTCTCGGTTGCTCTATCCTTTGGCTGCAGGTGTTGCGTCCTCTCTGCTGGGTCTAAGCATAACTGGGGAGTGTGAAAAGAAGCAGAGATAAAATAAATTAAAATTTTATTTTCAGGGAAGAAATAAATTTGTCTTCGAAATTACCTGAAAATACTCTGTATAGTTTAGGCAGACACACAAATGAAAAGCAGGAAAGAGCACGGAGACGGCACGGCGGGGTTCGCAGGTACAGGTCCTGACTTGTAGAAATGTTTTCACCCCATGCAGCAAGTATATCCAGGCGGTGCAGAAAGACACTGCCCCTGGCTGGCAGCCCACTATGCATCAGCATCAGAGGCTGAGATGGCTGAAGCAAGAGATGAGCCTCCTGGGTAGGAAGACCACTGCCAAGTTTGATGGAGACACAGTAACCAGGGTAAAGTGCCCAAGCTCTCTGTCAAGAGGTAATCAGAATGAGGGTCTCAACTACCCCCTCATCCCAAGGGGGAGAGGGGGGTGGGGGTACACAGGGAACAGGGGAGAAAGTTTACCCTACTAGAACACCCCAATCCCACTATTCTTGGGAAATCCAAAAATTTTACCTTCCTGAATCTGCAGCCACTTGGGAGTCTGGTATTTGTCCCTGACCAGAGCTGAGGTACGTATGCACTTAATGAACGTTTGACACATGAAGTTTGACACCAGGTAAGTACTTAACAAAAGACAGCAATTAAAATCATTATTATTATTTCCCCAGACAAGCATTCCTCTCTTCCCAGATGCCTTATCTGCCTCCTCCCAAATCCTTGGTAAAAAGAGTCAAGGGTAAGTGCCCCTCTAGCACACTCGGGGCCCTCAAAGCCAAGTTACAAACTGAAACTGCCGGCAAGCAATTCCCCCAAGTACACTGTGGAGACTCTCATCACAGAGGCCATGAGAAGCTGCCGGTAAGAACTTCTGTTATCCCCTGGATCCCCCCCTTCACCTCTCACCTTGCTACAGGCCTGAGTGTGGGTGGGAGCTGAGCTGGCCGGACAGGAGTGTGCTGTTTAAATCCTGGATCTTTCCCAACCTAGAGCAATTCTGAGCAAGTTAACCTCTCTTCACAAATGTTTTCTCCTCTGCCAAAAGAAAAAGAAAACAAACCTTGCTTACTAAGCACCAGACATTGCATTTTTCTGTGACTCCTTGTAATTCCTTAGTCAACAGCGGGTGCTGAGCATATGCAGGGATGGGAAGATTTGCTCCTTTTCCTTTTCCAACTGCTCTCTGTCCCCTTGAAAGGGCATGGGTTCACGGGCACCAACTGAAGATCAAACTACTACCAGGACCTCCTACATGCCCTTGTTTTCTGAAAGGTTGAACCTGTGTAAGCCCAAGGTCAATAGCATCAAATGGGAGCCAAACACAATTTCTCTACTGAACAAAGGAAAATATTCAGGTACAAAGGAAAGCCTGAGTCTGCATATGGCAAAAGAAAAAAAAAAAAAAAAACAGAGTCGTGGAGAAGACACAAATCAGCTTCAGCCTGGCCCCATAATCTCTCTGCCTATCTTTACAGGCCTGTCCAGCCGCCTGAAAACCAGCTCCAGAAGTACTTATGACAACAGGACTCAAAATTCCCAAATATAATAATCATCAGGGGAAAGAAACTGCCCAAATAACCTATGCAAAAATGCACAGTTCAGGACACATGTCTCCTCACCCGCTCTAACTTAAAACCGATGTCCCACAAAAACCACCGCACAGTGTAGATTCAGCTTTCCCACTGGGATTTCCCACTGGGATTTCCCAGCCACACCCTAACCCTAATCCCACTCTTTGAAACTACCTGAGCCAAGGGTGAGTAGCCCGGTTAGAAAGCAACAATGCACTGTGTGTCCTAGGAGGTCTGTGTGTTGCCGGATACCTGAGGGAGAAGGGGGTCAGGGTGTTTCCCTCTAACTAATGAATGAATGGCAAAGCGTTGAGACTTTTCTCAAGTCGGTACCATCAATTAATTACATTCTATTTGAGCTATAGTGTCTGCTCACTGCTGCCTTTTTTTTCCCCTTTACATTCTTTGAGATTATAATTCACACACCATAAAATTCACCTTTTTAAGATGTATAATCCGGCGGTTTTTAGTATTGCTCACTGCCACTGGGGTCTACACCTCAGAGTGGAGAAAGTGGCCCAGGAAAGGAAGAACAAGAGGGTCTGAATTGGATTCAAGCAAACAAACAAAACCTGCCACGGGGAGAAAGAACTCCAAAGCTTAAGGGAGATTGTGATCAAAATCTAAATACCGTCTCTCACGCAAAACTATTTACCACATTGAAAACAGGATTATGTTTCTGGTTTTAAGGTAGGGATAAGAAGTGGAAGAGGCATAAGAAGTGGAAGAGGCAACGAACGTAGCCACCCATCTCCTTCACTTCAGAGATGCTAAGGCTTATTACTTAGGACACAGTGCTTCAGACCCAGTGGGGAAAAGGCGTACCACACTGCCCTCTAGTAGCCGGCCTAGGCAATGACAGCCAGCAACATGCGGGACAGGCCTGGCAGTCTCTGTGGGGAGGGTGTCCTGTTCTCAGCACACAAAGGCAGAGAAATCGGAGGGAGAAGGAATTTGTAAATTTTCACCAAAGTCTACCAAACACAGAGCTCACCTACAGTAGAATCTATCTGCTGTATAGAATCTCTAGATTCTATCTCTAGATAGATAGAATCTATCTCCACATCAGTCTCTGCTTGAAAACAGATTCCTTTGTTAAGAAAAAAAAAATGTGGTTTAAGGTTTCCAAAAAAATTGGAGCCTGTCTTATTTAGGCTGCTATATTTCAGGATGCTATTACAAAAATACCATAGATTGGAGGGGAGTGGGGGGCCTTGAACAACATACATTTAATTCTCACAGATCTGGAGGGTACGGGGGGCAAGATCAATACACTAGCAGCTAGATTCGGTGTCTGCCAAGGGCTGGCTTCCTGATTCAGAGGCCGGCTTCTCAAGGTGTCCTCACAGGACAGAAAGAACAAGGGAGCTCTCTGGGGTCTCTCTTTTATAAGGTCACTTATCTCATTCATGAAGCTCCGCCCTCAGGACCTAATCACCTCCTAAAGATCCTATCTCCTAATACCATCATCTTGGGGCTAGGATTTCAACATGGGAATGGGGAGGTGGCAGGAAGGTGGTTGCCATTCAGTCCATATTGGCCTCCTAAAGTAAGTTGTCCCTAAGAAAGTGGTGGGCCCAACTAAAATGCAGTTAAAACCTGAACCCATATGGAAATCGAACCCAGCTGTGGACAAGAGTTGTGACAAAGGGCTAGGAGCTGAATGTTTCACTGCCACTTCTGGCCAAGGAAAGCAGATGGCTTACAAAACAGCTTGCAAAAGTATAAACCCCGAACTAGTAGTAACTTCAGAGTAGATCCAGGGCCCAGAGCCTATATTCACTGGGGCCTTGTTGTAAAATAAGCTTATTTTGGAAAAAAAATTTAAACTTACAGTAAGTTGTAAAGATAACATAGAGCTTTGTTTTGTTACTCTTTACCCAAAGTTCTTGCCTATTAAACTGCTTACATAACTACGGTACATTTGCCAAAACTAAGAGATTAACAGTGGCATATTTCTAGGAACTAAATTCCTGACTTTATTTGGATTTCACCAGTTTCGCCAGTAATGTTCTAACCTTGGGCCTTTTTACATAATGTTTACAACAAGGAGCCAAAGGACCAGAAAGGCAGTGTGCAACCCAGCAGGACACTAGGTTCTAGTCCCAGCTTTTCTTCATGCTAACTGTGGCACCTTTCTGTTTTCTGAGCTCATCTCCTCTCTGACATACTCCGTCTCACAAATGCTGAGTCTCGGTGCAATTCCAGCTTACATTTCATCTCTCTGCCTAAACAATTCTCTCACAGCTACTAGCTAGAGTGAAGGAAGAGACATCTCCAACTTGGCAGTGACTTCAGAGTCCTGAGACTCTCTGGTCAGAGAACAGAGCCCCGTTGGGAATTTCCAGATTTCAAAATTGCCTCAAAATCCACTTATGTCTCAGATGGCTAGAGGATGGACAGCCTTTCTTTAGGGGTCTGAGAAGTACACACTGCAGCAGAGACCAGAGTTGTCCATAAACATCCATTTTTCCCTTCTTCCTGGGTGTGCATTACATTCCTAAGGCTCTCTCGAATTAGGGGGACCATGCGACTAAGCTCTAGCCAACAGAACATGAGTGGAAGTTTGCGCTACTTCTGGAGGTGGCCCATTATATCTGCTAAGCTAGAGCCCAAGCTCTGCTCGACTCACTGAAACGACACCACCCAAGCAACCTTGGAGATGAGTTAGCACTGGCATCAGCCCGGTCCCTAACCGACTGCGTGGAATAAAGCATGCCCCTTCCACTACCCCAACCTGAAACTACCCTGGACGTTACATGAGGAAGAAGGAGAGAAAAAAAAAAATTTCTATTGTGATAAGTTAGTCCATTTGGTGGCTGTCGTGACAGTTTAGCCTAACACAGTGCCAAATGTCTTTCCATTAGAGCAAGACTTTGCTTCTGGATCTGTGCTCGGGGCCTCGGGTGCTGAGGTGACCACACGCCACATTCACCCACGCAAGGCCTCTCTTTCCCTTTCCCTCCATCATTCCCCCTTCCAGTCCCATTCTGTCCCCTTTCACAGACCCTATTCCCGTGAGTTAAGTATATATATCCTCCTTAAAAAATGTTGTTAGTGTGTTTGGTTTACTTAGCTGGTTTTTGCTGTAAATTGAATTCTTCTTTATTTTCCTTACCTGGGGTCTCTCATGTCGCAGCAGTTCCTAACAGCCTGCATCTCACTGCTTTTATAATATTCTATCATATGCATATACCACATTTTATTTATCAATTCCCTTAGGGATAGACATCTAAATTGCTTCCAGCTTCTTGCTACCCAAACTATACATAGATAAACATCCTTTTATGTAACTCCTTGTGGATCTGTGCAAGTTTCTCTGAAGGCTATAGCCAGGAATGTAACTGCTTTGATGTAGAGTATATACATACTTAATGCATTAGGTACCTATTGCTATATAACAAATTACCTCAAAACTGAGCGGCTTAAGACAATAATACCCACAGAGTGAGAGAAAATGTTGGTAAATCATGTATCTGATAAGAGACTTGTAACCAGAATACATAAAGAACTCTACATAAGAGTGTGTCTGTGTGTGTGTGTGCGCGCACATGTACGTATGACAATCCAACTGAAAAATGGGCAAAGGATGAATAAACATTTCTCCAAAGATATATAAAAATGTTAAACAACATTAGACATTAGGAAAGTGTGACTGCCTCATACCCACAGGCACAACAGTTGTAATCAAGGCAGAGAGTACTAGGTGTGGACAAAGGTGTGGAGAAACTGGAACTTTCATATACTGCTTTGGAAGTTTGGCAGTTCCTGAAAAAATTCAACATGGGGTTACCTTATGACCTAGCAATGCGATTTCAAGAGCAATGAAAACGTACGCCCATACAAAACTTGTACATCAATGTTCACGACAGCATCATTCATAACCAACAGAAAGTAGAAACAACGCAAATGTCCATCAACTAATGCGTGAATGAAATATATGCTATCCATACAAGGGAATATTTTCAGCCAAAGGAGGAGTGAAGGACTGATATGTACCACAACACAGATGAAACTTAAAAACATTATGCTCAGTGAAAAGAGTCAGACACAAAAGGTCACATACGGTATGACAGCCCCACTCACATACTACATGAAATGTCTCTAATAGGCAAATCTAGAGAGACAGAGAATGGAGCAGTAATTGTCAGGGGACGGGGGAGTTGGGGACAAATGGGGAGTGATGGACGCTAATGGATACAAGGTTGTTATATTCACAGAGTGATCCAAATGTTTTAAAATTAACTGAGGTGATAGGTGCATAACCCTGTGAACTGTACTTCATGGGAAATGAGTAAACTGTATGGTGTGTGTTATATCTCAATAAAGGTTTCAAAAAAAATGAACATCTAGGGGCACCTGAGTGGCTCAGTCGGTTAAGCGTCTGCCTTTGGCTCAGGTCCTGGAATCAAGACCCACAACAGGCTCCCTGCTCAGTGGGAGCCTGCTTCTCCCTCTCCCTCTGCCTGCTAGTCCCCCTGCTTGTGCTCTCTCTCGAATAAATAAAATCTTTTTAAAAAAATGAACACCTATTATCTCACTGTTTCTTTGGGTCAAGAATTTAGAGCTAAGTGATTCTGCCTCAGGATCTCTCATGAGGTTGTGGTCACATGTCGATCATCTAAAGGTCTGAATGGAGGTAGAGTATCCACTTCCAAGGTGGTTCACTCACACTGATGAGTAACTCAGTGCCATCTACTGGTGAGAGGTCTTAGCTCCTCTCCACATGGACCTCTCCAGATGGCTGCTTGAGTGTCCTCATGATATGGCAGCCAGCTTCATCCAGATGAAGGGATCCGAAAAAGTACAACACAGATTCAATGTCTTTTATGACCTAGCCTCAGAAGTCACACATTTCCAGTACATCCTATTGGTTACACAGGACAGCCCTATTCATTATGGGAGGGGAGTACACAGGGCTTGAATACCAGGAGTTAGGGATCATCAGGGGCCATCTTGGAAGCTAGCTATCAATACTTGATGAATAGGAAGACAATAACACCCAACAATATTGTGACACATACTATGTGCAAACACTGTTCTAAGCTCACAACAAACCTATGAGGTACGTGCAATTATCTCCACTTCACAGATGAAGCAACTAAGGCACAAAGAAGTTAAGATCACACAATTGGTAAAAGACATAGCTGGGATTCAACCTCAGACAATATAGCTCCAGAGCCACACTCTTAAAAACTATGTAATACTGCATCTGGGATGTTACTTAATTCCAATTAAGTGTTGCCCATTTGTTCTCCGAAATGGATACACCAGATGAAACTCTCCATAAGTTTTCATTCCCCATGAGAGCTCCATCTCTTACTTTTTGCCAAGCCAACAAATATAAGTAGAAACACATTAACATTTTATTTTTTATGTTTCTCTAATTACCAATGAGGTAATATACTTACTAGTCATTGTGGTTTTCCCTTTAGATTTTACCTATTTATAGTCTTTAGCCATTTTTATTTAGTTTTTTTTAAAGACTTTATTTATTTGAGAGAGCGAGCGAGCACAGGAGCGAGCAAAGAGGAAGAAGGAGAGGGAGAAGCAGGCTGCTCGCTGAGCAGAGAGCCTGATGCAGGGCTCAATCCGAGGACCCTAAGATCATGACCTGAGCCGAAGGCAGATGCTTAACCGACTGAGCCACCCAGGCGCCCCTTATTTTGTGTTTCGTTTTTCTTTATTTACAGTAGTTCCTTTTATATCGAGTCTTTTATATATGCAATCCCTTGTCAGTTTTAAACATTGCAAATATTTTCTCTTAATCTATACACATCTTTAGCTTTGACTATGAGATGCTTTGTTAACCAGAAATCTTTAATTATGAAGTAGTCAAAAAATCAGATCTTATGGATTGTGCCTTGGGGATATTATTTAACGTATCTATCCTCATCCCAAAGTCACAATGACATTCTCTGATTTTTCCTACTGGCTTTAACAGTTTACCTTTCATTTAGATCTTTAATCACTTTGGAATGTCTTTTTTTATATGGTCTGAGGTAGGGATCCAACTTTATTTTTATGCTTACATAAGTCAATTTTCTAAGCATCATTACCTCTTTCTTCCCCACTAATTTCTTTTTTTTTTTTTTTTTTTTTAAGATTTTATTTATTTGACAGAGAGAAACACAGCCAGAGAGGGAACACAAGCAGAGGGAATGGTAGCAGGAGAAGCAGGCTTCCTGCCGAGCAGGGAGCCCGATGCGGGGCTCGATCCCAGGACTCTGGGATCATGACCTGAGCCGAAGGCAGACGCTTAACGACTGAGCCACCCAGGCGCCCCTCTTCCCCACTAATTTCTGACATTACCTTTATCATATACCTTGTCTCCAAATAGCTATGTCTATTCCTAAGTCTAGGTTAGCACTAGTTTGTATTCTCTAAGAGGAAGGACCCATTGCTCAAGTTTCTACTCACACTGCTTTCTAGATTAATGAAAAATCCAACCACCACCCTCCAAGGTCCATGGGGGTTCATCATTAGTTTGTATTCTTCCCCAAAACAGAATATCCAGTTAAGTACATGATTTTGAAAAAATAAATGCATGTTTATTAAAAAACAAAAACCCTACCCCAGAACAAACCCTGGGACACTGAAAAATCAATGCTTTCTCTGAAGGCCAACCATAGCCAGTGTTGGAACACCTGAGGAGGCCAGGTGCCTCAGTCCAAACATCAGGTCTCAAAATATTCTTCTGTAGACAAAACTGGCATTCAAATTGCTGGTCTGTGTGGACCCTTATTATCAGCATAGCCAACTGTTACAGCTGGATATCTGGCTGCCCTATGTCCACTACCACAACCCAAAGCCACCCCGCAGCCTCAGAAAAGTTACATATCCTCAACACTCCACTTGTAGGCAAGTTCCTCCACCGCCTTCTTGCTGGCAAGCCTGGCAAAGCGCTTCTGTTCAAATCCATTGGATCTGCAATCAAGAGACACTGATCAGCCAGAATCCTGAACTGGACATTTATTTTTGAAAAAAGAGAAGAGTTCACAACCTAATGAATAAGGAAGAAAGTAAAGCAGTCATGTGAAAATATATAAGGCGTACGCAATAGAATCAAAAAGCCAAAATACATAATTCAACCTTTTATTAGTTCTTGCTCAGCCCCTTCACCACTCTTTTGACAACTGTTTCAAACATTTACCACTCTACAGGCCCAACTCACTCTCAGCTGATGTCTACATCTTATAATTTATGCATTCATTATACAAGCATTTAGGGAATTCTCATATGTCAGGCATATCTCATTCAACTGCACTTCACTTTATTGCACTTCACAGAACGCATTTTTTACAAACAAGGTTTGTGACAACCCCGCATCAAGCAAGTCTATCGGCGCCATTTTTCTAACAGCATTTGCTCACTTTGTGCCTGTGTCACATTTTGGTAACTCTTGCAGTATTTCAAACTGTCTTATTATTGGCTATGGTAATCTTCAGTGATCTTTGATATAACTGTTATAAACTGTTTGGGGGAGCCACCGATTGTGCCCCTATAAAATGGCAAACTTAGTCAATAAATGTTGTATGTGTTCTGACTGCTCCGCTGACTGGCCATTTCCCCATCTCTCTCCCTCTCCTCTAGCATCCATATTCCCTGAGACACAACAATACTGAAATTAGGTCAATTAACGATCCTATAACGGCCTCTAAGTGTTCAAGCAAAAGGAAGAGCCACACGTCTCATTTTAAATCAAAAGCTTGAAAAATTATTAAGCTAGTGAGGAATACACTAGAAAGGCAGAAAAATTATTTCTAGAAAGCTAGAAAAAGCTAGAAAAATGATTAAGCTAGTGAAGAAGGTATAGCTGTATAGGCCAAAAGCTACACCTCTCATACCTTTCCTTTGCGTTAGGTTGTAAACACAAAGGAAAAGTTACTGAAGAAAAAAGTGCTACTCCAAGGAACATACAAATGATAAGGAAGCAAAACAGCCTTCCTGCTGATAATGGAGAAAGTTTTAGTGGTCTGGATAGAAGATCAAACCAGCTATAACATTCTTTTAAGTCAAAACCTCATCCAGAGCAAGGCCCTAGCACTTTTCGAATCTGTGAATGCTCAGAGAGGTGGGGAAGCTGCAGAAGAAAAGTTTGAAGCTAGAGGGGTTGGTTCATGAGATTTAAGAAAGAAGCTGTCTCCATAACATAGAAGTGGAAGGAAAAGCAGCAGGTGCTGATGCAGAAGCTGCAGCAAGTTATCCAGAAGATCTAGCTAAGACGGTCAGTGAAAGTGACCCCACTAAACAGATTTTCAGTGTAGATGAAACAGTGTTCTATTGGAAGAAGATGCCTCTAGGACTTTCATGGCTAGACAGGGGAAGTCAATGCCTGACTTCAAAGCTTCAAAGGACAGGTGAACTCTTGCAAAAGGGTTAATGCAGCTGGTGACTTTAAATTGAAGCCACTGCTCATCTGCCACTCTAAAAATCCTGGGGCTCTTAAGAATTATGCTAAATCTACTCTGCCTGAGCTCTGTAAATGAGAAAACAAAGCCTGGATGACAGCACAGCTGTTTACAACATAGTTTCCCAAATATTTTAAGCCCACTTTTCAGACCTACTGCTCATTAAAAAAGATTCCTTTCAAAATATTACCTCTCACTGACAATGCACCTGGTCACCCACGAACTCTGATGGAGATGGACAATGAGATGAATGGTGTTTTTGTGTCTGCTGACACAATATCCATTCTGCAGCCCATGGATGAAGGAGTCATTTTGACTTTCAAGTCTTATCATTTTGTAAGGTTATTACTGCCATACACAGTGATTCCTCTGATGGATGGGGGCAAAGTAATCGGATTATTAAAAAAGTAAAAGGTTTCACCATTCTCCGTGCCATTAAGGACATTTGTGATTCAAAGGAAGAGGTCACTATATCAACAGTAACAGGAGCTGGGAAGAATTTGATTGCAACCCTCATGTAGACTTTGAGAGGTTCAAGACTTTAGTGGAGAAAGTAGCTGCAGATGTGGTGGAAACAGCCAGAGAACTAGAATCAAAAGTGGAGCCTGAAGATGGGCCCGAGTTGCTGCAACCTCATGATAAAACCCGAATGGACAAGAAGTTGTTTCTTTCAGATGAGCGAAGAAAGTAGTTTCTTGAAATGTAATTGACTCCTGGTGAAGATGCTATGAAGACCACTGAAGTGACAACAAAGAATTTAGAGTATGACATAAATGTAGCTAATAAAGCTGTGGTGAGGTATGAGAGGATAGACTCCAAATCTGAAAGCAGTTCTACTGTGGGTAAAATGCTATCAAAAGGCATCACACACTACAAAGAAATCGTTCGTGAAAGGAAGAGTCACGTGATGTTGCAAACCTCACTGCTGTCTTATTTTTAGAACTTGCCACAGCCACCCAGCCCTCAGCAACCTCCACCCTGCTGAGTCAGCAGCCAACCACACTGAGGCAGGACCCTCCACCAGCAAAAAAGTTATGACTCACTGAAAGCTCAAATGATGGTTATCATTTTTTAGCAATTAAGTATTTTTTAATTAAGGTATATACATTGGGAGTTTTTTTAGACATAATGCTATTGCACACTTAGTAAACTATGTATAGTATACATAAAACTTGTATACACACTGGGAACCAAAAAACTCATCTGTCATATTCACTTAATTGTTGTGGTCTGAAACCAGACCGATTATCCCTGAGATGTGCTTGTATATACTAGGCACTGTGTTGTGAAAATGAGTATGACACAGCATCAGTTCTGATGAACTCCAACTAGTGGAGGAGATTGACACTTATACCAATAATGGAAATAAAAAGCATTAACTGTGGTAGATATATGCATTGGGTATCTTAGAGACAGAATGGGGATCTTACTCACCTTGGGAAAAGGATGAACAGAAATGGTCAGGAAAGGCTTTGTGGAGGCAGCCCCTAAGCTAAGTCTGAAAAGACAGAGCTTGCCACAGGGCTGGAGGTAGGGAAGGCCAGAAAGGTCAGGAGAGCACTTCAGGACAGAGCACAATATAACTAACAAGAACAAAGGTGCAAAAGTGAGAAACAGCTTGCTACATGGAGGGAACCAGAAGCAAACCGGTATAGCTAGAGCCTACGGTATGACGAAGGGACTAGCACGAGACAGAGTTAAAGAGCTCAGATTTCACCCAGTACGGATAGATTTAAAACAGGAGCAGAAAACATATTTCAAAAAGATCACTCTGGAGGAGACTGGAGGCAGGAAAGTTACTACAGGGTACAGGCAACAGATGATGAAAGCAATGACAAAGGAGACTTGGTGACAGACTAGCTATGGAAGAGCAAAGGAGGAGGAGGGAAGTTTAACTTTCAGGTTAATAACTTTCATGGCCAAATGAATGAGGCTGCACTAAGGGGGACAGAACGTAAGAGGAAGAAGAGCAGGTAGGGGAGCTGAGGCTGATGAGCTCAGTTTGAAATACCTTGCATTAAAGTGCCTCGGGCACACAGCAATAGAGAAATCCAGTGCACAGCTATACACCAGACTGAACCGCAGACCCAGATTAGGTGGTAATTGAAGGTGTGACTAAATAAGATTCAGCCAGAAAGAGCACATGGAGTGAGAACGGCTAAGGTTAGAGATGGAGCCCCTAGCAACTTTAATGTTACAAAGAGAAATGGTACAAAGAGAAAGAGAGCTCATAAAGGTAGCCAATAAGAAGAGAAAAGAACCAGAAGTAGAATGTGATGAGAGTTTCAAGGAGTGGACCGCAACTCCCTTCAATGCTATGAATTCTGTCTACTTACAGAAATTTCTTAAAAGAGCTTGTAGTCACTGTCTATATACTTACTCACTTTTCATTCACTCCTTAACACATTAAACGCTGGCTTCTGTCTCACCACGCCACAGAGTTAGCTCTCTTTCAGGTCACCAGTGACCTTCCTTATCGCCAAATGCAGTGATTTCTCCCTCTCCCCAAGTCAGCTGCCAGGCCCTGCCACCTGCTCCCCTGAACACCTGCCCATCCCCTCTTCTCTCCATCCCACTCCCACTGCCACAGTTCAGACCTCAATCTCCTTTACCCTGACCCACTGCAACAGCCTGTACCTTGTCCCTCTACTCCCAGACCTGGGCCTTTCACATGCTTTTCAGATTACTGCCATAGTGATGTGTCTGTCTGAAATGCGGAGCTGCCGTTAATCCTCCAGTGGCTCTCCTTTGCCTTTGAAGACCACACTCCTCAGAAACGCTTCCAGAGGCCACTGTGACCAACTCCCTGCTTACCTTTCCAGTCCAGCTCACACACTCCACTCCACACTTCATGTTATCCAACAACAGCAAGCCACTTATGACGGCCCCTCCATAACACTATGATGTCCTATATCCTTGTGACTTCACACATCAAGGATTCTCTTCCTTAAACCTCCTCCCTTTCCTTCTGTTGGCTGGCGACTGACACCCATTAAGACTAAGCTCATGTATGTTCCAGGAAGCCTTCCCTGACCCCATTGTCCTAAGGCTGAATTTACTCTTCCTTGGTGCTCCCAAAGCACCTTGAAAATCCTCTATAATACTCAGCAAGTACCACTGAAATTATTTTCTTGTCTTTCTCCTCCAGACAGAAAGTGAGTTCCTAGGCTCAGGGACTGTCTCTAATTGTGAGAACCTGGCACCTAGCACACAGCTGCTTAATCATATCTCTGGCTCAGTGTTACTAAACTGATTGAGGTAACAGGCTTCCCTCTTTCCTCACGCCTTCTGTAAGGGATGAGCAGGGTAAGTAATGGAATGTTTTAGGAAGAAGGGAAGCTTATTACAAATGGTCCCATCTCTAACCTTAGAAGCATGCAGGATATTCTAGAACACCAAGGAAGCCAGTTTTTTTTGCCCTGAGGAATAAATACTTAAAAGAACCAACACTAACATGATCATACAGATGAAGGAAAAAAGGGTAACAAACCAAACCCTACAGAATCAAAAAAAAAAAAAAACAAAAACAAAAACTGCAAGGGCACTCACAGTGCTACATGTGAGTCTTAGTCACACTTAGTCTAGTCTAAGTCTAGTCAAAGTCTTGGACTAGAGAATCTAGAGCCCAGAATTCTAATTCTAGCTTTCTGAGGTGAACTAAATAACTCCAGGTAAGTTGTTCAATTTATCTGAGCCTTAGTTTGTCTTTTAAATAATAATGGAATTAGATTAGTGGACCTTATGGGTTTTTCCAACTACAAATCTGTTCCATAAATCTTCACTTGCCATGGGTCAAAACTAGACAAAACTAGAAAAAGTGACAAAAGAATGAATAATCAGAAAGAAAGCAAAGATGAGAAACAGAACTAAAAGGAAAGATCTAAGGGGGAAAAAAAGTGGAAGAATACTACTGAGAGAGCTGGAGACATATTAGACACCAGGAAAATACAAGGTCAGAGAGAGTTCTGAGTTTGGATCTAGAAAAAAATTTTTTAAATAGAAAGAAAAGGTTGGGGGGGGCGCGCTCACTGTAGCAGGGAAAATCTTTAGGGTGTGGCTATAAGATCTACTTCTGACTGCGAATTAGCATTCTGAAAGATATTCCCACTGCCAGAGAGCCTGTGTCAGGCGAGCTATACTAGGAAGTAGTAAGTGAGCCTGAAACCACAGCCACCCAGCGGATACCTGCCAAAAGCAGGAACTAGAGTCTCAGATTTCAATGGCAGCTTGAGGGACAGAAGAACAATGCCTTAGGCCCATATAAGATGGGGCGATGGATTTCAGTCACAGCAGAGGAACCTGAGCAGACTAACCTATCCTTGGACAAGCAATTATAAAATCTGGACAAAATATAAAATTGCAAGCATTTGAAATTATTTGAAGGCCTGGGAAAGTGATCAAAAGGCAGGCAGAACCTGGACGGGAATCTATGTGTGAAAAAAAGATTTGTGAGGCTTTTTGCCAGAGGGTACTTCCCAACCTGCACAGCTCCTAGAGGCAAAAAGCCACAGGCTTATTGGCTAAAGATGTCAGTGCAAAGAGGGTAGAGCAGCTGGAAAATTCAGGGAGGAAACTACAAAATGGATGAACCCTAGAAGCTATACACAAACTGCACCCAAATCCTTGGCCAACTGCTAAACTGCTAAACCGTGCTTGTGCAAGGAAAACCACACTGGGCCAGATGTAAAAGCAGTAGCTAGAAATTGAAAGAACTGAGCAAAAAAGTATAGCTGCTGCCCACTGCAAAGGAGACAGTGCTTGGAGTTCAAATACACCCACATTAACTGTCCACTAGAATAAAAATCAACATACTTCAGAAGAATAGAACAGAATTCAATGTCCCTATAATGGACCATTTAGTGTCCAGTAGATGTTAAAAAAATGACCAGACATGTAAAGAAATAGTAAAGTGTAATCAAACTCAAGAAAAAGCTATTAAGAGAAACCAATCCTGAGGTGACCCAAATGTTGCAATTAGCACACAGGACTTCAAAGCACTAATTATAAATATTCTCAAGGAAGAGGGGAAATGTCTCATAATGAATGAACAGATGGAACATCTCAGCAAAGAAACATAAACTATCAAATGGAAATTCTAGAGTTGAAAAAAAATCAATAAAAAATATCCACTGCATGGATTGGAGAAGTAGAAAATCAATGAACTTGAAAACAGATCAACAAACTACCCGATCTTAAAAAGAGAGAAAAATGATGATAGAAAAATGAACAGAAATTCAGAACTCTGTAAAATGATATCAAGTGGTTGAAAAACAGTATAACTGGAGAAAAAAAAGGAATTCAGAAGAAATTAACAAAAATAGCCAAATACTCCCCAAAGGTGAATAACATGAACTTATAGATCCAAAGGGCGTAACAAATCCAAAGCAGGATAAATCAAAGAAAACCACGCCAAGGTACATCATAGTCAAACTGTTGAAAACCTAACAGGAGAAGAAAATCTGCCAGAGAAAAATAACGTATTATAATACATGGGGGGTTGGGGAGTAACAATGAAACAAATGAGGACTGACTTTTTTTTTAAAGAATTTTTATTTACTTATTTGACAGAGAGAGAGAGAGAGCGCGCACAAGCAGACTGAGCAAGGAGCCCAGTGTGGGACCCTGGGATCACGACCTGAGCCAAAGGTAAATGCTTAACCGACTGAGCCACCCAGGCACCCCATGAGGACTGACTTCCAATTAGAAACAACGGAGGCCAGAAAATGAGGAAATACCCTCAATGCATTGGCGGAATTGTCATGTAACCCTGGTACTATCAATCCAGAGTTCCATGTGTTGGTTCACAATCTCGTGAGCTCCCCAGGTGAAGTCTGAAGTTGGGCCCAGTATACAGAGGGCAAGAAGAGACAGAAGAAAGAGGCAGGCCACTGCAGACTCATAGGGGGCAGGTTCAATAAGCAAGGGAACTTACATATGAAGCCTGTCTTGGGTATCCACCTGCCAGAATCTTAGAAGCTTATATAGAGGCCTTAATTGGGTTCAGGAAGGTGGTCTCAACACCTTACTCTCTCAAGGCTGCATCCTTGAAACAGCTGCTAGTATGGGAAGAGTAGGCAGGACACACATTCCAAGGACAAGGGAAGCAGAAAGATGCCTCCAACTGCCTAGGTCCAGCTTGTGGGTCAACCAGTGGTCATGTCCTCTTGATGACCACCTCCAACACTATGTCAGTAAAATTATCCTTCAGAAATGAAGGTGAGAAAAAGGATTCTAATAGAATTGTGCCAAAGTCAATTTCCTTATTTTGGTTATGTACTATGGTTATGTAAGATTATCAATGGGGGAAGCTGGGTAAAGGGTACACTGTAACACACTGTACTATTTTTTCAAGTTCTTATCTAAAATTATTTCAAAATTAAAGTTTTGAAAAAATAAAGGTGAAATAAAAACATTTCCATATCAACGAAAATTGAGAGAATTTGTTGCCAATAAACGTACACTAAAGGAATATTAAAAGTTAAGAGGGAAGAAAAAAGACCACCAGAAATGGTAAGAATGTGAGTTAAATATCAACACCTATACATTTTGTTGTTTTCTTAGTTTTTTTTTTAAATAACTGTAAATTAAAAATGAGAACACTGTATTGTGGGACCCATACCATTTATGTTTTATATGTGACAACAGTAGCACATAGTAGCACACGTGGAACGACAGTGTTACAAGCTTCTTACATTTTACGTGAAATAGTAGTTATAACTCTCAGTAGGCCGTGATAAGTTAAAGATACATACTGTAATCCTTAGAGCAAACACTAAAAAAAACCTGCAGAGAGACTTAGCTAAAATAACAGAGCAATTAAAATCCAATACTAAATGTGCACACCTAAAATCCAAAACACTGACAATACCAAAGGCTGGCAAGGATATGGAGCAACAGGAAACCTCATTCTCTAGTGTAACATAAAACAGTATGGCTAATTTGAAGACAATTGGCTATTTCTTATAAAGTTCAACACAGTCTCACCATATAATCCAGCACTCAGTGGGTATTTCACAAGTAAACTGAAAACTATGTCCATATAAAACTCTATACCCAAATGTTTACTGCAGCTTTATTCACAGTTGCTAAAACCTGGGAGCAACAAAGACGCCCTTCAACTAGGGAATAAGCAATCTTGTACATCCATATAAAGGGATATTCAATGCAAGAACATGGATGAATCTCAAGTGCATTTTGCTACGTGCAATAAATCAGACGCAAGAGGCTACGTATTGTATGATTCCATTCATGTGACACTCTGAAAAAGGCAAAACTACAGGAAGAGAAGACAGCACTAATCACAAGGGTTTGGTGGAAGGGGTGTAATTGATTAAAAGGGGAACTTACAGGGAAAATTTTAGAATGATGGGACTTTCTATATAGTACTAGGGTGGTGAATGTATGACTATGCATTTGTCAAACCCGACAGAACTGTACACCATAAAAAGTAAGCATTAACATAAGCAATCTCTAAAAAGAAAAAATCACCCAGGATGTCAGGAGATCCAGGACAGACTGCAGACTCTGATAAATGAACCTACCTGGATTATAAATGTATAACATAACAGTATGGGGGTGGGGAAGCAGAGAGTTGACCCTTTAAGTTATGTTGGAAAATGGTACTCTCACTAGAAATCGTAAGGGTAAGAACAAAAGCAACTACACGTAGATACTATATTTTAGCTCCGGAAATCTGTTTCTCATTTCATTTCTCAATTCTGAAACTGTTTTACATGTATACTGAGGTAAGCAACATGGACGGTAGCTGGTGGGTGCCAGGCTTCTCAATGTTGGAGGGAAAAGTTATAGATAAGCCAGAAGAAATGGTAATACTGAATTAGAGTAGGTTACATGAGTATGAACTCATATTTATGTATCTGTATATATAAACATGTACGTATACAGACACTTACATAAACAGGTACATAAATAGTGACAGATAGGTGTGTATACATGGATTACTAGACATGTACTACCTAGCTCTGTCTGCTGACAGGGCCTAGAAACAAGGACACCCAAGTAACAATAAGTACTTCTATAAATCAGATCTCAGTTTCTGAATACCACCATCCATTAAAAGCAGCCAAGGCCCCTTAGAGACATGGCCAATTCTAAAGTCAGGAAGGGGAAAATACAAGATGAGTCTGGAGCATCCTGCAGTATCAGAATGTCAGAGAATGCTCAAAAAATAAAAGGATATGGTACACAAAAGGGACACCTTAAAGAACTCCCAGTGGCTAAAGAACAGAACAATTTGAGCAACAAAATAACATATTACTAGATTACAACAGTATAAAATATATATGACTCATTACTGACAAAAAAAATAACTGACTAAATGGGGTGATGAACAAATCCTTACAGAAAAAGTCCAAATATTTTATGTAGATATCCCACCCACAGGTTGCCTTTTGAGTACAAGCTGAACTTAGTGACTCACTTCTAGAGAGCAGAGTATAGAAGGGGAAAATGAAAAACTTTTTTTTAAAAAATATTTTATTTATTTATTTGAGCAACAGAGATAACGAAGAGAGCATAAGCAGGGGAAGCGGCAGGCAGAAGGAGAAGCAGGCTTCCCACCAAGCAAGGAGCCCAATGTGGGGCTTGATCCCAGGACCCTAGGATCATGACCTGAGCCGAAGGCAGACACTTAACCAACTGAGCCACCCAGGTGCCAATGAGTAACTTCAAAGTGGAGAAACTGGCAAACGCTGACTACCTTAACCAAGTGAGTAAGGTTAGTATCACAAGTGATGTCCTGTGGTTACCAGGTACTGGTTAAAATGACTTGAAGAGAAGGGCTTGCCTCCACTCTAGTATTCTTTCCAAAAACCCAAAACCTCAGTCTAACCATGAGAAAAACATCAGATGAACCCAATTTAAGGGACATTCTACAAAATAACTGACCATATTCCAAAAAACTGACAGGATCACAAAGAGCAAAGACTGAAAAACTGTCACAGATCAGAGAAGACTAAAGAGAATGACAGTTACATGCAAGGTAGGATCCTGCATTAGAACAGAAAAAGGATTTTCATGGGAAAACTGGTGAAATCCAAGTAAAATCTGGTACCTTATTGATAATGTACGAATGTTGGGTCTGATAAATTGGACCATGGTAATGTAATGAATGGTAATAAAACTGGATGAGGGCTATACAGGAATTCTTCATACTATCTGCAAATTTTCTATAAATCTACAATTACTAAAAAACAAAGTTTGTTTTTAAAAAAATAATTTTCAAAACAGCTCCCCCAATACAACTACAGAATACGTATTATCCTCAAATGCAAATAGATTATTCACCAAGGTAAACTATACACTGGGCCATAAAATACAGCTTAATATATTTCAAATATCGAAATATTATGGAGTATATCCTCTGACCTCAAGAGAATTAAATTGGAAGTCAGAAACAGTGAGATATCTATAAAAGTCTAAATATTTGGAATTAAACAATGCATTCCTAAGGAACTCATGGATCAAAGAATGAACCAAAATCCAACATACATTTCTAGAAAAATAACTCTCAGCAAATGGGGAACAGAAAGGAACCTTCTCAACTCAGTAAAGGGAATCTACAAAAAACCTATAGCTTACAACATAGTTAATGGCAAACGACTGACATTCTTCTAAAGATCAGGAAGACAGAGATGTCTGTTCTTACTACTTCTATTCAACATCTGCACTGGAAGTTCTAGTTAGTACCATAAGGCAAGAAAAAGAACAAAGGACATTTGGATTGGAAAGGAAGAAGTAAAACTCTCTATTCACAGATGACCTGATCTTCTACGTACAAAATCTGATGCAGTCTACAAAAAAACTACTGTACAAAGTGAGCTTCACTACAATAACAATTGATATTTGTCACCAATGAAAAACTCAAGCTTTTAAGCATAAATTAGAATTTCAAAAAACATGGATCTGCCACGATGAACACTAGCTTCCCATTAAAGATTTTAGTAATGAGATCACAGGTAACGTTAACAAATATAACATTATTTGATGTTGTAGAGCAAAAAATGTCAACATCTGGCAGGTTTGAAAAACTCGGCAACCAAGTATTTTCCAAATGACCAGTACATGATGTAAATTCAGGCACCAGGAAAAGATTCATTCAAAGCAGGAAAAAAAAAAGGGATTTTAATGTAACAGTTTGGAGAATTTTTGATATGGTTTCAGACTCCATATTACAAATCACCTTTAAGAAACTATCACTTGCTGAATTTTTCTGTAGTATCAGAACATATAATACTCCTTCCTTTTCTAACTACCTATGAATAAGGCTGAATTTTCTAAAGTTAATTTTTCTTCCTGTACTTCAATTAACATAGTGCAAAAGACTCAATACAGAATCTTGATATCTACTATTAAGCCAAACAAGAAAGAGATTTACAAAAATGCTAATCAATGTCATTCTTTCATTTTCTTTGTTTGGAGAATGTTATTTTTCTTTAAAAATATGACAATTATGTTAATATAATGGCTTTATTATGTTTTTAATGAACTAATAAACACTTTTTAAACATCTCAGTTTAGTTTCTAATATAATAAGTATTGAAGGATATATTCCACATAAACAGAAGTTTTCTGGGGGTCCTCAGTGATTTTTAAAAGTATAAAGGGGTCCTGAGATCAAAAAGTTTGAGAATCACCATGCTAAATGCTAGAACAATGCCCTTTAAGTAGGCAAGAAGAGATGGGCTCTAACATGTAAGTAGAGGGACAACTTTGGATAGAAGCACATTTAGGTCTCTTGCTAACAGACAGGAAGTTAGAGTATATGGGTAGATGCTGGTCATAGGGGTCAGTGAGACACTGTAAGTAGCTCACCCCTAAGGCAGTGAAGAGCAGGTTCAGAACTACATTTTAAAGATACAACACACAAAGACTCCAGACTCCCGCCCATCACTCATCGCCTCTAAACCTCAGAAAATATCACTGGAAGTGACAAATGTCAAGAACAAAGGGTATCCTATTGGCAGCACCAGAGTTATTTGTCCAGAGCTTTAAAAAGGTTTGAAAAGGAACGAAAAAGGAGGAGGAGGAGTATTCTAAGCGTGAGAAATGGAATCTGGGGACCTTAGGAACAGAAGCAAGCAAACTCCATGTTATTAACTTTGTGCTTAGAACAGAAAGTAAGGGAGACTGATTTAAGAACAATTAGGGAAGGTCAGGAACAGATGGAAAACAAACAAAAAAATAAACGTAGGAAACATTCAGGCTTACCTGTCCACTCCATCCCAGCGATATCCAGGCCAGATATTGAATCTGTTGGGAGGAGGGGCGGGACCACTGTATCGAGGTCTCACTAGTGAGAGGAGAGAAAGAGAAAAGTAGTTACCTATGTAACTCAGTTCAGAGCTGGGTGGCAGTGGTAACAAAAAATTTTATATGGAAATCTCTACTGAGCTGAACCCAAATTCCCAAACAAGGAAGGCCCATATATGTGCCCAGCTAAAGACCCTCTCCCCTTCTGTAAGTCACCTCCAACTCTGGTGAGTCCTAGAAGGCTCACCTTTCTTATTCTTATTTTCCTTGGCTTTACTCTTCTTGATGAAATTGGCCATGGGGTCCCCCTCTCTTTCCTGTTCTCTCAGCATCCGATCCAGATCTTCATCATCAATATAGCGGGCCAGAGGCTTCTGCATTTCCTTCACTGCATCCTCCACGTTTTGTTGCTGCTGCCGGCTCTGGGCTAGCCTGGGCAAAAAGAACCAAGAGCGTCTGCTACTCTGTGGAACATTTCCCCTCTTACACTGAGACAGACCATACGACTACATTCGGAGAACCTCCTTTTTCTGACAGCACAGGCCAAATATTGAAAAGAGTAAAATTCCTACAACACCTACACTGATGGCATCCATCAGTATCTTAGAAAGGAGATTGGACACACTGCATTTTCCATTCCTGAAAGAGCTCTGAAGGCAGAGCAATGAACTGCCTGGTCAGAAAAGTAGAGAATGAGCTTCTCCAGTCCGAGCACCGTCTTATTCTTCATTTCGATGGTTCTCTTACCCTTTTCCCCATTGAGCGTATAGCTCATCTCTCTCCGAGTCCTTCTCTGCTTTTCTCCTTTGCTCTAAACGTTCCAGTTTCAAATTCCTCTTACGACCAGATTTATCTCGAAATACAGTTTCAGCATATTGGAATTCAGCTGCAAAAGAAAATTCTGCTTTTAAAGATAAATACCAGGTATCAAAATCAGAAACAATTCTAACAGTCAAAATCAACCACTTGGGATTCTGATGCCAGATAAAAACTTTTGCAGCCAGACTACAAATAGTTCCTACCAATATCTAACCTTTTTCAAGAAGGAAAAGAACCACTTGGGCCCATTAAAAAGATAAAATAATGCTTAAGACCAGAGCTGAAATTTAATATCAATTAAAAGTTTAAAATATCAAGTATAATAAACTACATTAAAAAATATAATAAGGGGTGCCTGGGTGGCTCAGTCATTAAGCATCCGCCTTTAGCTCAAGTCATGATCCTGGGGTCCTAGGATCGAGCCCCACATCGGGTTCCCTGCTCTGCAGGAAGCCTGTCCTCCCTCTCCCACTCCTCCTGCTTGTGCTCCCTCTCTCACTGTGTCTCTCTCTGTCGAATAAAATTTAAAAATCTTTAAAAATAATAATAATAATAATAAAATCTACATGAGCCTCGATTGTTCTCAGCACTTTCACATTTTTACCTTCAAATGCCAGGGCCTCTTGGTCCCGTTTCTTGAGCTCCTGCTGCTCTCGCTGTATGTCAGTTAGCACCAGCCCAGTTTTAGCCCCAGAATACATGTGCGCAGCCTATGCAATGGAAAAGGGAGCATCCAGCATCAATGAAACAATGCAGCAGTAGGTTCCAGGGTATGCACAGGTGCATTTTTGCCTGATGATTAGCAATAACCAAACCAAAAACTCTAGCCTTGTATTCTCATTACTGACCACAAGATTCACAAAATAAAAAAAACTGAATTTGATGACAAATTAATAGTACTATAAAGTTTTAAGGATAAACGGAAACACAAACCAAGAAAATATTAAAAAGGCAAAGCATATATTTCTGATTTTTCAGTATATAAACTGCACACATAAAGCCACACTCTCAGGTCACCTGATCAGAAACCTCCATCAAGCTCTAAGCCCTTCAGTAGAGACCTACACTGATAAAATATTTAATTTCAACTACAAACTCAAGCAAATCTAAGGTCCTTCAACTGTGGATATATTTTAGGATCATGACAAGTCACGACCAAATGAAACCTTTTTTATTAAACTCCATTTCATATCAAGATAAACAACCAAACCACAAATTGAGTACAGAGTGTATCACGTGCAATATATTCAATTTGATTACTATGAAATTGTCCGTAAAGTAAACGATACATAAAATGTCAAGGGGTCCAGCTGCAACACAAACCTCACTCTCTTCCCCAAAAGAGAAGAATCCCACTTCCTGAGTCAGGGACAGACTACAGGTGACAGAGGAGACCTACCTGAAAAGTCTGGGCTGGAGGAAAATGTGCACACTGCAGGCTCTATTCCTGTTTCTTACCCAACTCGCTGGAGTAAGATACTGTCCCTAGCACCAGTGTGCTTGACAAAACAACTGCTCAGAGTTCATGTGGATGTTCTGCACAATTCATGCTTCATTACAGATTTAAAATACAACAAAACACTGACTTCCCAGGAGGCATGATTTCTTAAAGTCATTTTATATTTTAAATGCCTCTCTTTAAGCTCTGGATACAGAGACCCGCAGTCCAATTTATAGTAATAAATTGCTTAGGCTAATGTCTCACTTCGTCTTGGGCACTGTGCTAAGTTTTATTCACCCTCAATCACACACTCATTTAACTCACACTAACCTCGTGAAGCATATACTACTATTATCCACGTTTTACAAATGAAGAAGCTGGGGCTCAGAGATAGTCCATAGCTTAGCCCAATTCCACAAACAACAGTTGATGAAGTAGGATTCAAATATGTGATCTGATTAACACAAGGTCTGTACTCTGAACTCTACTCGGTAAACTATAGTTCTCAGTTCATTCCTAAGACAACAGGAAGATTTGTGGGCTAAAGAGGATAGAAAGGCAGAAAGCACTTAGGAAACCTGGTGTCTGCAAATTCGTCTGGGCTTACAGGCAATCCCGGCCTCAGAGAGAAGCAAAGGGCTCTGGAGGTAACTGTGCACTAGATTTACTATGCCACCGGGAGCTACCTCCTCCTGCTCTTAGTGTATCTGAGACGCGTGCACAGCTAGAAAACAGAAGTCACTCTAAGGAAAGGATACGGCTCCTGAAAATTCCTACCTTCTTGTCTAGAGGTTGACTCCTTCGAGGTGGAGACAGGTCAGAATCAGAAGATTCGACCCTCTGTTTCCTCCTTGGTGGAGACAGGTCAGAGTCAGAGCTCTGATGTGCAGGTCTATTTCGTGGAGGTGACAGATCTGAATCAGAATCCTTGTGCCCTGAACTTCGCTTATGCCGAGGAGGAGAAAGATCTGAATCTGAGGCTGTCCGGCCGTCGCTTGGGGAGGAGAAAGAATCCAGTACATGACTCGGATGCCTCCTAGGTGAAGAGCCTGTATGAAACTTCCTACGGCTGGGGGAGGAGTCTAGAAATTCAAAAATAAAGCCTTTAATGCCCTTGGCAGAATCTTAAAAACAGAACTTACCAAGCTAATATTCAATATTCATTCAGTCATCCCCTGAAGAGCTACCACTAACCTAAACACAAGTACAGATGACGTGGGAGAAGAGGAGAGTCAGGGACAACCAACAGGCAGGATGTGGGGATCTACTCCCAAGCTACCAGTGACTGTGACTAGCATGTGAGACCTCAACACACTCACCTACGTCATATTTATCTGAGCGTAGAATGAGCAAAATAACTTGCGCTCAGATCTCAGTGCTGAAACAAAAGTTAAAAAACTACTTAGAATATACCCGGGTGGCTCAGTGAGTTCAACATCTGCCTTCAGCTCAGCAAGCCTCTCTGCTCAGCCCCACGTCAAGAGAAGTCTGTTTTTTCCTCTCCCTCTGCCCCTGCCCCGCTCATGCTCTGGCATGCACTCTCCCTCCTTCTCTCTCTCTCAAAAATATAAAATCCTTAAAAAAAAAAAAGTGGAAACAGTACCCAGGGACGACTGAGTAAACAAATCTCACTACACAGGCCTGAATTGTAGATAGAAACATCATAAATCAAGTCCCAAAAAGGCAATCTGCAATGGGTGTCAATAGTCTTAAAAATATATGTCCCTCTTACCCAGTAAGTCAATTTCTATTTAGTTTCCTGGGAAACTTACCTAGAAGTACTTAAATTTCCAGGAAATCTATCTAAAAGTAGATAAGGAAATAATCCAGAATGGGGCAGTAATTTATGTACAAGGTTCATTTTAAAATTATAAAAGCAAAAATTTAGAAATAACGTAAAATATGCAGTATGTAACAGAACACTGATAAAGATCATATCAACAAAGAGATATCTGTTTTTATGACACAGGGAACATAACGTTAAGTGGAAAAAAAAGGCAAAATTATACATATAACATGTATATACTACAGAGAGCTTAACTACATAAAAAATGAATAGAAAAAAAGCCTAAAAGACCATTGGCCACAACACAAAGAGTGAAGGGCTCCGAATGACAGAATTTTCTTCTACTTCTTTACATATCCCTATACACTCTGAAATTTCTACATCAGACATGTAGTATTTTCTTATGGGGTACGGAGAAAAACAAAAAGATATATAAAAATGTCTTCCTTGCCACTGTAAATTTTAACTCTCCTCAGCCCAACCTCTCCCCGTTTCCCTATAGTTTTTAAAACATCTCCAAAAAATACCATTCTCATTTCTAGAGACTACCGGTAAAAGGTCAAAAAGAAAGCACCTTTTCTTGGTGCTTTGGGGATAAGTCCCTCTCACGGGCAATCAAATGCTTACCTTTAGAATAATGCTTATGGGATTTTGCTTGCTTTTTTCGTGGAGGAGAGAGGCTGGAGTCTTCCTCATACTTGCTGTTCTTTGGGAGTGAGGCATGAGATGGTCCCGGCCCCTTCCAATGTGTTGAACTTTTGCTAGAGGCTCTTTCTGGGGCTTTGCTGCTTTTGGTTCTGGGCAGTGAATGAGGGACATTAGCAGCCAAATCAGGGGAGTCATGATGGGCCCTCCTGAGCTGCAATGTGTCCAAGGAGTCAAGAGTCCCTCTAGGTTGAGATATGTCAGGGGAGCTATTTCGGGCCCTTCTGGGAACAGAGCTATCTGAGGAACTGTGCTGGGCCTTCCTAGGAAGAGATGGACCTGATGTGTCGTGATGAGCTTTCCTAGGAGACACACCTGCAGAGTGACGATGAGGCTTCCTGAGGGGAGAAGGATCCAGAGAAGCATGATGGGCCCTCCTGGGAGGAGATGAATCTGGGGTGTTGTTACGGACTCTCCTTGGGGAAGAGGAATCTGGGGTATCGTGACGGACCCTCCTCGGGGGGGATGAATCCGGGGTGTCGTGACGGACCTTCCTCGGGGGGGATGAATCCGGGGTGTCGTGACGGACCTTCCTCGGAGGAGATGAATCCGGGGTGTCGTGACGGAAGTGTCTGTGGGAGGGGAGATCTTCACTGTGGCCTAAACACAAAGGGCAAAGAGTTACATCCCCACAGGTGCTCTATTCACCCCTAGTACTCAAAAGTTTCAAAAGATGCTCTGGCAGCATACATGTCAAAACTACTCAGAAATCCCAAAAGGTCTGCGCAGCTCTTTTGCTTAGGGGCAATAAAGCGGCACTCACGAATACCATACAGATAACCTCTTGTATTTGCCTAACAAGCCATTTAAATGCATTTTTCATATTTTACCTTGGGCTGGTATAGTATGGTCTTATATTATGCCATCTGGGCAGGATCCTTGTTTCACAGACAGGAAAACAGAGGCTCCAAGATGAGTGATTTCTTAACGAAAGTCACAGCCACTGAGATAAGGAGATAGGCTAACGCTCTGATCCTCTAGCTGTCAATCCAATGCTATTCTTAAAACCATGTCTGTGCAGAGCTCCCAGAGGCTCCTACTGATATTCAGACTAGATAACATTCAGTTCACATTCACTCTTCTTTCAAAAAGCAAACTGACTAAGCCTGTGCCACATCAAAATGAAATACTGTTAACTATTTAATCCACATCCCTGTGCTCCTTACTGGGGAAGGAATCACCATTTCCTCATCACCTACTACAAGCCAATGGTTTATACAGATTCCCTCACTTAATTCTCACAAGCCTAAAAGACAAATATTGTTATCCTTCATTTTATAGATGAAGAAGTGAATACTGAGAGAGATTAAGTCATGCTGCCAAAGTCATACCATTACTATGTGGTGGAGTAGTGGGGGATCCAGTCCAGATCCATCCGACTCCAGAGTCCATATGCGAGTTTTTAAAATAGGTAGTTGAGGAAAGAGTTTGAAACTTCCAGTTTTCAAAGGTATAAGAGAATGAAATGTTTACAGCAACTCAGGACATTTCCAAAATCCAGTTTCTCCTCTCCTTCTATTTCTTGTCATTGAGCTCCATGGCCCCAATACAAATAAACATTGGGTAGGGCCCAATGAACAACTGCTGTGGATGAATTAAACCAAGTCAACTTCTTTACTTGGGGAATAGTCCTATCTGACTGGAATCACCACTCACAGAAGAGTACTGATATCTGTGGGAGACCTGACATCAAATCTAATCCATGGCGTCAATAAATTACATGATATTTATAAAAAGGAAGAAAAGATCAGAGACCAGCGAGGATATTTCCAGTGACAAACAGGGACGGAGCAGTGAGAGTAAAGAAAAAGAATTATTTGGGGTGAGGGGGGTGATTCAGTATCACTCCCTAGACCTATAAATAAATATGCAGACCAGAAGAGTCTCTCTGAAAAAAGGAGTATAGAAAAAACTGGAAACACAACCATAGGATAAGACAGAAAATAGTAAGAGTAAACAAGATTCTGATAAAAGAATACACACTGATAATAAACTTTTTGTTTTTATAATAAACTTTTTATTCGTAAAACATTATAATGTGCTCAAAGTTAACTTAAGCAATAGTGATCACTAACCTACAGCCAGCTGTCTCTGGTTATGCATTTTTTTCTTACTAGAACTGTAAGATAATTAACATAAGCAAAAAGTATAACACAGAATGAACAAATCCTGTTTAGGAGTTAATTCTTCTACCCCTCACGTATGAAAAAGGAACAGTTGTCGAGAGTAAACTAAAGTTAAATGGCTCTTCAGAAGCAAGATCCCCGTTTATGCCAGGCAGGGGAAAAACCAAGACAAATATGAATAGGGCTAGTCTCTGCTCAAATGTGACAAATCCTCAAAAACTCAAAAAATTTTTAAATAGGGAATTAAATTATTAGCCTACGGACAAGGTATAGAGTGGACAAGTCGAGGATAATGCACTGCAAAATACCAATATCTAAAGGAAGAACAAAGAAAGATTTACTCCTCCAAAGTCCTGCCTATGTACTAAGTGCCCTGCTATTTGGGCCTGAGGCAAGTGGTTACTGCAAGGTCCCCAAATAAGTCACTTCCTGACTTCAGTAACCTTGATGGCCAAAATAAAAGAGAAAATGGAATACTTGGTCTGTCAGTTCCCATGTCTTGCTACCTATGAAAAAGTTCTGAATTCTTTTTCACACTATATTTTCCAGGATCAAGGACACACTAAAACAAACTATGCATTTCTCTAAAAGAAAGGTATAGAGAAGAAAAAAAGGCTTCCCCTATGTATGGGAAATTGAGATTTATCCATTATTGAAACTAACCTCCCAGAAGCTTCCATTTGGCACTGGAACGAAAGGCTTCCATCTGCTTTACCTCTTCTGGCCGCTCATCCACAAACTCAGCCACCTGTTAGAGTTAGGACACTTACATTGAGAAAATCCACAGGATTCAAGCAAGGAGCACTGTTATTTCAAGAACCCAAAGCTATGAAGATTCCTATTCCTAGTGTACATGGCAGACGCAAGTGCAAAATACTCATGAAGAAACATGCAGAAACATGTAGTGGTCCTCAATTCTATTTGCCCCTTGAGATGTTTATCTGATTGTCCCTGGACAGTTTAATTATAGATCTTTCTCTGATTAATCAATTTTCCTCCAAAGGTGAATTTCTTCATTACAAACCTTCTTTAACAACCTGACAGGTACACAACTGTCTAGTTGTGTATAAGGATACACAGGATAAGCTAAAAGCTAAATTCCTTTTACCTTTTTACTTTTACATTCAGAGTGAAAAATACAGGCAGGCTCCCTGTCATGCCTATCACTCATCAAGGGCTTCAGGTTCTTTATGAAACCTCTGTTATAGGTAACTACAATGATAGATTTTCTTAAATCCAACCAAAAGAAGTCATTAAGAAGTACACAATATCACAGAATCTGTAAGGGATAAAAGTACATTTCATATCATTCAAATTCCCAAACAAATCTGAAATCTTCTTGTATCCTTGATAAATGATCACTCACCCAGTCCTTCCCTTTTATTATCGCACTCAATCCTCAAAAGAACCCTCCAAAGAAAGGTTCCACAATAATAAAGAACAAACTATGACTCAGAGTACTTAAGTAGATTTCTCAATGTCACAGCTAGCAAATGGCAGAACTGAAATCCAAACCTAGGTCATAATTCGCCTCTATTTTTCTGTTCCCAAGAGCCTACCATCATTCCTCAGGTAAGTGAGTTTTGAGATAGGAAAGCACAAGCTTGAATTCAAGCCAGATAAATTGAGATCTAAATCACCAGTTCTGCCACTTAATATTTGTGTAGCCTTTGGCAAATTATTTCCTCTAAACCTCAAATTTCCTCATTTGTGAAAGTAGGACTCAAGGTTCTATAAGGATTCAATGAAATAATTCATGTAAGCTAAGCAGCGTGGTACATGGTGAATGCTCAATAAATTATACCCATTATTCCCGCGCTGCCACTGGTATTGTGCATGTCCATAATTATTTTGCCATTATTACTGGTGGTGGTGATGGTCTTGCAGTGACAAAAATGAATTCAATAATCAAGATCTGTTTTAACCAGTGTAGAGAGCAGTGGGGCTAAAGCCTCCCTTGTTTGGGTTTTGAGGCAATCAGGAGAGCAAAAGACAGTATTATAAAGGAAAATTAACAGACTTGACTCTATAAAAATTAAAATTTTTAAATGTCAAAAACTTATAAATGAAAAAGCAAATAATAAAATATACCTATGACAGTAAAATAAGTAATGTATTCTTATTTATGTAAATATCAAACAAATCAATGAAAAAATGAAAAAGTCCAATTTTCCAAACAATGGAAAAAATCCCAAAAATTCAAAAATACAAATGCTCAATAAACATGTGAAAAAATTATTCACTATTTTTCAAAGAAACTAACTGGTTCACCTGCCAAACCGACATAGGTTCAAACCAATTGTTTTCGTTGTAAATAATTCTCTAGTATTGATGAAGAAATGGGGAAAATAGCATTCTCAAACAACTCTAGGGAGAATATAAATTGGTACTACCTTTTGGAAAGCAATATGGGAATATGGCTCAAAAGGACCATACTTTCTAACCTATTAATTCCATTTGATAGGAATAAAGAAATAAACAGATTTCCACAATGATTTCTGTATAAGATGTTTTTCAAAGCACTATATTTTAAAACAGAAATCCACCCAAATGTACAGCAAAAGGACAGGTTAAGTTAATACATATAATGAACTACCGTTGCAACCATTAAAAGTCATGTCCTCAAAGAATATTTTAAGATCTTACTAACGAAGTCACTACATACTATTAAAAAAAAGAGCAGGCTCCAAAACCATATGTTTATTATGATCTCGATTATATTTAAAAAATAAATAAAATACAAGCATGTATAATCTATGAATTAAAGACATACACATCTAAATGTTAGCAGTCATTTTTCCTCTGGACAGTCACAGGGTAAGTGATTATTATATTTTTTTCAAAATTTTAAATCTTATTATAATTCCCAAATATTCTAGAATAAATATGCATTGCTTTTATAACATTAAAAAAACAAATGTTGTAAACATTAATTAAGTGACTGGATCTGACTCAAATTAATTGGCTCCTTATGATTATTTCCCTTCTTTCCTTTTTTTTTTTTTTAAAGATTTTATTTGAGAGAGAGTGAGCAGAAGAGACAGCACAGGAGCAGGGGCAAAGGGAGAGGAAGATAGAAGTGGACTCCCCTGCTCAGCAGGGAGCCCCACATGGCAGGGAGTCCTACATGGGGCTTGGAACCCAGGACCCTGGAGTCATGACCTGAGCCGAAAGCAGACACTTAACTGATTGAGCCACCCAGGCACCTGCCCCCCTCCCATCCGCCCTTTTTTTTTAAAGTAATCTTTAAACCCAATGTAGGGCTCAAACTCACAACCCCGAGATTAAGAGCCACACACTCCACCGACTTAGCCAGCCAGGTGCCCCACTATTTCCCTTCTAACTACTAATGAACCTTCTCTTAAAAGATGCACTATAGAATATGCTGGGGATTAACAGTGAACATACTCATCTGGAATTCATTTTTACAACATTTTAGTGCAATACGGCCTATCAACAGCTCCCTTTTCACCATGTTTCTCAGCAAGATTTCCATGATAGAACCCATGCAAGATTATTTGCCTCTGCTTTTGCCCACTTAGTTCTTACTGGTCCTTCAAAACTCAGCTAGGGTATTTACATCCTTCCTAGAATTTCTCAGTGAAGGGCGCCTGGGTGGCTCAGTGGGCTCCAGTCATGATGCCATGGTCCTGCGATGGAGCCCCATGTCATAGGGCTCCCTGATCAGCTGGGAGTCTGTTCTCCCTCTCCCCCTGCACTCCTCCCAACTTGTGTGTGTGTGTTTTATCTCTCTCAAATAAATAAAATCTTTAAAAAAAAAAACTTCCTAGTGGAATTAAAAAATGTGCTACTCCCCCAGTGCTCTAACAGCACTTGGTGCATATGTGAAATGTCTCTCCACTATTTATCACATTGCTGAAGTCTGATATTCAGTCTCCCATCTAGGGTATGGTCTCTAAAGCACAGACATTCGGTTTTATTAACCTTCCTATCTGCAGTACTTAAACAAAATCATACAATTTTAAACCGGTAGAGTCAATGAATAAAAGGAACAAATAAAAAATGTCCTTTAATTGAACCTGAACATTGTTTTTAAGGTACATTTCAATAAACTGAACCATAGCTAACTATTAAACATTACAATTAGAAGTCCTGCCTCTCTGTGATTAGTTCCCATTTCTAGGCTAATGAGGCCCTCCATAAACAAAGAAAACAGTCTACAGCCATCATCAAAGAAAACTACTTGAAAACAGCTCTTTGAAAAGTGTCACCTCTTCTCTGCCCTCAGCATATATATATAAATCTACCCTGTACTGGGAATCAAGGTTGAGAAGTCCTCACAGCTTCAAAAGATACATACCACAGGCAAATCTCCATCATCATCATCTTCCTCCTTTTCTGGTTTAGTGGTGGAAATTGATGTCCAGCTCACATCATCATCCACAATCCTCATTCTAAATGTGAAAAATAAAAAGAACAAAAAGGAAGAATCATTCTTGGATAACAGCCTACAAACACTTATCTATGGATTTTAGGATAAAGTTCAAAATCCTAAAAGATTCTACAAGGTCCAGTCTTTGCCTATATGACCAACTTCACCTTGTACCGCTGCCTCCACAGTTCACTACCTTGCTGGTCATCTTTTGGTGTCTGGAATGAGCCAAATTTCTTACTGCATCCATTTTCACATATTTAGTTCCTTCCCTCTGCCTAACCTAAACTCTTCTTTCTTTAATGGGAAACTCTTAAGATTCTTAAAGAGTCCTAGCTTACATTTAACTTCCTTGAGCTTCTTTCTCCCCTTACTTCCCTCAATCCCTGTTATACACTCATGGGATACTTTCATTGTATTAGTCACAAAGAAAATAAATCAAGCAGTTGTGTAATTAGATGTTTAAAGCCTGTCTGCCCATCAAACTACAAGGTCCACCAGAATAGGGACTATGCCTTCTCATTCACAGTGATATCCTCAACAACCTGAAATAACTGGCATAAGAAGTATATATTCAATAAATGTTTGTTAGACAGATAAACTATGGACAAGTCCAAATAATTAACAATGACTGCCGTGATGTGAACGTTCAATTTGAAAAGCCATTATCACTTTATACATCTCTAATCATAGCCATAAAGTGGTATCATTATTACTCTTATTTTAAAGATGTGTCAACAGTCTTAAAGAGATGAAATAACCTGTCCAAGGCCATACAGCCCATAAAGTGGCACAGCTAGGACTCAAACTCTGACCAGCATTACTCTAAAACAAGCTATTTTAGAGTAATAAGCTAATAAAACAAGCTATTTTCACTACATGGCACTGTCTCCAAAGAATCTATACAAGCCAGAAGGGCAGGAAGCCAGAAAGCAATTAATAGGCAAGAACCAAACCAGGAAAGGAAATGACTTTGTTCTTTGGAACTGGGGTATTAGTTCCCTAGAGCTGCCTAACAAAGTACCACAAACTGGGGGGCTTAAAACAACAGAAATGTATTCTCTCACAGTTCTAGAGGCTTGAAGTCTGAAATTAAGGGGTCTGCAAGGCAATGCCTGCTGGCAAGGCTCTGGGGGAGGATATTTCCTTGACTCTTCCAACCTCTGGTAGTCCCAGGCATAGTCTGGCTTGTGGCAGCGGAAATCCAGTCCAATCTCAGCCTCCATCTTCAAATGGCGGTTCTCCCGCTATGTCTGTGCTCAAATTTCCCTCTTCTTAAAATGACACCAGTCACATTGGATTTAGCAATCATCCTAATCCACTGTGACCGCATCTTAACTAATTATATCTGCAAAGGCATTATTTCCAAAGAAAGTTACATTCTGAGGTTTGGGTGGACATGAATGGGGGAGGGCACCATTCAACCTAGTATAATGTGCTACAAAGTTTTCTCATTTGAAAAATGGGGACAACAGGGGCGCCTGGGTGTCTCAGTCGTTAAGCATCTGCCTTCGGCTCGGGTCATGGGGTCCTGGGATCGAGCCCCGCATCGGGCTCCCTACTTGGTGGGGAACCTGCTTCTCCCGCTGCCATTTCCTCTGCTTGTGTTCCCTCTCTCGCTGTGTTTCTCTGTCAAATAAATAAAATCTTTAAAAAAAAAAAAAAAAAAGAAGAAGAAGAAGAAGAAAAATGGGGACAACACGAACTTCGTGGTAGTATTATGAAGCTTAAAACGTCTGAAGTACTTAGAACGCCATCTGGTACGTGACAAGAACGACAAATGTTGGTTATTATTGTTAACAGCATCACTATTAAGAGTAACAGGAAGTAAGCATAGGTCTCTGACTCAGGACCCGAGTCCCTGGGATTGCTGAACCCCACAGACAGGTTCTGGGCCCTAAATATCCAGACAGGGACCGGCTCCGGGCGAGCTCCACCATTATTATCAGGACACGACGTTCATTTTCTACGAGAGAGGACGGAACGCTACAAAGGCGGGAAAAGAGTAATGAAAGTTAGAGCCGGCCCGAGAACCCGAAGATACCGCCCCGGTGCGCGCGGCGCCCGGAGGAGCCGGGCAGGCGGCGCGGAAAGGGGAAGCGCCGGCCGAGGGCGGAGCTGGGGGGGAGAGGGGCGGCGAGCAGCCGCAGGCCCCGCCCCGCCAGAACCAACTCACCCCTTGCCGCCGGCCCCGCCAGGCTTCGGCCTCTTTCTGCGACGCTTGCGACCGGAATCAGGGCCCCCATCGACGCCGGCACCTGCCCCAGACAAGTAACGCTTCAGATACTCGGCCTTGGACAGCGGCGGAGCTGCCGCCATGGCAGCGGGGAGGCCGGGGAGACGGCGCGGCGCTGGGGACAAAATTCTTGAACGCGAAACGCACGGCGGGACGCGAAGAGGCGGGGCCGGGACCGGAAGTGGCGAAGAGTGATGGGAACTGCCGGCGGCTGACAGGTGAGCGCTTTGGCAGACTCGCGAGTGCGCGTTTGTCCCGTGCGCGCTCCGCGTCCCTCTGCCGGCCCAACCACGTTTTGTTTGTCCATCCATCTGCCCCCTCAACATATGACGCAGCTCCAGAAGCACCATAGCGTCGTCAAGAACGTGTAGCTAAGCTTGAGTCCAGGCTCTTAAACTTCCTACCTGTAGGACCTTGGCTAAGTTATTTAACAAAGTGGGGAGTATAATGGTACCCAAGTCAATGGTTGCGAGGAATGAGATTACCGGTACCGCGTGAAGTGCTTAGAACAGTGTCTGGCGCACAGTATATACCACTTATTTCTATTAGTATGTGTTTAGGTTGGGGGGTAGAAACTGTTCTCATAGGCTAAGTACCATTCAAAAGAAGAAATCTGGAATTGAAAACCCAATGTAATTATTATGAAAAAATATGGTTTCTAACCTGAGAACTTGCCCACGTTTGATAGAACAGGTAGCTTCTAGCTACCTTTTGCCTAGGATCTTGCCAATGAAAAGGACCTAGCTCAATTTTCAAAACACAGGGAAGCTAAAGAGGTTGAATTCTAAAGTGTCAAGTTTTGGAGGGGTGGGGGAGGCAGAGGACAGAGACACTACTTTTCTTCTTGTGAACATGAAGAGTTTTACGTGAATTACCTCATTTAACTCTTAAATGAGTTTTAGAGTGGTTTTATTATCGTGTTTTTACAGATGAGAAAACCGAAGCTTGGAGAGGTTAAGGAAGTTGCCCGCCCGACTTCACACAGCCAAAACATGATCCCTGGAAGCAAAAGCCAGCAAAGTGAGGTGCAAGAGGTTAAATCCAAAGTTTGTGAAATAAAATATTAGATCAACTATGTCCCTTATCTCAACATGTTAAATTTTTGTCACTGTTTGAAAGCATTTTAGTCAAGAAGGCTTGTTATACTTCAAAATGGTCAAAATTTAGGCTCTGTGCTCAAAAAATATTTATGTGTATTAAAACAGGTGTGAATGCAACAGCCCTGGCCCATGAACTTTTAATCACTGGGTTATCCTGATTGGTCCGGCTCAGGCCCAGGAAGGAAAGCAGACTGGGTTGGAACTCTGAGAGCTTGTGGGACAATGAACTAATAGAGGTCTTCACCAGCTGGAGGGCCACACAGGTCCCCCAGACACAACCCTGTGTTGGCTTCTAGTCCACTTTGGTGAATCTCAAACAACTCCAAAGCCCTGCCTCTACTATCCTACTGTCAGCAGGCATTTGAAAACCTCATCTTTCTGCTCCAGTGAACGTCACCAGTACCCTCTCAGCCCCAACAACCCATCTCCTGCCCATTTGTCTTGAGTTCCACCACTCCCCTTTCTAATCAACACCCAACCTTAGCCCGACAAGACCCAAGCTCAGATCCCAACCCTGTCTACCTCATAGGGCAGCTGAGCAGAATCAAATGAATTTATGCCCAGTGGCACGGTCTGAGCCTTGCCCTCTATTTGTTAGCTGCACCTAATAAAGCCAATGCAGCAACTATGGATTTGACCTCAAAAGTTCACTTTAAATTCCATGAACACAGGGCTTTATTTTGTTCAGTTCTGTGGTGTACCTGGCACAAAGTGAGCACACAAATATCTACTGAAGGAATGAATGAAGTGCCATCTCCAATCCCCAAACTGACTAAACTGGGGAAAATGTATTCAGGGGGCTGAAGTCTACTACCACGGTATCAAGGAAGGACAGAGTGAATTCAGAGGCCAGTCCTGTTGGAAAGCCAACACTTTAATGAGAGCTGCTTCTCCCATGCTGGACTCCCTCCCCTCAGACTCTTTTCCTGTGGAAAGCCAGTATTTTACATTCCCCAGCCAACTCCCAAACTCCAGATGTAGTTGTCTTCCATCTTCAGAGTTCCAACTCTAGAGAAAGCATTATGTGGAGGGAGGGTAAAAAGCTGATAGGAAAAAAAAGGGATAATGACATGCCCCATAGTTCATTTCTGGGTTTCTTCCCAGGCCAATTCAAAACCTCCAAAATACAGTCAAGTAAACCAACAGGCTTACACTTCCATCACAAACTGTTTACAAAACTACCCACATCTTTCAGACCAAATGTCCTCCCCACATGGGGGCTGTCACCCCCAGCCTTTCCCAATGGTAATAAATAACCCTTCAGTCTGAGCAGCACTGGAGGCTGTCTCGGGAACTACCCATCGCTACCGCTGTGGGGCCAGGCCTGTGTCATAGCCCTCTGTCTTCATGTCATTGAGCCCTAGCTCCTCGTTTTGGTCAAACGTGCGCTCATAATGCTCCACCTTCATCTGAGGATCATCTTCAGGTGCATACACATTCTGCAAGGCCAAGGACAGACAATCAGTGCCTGTGCCACCCAGCTACCTGCCCCCCACTACCACTATCAGGTGGCTTGCAACTCCCACTTTCTGAAAAACTTAATGTTTTTTATTCTAAATGCCACCAATTCCCCATAGCTAGACTCAACAAGCAAGCACCAAGAGAGCCCAACAGAGACCCAGGAAAGGGACCATCTGGCCCTAAGCAGAATTAGGGCACAGTCTGCCTAAAAAACTTTTTATCTGCACCTTCTTATGATAGTCTTAATCGTACAGAAAACTTAAAGTGTTTTGCCTGACCAATTAACTGCTCGATAAACGCCGAAGTTATTATAAATCACCAGAATATCTCCCCAGTCAGCTGAAAACCTCTCCAGTTTCCTATTTCAGCTTCTGGACAAGGCACCATTTCCCCCCACTCCACAATTAGTTTTTCTAAATGACAACTCCATTGCTGGGGACAAGAGATGGACTAGAGAGAGGAAGAGTCTAAGAGTATCTTTTTTCCCCTCTCGACACACAATTATAATCCCTCCCACCTCCCCCTATATTTCCATGTTTCAAATTCTAAGGTTTCTTGATAAAGAGCATTCAGAATCAAGTCTCCACAGTTTCTGGAGAAATAATACATATTTAAAGAAGGTCAGAAAATATATCTCCATGCACTATCGGGGAGGGTCTTCTGTACCTGAAAGTAGCTGTTTCCTGCTGGATCATTCATAATAAAGTGGGCCTTCATGTTACCCTGAAGGATCTAAAGGAGGGAGAATACAGCACATAAATATTACATAGCTCCTGGTAGGAAAGGGCTGAGTCTGCCAGACAAGAACCAACCCAGTTTAAGTGGCAGAAAGCCCAAAAGTTTCAGAAACTGCTGGCCTGAGGTATTCCCTTAAGTGGAGTGGAGAAAACCTAAAATAAGGACTGTATAAGACCTACTCAAGAAGCAACCCTACATCCCCACCGCCTCTCCCATTCCAAGCAGGCCAACAACTGCCCTTCCCCAACCCCGGCAGAAAACCGCAGGAGTCTGTGGAGGAGCTGCCATCCCCAAAGGCTAAGGTCTAGGGGACACCAGCCCAGCTGAGGGTGGAGGGAAAAGCACCCTGGACGGGCGGTCAAGTGAACTAAGTCAATGTGTGGTTACCGTAAACAGATATACACACCCAGCTCTCTCCCCACACTCCACTCTCAGAACACTGGCAGCCAAGTCGTCCTTCTCAGGCCAGGAAACAGAACACTCGCTGATGGGAATCTGGGTAGCCCAAGAGGAAAAACCTAACGACTCTGGCACTGGGGTTACCTCCACAAAATGGCTAAGCTAAATCGCCCTACAATGAGCCCACCATGAGTAAGATTCAGCTCCACTCCCGTGTTTCAGTCCTCTACTTTTAAATTGACAATCCACAACTATCAGACACATGAGCAAAGCCCCAACTTTGTCTTTCAGAAAAGACAGATGGAAATGGAAAAATAAATGGAAAAATAAAAACAAACAAGCAAAAAAAAAAAAAAAAAGCAAACAAAAAACAACTTAAAAGGAAATGGAAACTATGCAAGGAAAATAAAACATCAAAAAAAGAAAAACTAACATTAACATTCTCAAGAAGAAAAAAAAAAAATACCACAACCTTAAAACAACAGGATGCTGAGGCAAAGGAAGGAGGGAGAGTATTCAAAGACGAAAAAAAGCTCTTGGAAAACAAGTCAGTGGAAATGAAAACCCGAGAAGCTACTAGAGAAAGGCTCTAACCACATAAGGGAGAAAACCGAGAAAGAGGACATGGCATATCAGCAACCAGGGGAATCCCCAACACATTGGTTAGATGTTCAGAAGGTGACAGGACAGGGTAGGTGGCCTCTTGCTCACTGGCCCCCCGGGGACCACAAGTACTGAAGGGCCAGAATCAACTCACCTGGTCTAACTTCTGGCTAAACTCCTGCAGTTTCTCCATCCGGCCAGGACTGGAACTGTCACCCAGTGTGAAAGGGTTCTGGGTCACCTGTAAGAAACAGCATCGGAATTGCTAGGATACTGGCTGTTTCTTGGGTTTGACCATAAAGCTGGTGCGGAATGGCAGGAGGGCGCCCAGCCAGGGAAGCTCAGTCTCCACACCACCTTTCTGACCTAGGCAGCCACTCACTGCTAAGAGCACAGAGGCTACTCTGCCAAGATGACAACTGGCAATATAAAACAAAAACTATAAAAATGTCCTTCTAGGGGAACTCTAGTTCTCATTTGAAGAAGAAATGCAAAGTAAACTGTAATTTACAAAAACAAATGCCAGGGAATCAAGTGAAATGACTCAAGAAAATAAATATATGGGCTGAGTCAACACACAAATATATATGCTGGGGAGTTTCAGGTGCTGGAAGGACGCTCCTCCCCTCGTTTTACAGTGAAATAAGTGACTTGCCCAAAACCACAAAGTATCTAACATTGTCCCAGAGGCAGCACTGGGAGTTTCCATTCAGAATTTGCCATAAACTTATCTTCACAATCCAAGATACTATTTAAGTCTCTCAAATCAGCTCTAAGGCAAAGAAACCCCCAGTTAACAGCTCCAAAAACTAGGACGTGTGAGACCTTCTAGCCCCTTCCCCACAGCCACATTGCTGAAGCAACCATGCTCTGTACTCGGGCGACTCACCAGTTCCTGGATGTCTTTCAGTAGCCCCTCCAATGTGGTGAACTTGCCCCCGAGGACGGCCATTCCCAGTTCAAATTCCAGCTCTGGGATTTCCACACTACATGTCTCAGACTGGGAGATGAGAGATCAAATTAGGTTTTAGATCAGGAGCCTCTTCGAGAAAGCTAACCAGAGTTCTTACGCCAAGTTAACACCACTGTTGACAGTTTGGGGAAAAAGCTGCCCCAGTCTTCTCAGACTCTCCAACTACAGCTAGACTCATTCCCGTCCACGTGAACGACAGAAATGGAACCAACCTAATAAAGGGACATTCTGAGTCATGGCTCCAAGCTGCCAGGTATCCTGTCATTAGAGGCCCGAGGCAAGGGGCCTTCCAGCCACTGGAGGCAAAGAGCTGCCAAGTTATCAAGAGTGTTTATGGGTCACCTTCTGAATGTGTACTTCCCACCATGGACTAACTTTCCTGAGGTGATCCCGAAACCCAGGGAAGTAGGGAGGTACCCCACAACCCCAAGATAAAATTTAAAAAGACAACTTCCCCTAGATAGAGAGGACAACCCATGTAAGGAAGACAGACACTTTCCCAAGCAGGGTGTTACCTTGAGCACATCTCTGATCAGATCTGAGGGATGTGTGATATGGAAAGTGATCTTGGTGCCCAGGGGCTCTACTGCTCCTCCAGATTTCACCTGCACAGACAACAGTAGTCAGGAACAGCAGCAGAGAAGATTCTGATCCTCACCTGGGGTCAGGGAGCCCTCAGAGGATGGGCAATCACCTCCAATCATGCCCCCTGCCAGCTACCAAGGACACAGCCTTCTAAATCAACAGTGGCAGCAGTCCCCCAAACCAGAAACACCAAGAGCTGGCCAAGAGAATGCCAAATTCCCAACAAACTCTAAATTTACCTCTTAAAAAACTGACTCTTCTGGTTGAAAGGGACTTTCAAATACTTCCAACATGTGGATGCACCTTATACTATTCTGGGTTCAGTATTTAAAGAGCTTATGCTTGAATACACTCAGAGAAAGGTAATTTACAACCCTCCAAGACAACCCATTCTATTTTCAGAGAGATGTAGAAAGTTTTATATTAGAGTCAAAATCTGCATCCTCCCCACTTCCAACCCTCTGAGAGGTGAGTCAGAGTCTTTCCAAAAAGGGGGGGAGGCACCTCCCTCTTCCATATTACCAATCTTTAATGTCTTAAATGAGTTACAGTATCTCTAATTTTACTTCACTAATTCCCAGTTCCTTCAAGGGCTCCTCACCCTGCACTACATCCAAGAGAAAAACCCAGCTTCCTCCCACCTCATCCCAAAGCAGATTTAGGAAGGATCAAAATTAAACAGGATTTACCGTCGCCTTAGTCATCTTTCCAGACAATGGAGCCCACCCACCTCATTGGTCCGCCTTAGTCATCTTTCCAGACAATGGAGCCCACCCACCTCATTGGTCCGATGGCCGCAGTTCTCGCAGTTGGTAGCCATGATGATAACCTCCTTAAAGTGGGGGATTTCTGGAGGATGGAGGTAAGGAAATTTGCCTCCAGGAGGGCAAGACCACCTTCTGGGGAAGAACAAACCCAAGCCCTAAAAGCACAGTTGCGAGTCCTAGGGCTATAGAAAAGAAATCATAAGCAGCAGCCTAACTCAGTCCTCCAGAGGAGGGCAAGGTTGCAATCTATGGCAATCCTCGTTCACAAATATTTGAAGACATGACTCAGGCCAAACACAGGACTCTAGAAACCAGAGCCAAATTCTCTCTTTGAACCCAAAAGTCAAGGTACACAGTCTCATCAAAGGCAACACCTTCCTCATCACTGCGCTTTCCTTGAAGGGAGTAGTACTCCCCAGCCTGCATATAATCTCTGTGCCCTAGTCAGATGAAGAGCCACCCAACTGCCTGACAAAAGATACGAACTAGCTTCATGTTGGTCTGAGCCGGAGCGTTGCACTCTGGACAGTTTGTGTTGAACTGCAGCACCTGGAACACAATACGGGGAGGCAGCGTGAGCCCTGCTCGGGTTCCAGACATTCGGTTGGTATGCTGGTGGTTGCCCGTTTCGGTGGTGAGAAGAGAGACTGAGCGGTGTCGTTCTCCACCCACAGCCCTACTCCTTCCTCCACAGCAGCGAATGGACTCACTTCATTTCTGAGATCCTCTTCTTCTGTCTTCTCTTCTGGCGGCGCCTCAGCCTAGCACAGCAGAAATACATATCACACGTTGGCACAAATACCTCGGCCTCCCCACCAGCCTGCCTTGGAGCAAGTCAGAAGATTCTGGTTTGCTTACCCCCCTGCCACCTCATGGGTTTAACACAGAGAGAGTAGGAAGCAAAGCTCCAATCCAAGGAAGAACAGAACTTAAGACCACAGCTACTGCCAACTTTTATTGTAAAGGTTATCCTAAGTCTTGACAGGAGCCAGATGAAATGCACAAACATGCGGACGTAGGACACACAGGGTAGCAACGACAAAATAAGATTCCACTGGTTCCAAATGATCCAGAAAGCAAGAAAATGCCAGAGCATTCTTCTCGCTTCTTCAGGCTACTTACCTGGAGCCCCAGCATCTCTTCCTGCTGTGGAGTCCGATTATAGTGTGTGACCACAAGGGCATGATCCTTCTGGGGAGCACGGGGGTTTTCCACAAAGCTGTTCCCTGAGGGATCATCAATGATCTGACAGATGGGGGAAGAGGGAGTAATTACAACAAGAAATCACATATGATCCTCTGCCTACCATCGGACCTCTTGGGCACCAGTGGAAAAATCCCAGACAGTCTTAAGGGTCTCTCCTCCCCTAAATCTAGCACCTAGAGTTCCTCGATACTCACCAGAGTGAAAGGAGAGGCCCCCTGCTTTAGCTCTTTCAGTTTGACAATGAATTCATCAATTCTTTTAGCTACAGCTTCTTCATTTGCCTGATAGGAAAAGATAGTAAACAGACAGTTATGGGGCTCCCCAGCCTGTCATGTCCACGTCACTTCCATCAGGAAGTCACCACCTATCTCAGTCTAAGTAGGAACCGAGAGACTCAGACTTCACAATTAAGACTTCATAATAATAAGATACAGCAAATAAGTTTGAAGTTTATGGGTTGTGCCAAAGGAGTTTCATTATCTCACCATTCAACCATTTGGGCCAGGCTCTCATGCCAGATTAGAGATACAACAGTAAATACACCAGAGTCCTCTCACGGGACTCCCAACCAGTTAGGAAGACAGATGACTAAATATGCAATTACGTTACTTCTGTCGTAATAAATACAGGTTACAATGGAACACTCAGGAAGCATATAGAAACCCAAAGGGATTAGGAAAGACTCTTCAGAGGTAATGTTAGACTGCCCGTCTGAGAGAAGGTCTGAACATACACTGGGGCAAGGGAAGTGGAAAGGATGGGAGACAGAACACGGGCGACATCCTGGCAGCGACAGCATCACTCCTGTGTACCCCAAAAGTTCTCCAACATTGTCAGAAACTGTTCAGCCACACGGGAAGCTGAACATTCTATTCAAACATAGATTGGTCCTTATGCCTTGAGCTGCTGCAATCAGGAAATCCCAGCTCACCCTTCGTGCAGGCTGATCCTGCTCTAGGCCAGAGATAGCGCGGCTGATCAGTCCTTCCACGGTGGTCAGAGCTAGTGAATAAGAACAAAAGACATGCAAGTCTTGACTATGCCATCCAGACTATGCCATCTTGACTATGCCATCCAGTGCCTGTATGACTGAGCCCTTCACTGGGAACTCCCTGGGCTTTGATTTCAACTACAAAATGAGGAGGCCTAGAACAAGGTTCCATTCATCTCTAATGATAGTGATGCTGAGACTCTCTAATAAACACATTACAGCCTTACTAATACAATCTACTGTCTCAAGCTGTTTTATCTAAGCATTCTGTTTATGTTGATCCAAGGAAGGTCACGTTGATAACGTGGCCAAACCCACACACTAGCCACCAGACCTGGCACCTGGGTGTTTGCAAAAAAAGTAAAGACTGCAGCAGGGCATGAAAAGCCCAACTAGCCTGACCTTATACCTACCTCCCTTCTGACTGAAGGCAGGAATTTCAAAATCCAGCTCCGGGATCCTTGTGGTGGCAGAGTCCGTTTTCACCACTTCTCTGTTCATGTCCTGGGCAGAAAGAAAAACTTTCAGTCCAGTGAGGTCAGCAGTGCAGACCACACCCCAGCAATTTCTTCCTCTCCCCAGTCCAGGGGGTCCAGACTACTCCTGCCAAACGGTACACCTGTGAAGCCAGCTGCCCAAATGGTTTGAGTACTACTGAAAACAAGTACTGCTCATCTGATTCTCTCTGACAAAATGTAATTACAAAGCACTTTCACAAGCCTTATCTCACCTGAGCATCTGACAGCACCAACCCCATGTTAGGAAGGAGGAAACTGAGGCTTGGGCACATAACAATATTTATTCAAGGTCGCACAAGAGCTCTGACTCAGGTCCCCAAGCCTTCTACAGGACACCAGACTGTCCTGAGGTCCTCTCACCTCCTGGGCCCTGACGGTCAAGGTGTAGCGCACTCCCTGATCCTGGATCCTGCCGGCCGACTGGATCTCGGTGTTGTTCCAGCCACAGTGCTCACAGGAAAAGGAGCTCACGATTATTTCTCTGAAGAAAGGGATCTTGGTGAGCAGGAGGCGCGTCGTGCCCTGTGGAAGCAGAAAAGCAGCTAGGAAGAACCAATGAAGCCCCAGTTCCCCGTCTGCTGACTCTGGGGCGTGCCTCGCCTCTGGGTCCCCGACTGGGCCCACTTGGCCGGGTCGCGGACCCCATCGCCCCTCCCCGCTTCAGCCCAACCTCCCGCCGCCCCGCGCCAGGCCCCCGCCTTACATTGCGGTAACAGTTCATACACAGCGACTCGATCTCGGTGGGCTGCTGCTCCTCGTCCTCGGCGCTGATGGGCCGGAACAAGTGCTCGGGGGCTGGAGCCCTGTCCGGGGCGGGCGAGGGGGCGGCAGGAGCCGCCGGCGGCCCCGGCTCCATAGGCCCGCTGACTGCCATGGCCAACACGCGCCGAACCGGCCTCCACTTCCGGCTTCCGCTCCTCTCGAGCCCCACCCCTTCCTCCGGCACTTCCACCCGCTGCCGCCCCGCCCTTTCTTAAAGAGGCCGCAGACTCTGGGCCCTGGGGAGCTGTGATTGACAAGGTTTCCGCATTGCTGGTCCAGACTTCCAAAGCCAGCCTGATTCACACTTTGTTTCCACCTCAATTCAGGCGTTACTTCCCCCAGGACGTCCTCTCAGACCCAGGGCACAGTTTCGCTCCTTCACAATAGCTCCATTCTACACGATTCTAATCATAAATCTGACTACAAGAGAGGATGGCGAGGTGCTTGGCTTGTCCCTCCGTACCCCTGAGGAGGTACGCTCCGACCCGGCTCAGGCTCTCATCCACTGTTGGGCCAGACGTTGCTTCGGCTCTTGATCCCCTCCCTCAGTCCCTCAAGCATTTTTTCCTTTTCTGTTCTCATTCATTTCTACCCTGATAAACACGTGCCCAAATTCCAGCCTCAAATACACGGTCCTCATTTTTACTCCCACCCCAACATCCCCAGCATATCAAACCCCAGCTGACTCACCCCTCACAGATTCCTAACAAGGAAAACACTTCTTTTTGGGGTTAAACTTTCCCTCCCAATATCTCTTCTCCCTGGGACCCCTCGCCCAGTTCTGGTGCTAAACCTAGGGTGTCAGGGAAAAGGTCCAGCCTGCGGGCATGATTAGGCCAGATTCTATGGGGTGCTGAGAACCCTGTGCAGGGCAGGCTGTGAGTGGAGGAAAGGGTGCTGGACAGGACCTTCCGAAGGTGCTGGACAGGGTGCATTTACCCTTGCCTCTTCCCCCCCACTTCACCCATCCCCAATTTCACAGTTCCCAGGGGGATCTAAAAGGATCTTTGTTGCCCCCAAATGAGTCTGTATAAGGAGAATTGGGGAGTTTAAGATTTGGAGTTCTCAAGAAGAGGGTCAGTCATAAGGAGGCATTTCGAAATCTGGAACCGCAGGAACAAAGGAGACAAGCCACTCCAGGGGCCTGCACTTCACACACACCGTCCTGTGGGAAGCTGGGTGAGCAATGCAGGTGCCGAGGAAGGGTCTCTAAGCCAGGCCCACACCCAGGCATGGCAGACAGCTGTCATCTAAGGCAGAGTCTAGCCAGAGCCAGGACCGTCTGGCAGACCTGGACTGGGAGAGGGTCCCTGAGACAGAGCATTGAGGGATTGGGATGAGTGATGAGTGTACCTTGGAGGACAGTGGTGAGGCCACCGCTTTCAGACATGGCTCAAATAAGAGTCACACCCGGCAAATAAGCTTCTACCAATATGCCTCTATTTCATGAGTCAGAAGTCTAGGCTTCAGCCTGGGAGTCAGAAGTCAGGGGCCTCAGATGGAGAGGACACACAGTATGCTTCCCTGAGGCTTTAAGAAGCCCCCACAGTGTGAAAGGCTTGGTCAGCTGTTTAGATGTAGAGTTATATAAGGAAAATGCAGGCTCTGCTCCTTCCCATCGCAAACCCCACCATTTGTACCCACCGGCATCAGAGCCAGCAGAGATAACATGCACACATCTTCACACGCTCTCATCATATTTTCCTCGTTTCTTCCTGCTCTTCCCCCAACAGAAGCTGTCATGGCAGCCCTGGGGAGAAAAGAGTTCCTCTCCCCTACACCAGCTGTAGCAGTGGCCACCAGGGGGCCAGAAGGGATCAGAGTCAAGCCCGGGGAAGAAGAGGCACAGGCTTCCAGCACCATGGCAACAGGCTTGCATTGCTCATAATTACCTGCACACAGAGTGCCTCTCTCCCTCCCCACTCCCACCATCCCGGAATGCAGCAACTCATGAGGATTCCCAAATGAACACGGGAAGCTGGGTTTGCAAAGCCTGGTGAGTATAATGCATCCAGATGGGGGAATCGCAGGAGGCTGGATATGCCAGGGACAACAGTCCCCTTGGGTGGCCTCGCCTATCCTGTGCAGGGCCCTCCACTCTCTCCACTCTCTACCCAACAGGCCACTCTCAAGGACTGAGCCACGCCAGGGCTCTGATCCTGGGCTCAGACAAAGAGCCAGGAAGTGAGCCTGGATCAGTAGACCCTCAGGGCTCTGCTAGATGGCTGAGACCATCGTCATGAAAGCTGTAGTTGATGTCTTCCCACAGGTCTTCCAGACGGGCCTGCAGCTTGCTCCAGGCCTCGCTGCTGTCAGCTTGGAGAAACTCTGGGGCGAAGGCACTGTGACCTGGCGGCGGCGCCAGCTGCAGCTGGATCTCTTCGGTCTCCTGGTCAATGGCATGGGTGAAGTCCGCGATCTGCAGGAAGGTGTCGTGGCGGAAAGCCTGGAGTCGCTGGCGCACCTCCTGGGACAGCATCTGGGGGTCGGGGTTAGTCCCTTCCTCCGCACCGTCACCGCCAACCTGAGCAAAAGCGCTGAGCTCTTCCCGCAGCTGGTCTAGGTTCTGCTGGATGTGCGCGTGCAGAGCCTTGGCCTTGAACGTGAGCTTGCGGGAGAGCGTCTGCACGCAGCGGCTGAGGCGCGCGGGGCTGGCGGCGGCGTGTGGGGCGACGCTGCGATGCAGCTCCTGGACGTGGCGCCCGATGCCGGTCACCAGGCGCTGGGCGTAGGGGTGGAAGAGCTCCTTGACGCGCCCGGTGTGATGCACCACGCGGTTCTGCAGCTCCTGCAGCAGGCCCCGCGCCTCCTCCATGCCGCCCAGCAGCTGGGCCTTGGTGCCCTCTCCGACCACGCGCAACTGCTCCTGCAGCTCCTGAACGCGCAGCGCCACCTGCTCCATCAGCTCCACGGTGTAGGGCTTCAGCCGCTGCCGCAAGCCCTCCAGATTCCGGCCCACTTGCTCCTGCACCTCGGCCCTGTAGGGCTCCAGGCGCGCCCTCACCTGCGCCAGCTCCTCCTGCAGCTGCTGCCGCATCCCCACGGCCTCGTGTGGGAACCCTGGAGGCTCCCTCCCCTGCCCGCTGGGAGAGCCCAGCTTTTCCAGGAACTTGTCCATGTCGCTGAGGTCTTGCTCAAAGCTGTCTTTCAGGCTCCTGGGGAGGGGGACAGACATCCAGACCATCATACTGCTAGTCCCGCCATCACCTTTGCCCCAGAGACATCACTCACTGATCACCTGGGAGACCACAGATGCAAGGCGGTGGCCCCAGAGCCGGGCTCCAGTCCCAGCAGAGGGCCAACCCCAGGACTCCTTTCATGGAAGTACAAATAAATGCCACGTGCAAATCCAGACCAACGCTGCTCAAGGAAACCCAGATGCGCCCGGACTCTCACACAGTCCTGTCATTCTGGGGGCCACAGTGAGGGGTCCCCTCCACAGCTTCCACGTCCCACGCCTCAGTGTGCAGGGGGAAGCGGCTATAGTGAGATCAGGGCAGAGGTGGGGGCGCGGCTGTGGGCAGAGGGGGCTGCACAGCCCAGGAAGGCTAGGAGGAGGCAGGCGTAGCACAGCTCCATTCCTCTGTCCCAGTGAGGACTAAGGATGTTGAGGAATCAGAGGCAGCACACCATCCCACTGCTCGGCTGTCTCCTTCCCGCACCCACACCCCTTGTCTTAGCCACTCACGTGGGGTTCCATGCCAGCTTCTGCTGTGGGGCCCGCGCCACCTTGCCTTTGTCCCCGCTGCTCTGGCTGAAGTAGTCCCAGATGCCTTTCTGTGTCTGGACAGTTGCAAACACTGTGGAGAGGGATGGGGTGGTTAGAGGCTGGGTTCCCCACTCCGGGGTGGATGGGCCCCCCTCAGTCCAGCCTCCACCCCCAGCTCCACATTTAAATCAGGGTTGGAGACCCACCTGAGAGCAGAGCCAGAGCCCAGGGCAGAAGTGCAACCATGCTTGCTGTTGTCTGCTCAGAAAGAAGGTGAGCCAAGGCCTGGGTAGGGTTACAGCAAAGAAGCAAAGGAAGGACATCTCCCGGATTTGCCCCAAAGGGCCCCGCTCCAGGGCCAACCTGCCCAAAATCTGTTAACCTTTCCCTGAGATTCTGGGAGAGCAGTGCTGCCGGGGCCGATGAGGTCTGATCTAAGTGAGGCTGGGAGGGAAAGGGTGTCTTGGGGACAGGGAGAGGTCTTTTCCACCTTAATCACACAGTACGGAGTGTGGAGCTCAAACTGCTTTGTCCAGTTTCCCCCAGCACCCTCCCAAGACCCTTGGGAGCTCCTTCGGCCACTTCTGCCATCACTTCCTTGCTCGCCTGTCTCCCTGCCTCCCACTCCACAGCTGGGAGACCTGCGGGATCCCAAGGGGGAAGAGGCAACTCTGCCCAAGTGCTCCAAGAGGATGCCCTTTGTTCTCAGTTCCCGCCCCCAGCTCGCTGCTGAGACCCCGGCAACCCCCTCCCTGAGGACTCTGACCTGCACCCCTCCACCCAGCACCCGCTCACCTGCTCAGTTCTGGGCGCAGAGAGCAGACATTGGGCTTTATACTCCAGAGGCCTGGGCTTCTGGCAACAATTGCTCTGAGTAAATACCACGTGGAGGTTCAAAGACGGCTGACCTCAGCTGCCTCCTAGGGCTCACCTCCTGCCCTTTCCTGGCACCCAGAGGGTTAATGAGTGCCCCGGTATCAGGGGGCTGCTCCAGCAGAAAGGTGCTACCTGGAAAGATTATCAAGCAGTGAGACTGAACTCATCATCCGGTTCCCCCCCCAAGCCCCATGAACGTCACCCTTCCCACTGACCCACTGGCTAGCCCACCAACAGAGGAAAGAGTGTCTGCTGAGGGCCCTGCTCTTACTCAACTGCCCAGAGGCACCGTGCCCCAGCCAAACGGGGCCAGTGTCTAGGGGCCAGCCTGAACCCCAGCGGCTCTTGACAGCTTCACTGCATGCCCCTCCCGCAGCCTGGGAAGAGCCAGCATTTATAGGGTTAAGGGTGCTCCCATCTTCCACTTTATGAAATAATCCTGGAATGCAGGGAAGTCAGATGTGACAGGGTGAAGGCCGTGAGAGGCATCAGGGCTAGGGACTCTGGGCCCAAAGAATTGGAGTAAGAGGAGGATTCTTCCCACGGGAAAGGCTTAACTGCACCCCTAGGGCCTCTGAGGAAGGGAAGCCCAAGAGCCCCGATCTTTGATGACACGCCCACTCCATATATTTAAACACACATTCAGGAACTCCTGATTGTTGCTCCTGAAGGTATCTTGAATGGGTCCCCCCTGTCTTCCATTTCCACTACCAGTCACATCACAGCCACGCCTGCCTCTCACCTTGATCCCGTGCATAGCGTCAGGCAGGTGTCTCTGCCAAAGTCCTGCCTACTCCGGGCATCCTCTGCTCGTCTCTGCTGCGGAAGCTCGTCCCAGCTCACTCTGGTCTCATCTCCTCCCACACGACACCCTTGGCATTCCCTGAGCACGCCATCTCTTTCAAGACCCTGAGCCTCCCGACATGCTGCTCCCTCCGTCCAAAATTGCCTATCCCTTGGGGAACTTATATTCTTTCCCTTTTTTTTTGAGGCTTGGTTTGAATTAGTTAAGATTAGTTAGAATCGCCATATGACCCAGCGATTCCACTTTCGGGTAGATACTCAAAGGAACGGAAAGCAGGAATTGGAGCAGATAGCAGCACTATTCACAAGAGTCAAAAGGTGGAAACAAACTCAAGTGTCCATTGGCAGATGAGTAGATAAACAAAACGTGGCTATGTACACAATGGAATATTATTTAGCCTTAAAAGGGAAGGAAATTCTGACACATGTTAACACACGGATGGATCTTGATGACATTATGCCAGGTGAAATAAGCCAGACACAAAAGAACAAATCTTGCATGAGTCCACTTAAATGAAGTACTTAAAATAGGCAAAGGCAAAGACAGAAAGTAGATTAGAGGTTACCAGGGGCTGGGAGAGGCAGGAAGAAGAGATACATTGTTTAATGACCCTGGGAGGGGAGAATGGGGGGATATGGGGGGTGGGAGCATGGGGGTGAGGGGGATGGGGGGGCCTGGGTGGCACAGGCAGTTAAATTTCCCCACGTCATGGGCGCCTGGGTGGCTCAGTGGGTTAAAGCTTCTGCCTTCTGCTAGGGTCATGATCCCGGGGTTCTGGGATCGAGTCCCGCATCGGGCTCTCTGCTCAGCAGGGAGCCTGCTTCCCCCCGCCACTCTCTACCTGTCTCTCTGCCTACTTGTGATCTCTCTCTCTCTGTCAAATAAATAAATAAAATTAAAAAAAAAAAAGATTTTATTCCCCACGTCATGGTCATGAGATGAAGCCCTGGGTTGGGCTCAGCTCTGAGTCCGCTTGAGATTCAATCTCCCTCTGCCCCTCCCGCTTGTGCACTCTCTCTAAAATAAATAAATAAACCTTTTTTAAAAATGGCACAGAGCTTCTCTTTGGGAGGATGCAAAAGTTCTGGAGGTAGTCAGCGGCGCTAGTTGCACAACCATGTGAAGGGCCAGATACGAAGTATTTTGAACCAGATTATTTCCACAGGAACCTGCTTGCCTTTCCTTTTGCTTCATGTTTCTTTGTTGCTTAGTATCTGATATTCTCAGCTGAATTTTTAGAAGAGAGTTAGCCCATTTGGATTCTTTTTTAAATCCACAAATTGCCAACATAATCTGGATGTAGAGTAAAAATAATTTTAAAATGTATTTGTAAAGATTAAAAGGTATGTTCTTCTCTTCTGTAGGAGCAGTTTTGCTATAAACACCTGAAATACACAAGTATATGGATTTCAAATAAAATCTCAACATGCACCAAATGAGATGATTTCTTAGGCAGTCTTTCTCTTGTGGCCCGTTCTTTAAGGGAACATTAGTGACTCCTCATTCTAAATACAGAACTCCCTCAACTTATGATAGAGGTCCATCCCAATAAACCCATCCCAAATTGGAAATATTGTAAGTTGAAAGTATGTGTGGTAAGTTGAAAATATCAAGCTTCGCTGGCTCGGTTAGTGGGGCGGGCAACACTTGATCTCGGGATTGAGTTCAAGACCCCGCTTTGAGAGTAGAGGCTACTTAAAAATAAAATCTCAAAGAAAAAGAAAAGCAAATATATTTAATACTCCTAACCTAACAATATTGAATGATTGAATAGTGTGCTAAAAGTGATAAAACAGAAGGTCACATGGGTGCAGAATGGTCAGTGTATCGGATGTTGACCCTCGTGATCATGGGGAGGGCTGGGAGCCGCTGCTCACTGCCCCCGGCCAGCATCAAGAGAGGGGATCATACTGTGACTCTCTAACCTGGGAGAAGATCCAAATTCAGAATTTGAAATTTGGCTTTTACTGATTGCAGATCTCTTTTGTACCATTCTAGAGTCAAAAATTGGTAAGTTGAAATTTGTAAGTTGGAGACCACCTGTGGTAAGTTGGGACCATCTGTGGTAAGTCAAACTTGTTGCAGATTGTTCTTCGATCTTATCTGCCAATGACTCAGGTGTAAACTAGGGTGGAGCAGTCTTGACTCAATGCGGCAGCATCCCAGGGTCCGTTGCAGAACATACCAGAAATACATATAGAACAGGGTAACCACTCATTATGGATCCATTGTACATTGTTTTAACGGTCTCTCACCAAGCCCAAAGGCAAGTCCACTTCAACAACAGTGACAACATAGGGGCGCCTGGATGGCTCAGTCGTTAAGCGTCTGCCTTCGGCCCAGGTCATGATCCCAGGGTCCTGGGATCGAGCCCCGCATCCGGCTCCCTGCTCTGCGGGAAGCCTGCTTCTCCCGCTACCATTCCCTCTGCTTATGTTCCCTCTCTCGCTGTGTTTCTCTCTCTATCAAATAAATAAAATCTTTAAAAAAAATTAAAAAAAACAGTGACAACATATACACCTCAAATGCACTAAAAACGGGGACGAGGTGGGTATTTAACACAGTACTGAAATACCCAAGCATGTTTAGCAGTGACCTGCGTAATCATTATTTTGTCTCGAAAGATGATCTATTTGCATTGTTTGCCAAAAAGAAAAGTAAACAGGACACCTAGAAGTAGAAAATATAGTTATTAAAATGAAAAAAAAAATCATTTGGCTACAGTTGGAGAAAGAATTAGTAAACTAGAAGGGCAATCTGAGAAAATCACCCAGAAAGAATCATAAAGAGAAAGAAGATATGAAATGGAACTTAGGGGCACCTGGGCGGCTCAGTGGGTTAAAGCCTCTGCCTTTGGCTCAGGTCATGATCTCAGAGTCCTGGGATCGAGCCCCGCATTGGGCTCTCTGCTCAGCAGGGAGGCCTGCTTCCCCCCTTCCCCAGCCTGCCTCTCTGCCTACTTGTGATCTCTCTCTCTGTCAAATAAATAAATAAAATTTAAAAAAGGAAGGAAGGAAGGAAGGAAGGAAGGAAGGAAGGAAGGAAGGAAGGAAGGAAGGAAGGAAGGAAGGGGAAGGGAAGGGAAGGGAAGGGAAGGGAAGGGAAGGGAAGGGAAGGGAAGGGAGGGAGGGAGGGAGGGAAGGAGGGAGGGAAGGAGGGAGGGAGGAAGGAAGGAGAAAGAAAGAAGAAAGAAAGAAAGAAAGAAAGAAAGAAAGAAAGAAAGAAAGAAAGAAAGAAAGAAAGAAAGAAAGAAAGAAAGGAATGGAAGTTAAGAGACATGGAGTGCAGAATGGGAAGGCCCAACATACGCCTACTAGGATTTCTACAAAGAGAATAGAGAGACTTTGGAGGAGGTAATATTCCCAAGAAGACAGCTGAGAAATTTTGAAGAAATTTTGAAGCTGAATCCTCAGTTGCAGGAAGCGTCCTTGAGTGGTGAGTAGGACAAACGAAAACAAAATCCAAATCAAGACACAGTATCATGAATGTGAAGAACACCAAAGACAGAGTATCTTAAAATCAACCCAAGAGAAAGGACTGATTATCTACAAATGAAAGTGATTAAATGGACAGCTGATTTAGCAGCAACATATCTTCAAAAAAAACCTGAAAATAACTTAATGGCCAGCCAAGAAATATACTCGGGTAAACTATTATTCAAGTGTAATAAGTTAATTTCAGAGGAGAACCTAGAGCATTGATCACTCACAGATCCTCCCTGAAAAAGAAAAAAAACTAAGAGAGGCATGGCGTACAAATAGACACAGGAAGAAGAATGAAATTATTAACTGTTTAGGGAAATTGAAAATGCATTCGTCATTTTATATGAATTTATACAAACGTGTATCTATTGAAGCATACATATACGTAAACCATATAAAATTAGTTCTTTGCCACTAAAAATTGGTCAAATATTGGCAAGCTCATATAGTTCAACTTAACATAAAATATCTTTAAATGCAGCTCAGTCTCGTTTGCTGTAACATAAAATATCTTTAAATGTAGCTCAGTCTCATTTGCTTCTGTGTTTCCAGTACTTAGAAAACTGTTTGTCACATGGTAGGAGTCCTCAATAAATATATATTGATGAAGGGACTACTTAGGAGGAAGTATTATAGACAAGGAGGACCTAAAATATTGGACCAAAGTAGCGTGGAAAACGGGAAAGCGAAGATCAAAGTTAAAGCATTCTGTAGTCTTTGCATTATTCAGTAAGAAGATAGGGATATTGATTATCTTCTAGACTTTGTGAGGTCAAGCAGGAATATTAAAATTTTAAGGATAACCTACTAAAAGAATACAAAGACTGTATAACTTTCAAACTAGTGTATGGGAATGAAACTAAAGAACAGATTGACTTTCAGTAAAGGATGGTGGATTGATGGCCTGCATTAGGCTGCACTCTTTTCTGAAATCCCAATAAAGCAGCATTAAAGGACACTTTTAAAAAACAATGTATAAACACACAAAGAGAATAGGAGACAAGATCTTTTGGAAGTTGGAAAGCTTCCAAATGGTCAAATGAGAATAACTACACACACCTGAGAATTTTGCAGCAGTGATGGAGAAAGCCAAGAAACTCCCTGATCTGTACTTTTGAATGCCCTGGAAGCTCAGACATGGGCAACAACAGATTCTTCTAGAAGCACGGGTGACAGTGGGGCTCAAGATGTGGCAACTGGTTACAAGTCTGTTTGAGAAGCACACATCCTCCCCAATGCCACCCAGCTGGGTTACAGCCTTCCTCCAAAGCAGCGGAAACCAGAGGTTGATTCCCTTGAAAGGTTAAGGTGGAGAAAACACGGTGTTATCAGGGCCAGGGTTCCCCTATGCAAAAAAAACCCCAGAAGATTTAAGTAAAATTTTATATATTAAATTATGGGATGCATCCCTCCTCCGCACCATCCTTTCCTTTGGCCAAAATGCTGGCCAATTACACTTTACCCTCCAGGAAGGACACTGTAACATTCTCCTGAGAAATTTGGCTACTCCAAGAAAATAGGCCAAAAGAAACACTTTTGGGGGGTTCTTTGTGGTCCAAACAGTCCATCCTGAAGTGAGTCATGGACTCAAGGCTTCATATCAGCTTCATTTTTTTTCTAATTTACTACGAAAATTTTCACACATACAGAAAAGTCGAACGTACAGTGATCATTCTTATACTCACCACCTAGGTTCAGTAATTGTATATTAATAATATAGTAATTAATATTTTGCCATGTTTGCTTCTCTATGTATGTGCATTTCATATGTATGCTTGATGTCTGCTCCCTAGCGTGCTTCCCTCTATTTTTCAGATTTATGTAACTGGTCAAGAATCTGGGGTAACCATTGAAACATATAGGAAACCAAATAAACAACAACAAAAGACAATTATTAACTGCAAGTAGGAAAAAAGTACTAGAAAAATTACAACAGTAAACCACATATGAATAGCATGTACATAATCATAATATGAATACTGGCTATGATATCATAGTTTAAATAAGACCTATGATATAATAAATTGGAAAGTGTGTGTGTGTGTGTGTTTAAGTTGTGTATATGTGAAAAAAAACCATTTTTGTTTTTATTTATTTATTTATTTTTATTTATGTTTATTTATTTTTACACTTAACCCCCAGGTTGGCCTCCTATGTCATGTCTGGAGAACTGGGTTTTATTTTATTTTGTTTTGTTTTAATCTAAACTGAGAACCCCATTTTTATTGACCACAGCAGGCAAGCAAAGCCTAAAGATAAGATAAGCCTAAAACTGGAAAATCAGAGAATAATAACGAAATTTTCTAAGAGCCAAAAGGTATTTATGCAGAGGGGAAAATAGGCATGAGTTTAAGGGATGTTTGCTTTTCTTGTCCTAACTTGTAGTATTGTTTGATTCTCTAAACTGTGAAGTTTGATAAAATAAAAACTAAATTTAAAAGTACATAAAATTATTTCTAAAGGAACATAATAAAACCAACAGAAGGGCAAATGGGAAGAACAAAAGAAGCAAAAAAATACAATGGTAAAGAGAAGATACAAAATAATATGAATAGAAATCAATCAGTAATCCCAACAGAAGGGAATAGATTAAACCAGCCCATAGAGCATGACTCTGGATCGGGACAGTGTGGGTTACAATGCTGACGGGTGTTAGCTCTGTGGCCTTAGGCAAGTTACTTAACTTCTCTATGCCTCAGCTTCCCCACTAGTAAACTGGAAATACTTATAGTACCTCCGTCATAGGTTCTATGGGAGAAGAACATTTTAATATATTAAAACACGAAATAAAAATGCTCAGAGCAGGGCGCCTGGGTGGCTCAGTGGGTTAAAGCCTCTGCCTTCGGCTCAGGTCATGATCCCAGGGTCCTGGGATCGAGCCCCACATCGGGCTCTCTGCTCAGCGGGGAGCCTGCTTCCCCCTCTCTTTCTGCCCACCTCACCTCTCTGCCTACTTGTGATCTCTCTCTGTCAAATAAATAAATAAAATCTTAAAAAAAAAAAATGCTCAGAGCACTGTTTGGCACATAGTAAGTGTGGCATAAGGATTTACTATAGTCATTAGTGACAATATGCTTTATAAAAATTCGATTTTATAAAAATTCCTATCATTCACGACTTAAAGGGACATACTGAGAATATAACATCAGAGAAAAAGCTGAAAAGTATAGCAGGGGAGAGGGGCTTTAAAAACCTATACCAGACAAAATTTAATGAAAAGAAAGCAGGTATAACAATATAAAATCAGAGCACATAAGGGATGCCTGGGTGGCTCATTGGATTAAAGCCTCTGCCTTCGGCTCAGGTCATGATCTCAGGGTCCTGGGATGGAGCCCCGAGTCGGGCTCTCTGCTCAGCAGGGAGCCTGCTTCCCCCCCCCCCGCCCCCGCCTCTCTGCCTACTTGTGATCTCTCTCTCTGTCAAATTAATAAATAAAATCTTTAAAAAATATATCAGAGCACATAAGTTTTAGGGCAAAAAGGATTAACAGAAAGAAAAAATTTACCAGGAAAAAAAATACAGGGAAAAACATTTACCAGGTAAATGAAACCTAACATCATAACCTCAAAAGAGATAAACCGAAAAGCCACTCAGTCTCAAGAAGAACTTGACACATTTGCTGAGAGATTTTAGTACAATTTTCTCAAAATAGTTAGAATCAACCGCGGGAGGTTCCGCGCGGGGTGGGTGCTGCTTGCTGCAGGCTTAGGGGAGTCGCCATGTTGATTTACACTGTGTTAGATTACATCTGCAGCGTATCAGTGAAGAGTTGGATCAACAAATAAGTTGCTAGGATGGGTGGAGCCTACAACACAACAGTCACCTCAGGATGAACAGGAAAAGCTCTTGGATGAAGCCATACAGGCTGTGAAGGTCCAGTCATTCCAGATGAAGAGATGCCTGGACAAAAACAAACTTATGGATGCTCTGAAACATGCTTCTAATATGCTTGGTGAACTCCGGACTTCTATGTTATCACCAAAGAGCTACTATGAACTTTAATTAAAAGATATGGCTATTTCTGATGAGCTACACTACTTGGAAGTCTACCTGACAGATGAATTTGCTAAAGGAAGAAAAGTGGCAGATCTCTATGAACTTGTACAGTATGCAGGAAACATTATCCCAAGGCTTTATCTGTTGATCACAGTTGGAGTTGTATATGTCAAGTCATTTCCTCAGTCCAGGAAAGATATTTTGAAAGATTTGGTAGAAATGTGTCGTGGTGTGCAGCATCCCTTGAGAGGTTTATTTCTTCGGAACTATCTTCTTCAGTGTACCAGAAACATCTTGCCTGATGAAGGAGAGCCAACAGATGAAGAAACAACTGGCGATATCAGTGATTCCATGGATTTTGTACTACTTAACTTTGCAGAGATGAACAAGCTCTGGGTGCGAATGCAACATCAGGGACATAGCCGAGATAGAGAGAAAAGAGAACGAGAGAGACAAGAACTGAGAATTTTAGTGGGAACAAATTTGGTGCGCCTCAGTCAGTTGGAAGGTGTAAATGTGGAACGTTACAAACAGATTGTTTTGACTGGCATATTGGAGCAAGTTGTGAATTGCAGGGATGCGCTGGCTCAAGAATATCTCATGGAGTGTATTATTCAGGTTTTCCCTGATGAATTCCACCTTCAAACCTTGAATCCTTTTCTCCGGGCCTGTGCTGAGTTACACCAAAATGTAAATGTGAAGAACATAATCATTGCTTTAATTGATAGATTAGCATTGTTTGCTCACCGTGAAGATGGACCTGGAATCCCAGCAGATATTAAACTTTTTGACATATTTTCACAGCAGGTGGCTACAGTGATACAGTCTAGACAAGACATGCCTTCAGAAGATGTTGTGTCTTTACAAGTCTCTCTCATTAATCTCGCTATGAAGTGTTACCCTGATCGTGTGGACTATGTTGATAAAGTTCTAGAAACTACGGTGGAAATATTTAATAAGCTCAACCTTGAACATATTGCTACCAGTAGTGCAGTTTCAAAGGAACTCACCAGACTTTTGAAGATACCTGTTGACACTTACAACAATATTTTAACAGTCTTGAAATTAAAACATTTTCACCCACTTTTTGAGTACTTTGACTATGAGTCCAGAAAGAGCATGAGTTGTTACGTGCTTAGTAATGTTCTGGATTATAACACAGAAATTGTCTCTCAAGACCAGGTGGATTCCATAATGAATTTGGTATCCACGTTGATTCAGGATCAGCCAGATCAGCCCATAGAAGACCCTGATCCTGAAGACTTTGCTGATGAGCAGAGCCTTGTGGGCAGATTCATTCATCTTCTGCGGTCTGAAGACCCTGACCAGCAGTACTTGATTTTAAACACAGCACGAAAACATTTTGGAGCTGGTGGAA